>JASCQD010000010.1:1329758-1994637 GCA_030180035.1 Pseudogymnoascus sp. SDFLT0511
TTTTCCTCGCCGATGCCTTATACGGTTTTTGCCTCCTCCAATCAGTTCCTTCGTCGTCATGAGCTCCTCATCCACTACATCTCAGGCGAGTGCCGGCCCATTTTTAAGTTTAACACTTCCAGTATGTATTGAAAGGTGTCTTCTTGAATAGAAGCTGACTCAATACTAGAATGGCCACCGTCGGACACTATATAACGCATTTGAATATGAGGCTGGTGGCCTTGAGGATTCCGCGACGAACAGCTTGCCTGAGGTATCAGAAACTGGATCTTGGGTAGATAAAAAGCCGACAGGTACGGTGATACACTATCTTAGGGAATGGATAGTGACTTAATATGATCCGCAGTTCAAATACGATCAATGATGCCGGCGCATAAAACAAGCAACCAGGCAGCTCAATACTTTAAAGACTTCACTGTAAGCCAGCAATATCACTCTAGACCATTAAAGTATATGCTGATCTCTGACCCGGAGACTGAACCACACGTTCAAGGCCTCACCGACTCAAAGCAACTCACTCCCGGGGATCGTCGATCTGGGGTAAACCCATCGCACAATTCAAAGCATGACCACGATTGCGACGGGACGGGGCCAATCCCCCCAAATTGCACGGAACTTGCGTTATCGGCGCAGCCGCCAGGACGAGCTCGACCAGGCGTAGCTGTGGAACCTCCAATCGTGGCTCAACTAACTTGCACTTTTGCGGATCTACCCCAGGTTTGGGCCGTCGCAACACTTCTCAGTCACACCGGCGAGGTTCTTCTAGACAAACTTGAGGGTAAGATCGCTGAGTTTGCGCATACTGTCACGATGGAATTTCGCTTCACTCAGCTTGTCATCAATGACCCCGGCAAATATCGTATTAGGATAACACTGATGCAGATGGATTTCTCCAACGGGTCCGACCCGGACGGTGTTGCCAACGTCTGCGAGTGTATCGAAAGCGATGGTATCCTTATCGACGCGGCGGCGCCTTGGGGGGATGCGGGCTCGTGAATTCGACGTTGATGATGCGGATTTCGACCTCGATAGCCTCTGCTCTTGAGGACCTAATTAGTACTGCATACATTGACTACTTAACTATAATTACTCTATATACTTGAGCCTGAGCTTGAGTGCCGAGGGTTCACATGAAGTTTATACAAGCAAGTTTGGTGTTATGCAAAGTGGTTCATCAGCGAGCTGCGCATATCAGCGAGCTGCGCACTTTCGCATATAAGGCCACTTCTCTAGCCAATTATACAACCACAACCATTTAGATTAGTCGTAACTACTCAGAACTATATACATCAGACATTTCTGCTTCCATCTGGCACGTTCGTGCATTATGACCAGGCTTGCCACAGTTACCACAGTGGCGTATAATCGCTAGCCTCTCTCTACTAGTAATTTGATTTTCACGTATATCTTGTGCAACTTGCTCATTAACCTCTGTCTGAGCTAAAATATCGTGTGCATTATCTATAGATAATGCACCTCCTTGACGGATACGTGTTTTTTTAGCCCTCCGACGTTTGCTAAGGGCCTCACTAGCCTTCCGGAGGTTGTAGTTCTCTTCCTTTATAAGGGTCATCTCGTGGGCCATTGCCTCTATTCCCTTTGCCATATTCTTAACAGTTTGGAAAATAGGACCTCTGATTTGTAATGAAGGCTCCTGAAGAAGGCGTCTTCCCGTTCGATATTACTGATGGCTCATAAGGCCCATTGGAGTGATAGAACTCAGAGCTTTCTACAACCATCTTCTCTAGTTTGTCAAGCTTCTTATAGTGACTTTCAGGATTGATCAAGTAGTCGTCATCGTCGAAGCCCTGATCGAAATCCGGGTCGATCTCATGGAAAGTAGTTCTAGACGGTATACTTTCCACAAACCAAGTGCCGTCGCTCCCAACAGCAGGTTCAGTCGTAGTAGCCAGCCACTTATAAAATTCGCAACCGCCTACAGGGCAGCAATAGAACTCGCTCTGACTCGGTCTGTTCCTCTCACCCAAACGACTCGTGTAGCCACAAAAACATTGCGGATTTCCGGTAACGCCCTTGCTATCGTCGAAGGTGGATAGACTATCTATTAGCGGAAGCAGGGAAAGGGAAGAAAGGGGAGAAAGGGAAGCAACGGCGACTCCGCAATGCAGAAGGTCGTGGTTGATGCGCTGCGAGATATTCACGTTGTTTTTCAGCAGCAGCTTTGATGGAGGATCGATCTACGACGCTTCAGAGATTTGTGGGAAGATTTAATTCCTGAGTTACCGTCATCGAGAATAAGTGCTTGTGTGGCCCTTTCTATCTACTGTACGATCCCATTCCGTGTCCAGAATGGTCCCTCCCTCGGTTCCTATCCCGAAGAAAGATGCCGTCCCATCCCATCCCACCACGTCCCATACCATGTAAACGCAATGCAGCAGAAAGGTGTATTAAAAAGGCATATTAAGATAAAGGAAAATAGCGTGGACACGTGTACTCAACACTGTACATCGGCGCCCAGCCTACAAATTATTTGTCCCTTGTACCCTTCGGGTTCGCCTCGACGTAGTTCTCCTCGTACTGCATGACCTCTACCCGGACCCTGACGCCCTTTGACTCGCCATCACTGCTATATACCCCGCTGTCGCCGCTATTGATGCTGCCTGCCATGACATTCGTGCGGTTCCCGATCGTAAGGCCGCGCACATCCTCGTCGATATGATTGTAGGTGCGAGTCGTGCCCGGGCCGTAGGGCTTGGTGCCCTTGCTGGAGATGCGCTCGCTCCAGCTGACCAGCAGTGCGCGGCACGATGGCACGCACGCGCAGATGATGCCGATGTGGATCTCGACGGCGGTCCACAGCCAGGACACGTAGCCGAACCAAGTGACGTCCCAGGTGTCGATAAAGATGATGGTGACGTAGTACAGGCGGATCGAGGCGGCGACGATGACCAGCAGACCGGCCGAGAAGAGGGCGAGGACGTGCATCCTCTGCGTGAAGCGGATCTTCAGCAGGATCAGGCTGCGCAGGGGGATGATGAAGATGATGACGTCGAAGATGAGGTTGATCGAGGCGGCGGCGAGTTGGCCTGACGTTTCGTTGATGCACTTGCCCTTGCCCGCGTTTCCGGGTACCAGGATGTTCCAGTAGTAGCCGAAGGGTCTGGGCATGTTAGAGGGTATGCAGGGGGCCGGGGGGGGAAACGTACCGGCATTGTAGGAAGACGACGAATATGATGGAGATGAAGTAGCCTACGACGCCTGCGAGCGCGAGTTTAGTGATGATTTTGTCGACTCTTGCGACGAGGATCCGCAGGTAGAAGACCAGAATGGAGGTTTTTGCGAGATTGCTGGCGACGGTATAGAAGATCTGGCCGCACCAACTGAGTTTTCGGCCGGTGACCTGGGCTGTGAGTGGGACATCCCAGATGTGCAAGTCCCAGCCAAATCTCTGGGTGGCAAGTATAACAGTAGCAGTGAGGCCCATGGAAAACACCTGCGAGGAAGTGATGTTAGTTTGCTATTCGATGCAATGCCAGAGCATTGGTGCAAGTGAATCGCGACGATGAACGTACCCATGCCAACACGATGAGAACATCATCCAAACCGATTCGAGCCCGAGTAATGACCAACCTCGCATACAGACGCATGGCGACAAAGATGGTCCCCAATAAAACGAGGATAAGCTGGACAATCGTGAGAGCATGGCCTCTCCGCGCCGGGTCGACATAATTCGGCTTCGGCCATTGCGATGTTACTTCTGGCGGCGGAAGCCTCATGATGGCGGTTTTTGCAGTTGAGCCTGCCACGTCTTCAACAGCGCAGGGTCGGGCGGAAGTGACGAGGGGCTACCCTATCTATATGTGTATAAAGTGGAGCTTGTCTTGACGTCTCGAGGAACCAGAGGCCTCATCTCAGATCCGTGCTCTCGGGGATTAAGAAATCGCGAAAAATCTGGTGTGGACTACATCATTCCTAAAGTGCCTGGTAGTCAAAGCTGCATGCACGAGTAGTGGGACGTGGCGGCCACCAATGCTCTCGAGCATTGTTCCTGCACAGACTTCGTAACCTATGCATCCCGCTCTGGTTGGCCAATTGTTGTAACAAGGGTAACACACGGTATGTTCTCCAACAGCTCGCGTGGCAAGTTGCGTATGATGGCTTGGCTCATTCGCGGGCACCAATGGACTATCGGGGAAATATGCGGGTGGGGGAGATAGTGGACCTGGCCGGAACAGATCCGGTGGTAGACACGACGGCGCCTGTACCAGTCAAACCTCGCCAAGACGATTCTCGACCAACCGATATTCGCGTTAAAACTATATATTTCGCTGGCATCAAATCCAGAAGACTTGATAAGATTAGACCATGAGTTCATGCGAATTATATGTGAGGGTGACGAGTGCATGAAGTCAATCTCGTCGAGTATGTTGAGGAAGCACTTGCAATAAACGCATAATATTAAGAAAGAGGAGACGGCAAAGTTCATTGATTCGATCGCCCTGGTGATGCTCTGGGGGAAGACGCAAACCGTTCCAGAGGATGGATTAAAACCACAACGCGGGATACGGGTAGTAGATGGGTTTCGATGTAGGCATTGTCTTGATTTTCGATCAAGGTCGGCGGAGGATGTTGAGAAGCATTGGAAAAAGAAGCAGCACGGAGTACCGGAAGGAAGTTTGGTGGAGCATGTGCGGCTGCAGTCGTGGGGTGTGCAGTCGTTCGGCGAGCGACCAGTGTATTGGATAGTTGTGGAGGAAGGGGCCCAGAATGGTTCAGAGGCAATGAGATTAGCTGATGGCTGGGAGCTTGTTTAAGGGAAATGGTTTATCTGCATAATCTGTCCATCTACCTATTCTAGGTTCACCTGACGCTCTTTACATTCCCAGCGGAATAATAGCCCTCCTACTTGAGCGAATTATATTGATGAGTCTACTTCGGACGACACACATGGATTGCTCTCTAGCTTTAGGTAAGCTGCGGCGCGTAGAATTTTCCGAGAGTCCTCAGTTGCCTTTGATGCTCGCAGCTAGCCAGCCAGATTGCGCAGGCATCGATAAGTAGGGCAGATTACGTGGGATAGTAAGCGTCGATGTTGGAATACCGAGGCAGGACAGATATGGCGGGCTTCCGAAGTCTTGTTCATGTGTATTAAGAACAAGATTCCAGTCAGCTGTCCTAAATTTAGGACATACGGGTACATAACATCATCAGCCACAGTCCGCACATCGTAACAGTTGTGGAATATGGAGAAATTAAATTGCCCGTATTTGCATTGATGAGTCCCATTAACCGTAGCACTGATCCCCACCCGGTGGTGCGCCTCCAAATTTTGACTATAGGACCTGCCTTACCAGCCTGCCACAAGCTCATCTTGAACGAATTCTACTGTAGATTTCCTATTTGTACCCGTAGCTTCTCTCATCAGACGTGAATTTTCAATCCTCAGCTGCTGATTTTCTCGTTCTATGTCTTTTGCAGCCTCTTCTGTCTTTATCCACTCATCTGTACATGTAATATCAGCGTTTGTCTTCAAATATGGGAAGATTAAAGCACCGTAGAGTTTTCTATTTATTGAATCAACCCAGCTGATGCGATCTAAGTTTGTTAGTAAGCTTAGAGTTTGTAGGCTGACACCAACCATACTTTGTAGTAGCTTTATGTTCTTCTGTAGCTTTGCAAACACTGAGTCCAGCATAGGTGACAATTGGACGCGCGATTTGGAAAAACAAAATGCAGTCTTAGTTTCAAACCAACGAACATGCAGTTTCTGGTGGTAGCATTCACTATGCCTGTTTGGCGCAGGTCGCTTCAACCCAGATGTGATTTCCAAGCGCGAGCTTGTAGATTTCTATGGGGCTACGGCCTTTACTTATGCCGTGCCCGTATGCTACTCTACCGTACGAAACAGTTTGAATCGCAATTTGAAAACGATACAGTGATATTATCTAGTTATGGTGTCGTAGATTCCGCATATTTCCCCTCTACCTCATCCTCATTCTTTGCCTTCTTGCTCACATGCTTTAAAGCCTCGCCTTTCGTGTCTTGCATCAATTCCTCATCGTTTTCGCTCTTTCGTTTCCTGCTCACACAGTTTGAACGTGGTTCTTCAATATAGTGAGCATCCTGAAAATGGGCCCGGGAGTCTAAAGCGTTCATGAGTGATACGTGACATAAGGATGTGGACATTCCTTTTTTGCGCTAGTCTTAAGGTACTTGTTAATATGATTGAGTAGCGTGGACTTCGTCATCCATTGCTACATCCTTTGTGCATCCTTTGTGATGGAGAAAGGCTCTCATCGTCCACGTAGAATGGACAGTAACCTGCGATAGCAAGCGTGTAGCGAAAAGTAAGGAGCCCACATCTCATTGTTAGATTTTCAAGATGCCATTTGCAATAGTTATGCCAGCCATCTTCACTACAACTCCGTTTGCAACACGCATAACAGTACTCAGCAAATGGGAGCTTTCGGTTCCGAGCTAGCGGGAGTACGAGCTATGCTGTTGACTTTAGGTATCTTGTAGCTCGCGTTAGCGGCAATTATATATGTGCTTCGAGTGCATCGGAAGACTCAACCTAAATCAGTTAGCTTTGATTAACTTAGAATTGCATCTTATGCTTACTCTGCTATAACCGTCAGACAGTTGTTGCAAGGGCATACTCCATCAACAGGCCGTTCATCTGGTCGATATGCCACTCGGTTATCATCATTGCATAAGCTGTAGACATCTCGTAAAACAGCCTGCCTTTCTTTGCTCTGTAGATCTTTAGTAACTAATAATGCATTTGCAACACGATTGCGTTCCGGCATAAGGTGGCGGATAGCACCTGCTCCGAGGACAGGCTCAAGGGAAAGAGCGCCTCCTCCGCCTCCATTTCCCCACCCATCTGCCCCCCGCCTCCGCGACCGCCCCCTCCTCTATGGACCCCGAGAGCATAGAGTATAGGCGCTGCGCCATCAAGAACAAGATCCTCGCCATCGGCCGGGTCCATCCGTCACTCCTTGCTCATTCTGGAATTGCACCACTGGCGGGGAATTATGGCAGAAGTGGCAAGAATCTACTCTCATTAGCGGACGAAGAACTAGATTTAGTATGATGTATTGACTGACGCTTGTGACAGTATGAATCAGTGCCAGTAGAGTTACGGCAATCTGCTCTTAAGCAAATGTTCTGGTTGTTTTGCTGGTGTGTTAGACTGCGAGTGGTTGGATTCCAAGCAGTTGCGTTAAATGCCATTGCTGAAAGAATCCCACTTTCCATTGTTGAACTTTTCAAAAGCCCGTATGTACAGTATCCGGGGAAAGCCAAAGGTGGATGCCGGAATCATGCTCTCTGTCGGCCGAAAAAGGCTTTTCAGCGGCAATGCCACTAATGCCGCATGTCAGGGGCCAATGCCAAGCCACCAGTGGCAGGTTGCACTTTTCAGTACCAATGCCACTAGCGGCAGGGCAATTCAGCGACAAGGGTATGCCACCAGTGGCAGAAGGTACTCCAGAGGCTAGCCACTAATGGCAGAGGTGCACATTTCAGCGGCGGTCCGCTTCGTCCCAATCCCACCCACAAACACCACCAAAGGGCTGAGACTCAGTACCTAACTTTGGAATAAAGCGGCCAACCCCGACTTGACTTGGGGCGATCAGGGGCGCGGGCGACTCGCCCTCATGAGCGTCGAGCTCACAATGACACCGAACCGTTCCCTGCACTCTCTCTGTAGTTGCACGTCTCACCCATTGCTATGTCCCTTGAGGTTGCGATGGCGGCCCCTCATCTGCAGAGCGACGTACCCGCAGAACAGGGTAGTAGTGCGCCGGAACAGAGCGAGAGCCCGCAGGTACAAGCCGATAGTCCGCAAGTACGTCACCAAACTATGACTGGAGTCGGGGGCTAATGGGTGTTTGAATTTAGGTTGAGGCCTTTGATGAGAGTGATTCTGCATTTGGCGACGATGGGTAGGACGTCGGAATCGCCATGAATAGCTCGAAGCTGACGAAGCTTCAGAGAGACTTCGACTGCCTCGGTGACCGCCACCATCCTCGAGTATCGCGAATTGCACGGCCGGACATTCCACAACTTCCCGACGACTGAATATTGGTGTGTCGCATCTATATACGCTTCAATTAGCGTCATTGCTGATAGTCTAAAGGGGCCCGAATGACGCCAAACAAAATGAGCACCTTGACATTGGGTGAGAATGAATGCGCCAGTATCACTGTTCAAGCCACTAGCTAACCCCTCAAAAGCCACCACATGTTAACGCTGCTGCTCGACGGCAAACTCTTCCTCGCACCGATCTCCCCAAACCCTCAAAAGGTCATCGACGTGGGCACCGGTACTGGAATCTGGGCTATGTAAGGCTCCCTCTGCCCTTAGCTCCTGCCCTTTCGCCACTCCCGTGTGACTTCAATGTGCTAATTGGATGCCTCTCAGCGACTTTGCCGATGCCTATCCTTCTGCTATGGTGATTGGTACAGACCTCTCTCCCATTCAACCGTGCTTCATCCCGCCGAACCTGAAGTTCGAACTCGATGATGCTCAACTGGAATGGACATACGGAGAAAACAGTTTCGATTTTGTACACATCCGCTGCCTGATGGGGGGTATCATTGATTGGGCAAAGCTCTACTCTGAAGTCTTCCGGTACGTAATATTCAGTCTTCCATCTGAGGCACCAGCATTAGGTACTTAGGTCCATTGCAGCCAGTGAGCAAGACCCCGAGGTGAGCTGACGTTGTTCTCCGAAGACACACCAAACCGGGTGGTTACATCGAATCCCTCGAAATGGATATACAATTCTCATCGGACGATGGTAGCATCAAGTCTGGCGATATAATGTATGATTGGTCAACACTTTTAATCAACGCCGGCGAAACAATGCGGCGGACTTTCAAGATTCCCAAAATGTCCAAACGTCTCATTGAGGCTGCAGGCTTCGTCGATGTAGTAGAGACGAAATACAAGGTCCCTGTGGGTGGATGGATGGAGGACAAGAAGTGGAAGGAGATAGGCAGGTGGAATCTATTATATCTGTCTGAGGGGCTAGAGGGAATGGCTCTGTTCATTCTAATGAAGGTCCTGAATGTGAGCTACGCCATCCTTATCACATCCTCGCCATTATGAAGGGCCTGCCATGCTATTTGGACCACGACTAACGGGAAAAAGTGGGAGTACACCGAAGTCCAGGCACTTTTAGGCCGGATGCGTTCGGCCTTGATGGACAAGGAGAATCACGGTTATTACGAGATGTAAGCACTTTCTTTCCCTCTCTGCTCCCTCTGCCCTGCCTCAGGCATATATTGACAAAACTCCACTCTAGACACATAGTGTACGGGCGCAAGCCATAGTCATTCATGAAGAAGGGTAAAGTCCTCATAGGGTAGGGTCAGGGGATCGCTACGACTGGGACGAGTGTGTGGTGCTCGCACTAGTGCTATGCACTCCGCATAGTCGGTGCTTGGCGTGCATATTGCGCAATAGCCCGCCGAGTGATTTACGGGAAGTACTTCCGCAGCGTCAGTTCAAATCCCATGTTTTAAAACGCTCGGCGAGGATATATGGCCCAAATATTACGCACACAATATTGATCTAGCTACACGACTACTCTACATACTTGGGTCCTAGCACTTGACACAATCTCGTTGGCAGAGCTTATCGCCGGTATGATCGACAGTCTGATCGACTGGCACAGACCCCAGCCACAAGATCTGCACATACTTTTCCTACGTACACATCATGATTTCAAACGCTAAGAAACAGCCTGCGGTTATGATGGAGCTGACGCAATTTTGTCTGGGATTCCTGTAGAGTCTTGCGGTTGAAGTGGCGTGTTCGAGGTTACGGGCGCGGCTTGTGAGGTAATGTTCGCCGATGTGCTTGGAGTCGGAATCGCGGATGCTTGCGGAGAGGAGTTGGGCTTTCTTCCCCAGACTACGTACACTTTGTTATATGCATGGACATGCCTATTTGAGATACCTTTTTGCACGTCAACAAGATATACCTATTCCAAAGCGTTAGCGAGGTTGAAGATCATGGAAGGCACAGTACCTCAATCTCAGTCTTGTTCCAGTTCAAAATCCGCGAGAAAGGTGCTATAGTGAAACCTTGCAAGCCAGACAACCAATTGTGCTCGTACATCTGCCCCAGATTTTTCAGGTGCATGTCCTTGGGCCAAGGATTTAGGGGTAGTTTAAACACTTTTTCTTCAACGTCGACAAACCCACAGGCTTCATACCATCTCTTGAGCATATCTGCAATTCTCAATGGCCTGCCAGCCTTCATAGCTGCCTCATCACTGTACTTGGTCCAACCCGAGAAGGCCCAATCAGCTGGTATTGTCCCATCGTCGCAAGACGGCGTGGGCAGTATCTCCTGGCTTTCCAGATAACCTCCAGGCTTGAGATGGTAGAATGCCTTCTTGATGACTTCTCTAAAATCAGTGAAGCATCCAAGAAGCACTCGCGTATGAATATAATCGTAACGACTGGCTGGCAAGGCCCAATCGTCCTCACTGGCATCATCGATGTAGAAATAAACGTTCTCGGGGACAGAAGATGGTTGAATGGGCGAGAGGTCGGTGGCTTCGACTTTAGCGCCCGGAAACTCATCACCCATTTCTATTGCCCATTGTCCGGTTCCTGTGCCGACATCAAGGATGAACTCAGGGTCCGAAAGAGGCGCGAAATAGTTGCGGTCTTTGAAGCAGTATTTCAAAATTTCATACTGGAAATCGAGACGATCTGTCTCGGTGGGATCGTTAGGGAAGTGATACGCTAGATATTGCATGAGCGGCTATTGCGCAGAGAGTAGAAGAGTGGGCTGTTACCCCCTGCGCGATATCCGTGATATGTACGGCCATTCTCCTTGGTAAAGTCATACACGCTGTTCGTGAGGGAAAGTGACGAGGAGCTGGAACATGTTAGCTTATGATCGAGGCTGGAGATAATGATCGTATAGCACATATGTGTACAACATCGCCTCCAAATTGATGGGAACGAACTTATCATTTAGCGAAGTGTCAGATTCGGATGTCTGATTGCGCATGCTGTCAGCCAAGGTGGTCTAGAAAGTAGGTGCGGCCACTCACATCTGCTTCAATTGGCGTGTCAATTCCAATGGACGCTGAGAAACCACGTGTTTGAGTACCCATAGGGATCGGTGTGCTTTCGGAAGCACTCATGTCTCCGAACTTTGCTGCCACGGTCATCCTCGGGACCTGTTTTATCTGCCGACAATTTATGGTACACTGCTCCCTCAAAGATGAACGGGATTAAGGATAGGATATTTCGATTCAGAACGAAATTCCAGTCGAAAAGTTCTAGCTATGTGGCAGGGTCAGTCAAGAAGGAAGACCACAAGTGGAAAACCGACCAGTGATGTGAGCTGACCTGCACTGGGAAATGGGCAAGTTTCCGGCAGCTTGGTTTCGCACGATTAGCGCCGGCGCTGCCCGACGGACCTTCCCAGCGAATCGGAAACCTTGCGAAGGCTAGCGAACCTTTGCCAGACAAACGAGGCAATTACAATTTCAAAAATGGCTTTCGCTGCTTTCTTTTATTGTCATAGCGGGGGCAAGGATCTACGGACAGTTGCGGGGGAGGTCGAAGACTAGCGCGCCTGTTTCGCTCTTTAGACTGTGGTATGGGAAGGAAGGGAAGGGGAACAGGGAAAAGGGTTCACGGGTTCTGCCGTAAGATGTGGCTCACCGCCTTATTCTAGAACGGTCTGCAGCCAATCAATCAAATAACATTCAATCACTTCTGCGCAGGCTGGCCAGCAGTATTGTGATCCAGCGGGTACGATCCGTTTCATCCAGTTATCTCGCTATAACATCGATGGATTGCAAGGATAAGTCAGGAGAAGAGAGGTTGTGAAAACACTCAGTGGATATCTGGTGGGAGGTCATCAGGACCATCGGGTAAAATCACTGGGACCATGCGCTGAGGGATCATCGGGACCATCCCTGTAGGTGGTCCTATCCCCTGAAAAGTGGAGCACATCTGCTACCGGTCGCCATCCCGCACGCAACCCTTTCTTGCGGAAACCACCAACAATGGATCCACCCAGTAGTCCACAGTGCGCCGTCAGAACTACGTATATTGAGTGTTTCTGTGGATTCGCGGCCCCTCAATTTAGTGAAGGGCCGAACGCAACTGGCAGGTGTGCTCCATGCGGCGTGTGCTCCCTATGCCACTGATTGCGGTTCATGTATTCTTTGATGTGTTTCATGGGGAGCGTGGATCGCATTCCAAGCGAGGATCAAGAAAGGAAAGCTCAAGGCTTAGTACGGACAACCCGGGGTAAGTACTTACCCCGCATTATTTCTACCATACAAATTGGCTGGCGACAGCCATTTGTCCGAGGTACCGCTCTACGACGCTTTGTCAGCGCCCCTGGGATTGCTTCATCATCCAATGCACATCAACTGGCAGAGATAAAAGCCGACCCCTTCACGAAACCAGCGGAGGCCATAAGAGTCATGATGCGGGAAACTGTCGAAATCACAGACCTCATGGGTCAATGATAGCATACAAGACGAGAGCTACGTCAACGAATGTCACGATAGAAAATGCAATGCTGTCAATGCGGCATACTCCTCCGTCACAGCAAAACCAGGCGTCTGCACCATCTCCGTCGCAAAATACTTCTCCCAATGATCAACCAGCCGCTCCAAAAAGCCCGGCTCCCTCTCCGCCAGATCATCCAGCTCCCCCGGATCAACTTCTAAATCATACAGCTCCCACAGACGCCACATGCGGGACTCGCGGAACTGCACGCAGCCAGGTCGAGGATCGTGGGCAGGACTTCCGTGACTGTCGTGAAGGCGGGGGTTATGGCATTAGCTTGCGCGGTAAAGGGGCTAGCGGACCATGGACCAGATCCCTGTCGAGACTTCTGCATCTGGCATCTGCTTGGTCGATACTTATGATCATTGGTTGTCGATTTCTGAGGGCCAATAATGCAAAAAAGCCGGAGCTCGGGGCTTGGAGCTCGGTGCAAGAACGATCCACTGCGGCACATGAATGCATAGTAGATTAAATGTAGCTATTCTAATTGGGCCTGGTGATCGGCGGTGGCAGCTGTGGCGCCACTGCTCCTATCACCGGGCACGGGGTGAGAATTTCAACAGATGGGATCGAGTCCGCCATTGTCGCCGCGGGAGGCGGCCCCCCCCCCCGCCGTCTCCATCACGCGCCCCATCATCACCGTGACGGCCTCCGTGCTCCTGCCTCTCTCGGCAAGCCACCCCGCGGCCTCCTGCTGCTGCCTCAACTCCAACAGCGTGAGGCCGCGCTCCTCGCGGCGCAGCGCGACGGCATTCGAGCTCGCGCCCTTGCGGACGGTGGGACACCCGCCGGCGCTAGACGACTGGCCACGCGGCGCGAAGTGCGTCTCGAGGTGCTGCTTCATGTTATCGACGCTGGTAAACTGCTTCGGGCACCCGAAGAAGGCGCACGGGATGCTCTTCTCGTAGGTATGGATCTTAGAGTGGCGAAACGCGTGACCGGACGTCGTGAAGGTCCTGTTGCACCCGAGTATGGCTATATACCGGCAGTGGTAGCGCTTAGCTCCCCTAGAGGTGACGGTTGCTGCCGGCAGCGGGGCGAAGATCCTCATCCCGGGGCCGTGGTAGGTGCCGTGGGCGCTACTAAAGGAGGCATTGCGCAGAGGCGGGTATCCAAATTCTGGAAGGGAGTCGCATAGCGTGGCGGGCGGGAAGGTATCTCACTGGACAACGTTCGTCCCAGCAATGCGAGGGGACGAGCTGCGGTAAGGATCTACTGCATGATCTCGACTTAAGGACGCTAAAATAAGGCGAATTCTGCAAGCCCTTGTCTAGCTTGCATAAGATGCGTTTGGTTTCTGAATATCCCTGCCCCAAAGGTACCAATGGTGGACGATTATGGAACGCCAGGGAGTTCCCATAATTCCGTTCCAAGTAGAAGCCGGAAGGGAAGGTTACTATTATACGAAGCGCTGGTAGAATTCTAGATCTCTGTAATAGATGCACACGGCAAGCTGAGGCAAGCGAGCAGGGGGGGACTCGCAACGATCAAATCGGTGTTGATATGGAGTTCCCTTCGCAGATCCACGAGAGTCTCCTTCTAATTCCCTTTCCATTCTTTTCAACAGAAACCACTACAAAGCTTCTGAACTTAGTAGCCGTTAATTGAACTACGTCGCCACCATTCTGCTCTCTACAGAGGATTAGTTTTCTTCTGTGCTTGCCCCTCACTCATAACAAAGGCGGAGGCTTCTGTGCCCTGATGCCAACAGCCACTAAACAATATGAATAGGCAATTCGAACCAGAAAATGTGCATCGACCGCATGTCCCTGTATACGCCTCGTACGGCACGTTTAGTCCTCGAGACTCAGCTATAAAGCAGAATCCGACCGAGCTGCTTCAAAACAGAAGACCTTCCCAACAATACTATGGCCCACCCCAGTCGCCCTCGCACACGCACCAGCAGCATTACAGCTTGGAGGCTTCTATGCACGGCCAGCCAAACCCCGAATCATTGATACCCGCAGAGTACAGCGTAACATCCGGGTCGCGGAAGCGGACACCTCGGACATCTCTAGTAAGTAGTCCACTGTCGGCTCCTTGTGAACTAAAGCTAATCTGTGAAGGCTTGCGAGGCATGTCGCCAATTAAAGGCGAAATGCACCGAGCCAAAGCCGTGTCAGGGCTGCACCGAGAAAGGGATACCTTGCAAATATGATCCGCCTTTGCCGAAACAGTAAGTTGACTAGATTATCGTAGTGCTGGTGAGGTGCTGAAACGCCCAGAGCCGACAGGATCCAGTCGGACATATGTCGAAGAGTGGACGAACTCAATGAAAAGGTAGAGAGAATCGAGAAAATAGTAGAGCGAATCGAGACCCAGGCGAATGCGAACTCTGAGAAGCTGGATTTGAAACTAGGATTGCTGGATCGGAGAGTGGGGAAGGCGCTCAGCACGGCTATATCTAGCTTCGCCAAAGTGCTAGAGGATGACCTGAACGGACCACAGGAGGAAGAGGGCCATGGGCCGGATTATGATGTCACGCCTCCTCCAAAGCGTCAAATGACGGCAGCCAGCGGTGGAGATTCCGCCTCTCTGCAAGAGCCAAACTTCGAGGTAGAACCAGAGGACTCAGACAACGTGAGCGAGAACACAGCCGCGCCTAATATATCTCCTCACGAGCCCGCGATTCCCATCGGACACACGACGGGAGCAGCCCATATTCTCAACTGGCGTGCTGTCGCGGACATGGTCGGCGAGAGAATAAATAAGAATGAGAATAGAGGGATCGACCCGTTACAACGTGAGCACCGGCGTGGCGCCATCCGCCTGTATGGGCGTGGTGAAGGCGCCGAGAAGTCATTTCGGTGCGACAAGGAACCCATGGTCTACACACCCAAAACCCCCAAGTCGGATAACGAAAGGTTTTCAAAAAGGGAGCACTCACCGGCTGTCAATCACTGCTGGGGACAAGTAGGTGGGCCGAGTCCGGCAGTAGAACCCCCGTTCTATCGCAAGAACGAGGCCATAGGCGGAGTTGACATCGCCGGGCCCCCGCAGCTAGACGAAGCAACGATAAGGCGCCTAACTGCGAGTTACATGCAGAATCTGAACGTCATGCACCCGATTATTACGAAGCAGGAGCTCGAACGCCTAACCATAAACCTCTTAAAACATATCCGCGAGACGGAGAGGGACCGACCCGCAAACGACCTCGCCACGTTTGTGGACGACGAGTCCACGGCCTCCAAACGCAAGCGATCGCCCGTGGTAGCTACGCCTCACCATCTCTGGCGGCGATCAATAGACGCGGCGATCTCCTGCCTGATCCTCGCGCTCGGCATGGTCTGCGAGCACCGAGGTAAGATCCCCGATGTCTTACCAGACTACGAGGCGGCCTCAGACGAGTCCCCGAACCCGTTTACGCCCCCACTCACTACGCAGCAGTCGCCGCAGCAGTCCCCGCACTCGTGGAATCTGCCGTCGCCGATCCTGCAGGGGAAGTGGAACCTTGATGTCATCCCAGGACTGGCGCATTTCGCCATCGCGATGGATATCCTAGGCAATGAAATGGGCGGGAACAACCTGCAGTCCGTCCACGCCTGTCTGCTCGCGAGTCTGTATCACGGCCAGCTTGGGCGTGTGCTACAGAGCCATTCATTCCTCAAGAAGGCGGGTGACGCGCTATCCATAATCCTGGAACCGTGAGTAATCGTGTTCCCATCATGGTTGGTCTTTTGGTCCTAACTTGAACTAGGCATCTGGCGCGGTATAGGAAAATGCAGGAAGATATGAGTGATAAGGAGACGGCCAGAAATATCAAGTGGAATCCACAGGACAACACCATTCTGTTCGCCTTTTGGACCTGTCTGCAGTTGGAGAGGTAATTATCTGGTCTCGTGGGCTTTGACCTTCAACTGACTGGGCTACCTAGTGATATCGTTGCGGAGCTGGAAGTCCCTCGGTCAGGGGTTCTCTTGTTGGAGTCGATTATGCCTTGGCCTAACCTGTCAATGGTAGTTGACAATGGAGAGGCGACCTTGAAGCAAATGCATTGCTACTCGGCGCAGCTGATGCTCCGCCAGCACCTCAACAGTATCCACCGATCGCTGTACGGGCCAAACAAAGAGAATGGTAGCTCCAGCTGAGTAATTCTTAATTGAACTAGACTAATACTTTGGCAGAATACCAACTTGCCAACATAAATAAACGCGACAAATTTCACCCAGAAATCATAGCCATGATTGACGGCCTAAAATCTGTCCTACAGCTTTCCCCGAACCTCGACTGGCAGGACGGAGAACTGCCCTCAGACGACATCCTTGAGGCTCGTCTCCGGGCAAAAATGTATGGCGCCCAGGTTATCACATACAGACACTACCTGCGCATGGTGCTCAACAACAAGTACAGTGAGTCGGGCGTGGCAGACAAGGATATCTCCGCGCATATCATGGATCTCGCGATCAAGTGCATCCGGGCCATGTTCTACAGCACGCAGGCTTTCTGGGGCATGAAAGATGGCCGCCTAATTGTAACGAACGTCTGGGGCACATCTCACGCGTAAGTCCCGCCATCTTCCACGGCGGAGAGTAGTTCTCCCATCTAACCCTCCAATAGACAATGGGGCCACGTCATCATTCTGCACGCAGCATACCTTCACCCCTCTCTCCGGAACTTCATCGACCCCAACGAGCTGCGAGAGGTCACGGTCCGCGTGCACGAGTTCCTGGACTCGGTCGCGCAACCGTCGTCTGCCCTCGCCGATGACATCAAGATCCTCGACTACGTCGCAGAGAAGTCGGGCATCTTTGCCGCCGCACCGCCGCCGCCTCCCAGCTTTTCCACTGGGTCCGAGGCTAGCGCTTCTGAGTAACTGAAGAGTACAGTCTTAACTCACTACGCAGCACGTAGATGGTGTACTCTTTGCGCACGAATTATGTCTCATTCTGTTTTCACCCTGCTCTTCGATATTGAAACACTTCACCAGATGGCTGCCGCCAACGCGAGCTACGAGATACCCAAAGTCAACAGCATAGCTCGTACTCCCGCCAGCTCGGAACCGAAAGCTCCCATTTGCTGAGTACTGTTATGCATGTTGCAAATGGAGTTGTAGTGAAGATGACTGGAGCAACCATTGCAAATGGCATATTGAAAATCTAACAATGAGATGCGGGCTCCTTACTTTTCGCTACACGCTTGCTATCGCAGGTTACTGTCCATACTGCGTAGGCGATAAGACCCTTTCTCCATCACAAAGGATGTAGCAATGGATGACGAAGTCCACGCTACTCAATCATATTGACAAGCACCTTGAGACTTTCGCAAAACAGGAATGTCCACATCCCCTATGTCGCGTACTACTCATGAACGTGTCAGACTCCTAGGCCCATTTTCAGGATGCTCATTGTATTGAAGAACCACGTTCAAACTGTGTAAGCAGAAAACGGAAGAGCGAAGATGATGAGGAAAATGTGTAAGACACGAAGGGCGAGGCTTTAAACTATGTGAGCAAGAAGGCAAAGAATGAGGATGAGAAGGTAGAGGGGGAAAATGCAGGACCTACGTCATACGTCATAAGATAATATTATTGTCGTTTTCAAATTGCGATTTAAACCGTGGCTCAAATTGCGGGTGCGGTTGCTAATTGTAGCTGACGATGTTGTGAGGAGAGCCATTAACGACGTTAGCGTGGTGTAAATCGTCGACACTCTGAAACTAAGATTACGTCTCAGTTGCGGATTCAACTGTGGCTCAAATCCCACGTCCGGTTGCCATCTATGCTCGTAAGTGACAGCGGTAACAAGCTGACGGAGATAATGGCTCACAATTTGAAAGAGCAGCGATCTGCTGGTCACGACCCGGTGATACATGTTGACCACACCTCAATTTCCTGCTGCAAGGTGCCACCACGCGTAAGTAAACTACCTACGGCCACGTAAAAACGTTATAGCAGCAGTCAGTCTTTGGGAAGGTCAGAGTCGAGGATTATCAAGTCAACTTTCCACAAACGATCAAGTCGTCTGAAGACTCATAGAAGGTTACACACGCCGCAACTTCCGTAACGCTGCGAAGCAATCCATGTATGTAGTCTCGTCCGAAATAGATTCCTCGATGCATTCTGATCAAGTAGCTCAAGTAGTAGGACCTGAATGATACCGCTAGGGAAGTGAGATGTCTTTGCTGGCTCCAAGGCCCGCAGTTTGTCAGTAATGAAGTACTCCAAGACGGTCAGGTGCATCCATGTTTTCCATGACTGACTTCCGATCTATTTTGGTGGCAGGATCCATTTTGCGAATTATACTGAGGCCTTGGCCACAGCCGAAGTGATCCGCGTAGAGATTAATGAAGTCAGTTCTTCACACTGTATCTAATGTCTATTCATCGCGGAAAATGACAACTCATGGGTGGCGAGGCCGTCGTCTTTGAACTACAAGATCACCGGACGGGAAATTAGGCATGCGTATACAACGCGAGTTCAGGGAATCAACCTCATACGTCCTGCCCAAAGAAGTGAATATTAAAGGCTGATGTGCAACTATATATCTCATCTTTATGTCAACCTCCATTCCTGTTGTAGGTTTAGATCATGGTGATTTTTTGGGGGCCTGGTAAGACAGAGGGTAGCCGATTTGAGGGCGACCACCGAATGGTCCTGAAACGAATAGATGACTACATATGTGGCTCAGGAAGAACCACCACTATCCGTTATAGATAGAGCACAGTATAAATGGGCGATGTCAAGAAGTTGAAAAGAATATTTGTCGCCACAAGTTGATGTAGTAGTCCGTAGTGCGCCAGTCAAAACTACGTATATTGGCGTGGATCCGTGGATGCGCGGCCCCTCGATTTAGTGAGGGGGCCGCGAGTCTTGATCAGCACGGGCCGAACCAAATGGAAGAGCACACGCCACAACCTACTACGGAACACTATGACTTGTTTTAGCTTAGCTACTACGAGATATTTTTAGTACTCATTACATTAGTATTGCAACTCGCCTGGTGCATCATCCATTCCCCCACCGATGATGGCAGACGGAGTCAGCGAGGATGTAGAAGTCCGAAGCTGGCTCAACGGTTTTTGGCGTGGAGATGAGTTTTATCCTGATTAAATAATTGAAGCATGCCTGAAATGCCGGCCGATGGGGGTTCAATTTTAAGTACGGCAATGTTTTCAGCGTGGACATCTATCTACAGGGCGCTGTGGTGCTGAGTCTGAGCGAAAGATTGACAATACAGAGCCTTGTTTTGTCATATCAACTTCACTGTAACTGTTGTGGAATGCATGGTCAACAAATCTACCCCAACGGCATTGATTCCCTAGATGGCGAAATGTTGTCACTGACAGCCTTTTCTATAATTTGGCACGGCGAAGTCGCAGGTATGTTTATTTCTTGTCTTAGAATTTGAAACAGTCAAGGATGTAATTGGAGCCACGTTATATGCAGAGCTTCGCTTTGTTGCTGTAACACTTACATTGTTTATCGTCAACGTTTCCTCTTTCATACATTCAAATCCTTAAGAGATGGCGAACAAGAAGGCGAAAAAGAAGTCGATGACCCGTCAGTCCGCCATCGAATCGCCTTGTGAGTCACTTAGCAAAATAGCAACCGAGTCTGAACTGCGAGTATCATCGTACATTACGTCAGTATTCTACAGCTTAATTATGAATGCTTCTAAACTATTAAATAGGGCATGCAAAGTGATCGCATTGCAATCCTCGTAGGACCCACTGAAAAGACCTTTTCCATTAATCTTTAAGAGAATGTAAGAAGATGGCCATCGGTGTTTTACGCTGCTATTGATGAGGCGAGCAAATTCCGATTTCGGATTGAGAAGATCAGACTCGCTGTTTTGACTGCGAAGAGCAGAATCGATGCTTGTATCAATAGAATCCCAATATTGCTGCAGTTCTGATTCGAGCTCAGGCTCGCAGTTTGTTGGGGTTGCCATAGACGTCTGAGTATCGTGGTTTGCCAACTGGTGGGCCATAATGCCATGTGACTTGCACTCGACTGAGCGCACGGACGTAGCCTCCAACACCTTCAGGCTCCAAAAGTTGGGATAAAGCCTTGGTCACGACTTGTTCTGGCACGTTCTGGCACATTTAATCATCTAGTGTACTATGAGCCAACAGCGATCGCAAAATACTTCGCATGAGCAGGTGATGCTCTGTTAAAGATGCACGCGTGTCATCATCAATTTCGAAGGCATATAGCAAGAACCCATGTTCTGATCCAGCAATCCACGAACCTCGATGATGGTGTATGCACCATACATTGCATGCAGGATTAACTTTATAGGGCCAAAAGTGCTATGATTGGACCCGGTTGGTCCACGTACTAGTGCCCAAAACGGCTAATCGTTTTGGCGCTATGCAGCAATCTTTTAATCTGTATCTACCATTTCGCCTTAAGAACTGTTTCTCTCCCACCAGTCGTTTGATCGATTTCTAAACTTATAATTTAACGCTCATGCCATTATGGCGTATACATACTCCCACCCTGTTGATCCCTCTATCCTGGCAAGCAGAGGTTGCTTCACTATACTTCCAGTCCGAAAAAGTGATTATGAAAGCATGGCTGTCGCTACCTCATATAAGGTATTCGAGGAGTATAATCGGCTTGTTGGAAAGGCAGAAATTACAGGAGGCGTCTACGATCCTCGAGGACATGCGATCTCACTTACATTTCCGGAGTGCATTCCGGAACGGATTGATGTCGCCACACGCATGCAAGAAATTGGTTTTCTTCACGACGGTATGTCCGCGACTTGCTGCCTAGTCGAAAAAAGTTGACGTTGCCAGATATGGTCGACGCTGTTAACACGGCGGCTAAAGTGAGGCCTGAAGTCCTCTGTTAACTATGGCTGTCTGGCTGATGTGCGGCAGGCGAGAGCTCTGAACCATACCGTTGCCGATTCGTATGGACTGGAAGCAAACTCCGCTCTTCCAAGCCACAAACTCACCGGCATTCGTGGAAAGAGGCAAATGGAAGCCAAGATGTTCCTACAAGCGATGGCGATTGATAGAGAGGGCGCTCTCGGTATCATGAAGAAATGGAAACGGTCGCTAGAGCTAGGGAGTGGGACACGTGTGCCAAACGAGTTTGCATCGTTCGATGATTGGATGCCTTATCGCTACGAGGACGCTGCACTAAGGTACTCGTATCATCTATCCTAGACTTGCTGGCACCGATCTAACGTGAACAAGTTTGACACACGAAATCGCCTCATTCGTGGCAGGGATAAAAGTCTCCGACGAGGAGAAGCTCGCGGTAGAGCATATTGTGCGCCCTGTCCTGACGGTTGTTGCTTTGACAAATGACTATTATAGTTATGAGAAAGAGTACACGGTGTATTTAAGGGAGGGTGGCAAAAACGGTGTGACAAACTCAGTATGGGTATTAATGAGGGAGCATTTCGTTGACAAGGCGGAAGCGAAACGGTTACTTGCCCAGAAGATTACCGCTTTCGAGCGGGATTACTTAGCAGCCAGAGAGTTGTATGAGAAAGCTCATCCAAACTTATCCCGGCCAGTGAAGTCTTGGATTGACGCCGCTGTTTTCATTGCTTCCGGATCCCATTACTAGAGCACTTATACAACTCGGTATCATCGACTTGAATATTCAGGACTTGCTCCTGTTAGATCCAATGGCCCTAGAGATTGGACTATACAATCTACTCCCAACCCGGACAAGGACAAGTCATCTGTTGAAAAAACAAGGGATGTAGTGGGTAGAGATTGCGAGATACAACTGGACCAACAATTGCCGAATGACGACTTGTGTCCAGTCATTGAAAGCAGTATTCAAACCCTAATCTCCGACAATGAGAAGGCTTTGTCCTTCACAGATACGAGAGTAAGAGAAATTTCAGCCGAGGTATGAAAGCTTTGAATCAAGTCCAAGATATCCTGAGCCTTTAGCCTAACTTTGCAATAGACTGTGCTGGCACCATATGAGTATCTCTGCTCTCTGGGATCTAAAGGAGTCCGCCAAGCCGCTATCGAAGCCTTGAACATCTGGCTTGACGTACCAGAAATGTCATTATCAGCAATCCGCAACATTGTCGATTACCTTCACAGCAGTTCGCTTATGTAAGTGGAATGCACAACGTAGAGCTCTAGCGTCCATGGATGACCCACATTAATTTGCTTGTTCATTTAGGCTTGACGATATCCAAGACCAATCCGCCCTTCGTCGTGGCAGTCCAGCAACCCATCTCTTGTTTGGCGAAGCCCAGACCATCAACGCGGCCAATTTCCTCTTTGTCCTTTCACTGGAAGAGCTACGCAAGCTTCGCCACCCACAAAGCACGGCAGTCTATGATGCCCAACTGCGGCGTTTGCACATCGGCCAGAGCATGGATCTGTACTGGACGCGGCACGTCGCCTGCCCAACTGTAGCCGAGTACGTCGACATGGTGGACCACAAGACCGGCGGCCTCTTTAACCTCGTGGGCGGGCTGATGCAGGCTGAAGGGTGTTGTGACCATCACCTACCCCTCAACTCCATGATGACGCTCTTGGGCCGGTACTTTCAGATCCGCGATGACTATAATAACCTCGTGTCTGCCGACTACATTGCGGCGAAAGGCTTTTGCGAGGATCTCGACGAGGGCAAGTTCTCGCTGCCTCTGATTCACGCGTTGCGGATTTCACAGAAACAGAAACAACGCCTTCGCCCTATCCTGCAGGAGCGGAGGCACAATGGCAGTGGTATGTGCGTCGAGATGAAGAGCTTAGTGCTTGAGATGCTGCGGGATGCTGGTAGCTTAGAGTATGTAAGACAGGTGCTTAAGGAATTGGAAGATGCTATTGACGCTGAGATCCGGAGGGTGGAGGAGATCGTTGGTGAAGAGAACTTTGTTTTCCGCTTACTGGTCGAGAGACTAAAGGTCGACTGAGAAAACCCTTTCGATATCTCGCAATGCATTTCGCGAAGTATGTAGAGATCGGAAAAGCTTTATTCCACCCATCTACCAGAATGTTTATTGTACTCCAACCACAAACACTAGACCCACTCTATTGCAGGGGTTAATATAGCCTCAGTCACCTGCGACGCATAGTTGGTCTCTATTTAAGTTATATTTTCCATGTTTGATCTCCTGCAATTATAGTGCGCAGAGGTACCACATCAAAACCACAAGAAGCTAAAGCGGGTGACTACATTATGAAGTTCACGTGATTTGCGTTTGGAGAAGGAAACAAATCTACAAAACCAACGCCATTCGTAGTTCTCACAGGATCTATATGAAGTCGTGCAACGTGATGGTGGCATTTGTGGTGCTGCAATACTTGGCAAGCGTTTCGAAGCCTTCATCAAACATCGCCTTGGGGCTCAAGCGTGTCTAATGCGCCAATCGTGGTAGGACATTGGAGTACATACTTCTCAAGAAGAGCTGGTGTGATGAAAATTGCTTGCACCTGCTCCTAAGAGTTTAGGCAGAGTCTGGTAATCCAACATCGCCATGGAGTCAAATAACGTTAATGTGCCGTTATTCAACAAAGTAGCGTAGATTTCCCATGCTGAAGCGTCGAAGGCAATGTTTGCTATATGTGCCACAATTGTGGCTGCTAGAAAGTGCTGTACTACGTTGCTCTGTTTAACTTTAACTAGTCGTAGTATGCTGCGGTGTTCCAATGCCCTTCGAGGGAGCCCGTTGTCTGATTTCAGTGTCACTGAGCGACTGTTATGGGCAGCAAGACCTATCGCCAAGAAGACAAGGCATATTCGCTACTAGGCATTTTTGACATTACCTCACTCGCAGGCCAAAGTGGCAATGGGCGCGCCATTTGAAAAGAACGTAGACTTGGTTTTAGAGTGACGAAGGATTTGCACCAGCAACGTATTCGCTAATATTGCGGTACATTACTTCAATGTGCTTGAAAAATGCACCGAATGTGTAGCTTCGGCGCCTTTTTGTTCGAAAATGGCCTGTCGCAGATGCTATCATGTGGGATTATAGGTTATCCGTTGCGTTAAGCAATGGAAGCGCGCATGTATGTACTCTGGCACTGCTTAGAAACCCGCATGTGCTAGCATCCTTGTGTAGCTGGATGTATTTATCCGCCAGTCTATCTTTCTATGTTCCACCACAGTTACGGTGAAGGCTGACAACATATCAGTCCCTTGGATGGAGGGCCAGGCTGATGATTATGGTGCGGCCTAAGTTAGACATTGTAACCTAACGCTATAAGGCGGCTCATGTCCAATTCAGTTTGCATGCATGCTACTGCACAGCCTTACCAATGTGAGCGAATGTGCGAGTACAACAGATGTTGTTTCAGCGCCGTCCGAACCGGTGAACCGACGCCTGGCTTCTCAATCAGCTCAAGTGATCTCATGCTCCAGTCGCGGAGGCCGCCACCATTCTTCAAATTATATTACACTACAGACTATATTGACGATCTTAGACTGAAAGTCGGCATCAGAGTGATACGTGTCATCTCAGTCCTGGATGGTCTAAAATGAGACAGAGAGAGATAATCGCATCTATTTCATTGGGCTCACTCTGATTGAAATTGTCAGATAATTAGGATTCCCCCCAAGAGTTGGCCATATCGTAATATCATGCCAGCAAAATGGCTCGGAAGTCAGTCATGGAAGATCTTGATACACCTGACCGTATTCGAGTACTTCGCATCATCGACCAGCTGCGGGAACTTGGAGTCAGCGAAGACATCTCACTTCCTCAGGTGAATATGTTTGAGCTCTCCCGTGCGTATTACCGCTGATATACATAATACAGCTTGTTGTCGTGGGAGATCAGTCAAGTGGCAAGTCGTCACTTCTAGAGGGATTGACGGACTTAGACTTTCCCATTGCAAGTGACCTCTGTACTCGTCATGCCACTCAAATCGTTCTTCACCGCACCCCGGAGCTCCACCATGACGCCTTTTGGCTAGCCGGTTGAGCCCAAGGTGAACATGACGCACTCAATTCAAATCCATCGCTGCCTTGGGTCTGGTCATCGAAGCTGTGCTCAATGGGATTCAGAGTAACCAGGTTGCCTCGCGAGATTGCCCGTAGAAATGCTGCATAGAGCAACGCTTAACTTTATCTAATCATGTAAGAGGGAACAAGGGATGGCAGATTGCTTTTCAGACATCTACAAAGGGTTAGCACTGTGCAAGGGTCCATTAACATTATAAAAGGCTATCAAGTTCCCAGCGAGAATTCTTCACTTCTTCACTTCTTCACTTCTTCACTTCTTCACTTCTTCACCTCTCATATACTACCTCCGATACCATCAGTAAAAACAACTGCCGACTGAATAACATTCGAAGGCATTGAAATGTTAACCTTTCGCAACGAGAAGCAGTGTCTCCACTACGTCAGATGCACATCTTCCGGACCTATTATTCTTCAGGATCCTCGCAACGGCAACATCTCTGGCACTTCTACCAGTGATTTGGAGTCACTAGAAAAGGAAATGGAACGCCTACGTCTCCAAGCTCAAGTTACTCCCAAGGCCACGGCAACTACCATGGCTCATCCTCGGTTCGTAATCTTTCCAGTCTATCGAAGTTGTTACTAACGTCCGGCTAGCATGCTACTATCACATCGTGAGTGTACCTACTCGATGTATTACAACGGGTCTGTCGAGACATGAGATAGTGGGTGGAGGCAGAGTCCTTAGGTGCAATTCACTGTGCTTGCTCAACTCTTGAATGGCCCGGTTTCTTGAGTTCCGTTTATATGTGTCTTTGTGCGGAAATAGCTAGCTATCGCTTATAGAAGTTACTGTTAACTATGGTGAATTCAATTTATTGCTCTAAAGCACCATCACGAACACATAAATATCCCATGGCAAAGATTGCCTACTTATAAAATCGAGAGGCTTTACAGTATGGATTATTGACGAGATGGCAGCGCTCACGCGCATCTCACGTCTCTTGTAGATTTTAGAGAGCAGCAATCTGCTGGCCATCACTAGATGATACTAGCTGTTGACCACACACCTTAATATTCTGCTGCAAAGTGCCGCTACGCGAAAGTAAACCACGATGACTACGAAAATATAACATGGCGCTATAGCAGTAGCAAAATATATAATCAAAATGAGTTGCCCTCGAACTAGCAACTAGGAAAGAGCCAAATGGCGAACTAAGTGTAGGGAGAAGTTAGCTAATTACATTCGTGAGTGTGCTTAGTACATAATAAGCTATATCTAACTTTGTTATGTGACTAGACTCCTAACTTAGACTTGCTATTCTCCTAACTGATGTCAAGCTTATAACAAAACTAGAGGACGTGTATGAATGGAATATTTTAATAGCTAGAAAGGCTACATTGTTTAACAAACAACTAAGTAAGCACTCGACTAGGGCCTATATCGACCTATGCAATGGGGTTAGAGTTCATTTTAAGGCTGTGCTCGGAAAAGGCGCTATAGACTATAAACTAGAAACGTAACCCGTTATAACAATCGTAGCTTTTAATGCACTAGAGACGAGTAGAGAACATCCTTCTAGCGATGCAATTACCTTTTAATTTAGCGCTAAAGAATGGCGTGAGAAATTTAATGCAGAGGTGGCTACAAGAGAGGCTCTAGAGATTAATATAATAGGAATTAAAGGAGAGAATGCAGATTTGTTAACTAAGATGCAAGCCCTTCGCGAAACAGAAGTAACGTAGACCTAAGAACTTGAAAAAGCACAGGAGGTTCTACTAATAACATCGCGCATACTTTAAGAACGAGCATTAAAGGCATCTAAAGACTTACAGAAACATCATTAATGGATTTCCTCATTTAAAGTCTTGGATAGAGAGAGTCTCTGTAAGTCTAAAAGTATTAGATAGGAAGAGTTTCCGTAAGGTTTAAAGCTTTATCTAATCTCTAAAGCTTATACCTAATCTTAGTCCTAGTACTAGAAGTAGCATAGCTCTTAGCCGCGATGTTAGCTAATTCTATATCTAAAAGCGTCCCTACATATTTAGGACTAATTGCTCTTACAAGACCATTAGAACCTAGATAGATCCTCTTAATGACTTATAAAACCACATTATCTATGTACTACTTTAAAGTAACCTTGTAGTACGCTTTGAGTATATCGTAGATGTCGTTCACAGCCTAGTCCTCATTACTAAGATGTATAGCACGCGTAATAGCAGCTAGGTTAATTGTCTAGTACTTACCATCCTCTAATCTAACCTCCTTTAACTAGTTTAAGACTCGCTCTTTACGTGTTTTCGCTAGCGTATCTGCAAAATAGTGGTTAATTGTTTAAAGGATACAACTTCTTTCATTAGCTATAATCTAGCGAAGTTGCATAATGGTAGCGTTATGCGTAGCGTTATAAAAGGTAAGATTACGCGCCTTAATTTTAGCACGAAGGACATCCTCTAGAACAAGGCTTTCTAGGAGCGCCTAGTTAAAATTACAAACGATCTCCTTAACTTTAACTACATGCTATTCTGCTAGAGGTCCCTAACGTGCAGACTACTGTTAGAACAAACTCTTAAGGACAACTAGGTTGATAGTGCTAGGCAACTCTGCTCCTTGTGACTATTAATATTAGTTAAGAATCTAATCGTTAATGTTCTTATTCTTCAAATGCTTTTCGAAGGGAACATAGCCAAAAGACTTATCGACGGTACCATTAACTATAATAAATGGCCTAGTATGTCTACATGACTCTATCGATCTACCAAAAGCCTCGTTAGCATTTTGGATATGCATTCTAAGCTTAAGATGATGCTTGGGCTCTAGGTTAGAGTCGTAATGACTAGATAGGCTGTTAATTGCTATTCTCTAATATGTGGCTACTAGCCTAGTCACGAACTGTCGCTATTCCATAAATGTCTATCAAGAAGGCCCTAATGCGTTAAGCTCATCGTGGCATCTATAGACGAGCTTTTGAATTTCTTAAACAAGCCTAGGGAACTCGCTGCGAATATGAGTATATAAGAGCTTCCCTAGAAACTTTTTTAGGGAGGGGATCCTACCCGATCTTTTAATAGTTAGTTGAAAGGCGTAGAATCAAAGAACTTCTTCTCGTTAATATAGCGCTATTCCATTATGACACCATCCTAGATCTCCTTTGTAGACCAATTCTTAACTACGAACTACCTATAGTATAATCGTTTAACTAAATTCTATGTAATCTTAAGGGCCTACTAAACGTTAGATAAACATTTCAAATATAAGAAGACGACTCACTCCTAGCTCGTTACCTTCCTAAAGCGTATCACATTTAGTAATGATCCTAACTATTCGAACTCTAGCAGGGTTAGCAGCCCTTACCATTTAAAAGACCTCTTAGTTAGCTAGTTGTTCTAAGCATCTAATACAGCCCTAGAAAAGTTAGCCATTACTTTTCTTTTAGTAGAGGTATATGTACATGATGATTATACGCGGATTAGTGATGTAACGCTCAACAATTCTACCAGTAACTGCCGACTCGACCGAGGATGCTCACGGAAGCATACTGTCGACTACACCAGGAAACATAGAAAGCACGGAGGTTCAGCCGCTTCGTACCAGCCAAGGAGTAGAAAGCAATCTAGTTGCCATCGACGCCACGGAAGGGAGGTGAACGCAGCGAGAAGCACAATGAATGGAGTTACTTCTCAGAGCGTGCCTTCGACTCTGAATCTTTGTACGCTGGCCTGTCCAGACAGTGTGGCCGGTCGTGGCTTGTCGGAGAGCAGCTCTGCCGGTCGGCTTGTCTCAACTGCGTGACCCAATAATCGAGTTGGCGTTGGTTCTCATCTGCCACGTCTGGTACGAAGTTCGGCTGGGAATTTGATCCATTTGAAAATGTCGCGTGAGAGTCATTGCCATTTGCAAGTTGAACATTTCCCGGGTGAAATAGATGTCCCATCGCTCCTATCTTTTTGAAAATTGTGACTATGGTTTTGAATGTATTTAATAGATTTCAACTAGATAGATGCTGGGTTTTCTCTGAGGGTAGACTTTTGGTATCAATAGTTTTTACATCCAAGAGTTGGGTACGGACCTTCTTACAACAGTTTCCTTCTCGAGACTTCGAGACTGCCTTAGTTTATATTGAGAATAGAGTCATCTGTTATGTGGAAGGAGAAAAGGTCAGGATAGTTCGCCATAATCCCCCCCTTCCCTGCCTTTGTACTACTTTATAAAACGAGAGCCGCTATGTTCCATTTGCCATCAAGATATCAGCTCAAGCAAACAGCCAAATCGCGTCTCAAAGTATCAAGTCATATTTTTACCTCAAGTCGTTAAGATACGGACAATAGTATAAAACAAAATCAAACTCGTCATGCCAGAAAGTAGTTGTCCATCACAGTTCCGATATTCATTAATATGTGTTAACTTGTCGTCACTAGCATCGCACGCATCACGCAAAGATAAGCTTATCGTCAAGCTTTTCCATCATAAACACCATCAGGAGGGCAGACAGCAGGGAAACGAGAGTCATCCAGCCGAGGCCAAGGAGCCGCAGAAGCAAGACAATGAGATCGACAAGTTAGAAGATGACATCAATAAGGACAAACAGGAGTTCAAAGACTACCTCAAGGAGGATAAGAAAATGGAAAAGGAAGGTGATGAGTATGGGGGTTTGATGTAAATAAGTACATGCCGGGCCTTTTGGATGGTAACTTTTACTATTGCCGAACTTTAGAGAATGAGTACGTCATGTGCGGAACAACAAGCTCGCATGCCGACTTGGCGGAGAATGCTATTTATCTGAGAATTTTGCGAATCACTCTGAGCCTCCCGAGTTAGATGCTATTGTCTCTGTCTCACCCTTGGTGATCTTCACTGTCTAGGACTGGATAAAACCGCATCAGCTCCAGATAAGACATTCGTTGGTCCGATCGGCAAGCTTGACCAGTGAATAATTACGTTTAGCTTGTGCAGCAAATCAGACTAAATTAGTCCGATTCGCCGTATCACACCACCACATTATTGACCTATGGGTTCGTGAACTAACAAGCCGGAACATAGTAATAACGTGGTCGAATATAACTTGTAACACACAGGCTGTCAAAGTATCAGGCTGCACGGGAATGTCCACAGAAAGATAAACGTGTAGGTGTTGACGAGAGTCTGTAGCTACATATATCAACTACCACAAATTACGTTTGCTGTTCCTTGACTAGCTCTACAGCTTCAATCCTTTCTGGGCCTGGTCGGCGAACCCAGGATCGACCTTTAAAAAGATGAGAATGGCTTCTTTCTGCACACGCGGAATCGCCTTCCCCAAGTGCGCGCAGATATTGCTGACTAGGTCACGCTGTTCATCTGGCCCAGAGCGGCCCAGCATCTGCCAGAACATTCTGGGCTGCTCGAAGTCTTCGTCTGTGACTTCGCTGGCGTAGCCTTGCACTTTCCCACCGACCCATTCCTCGTGCCCGCCATCACTCGCTCCATTCGCCCCCCTGTTACCCTTGAAGTTGACCGCTTTGAGGCCGGCGTTAACATAGTTTGGATCACTACCATAGTTGGTGTCGTGCCTGGAAGCGCCATCTCGCTGATACGGCGAGTACACAGGTGACACTGGGGCATTGCATGGCAGCTGCTGGTAATTGACTCCCAGTCTATAACGTGCAGCATCTGGATACGCAAACATGCGTGCTTGAAGCATTGGGTCTGCCAGAGGTGCGATACCAGGGACCATTGTCGAGGGCGAGAAAGCAGCCTGCTCAATTTCGGTGAAGTAGTTTTGCGCCTGACAGATATCAGTCATTACCCACTCTCTTTATAATTTGTGGTCGTCACTTACGTTGCGGTGCAGTGTCAACTTTCCAATTTCCTGGAGAGGGAAGTCTTTATGAGGCCAGACCTTTGTCATGTCGAAAATGTCCCATCTGTACTTTTCCGCCTCATCGGGCTTCATGGCCTGAATATAGAGAGTCCAGGAGGGAAAGTCACCCTTCTCAATCGCCCCGAAGAAGTCATCGGTATGATAATCTGGATTGTCTCCCGCAAGTTTATCCGCGTCCGCCTGTTTGAGGTTCTTAACACCTTGGTTAGACTTGAAATGGAACTTGACGTAGGTGAAGTTGCCGTCGTCGTTGGCTAGCTTGTAGGTATGGCCGCTGTACGAATTAAGGGTCCTGATCGAGGCTGGGATACCCCGGTTGCTGAAAAGGATCATGATGGCGTGAGTGCCTTCTTGGTTATTGTTGTGATAACTAACTGTCCGTTAGAAATAGCCGAGATCTTTTCAAATAATTATTCTTGTGCACGGCTGTAGAGGGAACTGACCATCTAATATAAGTAGCTAGCAATGTGATACACAACTCAAATTCCATGCCTTCATTTATGCTTATATGAACGCTCTGTATGAAATTTCGTGACTTTGGGAACATCCCTACAGAAATTCGTGAGAATTAGGCGGTATTGGCTGTAGCCAGGACGTAACAACTACTAGTTAGAGACTCCTGCCTCTAGTTCAAGATCGACTTTGGAGAGCTATCGCGAAAGTTCAGCAGATGGCATAACGTAGTCGAGGATATCTGTCATCGTCTCGGGACGCTCCTTAGTAACAAATTCGTATTCTGCAGCCTCTATTTCTTGTTGGCCAGTGTATTTTAAAATATCTGGAGGAAAGCCAAGTCTCTAAGGGCAATGAGTTGTAGTGTAGATGTGACACAATACTTAGAATGCGTTCAAATTAAGCGGCGCCTCCTTGTCTGCGGTCTTTTGCAATACAAAAAAAGCTCCAATCTCCTTATGGCACATATGCCGGGGCTTCCAGATCATCTTCTTCCGGGGGGCGGCCGGGGGGCTTCCCAACTGCAAAATGCACTATCTGCAACGGAATCCGAAGTTCTATCGGCTTATGAAATGCATTGATGCTGGGCCAATGTCCAAAGGTGATCTGTACATCAAACGCGTATCTTCTCGCTACTAAGGTCGTGAAGAATGAAGGGAGGCGAGAGAAACTCCATGGGAGGATGGCAGCCACCGAGGCCGTTGTTTCCCATTCGAAAAGCCCGGCTGCATCAAGTTAGATGGAAAGTTTTGAGCCACACGCACGGTCCCTCGAAAAAACTGCTTTGAGCAACAGCAGACTTACATGCTATCTCCCGTCCTTTCCTCCAGTTCTCGAGGCGCAACTTTTTCCTATTTGGTGCGTACCTTGTCTTCTTCAACACAACGGCTGGAGATTTCAGCGCCTCTACCATCGAAATAGCCGCCTTTTGCTCGTGCCCTGAAAAATACGTGACTGCTTCCAGAGTTATCCAAACCTCGCAGTCACTTAGTTGAGCCTCTACGAAGGCTCTCTCATTGCTTCCGTCCAACAACCCCCCAGTTTTGAGGTGGAGCAGCACCTCGGTGCTCTCGCACCCTTCTTCGCAGCTAGGAAATATGAGAGGCCGGGGCTCCGTAGACGATACGATGACCGTCACGCTTTTTCTCGACCTCCATGACGGCCTCAAGGACGTTGCAGCAATAAGTCGATATTCCTTCCCGAAATCTTCGGGGTCTAGCGGGGGCGGTATATCTTCGACCGGCATTAATATTATTTCTCGACTCGTGTTGCATTTTAATTGTCCACCTATGAAGACGCGAGCCACGATTTTGTACGTAACATCGCAGGTGCTAGCGTGTGAGCTGCCGTTGTGAATTTCTGTAGTAGCAGCAGATATAAAATCAGACTTGACGACGCGGATCGAAGGTGGTAGCCTCTGTGGCGTGCTGTTTCCATATGATGATGGCAATGTCGTGGAGTCGGGAATATCGAAGAAAAACTCGGTTTGATATGTCACAGTATGAGGATTTCCAACATCGACTCGTTGGAATTCATTTGCCACTTTGATGCATGACATTAGAATGAGCTTTCGACCCCTTAGTCAGTGCTTTGCCTTGGTCAATCAGCAGAAGGAAGGATGAAGGTTACTCACAGGCTTCTTGATTTCGCAATAAGCACCGCGTGCGAGCTTAACAACACTCTGCACGTCCCCTAAAGAACTATTATTAGCCTTGTAGAGTCAAAGCAGGCAATTCCACACTCAATACCTTGAAGGGTAAGCTGCACAACATCGAAGGCATGATCTTGCCTCCCCTCATGAGAGACAAGCAGAGTTCCTCTCAGAGGGCGTCCTGTAAAAATAGTCGGGGCATCTAAGGGCGCGGCGACCGTACAGCATCCAGGGGCCTGAACATCGAAGAAAACATCCGAATGGATATTATTTTCGCTCCTATGAAACATAATCTATAAAATTTTCGGATTTCTCTTGATTTGGAAAAGGGAATTGATAAAGATGCTACAGGATGGATATATAGATAGATATTGGACAAGCGGGGAGAATTCGGGACAGCTTGGCTCTGCTTACCTCATCTTGTAGATTGATATTCCCATATTCGATATTCTCGAAGCCTGATCTTCCTAACACGCCATCACCGGGATGTCACGTCGCACGGCACAAGTCGCACGGTATGTAAGCGATGATCGTTGGACCTAAGTGGAACGAAAGTATTGGGTCCAACGATTTCATCTCGCGCGAGATCCACACCTCTCGCACGAGACGATCCCGCAGCCTTGATGAGATATTTTGCAAATCAAACATAACACAGCCTTTATCTCAGTGTTGCTCGCTTATTAGCGCTAGGCGAGCTCTTGATTCACAACCACGACGAGGCTTTCGATGATCGAACTCGGCCCATTTCCATCATCCTCGAGAGAGCGCGAATTTATTCGTCGTCGGGACAATTCCGTAGCTATATATTCTAAGGGACCACCGCGGATCTTCGGCTTATTGAGTTGCCCACATATTTTGTGGAAACCGATGACAGTGGACGATTGTACAACAACGAATACGCAAGATGCCATCTACAGTAGAAGCAGTGGAGCAGTTTGACACGATAGAAGATGCAATTACGGCATTTAGTATGCCCCAACACTGAGTCTATTGCGCCCACATCAAACCTAACTTGTTGTAGGAAACGGCGAATTCATAGTCGTGCTGGACGATCCCGGCCGTGAAAATGAGGGGGATCTCATTATTGCTGCCCAGGACATCACGGCGGAACAGATGGCGTTTATGATTAGGCATACATCCGGCCTCATTTGTTCCCCCGCCGTGCCCGTGCTATGCGCCACCCTCGAACTCCCACAGATGGTGGTTAACAGCGAGGACCCTAAAGGGACGGCGTATACGCTATCAATCGATGCAAACCACCCAAACACAACGACAGGCATCAGTGCGCAGGACCGTGCGCTGACATGCCGGGCGCTTGGTAGGAAGAATGTGAAGAAGGAGGATATCCGGCGGCCGGGCCACATCTTCCCGCTGGAGGCCAGGAAAGGTGGGGTGAGAGAGCGCCCTGGACATACTGAGGCGACTGTCGAGTTCTGCTTGTTGGCGGGCAAGCAACCGGTAGGAGTATGTAGCGAGTTGGTAGAGGCTGGGGACAAGATGGAGGGCCAAGCACTGAGGAGAGGAGCAGGCATGATGAGAACTGAGGGCTGCTTGGCCTTTGGCAAAGAATGGGGCCTCAAGGTTTGTACGATTGAGGCTCTGGTAGCATATGTGGAGAAGCTGGAAGGCAAGTATCATAATGGAGCAAATTCAAGGTAATCATTATTACAAGTTGGTATGCTGCTTACAGATCTGAAATTGTGTATATCTACACTCACGGGCCAAGCTATATGTCCGTGGATATGTTGGGGAAGCCACAGACTGCCTCGTTCACTTTATGTTGCTGCTCAGCTCTGCATCGTTCATCTTGTCCTATTTCCTGTCATCTCTGGCTACTCGATTTTGCGGTCACGAATATGGGCTAAACAAATGCCTCTCTCTCATTGACTTCTTCATGCATAACCACTCCTCTCGGACCCCTTCGCTCCCATCGGCAATGCAATCCTGGATACGATGTGGTCGACGGGGCAACTGCCGGACAATGCAAAATGGACATCGCCTACTTAAATCCTCCAACTGTCCTTCAAATTCCCGTACCGCCCGTCTCTCCTGCTGGGTGTGGGACTGGATGGATATCTGATGCTGCTCTCGCTCCTCCTGCGGTGCTTGGAATTCATACTTCCCTTCCATGGTAATGCGCGCTGTGGTAAACCCCTGATCATAACTAATCATGCTGCTTGAATCTGATGATCGGCTCATGTCTTATCCATCAAATTGCAATGCAAACTGTGGCTTAAATTGTTGTGGTTGCCAACTGTGGCTGATAATGTTGTGAGGCGTAGGTGGAGAAATAGGGTGGAGGATAATTGGGTAGAGGATAACTGGGTGGAGGATAACTTGGTGGAGGATAATTAGGTGGAGGATAACTGGGTGGAGGTCATTGGGTTTCAAGTACCCAAAATACGATCGATATGAACTTCATTCACAACAAGAACCGAAGAATATCAACCGCTGAAGAAATAATGAGCTCTATAACGGACCAACGGCAACATCGCCCCCAAGCCTGCATTGAAGCGACTGATATCCCCGCCTCGCGTGCGATACGTCAGTGTATCTAGGTTTTCAAGACGAGGGACGATGATGGTGCCACAGAACATTTACGTGGTCGTATTGGTTTACTTACGCGTGGTGTCACCCCGCAGCAGAAAATTGAGGTTTGTGGTCAACAACCAGTACCACCGGGTGGTAACCAGCAGATTACTGCTCGCCCCAAATTATGAGCCATTTACCTCACTCGCGCGAATAGGTGGCAATTGCAAGAACGTAGTCTTAGTTTCAGAGTAACGAACGATTTGCACCAGCAACACGTTAGCTAATATTGTGGAACATTACTTCAAGGTGCCCGAAAAAATGCACCGAAGCAAATGCCTGAGAACTACGTTTCCATTGTCAGAGCTGGCCAAATTGTTGCGGAAAACCTTTCCGGTACGTTTGCTATATTCACTTAGCTCTGTGACGCTCTTGAAGATTTGTATGTTGGTCTCGCCGATATCACCGCCCGACTCAGATTTACGCGACCATTATGATGTGGGGAGAACGCCTTGATTCCATTCTGGGCTGGAACATATCGAAGATTGATCGGAGCTATCTCCGTAATGGGATTGGTTAACCGCTCCGTGACGAGAGATTTGTTCCAGCCCAACCGCGAGTCGCCCAGTCGCGAACAACAGCTATATTATAACATAACTCAAAGAGCAGGCGAATAGAACTTTATATTGTTTAAAACTATGTTATCTAATCTATGGAACTCGGATCTAAGCATCCGGTTTTCTTCCGTATATAAATCTATAGACAGTATATAGATGCAGATTTCTATCGTTGAACTCATTGCGGACGCGTGCAAAAAGAATATTCGCCTCGTCCGTAGAATAGTTCAGCACCCGCGTATACAGCGCCATGGAGTGCGCCTCCACTGATTGGTTCATGTGCCAGCGTTCATAGCGACCAAGTTCTTTGAGTTGACGACCCGTAGCCCATGGGCCGAGCGGTACCTATAATCGTGAACAAATGTACCAATCAAGGAGATTGCCATTGGCGCAGAAAGAACAAACCTTAACAACCTTCTCCTGGACGTTGGTAAATCCGGCCTCCTCCATCCAGCCCTTATGAAAACGTCCCACATTTAGCGGCTTTCCGAAATCCACACTCGACTTTGATAACTGCGTAACCCAACCTAAAGTCCATGGCGCCTTGTCTAGATCTAAATCATCATCAGCATATATCCACGCATCATACTCCTGCACTTCCATCCAGGCGCCCGGCTTCAAGTTATTGAACGCCTGTTGATATAACTTGGACCAACTTCCTGTACTCCTGGAGAGCGAGCGCCAGTGTATGAAATCGAATTTTCCAACCTCTGGAAACACCCACGGACTTTCAAAGTCATCTACGTAGAATTTCAGGTTTGGGGGGACGAAGCCCGGTTGGATCGGTGACCTACGGTAACAAGCGAAAGTAAAGCCGTCCGCGTTCCCGCAGAGTGATCGAAACTCTTCGGGTTGCGCTCGAAAAGCCAGCTTTGCCTCCCATCAGCTGTTATCCAATTCCTCAGTGGGACCCTGATGTTAGAACAAGAATCGCGTACTAAGAACAGCGAAAGCCTAATACAAAGCCCATAACCGTTGTTCAACCCTTAAATGCCAATACACCAATAACAAACCCATTATAATTTCACAAATAAGCCACCACAACCCTCGAGCCCTGCCTACCTTCCGACCGAAATACCGTCCTTCGCAGGCGGCGGGTTAGCACTACCAACCTCCTTGTCCGCCTTCTTTTTGTCCTCCAACGGATCAACACTAGTCTCCCTGCTCAAATGGCTAGTCTCCTTAACCGGACTTGCACTCTGTGAACCACCAGCGGTTCCCAGACTAATGTTGCTATTGCCACTACCGCCCTGGCTTGCGATGCCTACGCCGGGGGAAGAGAGATGTGGTATGTTCTCTAGGAGAGGATGCTGAGAGCCAACGCTTTCGGTGTCGACCGAACTAGCTTTTCCGGCTTTGGAGAGAGCGTAGTCACCAGAGTCGAAGTATTTATGCTCCGTGAGGTGGCTGAATTTGGAGGGGCGCTTGCCGTAGAGGCGGAAGAGTCGTTGCTCGTCGAGGGAGAGAGACTGCGTGTTAAATTCAATAAGAGACCATAAAAGCTGGGAGGTGCAAAAAATGTGCTGGGTCACAACTTACGCTGATATTGATTTCGTTCTTTTGATGGAAGTCCATATTGAAGTTTGCAGAGGATTCGTCCTCTCTCTTTTAACTTCTGACGTATGAGATGGATTACGCCGATAATGTGGGGTCCCGTCCCGCCTGACAAGTTTATATACTGAGATTAAGATTATGTTTTGTTGCAATGAGTAGAGGTTAGTATAGGCGAGATTGTGTGTATGCGTCATAATATAGATATTGCCGCTTAAATTGGGCGGCCGACATGTCGTCATAGTATAACTGCCTGAGTGCCGTTTTACACTAACCAAAAATCGCTAGTTCCGTTGACTCGAGGTACCGATCTGCCATAACGACCATGCATGAATTTGCGAGCCACAACAGCCATAAGGCCGATGATGATTTCTCACATAGAAGTGAGGTCTTAGAGCTCAGATAAGCCTTGGACGGACAGACTGTGGAGTATCGAAGGTTGGAACTGCAGATGTCCCACGTGTCGCAACTGATTGTGTCGGAATACCAGCAAGCACACTCCCTTTTATATGAAGAGCTGATGTTCAAGGCGAAGAATCTGATCCCGATGCAGTCGTGGAGGTTAAAGGATGATCTCGATATGGAAGACTTTGGGGGTTCATGGCTCTCCCATCCAGGCAATGCCGAGTTTGTTGAGGACTATCTGCACGTGTGGATTTCTGATCTTGAGGATGAGGATCCGGTACAGTGAAGGTGGCCTTGTACGCCGTGGACGAAGATAATGCTGCAAAGGCAGTCAGAGGGTTGTAAAAGCTATCGCGGAACGTAGATTCACTCTGCTACGGCTTCTATCGGATCGTAAAGGCTGGAATTGCCGCAGCTGTTCTAGCTACCATAGAAACGAGTAGTTTGAGTATTCAGTGGCAGCTCCAAATTCCAGCAATCCAAAGCATCATGACGGTAACGCTAATAATTTCGGGGTATATCATTCTCTAAAAGGCCCATTATTGACGATATATCTACTTCTATTAAATTTATACAATGAATGGTAATCCCAATCCATAGGGAACTCATTTCAAGAACCCATCACGCCCATCTGCCTAGACGTTATTTACAGGGAGATTCTTTTCGCGGTAGCCAAAATACTTCGGGCTGGTTCTCTTGTATTGTGTCTTGCTCGTGAGCTGCAAATCCTCAATCGCACTTGCATAGCGGACCAGAGTTCTCTCGCTCCATGCCGTACCCATAAGCGCAAGCCCAAAAGGCATTCCAGTATCAGGGTTCACGCCAGCGGGGAGTGTGACGACAGGGTAGCCGGCCTGAGCGGCGATCTGAATCGACTGCGCAACATCCGGCGGGACGAGGAGCGCAGTGAGGTTCTTGCCATTATGGTGGAGAGCTGCGTCGATGCCGTCCTCCCGTGTCGATTTATGGCAAAAGTTGAGAGCTTGCCAGTAGGTCTCGTCCATTATGCCCTTCGACGCGAGAGACGCATCGAAACCATCCTGACCGGACTGAAATGCAGGGTGCACGTTTGGCAGTCCTCCTTCCTCCCCGCTCTCATTGTTGAACTTGACAATGTCCTCGAGGCTCTTCATGTCGGTGTTTCCAAGATCGGCAAGATATGCCTTGATGTCGTTGTAAAAGTCCGCCTTTATATATGTGTATTCCGACTCATTGGGGTATCCTCGTGTTGTGCCATAGTCCCAGTTCCAGCCATCTGGGCTGACAATGGTTGCGTGGTTTGGAAGCTCAGTCCCATTGATTATGGTTGCACCAGCGGATTTGATGAGATTCACGACCTCTAAAAGTTGCTGCTGCTGGTTTGCACTAGCATATTGCCAGAAGCTAAGCCATGGGAGACCAAATACGGCACCTTTAAGTGCCTTTTTCGTCGCGAGATATTGAGCAAATCCGTCGGCTGGAGCCTTTTGAACGAGGGTGAAATTGTCTCGCGGATCTTGGCCATAGATGCCGTCAAGACAGTACGTTGCATCGCGAACTGTGCGGGCGAGACAGCCTACACTATCCTGGTTGTGGCTTTCCGGGATGACCCTAATGAAATTAGCTTTGTGACGTTGTCAATTATTGAGAATCTCACCCAGCTCGAGACGTCAGGCCGACTGTGGGTTTTATTCCTACAAGAGCATTTCTCTCGGCCGGATTGATAACTGAACTGTTAGCACTATAATTTATATCAATCGGCATATACAACTCACCACTTCCATCAGTCTCAGTACCAAGCGAAAAAGTGATCAAATTCGCAGCAACTGCGGCACCACTCCCAGAGCTGCTGCCACCAGGGTTGACAGTCAAGTTGTATGGACTTCTGCACTGACCTCCTCGAGCGGAATAGCCCTCCGAGTAATAATTGGATCGCATGTCTGCCCATTCACTGAGAGTCGCGTGGCCCATCAGAACCGCACCCTCTCCCCTGAGCCTCGATACGACGTGCGAATCTCTTGGGACGACAGACCCCAAGAGTGCCCAGCTCCCTGCCGTTGTCTCCATCTTGTCTTTCGAAGCGATGTTGTCCTTCACAATGAATGGGATTCCATGCAGCTTGCCGCGGACGCGGCCTTGAGCACGCTCGCGATCAAGAGCTTCGGCAATTTGAAGGAAGTCTGGATTCACCTCCATGATGGCCCTGGAATCTAGTCAGTCAGTGTTGCGGCAATGCGTAAGCGTCATACCTCAAGTAGGCGTCGGTCTGGTAAATCCTCTGCAGATAGCACATTACAATCTTGACAGAACTCAAAGTGCCTTTATCCATTGCGTTTTGAAGCTGGTCAATTGTCGCCTCCTCCAACCTGAAACCATGGCATAATGGCATTGGGAACTGGCCGCTATTCGCGGCGTCGCCAGATCCTAGTTGAGGGAAGTAGTATGGAAACGGCGACTCCAACGTCCGATCGGATGCAGCAAGCTGACTGGCGTTTTGTTCCCGGGTCCTTGAAGAGAGCGCTGGTCCAGCAATCGAGGGCACCGCAAAGGCAACAATAGCGCCAGCTGCGGCCAGACTCGTAGACCATTTTGGCAGCATCTTGACTCTGACAATGGCGTGTACCACCACAAAAAGAGTTTGATACAGACAAGACAAAGCTGTGAGAGGGCGGAGGCGGGAATTGATGAAATAAACAAAGGGATCAGCGCTAGGCGCAGGCGTCTAGCCTGCGCCAAGTAAAATTACGAAGTACCTCGGTAGACTGCAAGCCAACGTGGACGGGCCGTGCACACCCTAAATACGAATTCGCAATATAAATAGCAAAGCTCAGTATGCAGACCCCTATAACGTAAGTCATGGCGTAAACCATTACAGCTAAATTTGTATGTGAAGGTAACTTAAAATATCACCTGAGCAAAAATTTCAACCCTTTACTACTCTTGTAATAACGACTATAGGGCTTAGCTCCTGTATATTGATGGTCTTTGTATATACATACACTATAATTAATTACGCTAGCATGTAAGCTCGCCTTCAGAAGAAGTTATATGTTAAGATCTTTAAAATTACAATACTAAAATTTTGCATAGCAAAACTTAAAACCTTTAATAACTTGTGGAAAATGACTAATCGTGGGAGGAAGCAAGTTGCGCCACCTCGAAGCGAGAGGAGGCAAGTTCCGCAATGTACTTTTGCTAGTAAATTAAGGGTAAAGCGACATAATTTTGCTTTCCTCACTAAAAGTGTGTTGTGAAATAAGAACAACTTTAAGAGTAGTTTTGCAACCTTTTTATTAATTAACACATTTATATAAGTATTAAGCTTTATCCATTTTAATATAGATAATAGAGTATATTAATGTATTATTATTACTTATTTAATAAAGCTATTTAGATTGTTTGTTATTGTTTATACATACTTCTATGTTAAGAATAGCATTGTATTTTTTACAGTTTATCGACCTTTTGTACTTTTACATACAATTTACTATAGAAAGCTACCTGCAAATTTGGCCCTAGGGTGGCGCACTTGCTTCCTCTCACTTCGAGGTGGCGCAACTTGCTTCCTCCCACAATTAGCGTGCCATTAGCCTTTTTAAATATAGTAGATGACTATATAGAGTTCCTACATATAAAAGGACTAAGCCCTACTATTTTTATTAAAGGGGTAATTTTCCCAATTGTACAAATTTAGCTGCAATGGTACATTGGCCCGTTTACGCCATGACTTAGTTGCCAAATCACTGATATATCCACCGGTGACTGGGTTAAATACAGCCGGTTCTTAGTGCCGATCACTCAGTACCCGACTCGTGGGTCGAGACAGCTGATCGTTATCGTCGATTGTGTGGGTGGTTGGGGGGATCACAGCTTGGTGATTGGTATACCGAGGATAGATGTTTTTTAAGTTGCAGGGTAGGGTATATGGAATCGATGCAGGGGTTTTACGGGGAAGATAGACCCTTTGCCCTATCAAATAGTGTCTCGCGGGAGATCGCGCGTTGGCCACCTTGACAGCCTTTCTGTTCCGATATCCTCGTCTGCAAGAGCCGCGCTAGGGGACCTAATAATGCGACGTAATACTGCGAACCTGCGACACATCATGGGTTAGTGCTGGAAGATCTGTTGCCCTATTCGAGTACGATGTGACTGCGATGTGAGCACTAAGCAAGCACTAACCGTAAAGTGCAGGTCTGAGCCAACGGGGAAGTCCGTACCGGACTACCCTACCAGTGGCGTGAACCAAGAGCCAATGCGGATGGGTCAATCCGGATGGACAGGGCTCAACATGGAACCCGTTTAAGCCAGACATCGGCCTCTCCCATTTATTCGGTTTTCCACTTTACTCGCCGTCGTCGTAACATAGCCGTCGTAACATAGTCGTCGTAACATAGTCGTCGTTTTTAATGTGACAACATGATCGACTCCGCCATCACCACCGCAATTGCGGCTGGGAAAGTACCAGTTGGTATCGCGGCTGACTATCTCATGGAAAATAGAGATGCTGGCTCAATTGGCGGAATGCTGGCCGTTGCCGTCCTGGCTCTCTTGATTGTCTGTGCTCGTCTGTATGCGCGCGTCGTCGTCTCGGTCTCGTCATTCGGACTCGATGACTCTCTAATTATCTTTACTGCCGTACGTTATAAACTATAACGCCCATCATGCTGTTACTCGTTCTTACACTCCAATAGGTCATCTACATAACCTTTATCGGTCTCGGCATAAAACTCCTCAAAATGGACTCTGGTCGACATATTGAATATATCCAGTATGTCATGTCAAACGAAGCCGCCAATAGAACACAAGTGTACGATTTCGTTGCACATCTCATATACACCACTGCTCTCTACGTGTGCCGCGTCTCTGGTCTCGTCTTCTACAAGCGCCTGTGCGACCGACACACCATCCTCCTGCACTGCGTCAAGGCCGCCTTCGTCTTCATGACTGCTGCGTACATCTCGCAAATGTTCCTCATCATCTTCCACTGCCTGCCCGTCACCGGCTTATGGCCGTATGATTGGCAACCCGAGCTCAACCAGTTCAAATGCATGCCCTGGGGCGTCGTCTACATCACGAACTCAAGCATCAGTCTTGTGAGCGACTTGGTAGTATTTGCGATTCCAGCCGCCCTGATTAGTATGTTCAAGGCCAGTCCTATGATGAAGTTTAAATTGAGTTTGGTCTTATATCCCGGTGTGATGTATGTCCGTCTCCCATCATCACCTTCGTGCATACTGACTTTCCGCAGTGTCATTATAATATCTTGTGTTCGGTTATACCTCGTCTTGGAGGGCTTAGTTGCCATCGATATCTCCTGGCCGTATGGGCCTATGTTGGCAATTGAATCCGCCGAGATTGGCGCCACGATGATTGCTCTGTCTGTCCCTGCTCTGAAACCTCTCTTTGGCAACCTATTCACCAAGTTTACAAACTCCTACGAGAGCAGGAGCAAGAGCACGAAAAATGGCAACTCGGTCGCACTAAGTGCACGATTGGGACATAGTCATAGAGGACTAAAAGATGGTAGCGCCATAGGGAGTCTGCATCCGTATCAACAGGCTGCCAGCGAGACTACTATTCGTGGTGGAAAAGGCAACCAGCTGACGGGTAGTGATGATGACCTTCTCGTGGGATCGGACTTGAACCGAGACAATAGTGTGATAGTTACCACGAGAATCAAGAATGACACGAGTTATGTCCGTTGAAAGTCGTCAGAGTCCTTGGCATCTTAGCGTTTCTATTATTCTGTAATATAGAATAGAAATGTACATTAATGATAATGACGAATTGCGACAGAAAGCACATCACATTTATTGGTTAATGATTATTATTTACAGCGGCTTCTTTCCGAAGAGAATGTTTCCGGTCAACCGTGCCTTATTCGTTCCTTTTGCTTCCAGTTTCGAATCGCAAAGTCGACACCTAAGGACTTCACAGCCGTGAATTACAGGGAAGTTGTCAAGCTCACGCATCGAAGCAGAAAAGTTAGCTAGCGCTCGAGGTGGCAATTTGCTTTTCACAAGTCGCGCTTCTGGGTCATTAGATGTGCCCATCGAGGTCTCGACAGAATTTTCTCAACTTACCAGAATTGGGGGAAACGAAGACTCGTTTCATCATCACCTAAATTCTCTCCTTTCTCTATAACATCACCCTCACTCCTCTCTCGCCTCTGCTCCATCCTGGACATTGAGGTCGTCGTACTCAGTTTACTCGACCTTGGATTCCTTCGCTTTTTCTCCACCACTGCTTTGTTTCTGCCATCGGTAAGCGCAGTCGGTATCTCCATGGGAATTGCTTGTGCATAAGCTGCAGGGATTCAGCAAAGTAAACCTTTAAATGTTGATGCGACGGGCAGGCTCTCGGAACTAGCGGATGCCGGATTGGCACGCGCGGGCATGTTGAACGGGGGCTGCACCTGCCGCAACTGAGACGGCTGACCCTTCGCGGCGTCTGCATCAAGGGCGACGACCTGTTGCGCTTCATGGAGACGCACCATCAGATAGAGCAGCTTGAGCGAAGTTCGAGCTCAGACCGTTGCCAACCACGATGGACGAACCGGGCTAAGAAGCCTACTTTTGTCAGAGCTGGCTTATCTCGGCGCAGACTTGATCAGGTCCGACTATGAGTCTAGTATTCCGATTAACCTATGGAGAGGAGGGGCGTTCCGGCAGGCGTGGCACGATTGGGTTGGGGCGTTTCATGCCAGTGCGGCAACAGTGTTATGCTGCCGACGTGCGAACTCTCCGGGAAAAACATGGCACGTCCGGATTGTGAGGGGCTCGACGAGCTCATGCACGAGAGCGCCTCGTCCAGGCGCCGGGGTGTCGCCTATGGTATAGGATAGGGGTGCTCTCCTCAGCCACAAGCGCCTCCAGCTTCGAGTAGAGACAGCGTGCGACCATTAACACTGCATAGATAGATTACCAACGAATGTAGCTGCGCATATCCTGAACTTTCCCATCGATCCCATCGGGTTTCCATCTTAGAATGACCAGTTGCCGCGAAAGGTCCAGAGAATCAATATCCAGGATGTCGACGTCGTGGATCCGCGCCCATTCTGGTACCAAACCCGGCTCCGTTGACGAATCTCGCTTGCCAGATTCATCTAGGTAAGTCTCTTCAAACTTAACCACCAGCTCTGCAACTTTGGCCGCTTCAATCGCGTCCCAAAGCCCCTCTCGCCTCGGTGCAAGACGTAGTAGCGCTATTGCCCTCCGTCTCACTTTCGGATGTCGGCACTTGACCGCAGTGTAGAACAGTGTGGGGACTAACCCCATATCGAGCGAGAAGGATGTCGAGAACGGTTGCCCAGAATTTGCTAGGCCCAAAATGAAGGGTTCCAGAGATGTGACGATCAACTCGAAATGGGAAATGCCAAGGTCAAAGGATGTCTCTTGTCGAGTTCTGCAAGCTGCGAGAAAAGAGCGCGCAAGCGAGTGATGTGCGCGCAATAGTACTCGTCCAAGAACCTCTTCCTCACTTGTAGCAGGCTCACTGGCATAAGCCTCAAATGCTTTGGACCAATCTTCAACGTGAGAAAGATGGGTCGCATATGCTATATCCGTTGTAGCCTGGTCTGGAAAGCTGCCATTTTTAGTCATCTCAACATAACGCACGTTTCCATTCAACATCCATGTGCTCGCAATGTAAGCATCCTTGAGATTCACAAATCTACCCTCACTGAGAGAGGGTGCCTCGTCGTATGGATCTAGAAGCTCTGGAAACCGAATGCCTCTGGGGCGCCCGTAAAGAGATTGCATGAGGCTCATCCGAGCGAACACTGGTTTCATAATCGCCTCCTCGGAGGCTATAAGCTGTCTCTTTTGTCGTGATTTTAATACGCTTAACCCGCCCGTAACGTGTACAGATGCCGATTGTCGATTGCCTCTGAGCGATTCTATGCAAGCGAACAATACACAAGCTATCTCAATTCCAGCAGGCGAGGACTCGTTCGAGGAAAGACTGTCGCGGAGGAGAGGAATGGCCTTCATATACTGTATGGAGGCTAAAGAGGAAAGGTCAGACGGATTCGCGCTACGGCCTAGGCTCCACGTCTCCGTTCTTTTGATGGCCTCTGACATTTCGTGATATGCGCCGAGTGCAATCATAGCATGGAGAATGGCAGGACATGCCGTGCCAAAGTCGACGGCCAGAGAGTACCAGGCATACCCGCCAAAGCAACCGGACATCGCAGGCATCGTGCGAGTCTGGAAGAACTGAATCGAGCGTAGTTCTTGTGGGCGTCTCGTACTGAACGGGTGAGGTACCAACGACGAGGTGAGTGGAGAGCAGATTGTCTCTCGGAAATGCTCTAGAGACATATAGCGGGGTGTGAGCCTCTCATTATTCGGCATATCGTAGCCGTCACAATGGCGGCCAGTTCTACTGCACCTCCTGCAGGCAGGCCAGTCTTGATCGCATTTGACGCGTCTGTACCTGTTACAAAACCAGTCAGTGTCATATTGGGAATGGTACGGATTCTCCAGGTTATATACTTGCATGTCCGGCATCCTCCTCGAGTCTTCGAGTGGGGTTTTCGTGGAACAATCATCGTGGCCACATTACTGTACCATTGAAACACCTGAAAGAGGCTCAGATATGCAATATAAATTCTTTACAAGTAAGCAACTACCTCTCCAGAAACAAGTGAGACTACTCTTGTTAACTTGTTAAAATGCAACTTTGAAGAAATGGGAGAGCAGGAGGATTTCCCCGCACTTTACTAGCGGCCGCTAGACACGTCGCGTTCTTTGGTCGACCACGGCTGATCTGGATTGTGGCTCATTAGGGCCGAGGCTGGGTGAGTACGAATACTTGTCACAGGCTTTGTTGTACTCAGCCACTATACTCAAGCCTGGTCATGTGTGTGGCGTAAACTGCCATACGTGTGGCGTGAGAGCAGGTTACAAGGGTTCCCACTTTATAGAATTTTCAAAATTAGCACCATACAGATCAATGTATAGTGCTAGTAAATTTATTATTAATGCCGGCTTCTCAAACTACTAGAAAGTACGAGGTATATAACAAGAGGCTGAACTTAGGACGTGGGTGGGAAATGTTAAGTGGATATTGATTAGAGCCTAAATAACGCTATACTTCGTATCTAACTCGGCGCCCTTCTCTAGTAGCTGCCGCAAAACCGCCTCGTGCCCCTTCTCTGCTGCCTAGAACAACGGCGTCTGGCCATACTCTGTACCCTTCGTATCCACCTTGGAGCCCTTCTCTAGCAGCTGCTGCACGACAGCCTCGCGCCCTTCTCTTACAGCCATAGACAGTAGCGTCCGGCCATCGCTATCCTTCGCATCTACTTCGGCGCCCTTCTCTAGCAGCAGTTTGACGACGGCCCGGTGCCCATTCTCTGCGGCCTTTAATAGCGGTGTCTAGCCATTGCTATCCTTCGTATCCACCTCGGCACCCTTCTCTAGCAGCTGCTACACGACAGCCTCGCGCCCGTTCCTTGCAGCCCAGGACAGCGGTGTCTGGCCATTGCTATCCTTCGTATCCACCTCGGCGCCCTTCTCTAACAGCTGCTGCACGACGGCCTCGCGCCCGTTCCTTGCAGCCTAGGACAGCGGCGTCTGGCCATATAAGCTATCCTTCGTATCCACCTCGGCGCCCTTCTCTAGCAGCTGCTGCATAACAGCCTCATGCCCATTCTCTGCAGCCTAGGATAGCGGTGTCTGGCCATTGCTATCCTTTGTATTCACCTCGGCGCCCTTCTCTAGCAGCTGCTGCACAACAGCCTCATGCCCGTTCCTTGCAGCTAAGAACAGCGGTGTCTAGCTATACATACTATCCTTCGTACCCACCTTAGCGCCCTTCTCTAGCAGCTGCTGCACAACAGCCTCATGCCCGTTCCCTGCAGCCAAGGACAGTGGCGTCTGGCCATAGTTAGTATTCTTCGTATCCACCTTAGCGCCCTTCTCTAGCAGCTGCTGCACAACAGCCTCATGCCCATTCTCTGCAGCCTAGGACAGCGGCGTCTGGCCATTGCTATCCTTTGTATTCACCTTGGCGCCCTTCTCTAACAGCTGCTGCACGACGGCCTCGCGCCCGTTCCTTGCAGCCCAGGACAGCGGCGTCTGGCCATACAAGCTATCCTTCGTATCCACCTCGGCGCCCTTCTCTAGCAGCTGCTGCATAACGGCCTTGTGCCCGTTCTCTGCGGCCTAGCACAGCGGCGTCCGGCCATAGCTGTCCTTTAGGTGAGCTATGAGGCCGATCTCATGGAAAACGTTAACAGGAATCTCAACACCAAAGTATGCAGCAAGGTGTAGCCCTGTCATTTGCGTGGGATATCTTTGGCTATACCCTGAGTCTGTTGGGTATAACTTCAGGACAAGAAGTGCTTGGCTCGATGCTTCTACTTGAGCCCTTTTCTCAAGAAAGATAATGACTTCTTGGATTAGTGTAGAAGCGTTACGAGCATGACGTCCCTAGTTATGTGACGCATAGTCGTAGAGTGGATTCAACCGCAGCCGTTCTTCGAACTCCTTGTCGTTTTGGCAGATGCTAGTTTCGAAGACGTTGAATGAGAGGTATGTAACGCAAATTGTCGCTATATCAGTTTCTCTTTGTGGGAACCAACGTTTCTGTGTTCGTTCGAAGTATTCTTGTGTTGTATAGTGAACTAACTGGATGATAGCGCTCTCTTCATCGACTGTAACTAGTCTAGCACACACTGAAACCATGTCCTCTATTGGAGACAAATTCTCCTCGTCAAACTGTAACTCCCCAAGCTCTACAGCAAGTGCGTGCTCAAGTTCAGACGTCGTCAGCGGCCTCTTTGCATAGGTGATCCATGAGAGGACCTGCTTTGAAAGCTCTTTTTCGCCTGCGAGCTGGCCTTCGATTCTCTCCATAGCGTCGTTGTATGCGTCATCGTATGCATCATTTCTAGTTGATAGCTCCTTCAAAGCAGCACGGATAGCCTTTGGTGACTTTTTGCCCTTTAGTGAATCAAAGTGGAGCTGTGTAAGCAAGAACCTATGACTAGTAAGCATTATTCGCTATTAGCTAGAACTCACATACATTCCATTAACTGCTTTTACAATTGCGGTCTTTATTTCACCCTGCAGTTCGGAATTGCGAAGAACACATGTAGGCAGCTCCGACATATGGCCATCTAAGTATCTCTGCACATCATGATCGCTTGCCAGGATCTCTAATTGCATGCTGTTTTTAAATTGTACTTCGATTTCTGGAATAAATCTCGAAGTGGAAAAGATATTTGCTCTGGACTTCGCCTGCAAGGCGAAAATATCAGTCAAAAGTTTCGTCCTGCAGCCACTAGATGTTTGGCACTCATCAAGTGCGTTAATGACGATGAAGCTTCTCGAATATAGAGTAGCGATAGACTGCAGAGTACTCGATAATTCATTGAATGCTGGTCGCGTCCGGTTCCTTTTATGGCTGTCGTACAGAGATTTCACGCTCTCTGGTAGAGGATATAGGCCTTGAGCTAGCTGCTTTAGCAGACTTGCGAGAAGTCCTTCGGTATTCTGCTCGTCTTGTCGACGGTAGTTGTAGTATAGATATGCGATGCCAATAGTCGTGTCTTTCTGGAAATTGGCATGTAGATAGTCGACCACAATTGAGGTGAGAATCGTCTTTCCCGCTCTAGGAATTCCTGGACAGAACAATACCTGCTGGTCGGCCTTTACCCATGCCTGGAATTTTGCCGATTCCAAAAGCCACTGTCTAGTTCCTGCCTCCCGTCGACTAATGAAGTCGCTCTGTTGGGTGGCATAGTCAACTGGGGTGAGCTAGTCGAGCACTGTTTGACGTCCTTGATCTTCTTGATGCTGCACTAACTTGACCACATTATCACGAGTAAGTCGTCCGTTGAAGGCGTTTAACAAACTAATGTTTGTACTGATACGACTCCGAAGCTCGTCGATGTCTTCCGGCTTCTAGTTAAGCCTCTTCCACACTCTTTTGATTCTCTTGCCGACACTCGCATATTCAGAACCAAGTTCGCTATATTTGTCTAGTATTCGTTGGAGCTCGTCGAGAACATTTCGGCAACCCTTGTCAATGACTTCCAGGTCTCTCTTCTGGTCGGTGTTAAGCTCTTGTTTTGGAAAGGCAACGTCGGCATCTTGAAGGACGATCGATAGACCTCGGATCCTATTTGAATATAATAGTCAGCAGAGATCGAATTTTTATTGAAATAACGCACTCATCCGAGACAGCCTTGAATTGACTCGGCGCATCTACAAATTCCTTCCGGATCTTGTTCGCAAGCTCGATTGCGGTTATGAAGTCGCCGACGCTAAATCCAAAGCTCATGATGAAGTTTGCTGGCCCATTATGCGACATGAAGTGAAGAAAGAATGGCAGAGAGTGGGAGTGAGAGACATGTTTGTCGCACTGGACGACAAAGCATGTTGTCTGCGCTCACCCTCAAAAGGCTGACTTTGGCGCCTAAAGGGCAGACTTCTGGCATGATTGCATGACCCCATGTCGAGCTTCTGATGGGGTCGCTCGAATGCATGATTGATCGGTAAGGCTTAGCAGTCCGCCACACACAGCCACAGCTCAGCAGCCACAAGCTCCTTGATCGCTTAATCTGGAGGTAGTTATAATCCCACTTCGTGGCGCAGCTGTTTACCCCCCAAGGCAGAAATTCAACAAGCCTTCAGGTGATGTCGCTGGGAGTATAACACGGATGTAGGCATCTCACTTCGAGTCAACTCTTCAATCGCCCAGCCTTCCAAACTAGAATTGGTACAATAGCTATTTTCAACCGAACTGAAAGACATTAATTGCAATGGAAGCATCGGCTGCGTTAGACCTCGTAACAAGCATAGTCCAGTTCGTGGACTTCACCACCAAGCTTCTATCCACGCTCAACAGCTCTACACCTAAAGACATCAATGCTGTAACTGATCGGTTGCGACGTTTCAGCGATGAGCTGTCACCGTCCGCTCTCTCCCCTGCTGGTTCAGCACTCAATCAAAAATTCCAGGATCTCGCTTTGGAGTCTCATAACCTCTCAGGGGAGTTGGCGGCCAGTTTCTTGAAGCTACAAGTGGCGGGCCGGGACCACCACTGGAAAAGTGGGAAGGGCGCATTAAAGACCATATGGGCAAAAGGAAAGACTGAACGACTTCTGAAACAAACTGACCGTATAAGACAAGATATTTCGCTGGCGCTTCTTTTACAATCTCAAATAAGGTAAGATTTAACCTTCAAATTGCGGAAATAGGGAAATGCTCGCTAACAAGTCTGTAGCAGTTCTAGCAGTCCGCAGAAGCAGTTATCTTCAACGATAACTCGGACTCGGCGAGACAGTCGTGTCCGGCCCCATTACATTCCATTTGATCCGGAAAATCTGGGCGAGCAGAGCACTACAAGTGCAGTTGACCCGGAAGCGCATTATATTAGTCCACGACCATCTCGACAAGACACCTTGCGCTTACCTTTGCCCATACAGAGCAAACACGCTTCTTGCTCAACAGTCCGACAGAACATTAAAGCTGGCCTAGAGTATATTATCCGTCAGTATTATGCCGTCTACATCATTTTCCTCATCTTCATCATACCAAGTGCTGTCCTCACAGGCATGGCAGCGTGGGCGAGCTTTGCGTCCAGGGATGCCATTTCGTCGTTCAAACTCAACAATGACACCTTATCAAGCTTCTCCCAGGGACTTACTGGGATTCTAGGAGTCTTCTGCATCATCGTACCTGTAAGGCGGCCCTCACGTGATGGCACGTGAGGTGCCACGCCGAAGGCAGCCCTACGGTGGAGTTGCCGCTCGGGTATAGCCCGGGTATTAGGGCTCACGGTATGAAGGATATCAGGGGCTGGAGCCTCAATCGAGGACTCCAGTCAATAGTCGCTGTATTACGTAGACCTATTGTTACGCTATCCTACTCCTTTCCTGCCTTCTGATCTGGTTCCCTGAACTCCCGTGTGACCCGGGGCCTACGCCTTTACAGTACCTCTCATTCAACGCGACAAAGGGCTCCAGCCAAACATCCCCGTTCAAAATTCCAGGATATTCCGCTGGCTGGTTACCACCAGCGTGCTTGCTGCCATTTTGTGTATGTGCACCGCACCTTTTCAAGTCGGTGCTGCATCGCTCCTTGGATTCTCGAGCACGGCAACTCAGCTAGCTGCAACTTTGCAATTGATAATGGGAAGTACGGAGACCATTACAAGCAGTCAGAGGAATATCGAAATGTTAGATGCGCAGAAGCGCCTTTTGTCAGTAACTCTAATGGAGGAAAAGAGAAAAGCGTTTCTTGCACAGAACGAGCTTCATTAGATACAAACATGCCCCTCAGAAATTATTTAATTCTATACTTATGGCATCATGACGTCACAATTTGACATATGACGAATCACTATAGAACTCCATGTCTGACTATTAACGCAAGTTTTAGTTTATATAATATCATATAATACGACTGTTTTGATAGCATTCAAAAGTTCAAACCAGAGACTAACGTCATGATCAGGCAAGAAAGAGGTCGTTTGAAAAGCTCTTTCCTAGATAATGGCCAAACGGAGCACAGACTTCTTTGGGAGGCTGCGTTTAGCCCATATTGAGACCAAGGTTTTGTACGCCCCAAATATTATACGTTATACCTTTCCGGATCAAAGTTACTTTCGAAGTGGCAAAGTGGAGACAACTAACTTTATAGTTTGCGAAGGGACGAACCGTCGCGTGCGTGGCGTTGTGGCGCCGCTGACTTGACAGGGACCCTTGATCGCTTAATCCGGAGGTACAAACCCATGTGGCGTCGTCGCACGTCACAGCACTCCCTGGTTACCACAAGGCTACAAATGATTTTTCAGCATCGTGGTGAGACTCGGGAACCTAAATCAAAGTGTTATATGAGTTTGAAAGGTTCAAAGAGCTCGCGGTGGTGCCGTAGGTCGAGGGTTCTATTAACTCACAGCTGCAAGGGCAATGGCCCAATCATCCCACCACATCTTGCTCGTTACGAGAGCCCTCGAATAAACCGTAAACCGATAATCACGTAGGTAAAGGCTGACATGATGATAACATCTCGTATAATCTCCGCGCTTCGTGATGGTATCAGGGCACCCTTACAGACCTCATTTTGGAGGACTGTCGAAGTCACTGTCAATGTTAGGTTCGAACCTTGGCGGGTGGCAAATATGTGTGCGAACATACCGAATTGGTCGGCAAGGTCGCACGACTCTAAAATGCAGAGCGCAAATTCCAACTGCAAGGTGCTATTCGTGCAAAGACAGTTTGACAGGTCGGTCAATTGGCATTGCGCGGGTACTAGCACGTTAACACCGCATTCTTGCTACGAACACGTGAATAATATATCCGAGACATAGGCGCAGGCGGGAACTTACAGTGCACGTGGGAATATGCGCAAGCGCCTGTGATAGATTGACATCTGCGATGGCAGCACCGACGAGAAGGGCAACAGTCGCGATTATTCCCAAAACACGCATCGTACATGCATACTGTCAATTCGGGATACAGAGACAGGGGACACGCGCTGTTCATATAATTTTGACGTCGACCAAGCTAGTCCGGACAGGTTTGACAGTGGTGGCAAAGGCACAGCCCTAAACCCTATGAATGGCCACGATGGCCAGGGCTGGAGAATAGGGACACGGAGGCTAGGCCATTTCAATTGTTCGGATCGAAATGAACGGGGCAACTCCATGCACCATTGCGGTCCATCGCGGCCCATTTGGGTTTGCGGTCTCTCGTCTCCGAGAACGAGCGATGGTGGCGGATGTTTTGCATGTGGGGTGAAAAGAGTGGCGCCAAATCCGATCTGCTACCACAGTGCTTGCACCAGTTACAGTAACGTAGGTCGTAGGGTAAAGTCGGTAGTGACATTATAGTGAAAATAAGTCACGTGAACTAAATTTGAACTTCTAATAACTTTTTAATTGGGCTTAGTACAACTTAACGCTCCCTGATTTAGAAACTTTACTTATAGATATATTACATATAAAAATGCTAGCTTGTAAGCTAGCCTAATAAGGAAGTTGCCAACAGTTTTATATTTACCATACTAAAATTTGTATGGCAAAATCTAAAACCTTTAATAACTTTTGTAAAAAGACGCTAGAGATGCTAGCGTTTTCACATATAATAGATAGTGATATATATTTCCTATTTTTAAAACGGATAAGCCCTAGTAATTTTATTGAAGGAGTAATTAACAATTTACACTAAGTGGTTGTAAGTACCTTTACATATAAATTTGGCTGTATAGATACATTACCGACTTTACCCCATTACCGACTTTACCCCAGGACCTACGTTATGCGTTACAGAACCCGTCTCCGAAACAAGTACTCGTAGTGTCGGCTGGCTCCGTTCAGGTCTATTCTAGTCACGTGCCGCTCACGTCTGCATGAGCCACAGTTGCTATAGGCTAGAGATCGAATTTCAGCCTTACCCCAAGAAACGTCAATGTGGCAGGGCTTAATCTCCCCCCCGATCGTACCTGTAGAGGCATCAAAGGAGCAGCGGTGATTAATGAAGAAGGTATAGCGGTCGTTTTGTTCTGTATAGTGGCATGACCTTTAATCGAGGCGGCGTATCATGGGAATTAGAAAGCAGAGCAGTTAGTTACCGCAACCGGTGAATAAATCTGAGTGAGGCAGGCAGATATATGTTGCACGGGTTTCTAACGGGTTTCTACAGCTTCTACCTTTATACATTACACTGGAAGCCCACATTTTGAGCCAAAACAGAAAACATAACAGTTAGATCAAGGACAACAACCAGCACCGTTTGGAGATATTCCAGCCTGGGTTCACAAAGCTGACTGGACGATAAGCTGCGCCCACACCTCACGGTGGTGCTGAGAGTGAGGAAAGATCACCACGCACTAGGACATGGCCCACGCTTATTTCGCAGGGAGGTTCCCAAAGAATAGAGTTGCAGGGGTTTATGACCTGCATGTGCTTTAAATGCTCACGTGCTCAATGCCAGTCTCTTTCGTTCTCTACCTTCGACTAGTGTGGCAGGGCTAGGCCCACAACTAATGAAATTGCGGGGTAGGAGCCATTAGCCGCATGACGTATTAGCATTTCTATGTGAAGGGTATGGAGGAATGATGGATGTAGACGGCAATAAAAGAATCTACGCATGACACAACACACACACGACACACCCTTACGCACCAACGACATGACTGCGCTGCAGACATACATACATACATACGAACCTACGTACTTACGTATATACAGACAACGCAGAATTCCCCCTTTCATTGCGGTCCCCGTCCCCATACCCGTCCTTGTTCTCGAGCGCGAGCTCGCGCTCCGCTGGTCCGTCTAAAAACAGACGATGTCACTTCCCTTTTATAGATGCGCGCACGCGAGAGTATCGTAACCGCTGCTGCTGCCACTGCCGCTGACGCAGGGCCTGGCCGTCCCGAGGCCTCTCCAACGGCGTACGAGCTTGGCAACTGTTAGTGCTCGCTTCCCTTGTGATACCGGACTTGGCTCCCCACAGACCCAGTTGCATACCTGGCATCGCATCTGGTCAACTTGGCCATGAGGAGTTATTATCATAGCGTTGAGATCAGATAATCGTTGGTCGATGTGATCAATATTGTGCTTAAAGTGGTGTGGAAGAGGACGCTCCCATGCTAACTTCATGTGCCAGATTGTCTTCGATACTGGCGAGATTGATCGAAGGAGCTTGCGTAAGCAACGAGTTCGCGGTGAGCCTCCTCAGGTAGCTGAACCTGCCCAGAGGTCGACGACTTGTGCTGCCTGAAATCATAGGCGATGGGAAGGTAGAAATTGGTGCTTGATCGTGTTGGCCACGAGATTGGGACCTGATGAGAAGCAGGTGAGCTCGCCTTGCACCCAGATCTCACATATTCGGCTCGACGACAGCCTTCTCCACAGTAGGCTTTGCCATCTGTCTGCATGTCACAACCGAGGCAGACGTCCTGTGACCAATTTGTTTCCCCCATTATGAGCTGCATTGAGTGACTTCGCCAAAGGGTGAGGAAACGAATTGTTTGATCAAATCGACCGTCGCGGAAGGGCCTTCTAAAGTAGAAGTTGATGGTAAGGTACGGTTTCGTTAGGAAGCCTAAGTACTGGCATGGCTTGAGTGATAAACGAGGAGATGCTGGTATGGCTTGTGTTCTGCGACTTCGAGTGATATTGCCGTGACGGGATGGTGGCAAAATGTTACTGCGACCCTCCCCTGGTGGGTACTCCTCCTCGTCAGTATCTTCGTGAGTCCGCCAGGCTTGCACTCTCGCGGCTCCGGTTTCTTCGACTTCTCCTATACGAGTCTATCCATGGAAAACCTGATCATCGTCCTCCTATTCTTCTCTACTCCATCGAAAGCGGCCCAGGTTACCTGCCTTGTCACCTCTGTCCTCCTCCTCTTCGACATGATCATGATCCTTTCTGTGCCTCGCCTCCGCGTTGAAGAAGGTTGGGTTGGCATTGCTAGTGTTGTCTGGGCACTCCTTATTGCCATCTGGGTTGTCATAACGGACCGGTCGTGGCATGGGGCAAGGGAGAGGAAGAAGAGCGCCTAACAGGGCGCGCTGAGACCCGACGCTCCCTCCGCGAGTGGATGAAAGTCTTAATATCCGAAATCGTCCTCATAGTCGTCGGCCTTGCCGTCCTCCTCCTCTCCGCGACTCTCATCCTCCGCAGCCGAGACTCCTCTCTAGCACCACTAGGAGAGCGCTACTACGTTGATGGCGACAAATATCAAGTCCATCTTTTCTGCACAGGCAACGAGACTGACAAGTCCGGCCACAAATTCCCAACCGTACTCTTTGAAGCCGGCGAACGCCCATTTGGATTGTCCCTGCAGGCTTTCGCCGACAACGCCATTTCCAATGGCACTATAGCCCGCTACTGCTACGCCGACCGTCCGGGCTTCGGATGGTCCGACAACGCGCCTTCGCCATTTTCGGCTGGCATGGCAGCTGATGTGCTCTCCGAAGCACTCGCTCGCGCTGGCGAGACTGGGCCATGGATTCTAGCCAGTGCAGGCGTGGGAAGTGTGTACTCCCGTGTCTTCTCCGCCCGGCACGGTAAAGATGTTACGGGGCTCTTGCTTATCGATCCTCTTCATGAAGATCTTCTGTATCGTCTCGCGTCACCTCACCGCGGGTTCTTCATCTGGCTCCGTGGAATCCTCTCCCCACTTGGGATAGACCGCATATCTGGCGCAATCTTCAGGGGCCGCAGCCGCGAGGATCGAGTTTATGGCGGATCAGCGTACCAAGGCGGGAAATATATCAAGGCTAAGCTGCAAGAATCACTCGTCGCGGACAGCTTGACTAAGAATGAGGTTACTTTTTCAAAGGCAATTCAGGAGGAGGATACGCCCTTGGCGATTGTGAGCTCGGGGATTGAGTTGAGGAAGGATAGTGTTTGGGAGGCTAAGCAAAGGGATTTGAGCCACTTGACGAAGAAGCTTGTGGCTTGGGATATTGTTAACAAGGCGCCCCATGAGGTGTGGGAGACTCTTAAGGGGAGGGAGGCTATCGAGCGGAGATTGGGTGAGCTGGCTAAGCGTTGAGGAAAGCTGGAAAATTGTACTTGCAAATGTGGTTGGCGATGTTGGGGGGTTGTCTGGTTTACTTGTTCGCGTTATTAATTTGCTGCCATCTGCGAAACAACAACACTAGGATATGGAGTTTCGTTATACTTGATCATAAAGGATGTTATTTATACCTACAGACTGAATTCATATGTATTCAAAACTCTTTCCCATTGGGATGTATCGAAGTCTATTGTGTTACTTTTGTTCGTTGAGGTTGTGTTGTTATGCTGGTAGTTTTTAGGGAGGAAGTGATATCATCTTCGAGTGGGAGGCTCGCCAGTGTAGATTGCACTGCCAACTCGTGAGTATTTATCAAATATCAAACAGTGGAATAACTTAGTGGCATAGTGTTTACTGCTGCGTATACACTCAATATGCCTCATCGTCTCCAATATCCGCCTCTCATCCCAGGAGGCAACTCACAACTTGGCACCTACCATCGAAATATAATACCCAAGGAAGGAGCAGCAGAGAACATCATTTCACACATCTCACTCCATCATAGACACCACAATCAACAACAAAGTCCAACTTCCAATGCCCAACTTCAAAATGCTGCGCTACTTGTACGCTGCACCCCAAGATATATGCCCTTACGCCATCCATTCCAGTCATAAGCCCATCTCTATCCGTACACGACCGAAGCCATCAAGCAACAGTCACATCCGTTGTGATATCCCACCCTTCATCCATCACAGTATGCACCACGCACTCTCTTATTATCATAATCATCATCCCGTCCGTAACCATCACCTTCCCCCCTGCGCAAAATCACTGGCCGCCCCTGGCACCCCCCGCCCCAGACTCCCTACTCCCCGCCGTCCCCGGCGTACTCGAGCTACTCCTCGGCTCGCCCAGCTCCGGCTGCGCCGCCTCTGTCGTCGTATTCGATGATGATGAGGCTGCCTTGCGGAGCTGCTGGTACTGCGCGCGCGTGTAGTGGAGCATGGTGTTGTTGTAGGAGGTGAGAGCGGTGGGTGGGGAGCCGGTGGAGGTGGAGACGAGGTGGAGGGGAACGGTTTGGGGTGGTGAGGTGGTCATCGTGGGAGTTGTGTGTGGTATGGTGTGGTGTCTTGGTGTTAAGAAGGAAGTGGTTGGTGTCGTGGAGGAGGAAGTATTGGTGTCGAGGAGGGTTGGTGTTGAGGAGGAAGTAGTTGGTTGGTCGTCGACTTAGTCAAGCAGTGGTCGATCGTTGAACGTTTGAAGCTCGCGGGGAATCTCGACACTTGAAAAACCTTTTCCCCAAACCCCCTTTCAATCTTATAACCAACGATCGAAGAAAGTGTCTCAAACGCAAAGCTCTAAAGTCCCAAAGCCCATGCAAGTAATTGGGCTGACAGCTGTATGCGTCGTTCCTGTTATCGCCAAACCGCGAAGAATGAAGAAGAAGTCTCAGAGACGAAGCTTGGTCACTAGTATGATCGAGATGTATGTACGCTGCTTATTTCTGCATATGATGCTTCTTCTCACCTCTCTCTCACCGGGGGGCAGGCCCGGGCCTTATAACCCGCAACTTCGTGCGTGTGACGGCTGTAGTGCGCGGCGGCGGCCACCATCGCGTGGGTTCTGACGTTGAGCGGCGCACATACCTCGTATCCCCACCGGGTACCTTACTGGACCCCGCGACCCCTTGTCATTTCATCAGAATCAGCCTTGAGGTGTAAGTGGGACCTGAGCTCTAGTGCATGAAGTGTGGGTGGCTAGGTCCGATACGTGGGCCGTGAGTTAGGCCTGGCCGCTCCACGGAACGACCCACTTTGGCAATCTTGTCCTTTCCCGCCACCTTGCCGCGAGTCTAGTCGCGGCTTATTCAAATCGCCACTCACTTCATTCGTTTTCCTTATCGTCCAGCCAATTTCTCAGTTGGGCGATTAGCTACATACATGTGCCATTCTCACTCAGATTCATTCACCGATTGCTGCAACTACGCCTGGTGCTTTGCTTTTTGATTTGCCTGATACGCCGGCTCAACTTAAGTTAGAACAAGACGGGCGACTGGTGTACCACCGCTGCTGGACTGTGCTTTCTCTCCCCAGACGCCTCTATCCAAAAAAAACCTATCATGGCGTGGCGTTGCACGGGCGCCCCGCTCTAGAACTCCCCACCCTAACAACAACCAACTCATCGACATTTCCATTGCAGATTACCGTCTCCCCGAATTCCCATAAGTTACCTTTTCCCCCCGGATAAACATCCACCCACACCACCGCGGCCCAAGAAAGCCAGAAACCGTGGATCATCCCCATACCACCGTCTCTCCACACTTGTACTCGTTCCTTCAGATGATAATTATTCGTTCTCTTCATATTGATTCGCTTTATAGAGAATCTCCCCACGACTCAAAAGTAGCACCATACAAATCAAAACTGACGCTACCGATGACAACAACTACACCCACCAAGAATCTAGCCCCCCGATAGACCTTCCGTCCAACCTCGACACCTACTGACGCTAATACTAGCGCGAACTGATAACCTCCGCTGCGGGGCGAACAGCAGCCTTGACAAAGGCACGCAATATAGCCATCTTCTTCTCAACATACCCGAACGTGTTGGCAACACATAGCGCTACTTCCTGACTGAATTGGCGGAAATCTTCGATGAGCTCGATCTTTCCCAGTATCTTGATATCTTCCTACAACAAGGTTTCGACACATGGGATTCTATCCTTGATATAACGGAGGTGGACTTGTATGTGCTGGGCCACCAATTCTCGCGTCATGCTCTGGGCTGGATGCTAACGTGGCGAAGCGATGTTTTGGGCGTCAAACTTGGCCATCGAAGGGTTCGACTGACTTGTGCGCAAGAAACTCCAACGGAAGATTAATTTTAGGCGATCAAGTAACGACAAGAAGGAATCGCATGCCTCGTCCTCGAGCAAGCGTAGTTCAAGGGATGCTCCAATACTGAGGCCGTCAGAGACCTCACCAGGCCCTTCCTCTGGCATGGCGGCGACAAGTACGGGCAAGGAGGTCTTCGCGACCGGCGACAAGCAGGCGGAACGACCTACCAGTGACACCGTACCAGAGGAAGGCGGCGCATCCAAGAAAGAGTCGCGGCCGGTGGCGCGGCATGGCAAAGATAGGCCCCCGTTACAGCCGATGGGAGGCACAAATTCTAGCGAAGAACTCGACCGACTCCGAGAAGCGATGGATTTTCAGCTTCGACTAACGCAGAGGCGAGAGAAGTTGGCATATCCGGAGCTTGAAAGGGGGGAACGGAGCAGTGAAGGCGTCCCTTCAGCAGGAGGCAAGAAAAACCGAGTATCTCTCATCCATCAAGAGGTGACCGCATCGCCGTCACTCGAGGCCGCGTTTGCAAGCCCTTTGGAAAGCGGCCAGAACACGACGACAAGTTCAACGGAATCCAGGAAGACCCTTCGAGGAGAAATCCCAGCTGCCCTTGCCACGCGAACGCCTTCGTACCCCTTTCCCTCCCTGAGGGCGCCAAGCCTTCTGGGTGAGCATAAACCATTCACTACGCTTTCGCCAACTGTTGTACCTGGGAGAGATCTTGGTGGTTCTTATGTCGACACGCGAGAACAGATCTTATCCGGATCAGCGACTCCTTCCTCGATAACCAATTTCCAACCCCCAGAGGAGTCTTACCAAAAAGAGGATCTCAACTTTTCCAATCCGAATTTGTATGACCTTAGCTTGCTTCTTTCTGCAGAGCCTGGATTGGATCCATGGTGGAATTCCGTGGTTGAGATAATGCGAGACCTGTACAAAGCTGATCGCGTGACATTATCAATACCCGCAGATTCTACCGATGTAGAAAATGTTCCGTGGGGTCAAAAAGCGACATATAATTGTGCTCAAGAGGATATGTTCGGTTTATCGTATCTGCCACGAGGCAGTAGTCTGGGGCCGAGCACGGGCGAGGTACACAATACTTGGAACTCTGATTCTATCAATGCTGATGAGCCCGCGTCTTTATCAATACCACCAGCAGGCGCCGCACATCCCGGTCTATCTTCTAGGCATTCATTCACAACTATCGACGATACCAAAGGCCAACCGGGATATCGTATAGATAGCGCAAAAGCAGAAACTAGGCCTGAACCACGTCTGCCGCGAAGCAAATGCTACGTAGCAGGGTCAAATCAATCTCCTCGCTCTGGAACCCTTCACAATGCGCAATTAAATCCACGATCCCTCGAAAGCCAACTGGCTGATGAAGAATCCAAAAGGCCGTCGTCATCTTGGGAGAGCCATGACACAAGTGCTCGAGAAACAAAAGGGGGGGTGTTCCAAGTTCTGCAGGCACTCGACTATGGAGCAGATGCGTTGATTGATAGCGCTGGAGTGACCAGGGTTTTGGAACGAGGCAAAGTAATTGTCTTGACGAGGGACTTTCCTTATATTGACTCTAACGAAGCCGACTTAAGCGCAAGCAAGGCTTCGTTCAGAAGCTCTAAGCCACAGGAGTCAACAGGCGATGTGGGTTCAAAAGTGAAGCCTGCAACTATATCTAGATCTCAATCATCTACATCTCCATGGCACACAAGTCGTGGTGCCAGGGGCCAAGCAAGCGGGGGATCCAAAATGTCCGGTCTAGGACTACATACGCAAGACATAGGAATCGACCCTCAAAATCTCAGACATGAAGAACACGAACAAGCTCCTCCGTCACCATGGTCCCAATCGCCAGCGCCATCTCCTGCCGTGCGGGCAGATCCGAACGAGAACCCGTTTTTCGCTAATGCCAAAATTGATGAAGAGTCGTTCAATCCTGCACAATCACCACAGGATTATTCCAACACACAACATTTAGAGTCTATTGGCATTGATCGATCTTGTAGTGTCGTGCATATACCCTTGTACCACATCTTGCTCTCGAAGTCTGTTCAGACTTTCCGTCTTGATTCCACCATCATGAATTCAAGGTATGGGGGACGAGGAAAGTCGTCATCCAACCCGCAAGAGTCCGAGACAACGACTAAAGCACAACCTGCTATAAGAGAAAAGAAACTGCCTATAGCAATTATATCCATCCTCAGCCCTATTATTCCATACCCATCAAATTTCCGCCGCTCACTCTCGCATCTCGCGCCCCATTTGGCAACATCTTTTTCTCTTTGCAGGCACTACACGAATTTGGAGAACGAGATTGCCGGACTATCTCGGAGGCGGCCGCACAACTCTGGTTTTGGCGCGGTAGCGCAAAACTCACCAGCCGAGGATGAAGCACCTCAGCAATCAGGAGCTGGTAGCCTTACAAGCCCTAGTGACTACTCTGGCCAGTCAAGAAGTGTGGCAGACTCTCTAACAGGCACACCACTCTGGGGCCCTGGTAGTGTTGGTCTTTTTATGGATAGGAAACCATCTGCCAACAGCCCTGACTTTTCGGGTGGGGATGGGTACTTTGGTGCAAAGTCAAGGCCTGGTATTGGTCGGCTTGATACTGGGTCAGCGGCGAGTATTACAGGTGCAAGGGGGTCCCCGAAAGACTACTTACCACCGGATACAAGACAAGCACTTAAGGCACTCCGCGATGAGAAGGAGGCTTCCGAGCAGGCTGGCAGTGATCAGGGTCGAGATTCTAGTACTTGTAAGCCTGGCGGCAGTGAATCCACAATGTCGCCACGACGCATAGCCCTGCGTGCAGCGACGAGCTCACGAAATATACGTCGGTCCGAGCGGACACACACCCAATTACATTCATATGGCGCAGATTTTGCATCAACCTTTCAATCACTGCAACCGACGACGACGACGGCAACGCCCAACAAGGCTTCATGGGCTTTAGGCACAAACCCACCTTCCCGGTCTGGATCCATGTACGGCCCAGTTGATATGCCTCCACCATCGAATCGTCTGAAGACTCTTATGCTCGATACGCTCCCTGCGCATTTGTTTGTGGCTCTTCCGCAAACCGGCGAGATCGTATGGGTCAATAATCGCTATCTCACATTTCGTGGACAGACAGTCGCAGAGCTGCACCAAGATCCGTGGAGCAGTATTCATCCGGATGAGCGTGAAGATTACCTCAAGGCATGGACTCAAGCAATCCGCTCCGGCGAACAATTTTCCATGCAAGTACGCATCAGAAGGTTTGATGGCAATTATCACTGGTTCTACACTCGTGCCGTTGGCGGCCGGGATACCCGAGGAGTTATTGTGCAGTGGTACGGCTCGTACATGGACATACACGATCAGCACATTGCTGAAGTCAAAGCGGCACGGCAAGAGGAGATTAAAGCCTCGGAAGCTAAGCACCGCCTCCTCGCCAATCTCATACCTCAGATCATCTTTGCTGCGACGGAGGACGAAGGTATCACATTCGCCAACGAGCAATGGCTTTCTTACACTGGCCAGGAGTTTGATGATGCCCTTGGACTTGGCTTCATGAACTTTGTCCATCCCGACGATCTAGCAAGATGCCGTATACCAACAGATAGGCGTCCGACTTCAACTGCCAAGGGAAAATCTCACCGGGCGTTTCCAGCGGAGAATCTCGGGCCGCCTAAAAAAGCAGAGAGGACAACCAGCGACTCTAACATGTCGGGAACCACAGAAAACAGACTCAAAAGGATGCCCCATGCATTGTCACGAACAAATAGCTCAAGCAGCGAGTCTGTGCATGAGCTACCTAGCGCCGATCTGTCAGAGCTTGCAAGGAATGGAGTCAAAGTAACGACGGATAGCAATGGGAGTTTGTCTTACACAACAGAAATCCGACTCAGGGCGAAATCAGGGGAGTACCGCTGGCATCTTGTCCGATGTGTCGAGGTCGACAATATCGATTTCGGGAGCGGTGCAGGCTCATGGTTTGGCGCATGCACCGACATCAATGATCACAAGCTTCTCGAGACAAAGTTGAAGGAGGCTATGGAATCGAAGGGCAAATTTTTGAGCAACATGTCTCACGAAATTCGTACGCCGCTAATTGGGATTTCTGGAATGGTCAGCTTTCTTCAGGATACGGTGCTTAATGAGGAGCAACTTGATTACACCAATACCATACAGACAAGTGCAAACGGTCTGCTCATGATCATCAACGATATTCTGGATTTGTCAAAGGTGGATGCTGGGATGATGAAGCTTTCGTACGAGTGGTTCCACACATCGTCACTCATTGAAGAGGTGAATGAACTTGTCTCGACAATGGCCATTTCCAAACACCTCGAGCTCAATTATGTACTCGATGGCGACGTTCCTCCGATGGTGAAGGGTGATAGAGTTCGGATTAGGCAGGTTCTATTGAACGTTATTGGCAACGCGATCAAGTTTACTTCGGAAGGTGAGGTCTTCAGCACCTGCCGTGTTTATCACGGCAATGACGCATTCCTCGATGAGAACGAAATTATGCTAGAATATACCATTTTAGACACTGGAAGAGGCTTCACAAAAGAGGAAGCCGATCTAATCTTCAAGCCCTTCAGTCAAATTGATGGGAGCAACACTCGTCAGCATGGTGGTAGTGGTTTGGGTCTCGTCATATCAAGACAGCTCGTTGAGCTCCACGGAGGCCATATGGATGGCACCGCTATCCCAGGAAAGGGGTCAACTTTCATCTTCACCGCTAAATTCGGTCTACCGACCGAGGACGACCATCCGGATACGCCGACGACACCAGTGGTGAAGGCCGAGACCAAAGCTCTTCCTGCGGTCACTCCTGAAGGTCCAAGCAACGCGAAACCTGCTGGCACTTCAATCATGAATTCGGGATTGACACAGTCCCCCCCTGCCATTAATCCGAATGCCGACCATGTCGTTGGCTCTCTACAAAATATCTCACGGAACAGTATGATCTCACCACAGTCCAGCGCATCATCGCTTCCTCTGCCCGAACACGTCAAGCTCTTCCGCCCACCATTATACTCCATCCTAATTGTATGTCCGCAAACACACAGTCGTGAAGCGACAAAGAAACACATCGAGATGACACTTCCAAAGGGTATACCCCATCAGATTACGCCTTTGGCCAGCCACGACGATGCACAGAAACTTCTCTCTGGCGACAACCCCATTATTTTCACACATATAGTATTAAATCTACGGTTACCGGAAAATATAATAATCATGATGGAGCAAATCTTCGAGTCGCCATCTATGTCCGAGACTTCCATCGTCATCCTCTCGGATCCCGTCCAGCGACAATCGGTCATGAAGAAGGCGACATACCATGACTACGACCAGCTAGCAAAGAATGGTCGGCTCAACTTCATCTACAAACCAGTAAAGCCGTCGCGATTCGCAGTCATCTTCGACCCTGAGAAAGAAAGAGATTTGAGTACAGATCGGAACCGTTCGAGCGCTCAGCACGTTGTCGCAGCCCAGAAACAAAACTACCTCAATGTGGAGAAACGACTCGGGAACAAAGGGCTCAAGGTTCTATTGGTGGAAGACAATCTTGTCAATCAGAAGGTCCTGCTAAAATTCCTCAGCAAAGTAGGAATCCATGCCGAAAAAGCTATGGACGGGGTCGAGTGTACCGAAATGGTCTTCGCAAAACCACATGATTTCTACTCACTGATTCTCGTACGTCTTCCCCCTTACTCACATTTATATCCCCTCCTTCGAAACCAAACTAACCCCTCGCAGTGCGATCTCCACATGCCACGTAAAGATGGGTATCAGACCTGCCGCGATATCCGTCGCTGGGAGAAAGACCATGGATACCCTCGCATGCCGATCGTTGCGCTGTCGGCGAACGTGATGGTGGGCGTACTGGACAAGTGCGTGACGGCGGGATTCAACAGTTATGTGACGAAACCCGTCGATTTTAAGAGTTTGAGCAAGGCGATGATCGATTTTATAGCTCCATGATAGGCAGTCGGGTTCTTGGTAGCGGCTGGAAGCCGAGAGAAGGAGGGGTGGTTTGAAAGCATTGTATGACGGGGTGATTACGAAACTGTACAATTAGAACACGTACTATGCTAATATTAAATGAACCTTAAGAGGAAGTGGAGGTTGGGCCGGCGGCAATTTGTTAAGAAGCATCTTCACCATCTCCAGAATCCAGCGACCCTGGATATTAGTCTTTGGCGCCAGTATGGGGGCCAAGAGTTCTTGCTCTGAGCGTGGAGGAGTATCGCGAGCTCGGGAATTATAGCCTGGTCTGGGATGGGCAAGGCAGCCATGGTCGAAGTCTCATTCAGACATGCGATTCTGTTGGTGTAATCCTGGTGATATCGGATCTATCTCGTGGTGGAATGTCGCGCGAGCAAAGACAAAGGTCATGATTATAGAGAAACAAGCTTCATTAATAAAGAAGTGCTAAGTCTCGTTCAGGTGTATTTCGGGGCCAATAGGCGCATGCACGTCAAGCTGCGCCACATTTGGGTTAAGCCACATTGAGGAGCAACTAAACTGAGCAGAGCAAAGTTCCAACTAAAAATTTCATCCTCAAATTGCTTCAACATCGTTTGATATACATCTTTGCTTGGATATCTAATTCAAAAACACGAGCCTAGTCGCGCAACTGCTTCGATCCTTCACATCGGAAGAGCAGGGTCGAAACACCAAAATAGATCGGAAGTCAGTCATAGAAAACCTGGATACACCTGGTCGTCCTTGAGTACTTTACCGACCAACTGCGGGACCTTGGAGCCAGCAAAGAGATCTCACTTCCCCAGCGGTATCATTCGGTCCTACTACTTGAGCCACTTGATTAGAATGCATCGAGGAGTTTCATTTCAGAGAGACTACAAACATGGATTACTTCCTATCTTCAGGGAAGTTGCGGCGTGTGTAATCTTCCGTGAGTCCTCAGATGCCTTTAATGCTCTTTCTTGAAGTATGCGCGATGTTATTAGCAGAACCTCCTGTGCTTTTTCAAGTTCTTGGATCCGCGTTGCTTCTTCTTCGCGAAGGGCCTTTATCTCAGTCAGCAGTTCTACATTTGCTCCTTTGATTCCCATCGTCTCGATCTCTAGAGCTTCTCTTATAGCCACTTCTGCATTATATTTCTCACGCCATTCTTTAGCGCAAACTTGAAAGGTAATCGCATCGCTGGAAAAATGTTCTCTACTCTCCTCTAGTACATCAAAAGCTATGCTTGTTGTAACGAGTCGTGTTTCTTATCCGTAGTCTGCGGCGCCTTTTCCGAGCATAGCCTTAAAGTGTACTCCTACTCTGCTACACAGGTCGATATAGGCCCTAGTCGAGTGCTTACTTAGTTGTTTATTAAACAATGCAGCCTTTCTAGCTGTTAAAATGCTCCATTAATATAGGTCCTCGGGTTTTGTTATGAGCTTGACATCGATGGGGAGTATAGCAAGACTAAGTTGGGAGTCTGGTCACATGACACAAATAGATATGGCTTGCTATATACCAAGTACACTCACGAATGTGATTAGCTAACTTCTCCCTACACTCTGTTCGCCATTTGGCCCTTTCCTAGTTGCTAGTTCGAGAGCAGTTCATTTTGATTACATATTTCACCTGCCGCTATAGCGCCATGTTATATTTATGTGGCCGTGGTGGTTTACTTACGCGTGGTGGCACTTTGCAGCAGAAAAATGAGGTTTGTGGTCAACAGCTGGTATCATCGGGTGGTGGCTAGCAGATTGCTGCTATTTAAAATCTACAAGAGACTTGAGATGCGCGTGAGCGCTGCCATCTCGTCAATAATCCATACTGTAAAGCGTCTCGATTTTATAAGTAGGCAACATAAAATCCTCGTCGTCCAAACCTTCAGTAGGTCCGTTGCTTGCGTACTTTGCATTTTGCAGCTCTCTCAGACGTGAATTCTCAGCCCTGGGCCACTGATTTTCTCGCTCTTTTTCGTCTGCGGCCTTCTCGGTCTTTATCCACTCTTCTTCGCATGTAGTTTCAGTATCTGCTTCCTAATAATGGGGGGCTTAATATACCATGTAGGGTTCTATTAACAGAGTCAACCCAGTTGACTCGATCTGCGGTAGTTAGCAATGAGATTAACATGGGGGATGGCAACTCTACTTTGTAATAGCTTCATGTTTGTCTGCAACATTGCGAAATTTGAATTCTGCCAGTATTAGCAATAGACTTTGTTCTCCCTGTGCAACTAACTAATTCACATGTAAGATCAATCACTCCACAGCCGTCATATGGAGGGGTTTGGATTATAATTGGTCCGTTACCGTCTTGCCAAGTGAAAATAGCCCCGGTATGGCTTTGAGGACTGGTTCGGATCTCATTTTGCATAGACGCCATGTTTGAAACTATGCTCCGATAGCGAATAAGTTAGGTCAGTGTTGTATTGTAATCATGATGGAAGTGGCATTTCTATTTATACTATTCCACTTGGTTTTCGATCAGCCCATGCCCAGCTTTGTTCTGCGTCTTGGCCACATTATTCGGCTCCCACTTGTCATGACCCGTACACCCGATGATCCCCCTCAGATTACCACCCCGGTTCCTACTCCCAACGCGAATCCCAACCAAGTAAATGAGCCCAATTTACGTTGGCTTGCGGAGTAGTGGCCTCGTCAGCATAAGCCCATACATCCATGGAGCGCTCAATCTCATATTTGTTTTCTCTCCGATTTGCTAAGGCACTCGAATCCAGCTTTATGATTCTTGTTTCCATGCACGGATCTAGCCGGGGTTCTTTTGTCACCTTCGGGAGGTAAATTTTGCTACTAACCGTCAGATGCAGCTTTTGGTGCGCTCTGAGGTTATCTATTCGACCAAAGGCTTTTGGCAAGAAACAGTAATAACACGTATATGGCCTTTTGCCTTTGTGAGTTCTCTCATGTCTCTCGAGATGAGAAGGTCTTGAGAACTGCTTGCCACAGTCTCGATAGTCGCAGGAGAAGATCGCCATTGTACAAAAGGGTTGATAGTTTGATGAAAGTAGTGTTTGGTCAGAGCTATTTTGACTTGAAATGTCTGCTCAAGTGTACGATGGGAGGGGGTGCCCTCATCATATTGTAACCGACCACCCGGTGGTACCTAAGCACTGGTCGCATCGGATTACGACCCAGACCTACCTTGGAACGTCATTTCTATTGACGGGGGACGACTAGCTACACTTTGGTTTCTGCAAATGGTGGCAAATACCCTGAGTTGGACAGAATGGGGTTGGGGATCGCACGATGGGCGTTTGAAGGACGCGCAACAGGCCATGCCAGGGCAGTGGCAAGACAGCCAGCAATAAAACAACACAAATTCTATGCGCTACCCGCACAATGGAATGCGGATTGTTCGGGGGATAATCGGATGATCTCCTCCTGAATATTTGCTGCCCAGCGATTCCCGAGTGATTATATAACCCCAACAACAAATTTTTGCATTGACTTCATTTCATATGAGAACATAATGGAACTGTTGCCTCTCCAAATTCCGGAAGCAGTAGAGCGAACAATAGCGGAAGACACAGATGCGCCTGTGCGTGTCTATAAGTCAGTGCAGATTAGCACAGCTAGAATAGAAGAGGGCAGATTAGCTGAGCAGAAGGATGATATCCCCAAAGTCTCAGCCCCGGGGGTATGTCTGATCATATGAATGTGGTCACCTCACTGACAGGTTGCCGTACGCAGAGATTATTCATGCCACAGCCCCTACGTAAAATGAAGACTTTAACTTCTAAGTTCTTTCAAAGTCATCTGCAAAGGGCCAAGGAAGACGCGGCAGTTGATAGTGCATGCGCAAGTGGGACAGCGCCTATGCAACTGGCCAAAATATTTGCCATAAAGTTTGAGAGTCCGTGGGTTAAGTATGAATATATCCGACAAAGTGACGAAGTTACTGTAGTAAGGCAGCGGTCATCATATTTCAAACTGGCTAACATGCAAGAATTCCCAGCAACAAATAGCATCCAACAGTCTCAACTACTCGCTACAGTATCGCACCCAAATATTACCAGCATCTACGGCGTGTATTCTTATATTGACAAACTCTTAGTCGTCACAGAGCATCTCGATATATCCTAAACAAGGTTGATCCGCGAATTGACTCGACAACCGGTTCTCACACCATTGGCTCCATCACCGGCGGCGCAGGAGAATACGGAAACACTGGGGGTGCATGTTATGGCGGATCTACCACTGCACCACACAGCTCAGGGATTGCCAACACAGTAGACCCACGCGTCGATGCGACTAGGGGTTCTCCCACGTTCGGCTCCGGAGGCGGACCCGTAGGTGGTGGAACTTACGTCGGCTCTACTACTGGTGGTCCCCACAGCTCGAACGTCGCGAACAAGGTTGACCCTCGCGTCGACTCAACAACCGGTTCCCACACCATTTGCTCAAACACCGGAGCTGGCTACGGGGCTGCTGGAACTGGAGGTATAGGAGCAGTTGGAGGCGGAGCTTATGGAAGCTCCGGCCACACTGGAAGCCATACCACTGCAGGCAGCGGCACAGCTCAGAACACTGCTGGGCCACACAACTCGGATATTCTGAAGAAGCTCGACCCACGAGTCGATAGCAACCGCGATGGCTCTTCTACCGTTGGCGGAAACAGAACCCATTCGTAAGCAACTCTTAAGCAGGTAAACATTCCCGTGTAGTAGCCAGCGTGTTCCAATGACGCCCAGCTAAGCTTCAAAACAATTGTGGGGCAGCCATTTAATGACTAAAGTGGGGTCCTGTCACAATTGGCTGGCATATTTCTCAATGTGGGGTTTTCTATTACGGATGGCACAAAAGCAGCTACTGCATGCTAGCAGTCCTTCAAACCTCAATCGACGGCTTTTTTAATTGCTTTTTAAGGTCTTTCTTTATATTGAACAGGTAACCTGCAGTTCGAGCCTAAATCTAGGAGATATTCCCGCCAGTGCCGCTCCATCCCGACCTTTGAATTTCCAGAGCTATCATGTTAAACTGCCAATTCGGCAATATTATCAGCAAGAAACTCATAACTAGCCTCTCTAAAATTGTCGGGAATCAACGTATTGCTCAGCGCACGAAAATTGATAAGCCGCTTCCCCGCACTCCATTTAGGCCATTTCGGCAACCGGGCACTCGTCCCCTGGTTAGGGTCCATCGTATTGACGAAGCTGATGTAGTATGCTTGAATACTGGCAGCTGGGATGCCGGGAATATAACCAAAGGCTTGCAGAACATCAGTCCCGTGGAAGGTGCCCAAAATGGGTGTGCCGTAGAAGGTGGACGACAGGTACGAGTACGATGGGACTTCTGGTTTTGCAAGGGATGCGAAAGCAAGGAACAGGCGCCGCGGAAGAGTGAACACAATATCGCCTTGTATAGAGGCTAGGCGCTTATATTCCGGGTAAATGTTGTTGAGAAGCCCTGTATTGTAGGGCGAACCGGCTGATGGGTCCGCGGAGTAGGTGTCAACTAATCCTTGAACTGTGCGTCGAGAGGCATTGGGGAAGACGACGTCGGAGAAGTAGTCAACGAGTTGTTGTTCGTTTTTGAGATTGAACTGGGTAAGGGAGAAAATAGTGCCTTCATCTTCCTGATTGCCAATGATGAATGGGACAGGCGCATAGGAGCCTTCTTGAGCGATGAGTTCGGCTGATTTCATGAGACTCTTTCCATCCGGACGCGGCAGATAGGAACCTGCAATGCTGCCAACGGGAACATTATTGGCAGCATTCAAGAAGGTAGTGTAGTCTGTTTCACGTAGACAAGAAAGAGTATCAGTGGCGGAAGAGCAACCAGCGTTCTTGACAACTCTGTCGTATACTGCCTGAGGGCGGGGACTATCTACTGGGTTCGTTGGGATAATGCTTCCAGAATCCATGATAGCAGCACGGAAAAGAGGTTTGTCTTGATAGGTGTGGTTGCCTCCGTACAAAGCCAGCTGGTCAAATATGGAGATGGACCCCGCCGACTCTCCCCAAATCGTGACTTTGTCTGGATCACCCCCGAAAGAAGCGATATTATCGGCTACCCATTGCAGACCGAGACGTTGGTCAAGCAGACCAAGATTTGCAGAGCCGTCCTTCAGAACTTCTTTTCCTGGTAGAAACCCAAAACCGCCGACTCTGTAGTTGACGGCGACGAATATCACATCTTTCCTTTGTTGTACAGAAGTTTTGATTATGAAACTGCCGTCATAAATTTGAGTCGATCCCATTTGAAATGCGCCTCCATAGATCCAGAAGATAACTGGAAGCTTTGATGAAGAAGTGGCGGATGCTGGCCGCTGAACGTTGACGGTCAAGCAGTCTTCGCCGGCGTTGGTAACGGTTTGCACCAATGGGGTGTTGAGCAGAAATCCTAAAGCGGCGGCTGGTACATTGCTGGTATCGATGGGTAGATATAGTTGAGGACAGGCTTTCGGAATACCAGTGGCAAGGATATTACCGCTCTGGTTGACAATTGCTCGAGGTGGCCGCAAACGGAGCTGTCCGACAGGTGGCTGAGCGAATGGGATACCTTTGAAGGAATCAATACCGGCAATAGAGCTTCCAATGACATTGGCACCAGATGGTAACTTGACCGTAGGGGTCAGGTCAAATGCCGTGGCGAGTGCCAGAGGAAGGAGGTACAATATGAACATGGAAGGTTGCATCATTTTGAATGTGAGACAATTGAAATTGCTAGAAATGTCGAGATGTAGATACAAAATAAACCGTGGGGGAAGGGGAATTCTGCGGAATATATAATTAAGACACTTGTGCAGGTATCGTCGCACCAATATACGTTAAAGGACTATTAGCACTAGCTAGGTTATCCCGTCTGGAAAAAATGAGGGGAACCAGGTGCCAACCTTTTTGTCATTACTTACAGGAGGAACGACTCAGAACGCTAAAGCTGATGGAAGAAAACATGCACCCAGCTACTATTCTCACAGCTAATACCATCCTCAATTGCTAGACAAAACCTCGTATCTGAAATATTGCCGAGGCTCAAGGGTCCTTCTACCAGTATCTGAACTTGTATCAGGATTTGTCTCCACTCATTTTCATAAGCAGATCTTAGAAGCGCTTTCACAGTCCGGGATCATAGGCGGGTCTATAGCCTACCTGTGATATTATGGGGTCGTTTCTACTACTCCACCTCGGTCTACGATCCGACTTTTAGTGGCTAGAGATTAGGCGCGACTCTTTCATTCGCGGGCTCGCATAGGCGTGCCGAGGGAAGCCCCCAATAGTCGCCTAAGAGTGTCTAGTCTAACCTATTCCTACTTTATTGCTTAAATAGGCAACGCTCCTCGGCGATCCCTGCCTCCCAGCCTTTCGCCCTACCTCCCCGCATTTCCAATCTCCCTGCCTTTCGATCCCTACCTCCCCGCCTTTCGAAGTCATCGGAGGGAAGACTAAATAGACGAAAGCCGCATACCTCTAGACCACAGCACACACGTCCTATTCTAGTAACCAGATTCCATGTAGGCACGCATCCATAGACATAAATCAGGATTGTGTTTATCGCATGCCTTTCATATTCAGACCTCCCTTCATGTGGAGCACGTGACAAGAGGTAGTGTGTCTGAAATGTTTGTTAGAATCAGCTAGGGATGAGTAAGCACCATGGCGAGGATTCAGACAATCGCCAGTTGTAGGATTGGTTACGAGACAGGACAAGCAGCAGCGGCTGAAATTGTAGTCCAGTATGTCAATGTGAATCTGCAGAGTAACAATCAGTTCCTATTTATTAGTAAATAGAATGATAGAATGATGACAATATCAGTTCTCTGGGAAGAAGGTCTGCTTCCTTCCATCTCCTCATAGCCTACCATCAGCGATCACCACTAAATTTGCATGTACCACGTCTCCATTAGCAAGATGCACGCTCGGATTATCGGAATCATAATTCCCGACCCGACTAATCTCTCCTAAGTCGACACCCAGCTCTAAAGCTCTTTGATGCAGAGCATCGTGGAAGTGTGCACGATATTCTCGAAGTACGGTGCTTCAAAGTTTTTACGGAAGTCGGGCATAAGTCTAATACGAGTCGCCGAGGCAACCAGCGCAAACACTGTAGGAGACCTAGCTAAATACGAACAGTTTGCAGGGTTTACCAGTGTAGTTTTAGATGATCGAGAACGGAATAGACAAAATATTTCTATGCCGGAACAAATATTGAGGCCACATAGTCTATGGAGATGACTTTGGACTGAGGCAGACAAGCGCTCGCCACAACGGCTTCTGAGGAGCTGAAAGATTGTCCACTTCTGATCATTGGCCCTTTGGCTTTCTTGCTAAACGTTTGTGTCTATATAAACGGAAACTATCTCTTCACCTGCTCGTTCTCTGTTGTAAATTACTACCCGTAACTTAACGAATAGAGAGGATCCACGATTGCAACTACCATGATGCCCCGCGAAATATTTAAAATACCAAAGCATCATAGAGGGTTTAGAGGGAGTCCCGTTCGAGGAAACAGATCCCTAAGGCTAGGAGCCTATAAAGGCTGTCATACCCGTAAACTAAGGTGCCTTACGCTCTAGGGCTTTGAGGCGTGTGTTAGGTGTCGCGAAGAAGGCAACCGCTACATCCGTAGGGTGGGCTAAGTAGGGTGAGTGATTTATATAATTAAATAATTAGATTACGCTAACACGTTTTTCTCTTCTTTGCACTTAGAATTTCTTAGCAAGCAACCGTTAACTCTAAAACCCTAACGGTTTCTAGCTCTAAAACTTCTCTTAAATCATTATCACAGCTAATATTTTCTAGCGATTTCGATTCGTTATTAGGCATAGAGCAGGACGTACCTTGCTAGAACCCCTTATATTCTATGCATTTAGAAGCCTAGTAGCTGCTAGGTATCCCTAGCGTCGACTCATGCCATCCTAATGACATTATGTTAAGTGGAAATGAGACATAAATTAAGGTCAGATAGGATAAATGCATTCTTCCTCATACATCCTCTAATACATGCATAAGTGGCAAATCCAGATCTCTTAGTTAGAGTAGGTCTTCTAGATTGCATATTACTGTCATATCGTTTCCTACTAACCTAATTATGCTAGCCACATTGCTTCAAACGAACTAGCCCGACAGATCTCTGTCACGTCCCTGCAGTAGTGATAAAGCTACTTCGATAGGGTCGCAAGCACCTTTGTCTTCTTTTAAACCACATTATTCACATTCACTTAGTGAATCACAGCCCTAGGAAAGTTAGGTCTATGAGGTGGGGGTTCTCTAGTGACGAAGTCAATGCACTGTTAGGCCATTAGCTATATCCTAGCTCAGCACTGGCATCTGCCTCTTATGTCGGGCGCATTTTTGGAAGAAAAATGAATCCACGTGTCCGTCTATTTCTGCCGTCAGGGCCACACCAGTCAAGTGGTAGGTACGATATCCCGCAACGGAGTGCGGTGTAACGCTGGGTCCTACGGCGTAGAATTTACAGAGGTTCCCTTGCATAAAGGTTAACTAAGTAAGGCAGGGGATCAGACACAAAGGCTTTCAAGTAAACGCGTTACAGCATATAACAATACTATATTGAGTTGAGCACGAAGTTTCTATCTAAGGAATAACTATAGATTTCGTAGACGTAGGCAAACCAGCCACTTGATTCCTCTAGAGCGTCCGTAAGGATTGGTCAGACTTTTGACCAAGCCACTTTCAAGTTTGAGCCCCAACGCTGATTTTCTTGGCCGTGATCAAATCTTCACGCGCCGGGACAATAACAAGGTGCGCGTTTTCAGATGTGTTTAAATCTTCAAAGATAAAGCGCTGCGCTTAGTGTGTCTGCAGATACGGCCTGCTCGGCATCGTCATCCGTCCTTGCATTTGCTGTTGCTAGGCTGTGTTATTGGGTGACATACTCTTGATCGGAAAAAATAAGGGGAACAAGGTGTTCTCACAGCTAATACACCTTCCTCAATTACTTAGCATTTGGAAATACCGAAACCGAAGACCACCAACACCTCGTATCTGAAAAATTGCCGAGGCCCAAGGTTTCATCTACTGTACCAACATCCGAACTTGTAACAGGAGGTTGCTCCTGTCATTTTCATACTAAAACCTATTTTTGAGCAGATCTGAGAAGCGCTTTGCACAATTCGCGGTCATACACAGGCCTGCTTGTAGGCTGCTAGTACTGCAGCCTGGATTTAATATTATCGGGTCGACTCCACTACTCGACCTCGGCCCACAATCCGAAGTGCCTTTACGACTTTTAGTGGCTACCGATTAAGCCCGGCTCTTTCATTCGCGGGCTCGCATAAGCGTGCCGAGGGTAGGTCGCAGTTCGCGGGGCCCCAGATCTCTAGTCAGCCGTCAAGCTCGATGCTGGGTGACAACGGCAAGCTGCATTGCCATCAACAGAGGTGGAGCTACCGGAGAGCTCTGGATAATCAGAGTTTATCATAGTGGTCTTGGGACCACCGTCGCCCGAGGCATTTCTTGACGATTGTTAGTCCTAGACCCCGTTATTGGCATGAGGGTCTGGCGGAGCCTGTCCGATGCATCGCCGCGGTGGATCGATACAGTAGGGTGCTTCTCTATCATGCGCCGATCCCCCTCTATATCTTGACGGGAGCCCCTTCGTCTCTAGGTTCCTGTTCACGCATGATAGCATCAAGCTAGCTTCCTCTCTTCAATTTATCTACTTATTCCTTTTCCACTCGCCCCTTTCTTCACTACTCCCCATGGACCAAAACTACCAGCCTGTCGGGTCCCCTACGAATGGCAAAAAGCACGAGCAGGACATCACCCATGGCTTCACACCAACTGAGCAGCGCAGCATCATCCGCCGCCTCGACCGCCGCCTCGTCGTCACGGTTGGGGCCATGTACTGCGTGAGTCTGATGGACCGCACCAATATGAGTGCCGCCAACATTGCTGGCATGAGCGTCGAGTTGACCCTGACAGGGTTCCGCTATGTAAGTTGTTTCTAGGGGGATTGTGAACCCTCGAACGGATATGGTAGGAAACTCCCACTGATAAGGATTGCCCTATCTCAGAATATTTGCAATCTAGTCTTCTTTACCACCTATATTGTCTTCCAGCCTCCGTCTACTATCCTTATCCGCAAGATCGGTCCCCGCTTCCACCTCGCTGGAATCACACTCCTTTGGGGCGCCGTTATGATCGGAATGGGTTTTGTGAAAGACTTCAGTTCGCTTGCCGGCCTACGCGTTATCCTCGGTATATTTGAGGCTGGCTTCTTTCCCAGCTGTGTCTACCTTATGAGCACATGGTATACTCGATGTGAGTATATTATTACCTACTGGTGCCAATTACTGACTCTATAGATGAGATTGGTAAGCGGTACTCCCTCTTCTACCTTATTGGCTGCGTTGCCTCTGCTTTTGCCGGTTTCCTTGCCTATGGTGTATGTCACCCAATTCCACCTCCCTTATCTGTCTCTCTCCGTCTTCTAATATTTCCTTTAGCTTATGCAGCTCGGCGGCCGCCAGAACCTTTCTGGCTGGCGCTGGATCTTTATTATTGAGGGCGTCATTACCTGCGTCTTGGGTATTGCAGGCTACTGGCTGCTTGTCGACTTTCCCGACTCCACTCGCAAGTCGTGGAGCTTTTTAGGCCAACGTGAGCGCCAGTGGATCATTTCTCGCATTAACCGCGACCGCGGTGACTCTGTAGCCCCGCCCTTCAAACTGCGCAAGTTCATCAATGGCGGCGCTGACCCCAAGATCTGGGCCTATGCCATGCTCTTCTTTGACACTACTACTATCTCTTATGCTCTTGCATATACGCTGCCCATTATTCTAATGGATAATATGGGCTTCTCCATTGGTGCCGCCCAGTGCCTCGTCGCGCCGCCATACGTTTTCGCCGGTATTATCATGTTTGCCACCGCCTGGGTCGGCGACAAGTACCACGTTCGGGGGCCAATTATCATCTTCAACATGACGCTTTGTCTCATTGGCCTGGCTATTATGGGCTGGGCTGAGAGCGCCTCCGTTCGCTACTTTGGTGTCTTCCTCACCACGGCCGGTGCCAACAGTAACGTCCCTGCCGTTCTGTCTTTCCAGGCCAACAACGTTCGCGGCCAGTGGAAGCGTGCCTTCTGTAGCGCCACCCTTGTAGGCTTTGGCGGCATCGGTGGTATTGCCGGTAGTTTGGTCTTCCGGTCCCAGGATGCAGAAACAGGCTACAAGCCTGGCATGTGGGCGTGTATTGCCTGCGCACTATTGACTATAGTTTTAGTCGTGTGCTGTGATCTTGAGTTCATCCGCCAAAACAAGAAGGCCGACCGAGGAGAGCTGCTAATCGAGGCCCATGACGTGAGTAAAGTCTTGTACTGCAGGAAATACATTGTACTAATGTATTACAGGAGGATGCTTCTACTGATTTCCGATATACTCTGTAATTTTTAGCTTACTACAGTTAACTAGTTATATCTACATCTAGTTTAACGTGGATCATCAGCGAGCTGCGCACTTTTTTACGAGACCAATTCTCTAGCCAATTACAAAACCACAACCTTTCAAATGAATTGTAATTACCCGGAACTATATACATTAGGCTTTACTGCTTCGATCTGGCACGTTCGTGCATTATGACCAGGCCACGGTTGCCACAGCGCCGTACACTCGCTAGCCTCTCCCGATCACCACCTCGATTTTCACGTATATCCACGCAACCTGCTCATTAACCTCTTCTAGGCCAAATTAATGTGTGCATACTCCATAATTAGTGAATCTCCTCAATGGACACGAATTTTTCTAGCCCTCCGGCGTTTACCAAGAGCCTCATTAGCCTTCCGAAGGTTGTGGTTCTCTTCCTGTATAAAGGGTCATCTCGCATGGGTACATCAGTTCTGCCATAGCTATGCAAGGGACAAAGACCACCTATTTACACCTGCTTTCAACCATTCAACTATTGGCGGTCGCGATGAGTGGGTCAGAAGAGCCTCTGGTTGTGAAGATGGTTGTTTTATGCCCGGAAATCCCTCACTATCGACGAGCGGGGCAAGGAAGGTCTAGAGGCGGCTAAATACACCCTTATACAAGTTCTCGTCGCCGCTCGCCATGGCCACGTTGTGAAAGTTATCGAGGCTTTTTTTTCTTAACTACGAGTATTATATTCGGTTTGCAATTGTCATAGAGCACGCAGATGCGAACTTAGACGTGTATCTCAAACACAACACGAGTTTCCAGAAAATCAGTCAATTGATAGGCTGGTTTGGATGCCTAATAGGTGTCACTACCTATATACATGGATTGGCAATACAACACAAAAATATTAAGCCCTCGAATATTCTGGTCAAAAATAGGCGAGTACTCTTATCAGACTTCGGCATATCAAAAGTAAACCTTCAGAGAACAACGCCAACCATGATATCTCCGTTCGCTCGAAGGACGGTGGTAAAGATTATTGCGCGCCCGAAGATGGGAGCACCCATGGCCAACCAGCCGGTATCTTCTCCTTGGGAGCAGTCTTTCTCGAAATGCTCATAGCTCATTCCTATTACCCGAATCGTGAAATGCTCGAGGAGAGTTTAACGTCTCAGGGCGTTCGTTCGTACGCCGGATCCGTTGACCAGGTACACCAGTTTATAGACACACTCAAGCCATTGCTTCAACCGGATAAGTGGTGCCACAAAGAGACTCCATATCCCAGGATCATCCAAGGAATCATCCTACTATGACCTAAAAGGCAGATTTGAAGCTCAGATATTGGCATAAAGTTCCAGTTCCTGTACAGGGGCTCAAAGGCATAGTCAGTGATCTGCCGCCACCAGCCACCGACGATACCGTTGTCGATATAGGATACGCTAAGAAAGCGAACTTGGTGTATAGTTGCGGCGTACTGATCAGGCCCGACTCGAAAGAATTTTCCGACGGTTTTGAGGACGTTGAATTCAGTGAATCGACATTAACGATGACGATGACGCCACAGCCCTCTCATCCCCACACCCCATATAATGTGGCAGAAGCAGGCCCTTCAAGCCCTCCACCTCCTTCCTCAATCGCTCAACTTCAACCACCTTCGCTGCATTATCCTCCCCGAGCGGGTAAAGGTGCTCAAGCGGCACTTATACGCCGACTTCCTGTCCCGCTTCCGGAGCGTCTCACGTTTCCCAGCAGCCTGCTCAGCAGTGGTCCTCTTCTTATACGACCGTCGCGGCTTCCGCTGTTTCTTGACTTCGTCTCGCTCCCACCCTGCGATCCCGTTGAGCTCTCCTCGCTCATTGCAGAAGAAGCAGACGCGACCGCAGTTGTTGTGGTAGCGATCGCCTTCTCCGTCCTCGACTGCCGCCGCGCCATAGCGGATTCCGCGTTCTTCTGCGCGACGATAGGCCTTCCTCAGGCGAGTCACCTGGTGTCACCTACCGTGATGTATGACCTTGCTAAAATCGATGGCTTCCAAGTCTGAGGTGATGATGGAGATTGGCGCGGACGCCGCCTTGTTAATAGGAGGAACCCATTTGTCCTGCGTCGTAGAGGCGCCGCGGTCACATGGCGTAGTTGAGTAACCCCAGTGCAGGACCTGGGATTTGAGCGCCGTAAAGCGGCTCTCGGGATTTCGGAAAGAGAAGGGAGTGCCGGAGAAGAAAGGGGCAAGGGAAGAGGTTGTCGTGGGGCTTGGGGAAGTCGAGTGCGCCGTTGCTACTATGGGAGACATCGTCGAGGCCCCATTTGTGGTACTTCACGACCATCAGGTGTTAAGAGATCATCGATGCAATCGGGATTATTAGGGCCATAGGGTGCAGGAGGCACTATATTAGCTGGGTCAGTGGGTGCGCGGCCACTCAATTTAGTGAGGGGCCGCGAATCTTGATCATCACGGGGGATCTGACTGAGCCAGGGATTGCGTCATCCCGTCTTTTTCGCGCTGTGGCTCTATTTCGTATCTGCACTCTTTACTGCGTGCTACATACGCGACAAAGTTCTTGAGGATGCAACAATGGATGACGAAGTCAACATCACTCAACCATATTGACACACATAAAGGCTTACAAAAAATCGAATGGCCACATCCGCTATGTCGCAAGCCAATCATGCAAGCTTCGGACTTCCGGTTTCGTTTTCAGGACAATCACTTCATCGAAGAACCACGTTCAAAATGTACGTCCAGGAAACGGAAGAGCGAAGATGGTGAGGAAAATGTGCAAGACACAAAGGGCGAGGCTTTAGACTATATGAGCGAGAAAGCAAATAATGAGGATGAGAAGGGAGAGGGGAGAAATGCGGGACTACGATGTCATAAGATAAATAATATTATTGTCGTTTTTAGTTGCGATTTAAATTTAGCTCAAATTGGGGTGCAGTTGGCAATTGTGGCCGACGATGTTGTGAGGAGAGCCATTGACGACGTTGGCCTGGTGTAAATCGTCGTCACAACTGAGATTACATTGTTTTTAAATAGCAGCTTAAACTGTGGCTCAAATCGCGCGTCCGGTTGCCATCTATGCCTATGAGTGACGGTAGTAATAAGCTGACGGAGATAATGGCTCACGATTTCAAAGAGCAGCGATCTGCTGCTTACCATCGGGTGATACTAGATGTTGACCACACACCTCAATTTTCTGCTACAAGGTGCCACCACACGTGAGTAAATCACTACGACTACGTAAATATAACATGGTGCTATAGCAGTAGCGAGATATGTAATCAAAATGAATTGCCCTCGAACTAGCAACTAGGAAAGGGCCAAATGGCGAACTAAGTGTAGGGAGAAGTTAGCCAATCACATTCGTGAGTGTACTCGGTATATAATAAGCTATATCTGACTGTGTCATGTGACCAGACTCCTAACTTGGGCTTGATATTCTCCCCATTGATGTTAAGCTCATAACAAAACCTAAGGACCTGTATCAATGGAGTATTTTGAAAGCTAGAAAGGCTACATTGTTTAATAAGCAACTAAGCAAGCACTCGACTAGGGCCTATATCGACTTGTGTAACGGAGTAGGAGTACATTTTAAAGCTATGCAAGGAGAAGGCGCTGCAGACTACGAAAAAGAATTGCGACTCGTTAGAACAAGCATAGCTTTCGATGCACTAGACAAGGGTAGAGAACATCCTTCTAGTAATACAATTACCTTTTAACTTAGCGCTAAGGAATGGCTTGATAAATTTAACGCAGAAGTAGCTATAAGAGAGGCTCTAGAGATTAAGATAATGGGAATTAAAGGGGAGAATGCAGAACTACTAACTAAGATGAAAGCCCTTCGCGAAGAAGATGTAGCGCGGATCTAAGAACTTGGGAAAGCACGGGAGGTTCTGCTAATAACATCGCGCATACTACAAGAACGAGCATAAAGGCAGCTGAGGACTCACAGAAGATTACACACGCGGCCACTTCCCTTGAATTGGGAAGCAGCCTGTGTATGTAGTCTCGTCCGAAATAGATTCCTCGATGCATTCTAATCAAGTAGCTCAAGTAGTAGGGCCTGAATGATACTGCTGGAGAAGTGATATCTCTTTGCTGACTCCAAGGTCCCGCAGTCGGTCGGTAATGAAGTACTCAAAGACGGCCAGGTGTAACCAGGTTTTCTATCTTAGAATAGCTAGATTCATAGTGCAAATATACCACGATTATTGGCCAACTGCACACGTTACTGCCGAGTTACGAAGTTTCAATCTGCTTCTCCGTTCTTGCAGCAATTATTGCAGGTGCTGAAAACCGTGGATAGTGCTTCAAGAGACACTACTGAAACGTTGATATTGGCTTTAATTGTGTCATTCAATGAGAAGAGATAGGACTATTACTGGACTGCTCTCAAGAGCAGGTTCTAAAGTTATGCGTGGAGAGGATAGGCGATCTTGGAAGCTCTGCTGGCATGCTCTCTCCTGTAATCATATTATAGCAACTTATCAATTATAGATGGAGAACAGAAGAAGTGAAGTAGTCTCGTCAGGGAAATTGCTAGCCTTTTATAGTGTAAAGGACCCCTCCACAATGCTAACCCTTTATAGATGTCTGAAAAGCAATCTGCCTTGAGATGAATTAATCTTTTAACTTTCTTAGGTGATTAGGTGCAATAGCCATGTATTGTACTGCGCAAACAGCTGCAGGCCTAAAATCCAATGATTCAATATTGACCTGGACTTTGCCTAGTGAGGCGATATACCTAGCGAGGCCTACCACGGTCGGTGAGGCCGCGACGAAGATACTAGTGCATGTAATTGTGTCACATTGTGTCATGTTCAATATATGTAAGTAAACCATCATCGAGATCTAGGCCGAATGAAGGCCCTGAAAATGGTCTGTCGACAGGATTCCACATGTCGAGATTAGCTCCAAAAACTCCCTCGTGGGCCTGCGGAAAGAAATCAACAGCTATATTCTGGGTGGTTTGATCCGTCTCGCAGTCCTGTAATGAATATCTGCTGGCACCCATAGGCATAGATTGCTGCATTCCTTGCGCCAATCTCCCTAAGTTGAAAGAAACCAAGGGACTATCCACATGGGTTGCTGCCATCTTTTCGGCAGTGTACCACTCCTTGAGCTTCGGTACAATCAAGAGAATCCTACTCTGCGCATTATTCTCATCTAATTTCGCAAGCCGCCCAGACATCTTCGTCATCCTGTCCAAGTACTCCCCCACCCTGAGCTGCTCGACACTCAAAGCTTTAGAGAGACGACTACCAGGCGTACCAGTTGCGAAATCGAGTTTGATCAATATTATCAGTGCATAAATAGCTCGGGTGGCGTAAAGTATCGGTGGTAGTATGAGAGCTATTTCTAGTGGATATGATAAGAATGCATCTAATACGCCTTGGGCAGACGATCGACAGTTGTGAAGCGCTGTAATATGTCTCGGTAGGAGATGGCCTCCAGAGGATAGGTCGAAGCCAGAAAGGGAGTTTCGTGTGAAGGGGGCTTTAAAGGCGTGAATATTGTGATTTAAATGGACCGCTGACTCATTAACGTAGAGTGCTATCAAGGGGCCCCAGAATGACACCGGAGCTGCTGGTGTATTAGCTAAATACTACGTTTCAGCTTCTATGTCCACTTACAATTGGAAAACTTCTCCATGCTGACGGATAGCCACCTTTTGAGATCCTCTCCTAGGATGTCCATAAGGTACTGAGTCGACGGGTCTGAGATAGATGCGGTCGATTTAGGATCGATCAAGCCTAGATTACGGCCAGCATCTTCACATAGGCGCTCACCCTTGACGAACTCACACAGTAGACCGTCAGATCTAGCAGCATCCTCATGATCTGTGAGCACATTGACGCACAATTGCAGGTATGGCGACCATTCAACCGTCGTGGGCTGCCTCGTAATCAGAGCCATGCTAAACCAAGGTATGTTAGCTTGGCTACTTCATAGTTAGACGTAGGAACTGCTTTACCTGGCAGATAGAATATAGCATCCAACCCAAGTTCTTCTTCCCTCGACAGATGCTGCCATTCTCTCTAGGTCTCCGGCTCGTCTGCCATTTTCATTCATCACTGCTACTTGGGCACCATCGAGGCCTATGTCCCTGGCCATCAGAAGTGCCGTCTGCACAAGCTGCGCCAAGTTCGCCTGCAAATGGTGCTTGGGAGCTCTAAACCATAAGCAAGCCACTAACAGAGATTGTACCATCTCGAGTGATTTCTCCCCATTGACAAAGACCGACTTGGCGAATGCAGTAATTAAGTTTTGAGTGATGACAGCTTGCAGACTCGAGGAGACAATTCCAGATGATGCAGAGCTCAGTATGGCGAGGAAAAGAAGCGGCTTTGACGAGCGAATATGACTCGCAGTCGTGCTAGGATGGAATACCACAAACGGGAAGTGCAAGGCGAAATTACTGATGTATTGGTCAAAAATGCGCTTTTGGAGAGTCTTGTCTACAAGTTGATCAATAGTCGTGGATATTTCTGTTCTATCGAAGACGCAGTGACCTTGCTGCTGCTCTAGCATGCGCGATAGCCGCTCTTGTTCGGTCTCATCTTCCACCTGCGAACCGAGTGCCTCGACTGACTCGCTCTCCTATTCGTTTGTTTAGTCAATAAGTACATGAGACAGAGGGCTTAATACTGACAACCAGTTTATTGCTGACAGCTGGAGTGGTTCTTTTCCTCTTCACGCCGAACTCAGCCCTACTGGAACTCTGCAAAGTCGAGGCAGCCACTCTAGTAAGCTCGTCCACCTGGTCTTGAGTTGACTGTGGATATGCTTGACCTAGCGCCTGCTGTGTCAATCCAATGTCAGGTATGAAAATCAAGTGAGCTTACCTGTAGGTATATCACCATTAAGGCCATGTGCTTGAATCAAAGCCGTTAATTTTGCGACTTTTCCTTCGAGTTCGGTTACACGCATATCGGCCTTGGTACTGCGTGTGGCGGGTGTATAATTGCACTCTTTACCTAGTCTTACACATCGATCGCATGGAGGATTTTGGGACTTGTAACTCAGCTCGCAGCGAAGTTTGGATCTGTTGCACGCTTCGCATGCTCGGGATCGCCGTCCGAAAAACTTCGATCGGCCTTCTTTATCTCCCTCCCCATCCATATTGGAATCACGTTTTGTGCGTTATGGTTTCAGCGATATTAGCTCAACCAAATGCTGAGCCTTTACGTGAGACTCCCGTGTCATCGATGAATGTAATAGTTGTGTCTGACATCATCACATCGAGCACATCGAGCACTGCGCATATTAAAAATTTGTTCACCCGAAGATTAGCCGAATACGCATTCCTCATCGCCCCGACATTGAACGCTTTGAATCTATTAATCCTAATATTGTACGCTGATTAAATACCTTCCACGATTATAATCCTGGAACGGTGTGGTGGAACCCTTTATGGCATTTATGTAGTTATTTACAGCAGTCCTAAAATCTTAGCCACGTGATAACTTTGACATCAAGATGACTTTAGGTCATTTTTACTTTGCCCGTCTATTTTGACTGGCCACGGTGGAACAAAAACGTCTCGTCTCGGCTGTCCTCAAACATTACAATAATGTAGAAGTCAAAGGATAATTTTCTGACTTCGGGTATTAGTGTATTATTCTTATAAATACTTTTATTGCTTGTGGGTGAGTGATAGTTCGACAATGATGAAAGGGAGATGTCGAGATTAATCCAATTATATGTCTTCTAGGCTTTTACTGCGGGCTCTGCACTACTCTTTCTATCCTTAATCTTTATACTAACCCATTCCAGTCCCAAGGCGCCAGGTAGAGCTAGGCAGGAGAGCACTACAGCGACCAAAAAAGCTTTCGTAATAGCACCACTGTAGATACTTAGTATTGTTTCAATAAGACCGATATTCCCGGACGTTGCCTGCGCGATGTTCGATGTAAGATCCGTCGCACCGCTGTTGATCACTATCGAAGGACTTATTTGATCGGAGACAGCTTCTAGTTGCGAGCTGAGCCGGTTGCTGAACACATTCTCGGCGACGGAGACAAAAACTGCTCCACCTAATGCGCGGGCGAATACCACGAGCGAGGTCCCTACAGGGATATCGGATTGTTGAAGGACTGCCTGAACAGCGATGTTGCATAGTTCGAGCGAAACGCCTATACCAGCCCCGAACAATATCTGATATCCGATCCTTCTCATTCATCAGTCAAGATCTATTGTGATAACGGTTTCGCGTTATTAGACTTACCACTTAGCAGATGAGGAGTTAGGTTCAAGTGTTGTCAGCAAGCCGGCGCCAATAGGCATCATGATAGCCCCAAGTACCATGAAAGGCACGTAATAGCCAAAGACTGTGACTCCGATCCCGCCGAGGATAGCAAATACAACTGATATAGCCTGATTAGCCATGAAACCAAGTAGACTAAGGGCACAGCACTTACCAACTGAAAGAAGCATTGCTAGGTTATCAATGGCGGACTTTGTTGCGGAGACACTTTTAACTGCTTGAAACCTGCGGGTTGTCAGCGCCTGAGGTAGTTGTGGGAGTAATGCGCGGACCATATAGGAAGATAATAAATTACCAAAGTGAAAGCGGCGCTTCCAAAAAATATAAAACAAGTAGAAGCGGCGACGGTTCTCTGGCTTGCAATCCGGAGAGGAACTGTGGCAGACTCTCCGAGAAACCACTGTAAGCCAGTCCATACAATCAACAGGACGCCACAAAGGGCAAAGAGAGCAATGATGCGGCCGCTGCTCCATGCGTACTCATTTCCACCCCATTGCACGGCTAGCAAAAGACAGATTATAGCAGAAAAAAAGAGACAATTGCCCGCAACGTCAAGTTCAAGCAGTGCTGACCGCCATGTAAGCTCGGAGCCTTTGAGAGCTTTCTTGAACGGCAAGCAAAAGCAGACAACTAATATTGTCAAAACCCCAAACGGTAGGTTGATGTAGAAGCTCCATCGCCAGGTCACATGATCTAGCACAATAATTAATACCATTACCACATACAAAAAGAGATGACTTTACCCGTAAATGCCCCACCAAGAAGTGGGCCAGCAACAGACGCAATACCCCACATCGCCCCGAGCAATCCCGTTATCATCGGTCTCTTGCGTAGTGTAACAGTGTGAGAAACTATGATCAAGCTTCCAGAGAATATTCCAGCACCACCGACTCCAGCAACGGCCCTTCCGATTATGAGTGCTGTCGAAGAAGGAGCAGCGGCGCAAACGGTAGAGCCAACCTCAAATATCGTGATTGCTATGAGAAATATCCATTTTGCGGGGAACATCACAAAGAGCTTGCCGAAGAGTAGTTGAAAGCTGCATGTGGTCAGAAGGTAGGCGCTTCCATACCAGCCAACGTCGTTGAGGGAGTGAAATTGTGTGGTAATCTGCGGAATAGCTGTGGCGATGATCGTTTGGTCCTGGTGTCGGTTAGCACACTAAATCGTACAATAGGATGAGCTGCAACAGGCCTTCTGGACCTTCTTACCAGAGCAACCGTGAATGTAGCTGCACAAAGAGAAATAAGCACCAAAGTGAGTTTCAGCAGACGTAATGACTGGATTCCACTTTCTTCTTGGGCTATAGCTTCGTCTTGTAAATCATGCTTTTCCTCGCGCGCACGTGACACTGCGATTTGATGGTTGGACATGCTATTGGAACTGGATAAACCAGGTTGAAAATGAAGGTGTCGGCGTGAAGAGATGTTAACAGGAAAGCAAACTTTCTTTGGAGGCTTGAAATATATAATGAGATGAACGGCGAAGTTCTCGCCATAAGATGAGATACGGCGAAGTTCTCGCCGTAAGATGAGATACGGCGAGATTCTGGCCGATATCTATACATAGTTGCATCCCAAATCAACTTGGCTCTTACTGTGGTTTCTCTGGACCCTTCGCGGCAACTGATCATTCTAAGATGGAAACCCGATTAGATCGATGGGAAAGTTCAGGAATACGCAGCTACATTCGTTGGTAATCTATTTACATAACAGTGTTAATGTTCGCACACAACGGCTGAGGAGAGCACCCCTGTCGTCACATCACGATGGGTTGTCCCACCACTATTTCCGTGCAATATTACCGACATTACGACTTCAAAATGAGGACGAAACCAGCGGAAAGGAAGGAAGGGAGGAAGTGAAAACTACAGCACAAACACACAACACAAGGGGGTTCTGTCGCGTATGCGACGAGCGAAGGAGCGAGGGCCACATTTATGGGGATATGATATAGCCCAGACGAGGCATTAGTACAGTAGCGGCCGAACAGGGGATACATTTTGCACTCTTAAGTGGTGCATATTGGCGAATAATGCTGGACTCGAACTGAGTGGAGTGCTAGATTTGTTCTCAGAATCTATCTAGTCAATTAAGCAATCTTAGAAGGTGCTATTCAGATGAGCACCTTCTAAGATTGCTTAATTGACGAGGGAGCGACGACGAACTTAAACTGGCAAGTTACTTGTCCTCCCTCGTAGTCTCCACTGCTGCAATGATAGAGCTCTTTGGAAGGGCTGCGTAAAGTTGAGCTTCGACTTCAGCGTGACAATTAAAGAATTCTGAGTCTGCCAATTATTAGCAACAGAGTCCCTTCTATACAGGCGGTATGACGGAAAGTCTCCCTACCACCAAAAGGTAATATCTGCGTCGCCATGATCCCCCCAATTCCATTCTCGACATCAGCCCACCAAACCAGATTCGCAAGGCCAGTCCAGAACACAGTATTTGCTGATCTACCGGTGGGCCCTGGGTGGAGAAGTGTGAAGAACGACAGCCCCCAGCCTTGAGGTGGGTTCTTGGCCTGGGGATATATTTCTGACGCGCTGTTGACGAAGCTCGGTTTGACCGTAGGTTCAAGATTACGTGCAAAGTCTGGGAACTGCGGTACCTGGTTCGTGAACATTTCTGCTGGACCATTAGTATCACATAAACACCGAAGTAAATGAAACATGTACCTTTCAAAGTTGCTTCCTTGACGAGCTGCCAACCAGTCTTCGGATGCTTGCCGTAATTCAAAATGGTGGCGATAATTTCTTTATGAAGAGCAGCTTAGCATGCAATCACTTGCAATAAAAGGTTGATATACCACAAAAATCAGATACAACGCTGAACAGACCAGCTCCACCACTCTGTGGTATTCCTTTGGCCTGCTTAGGAGTCGAAGAAGATAAGGGTCGATGCAAGAGATGGCCATTCTCCCTTGCTGCTATTGTTCCATCTGAACTTCTTTGATGGAGAAATGCGAGCTTCTTCTTCTGGTCGGCTTGCGGAAAAAAGCAGGGGCTTGACATGTTTAGTGGTCTGAAAATGTGTTCGTGAAGGTACTCATCTAGGGTGAGGCCAGAAACTCTTTCAATTAGACGACCCACCCAGTCCATGTTGACGCCATACTCCCATTTTTCTCCAGGTTGATTCACGAGGGGCTGTCCGAAGATGTCTTCTTCTACCGTAGAGTCCTCCATGATTCCAATAGGTTCGAACCATTTCTTTAGTTTGAGACTCTGGAAGCTGTAGCTGAAGCCGGCTGTTAGATCGAATTAGCATTAAACTTTCTATATTATTCGAGAAGATGGCATTATTCGGTCGGGAGAAATATGGCTCATACCAGTATGAGAAAGAAGCATCCTTAAAGTGATCTGCCGCTTTTTATCAACCAGTCGCAACTTTCCGTCGGCCATCTCCTCAATGACCCTGATGCTTTTCAACTCATGGAGTATATCCTCCGTCTGCTGGCCGTTGTCTAAATCCAATTTGTGCTGCTCAACAAGCTGCATCGCCGCAACCGCAGTGATTAACTTCGTGCAAGAGGCGATCCAAAAGAGAGTGTCAGTTGTCATAGGCTCAGCTGAGCCAATACCTCGTTTTCCCGCAGCATACTCGAAAACGGTGTCTCCATCCTTGTTGATAAATGAACAAACCATCCCCGGAATCCCATTTGGTTTCGATATGTATGAATCGATTGTCGCTTTGAGCTCATTAACAGTGTCTGGTGTGATTGAAGCCATTTCAAATGCCGCGCTCCAGCTCTCGTTACAAAGTCAGTGATGTTTTCTAAAGAAAACTAAAGGGAAAAATTAAATGGTGGTTGCGACTGTCTCCAATAATGAATGTCGTAACCTAGCCCAGGACACTCGTAATGGTTGCAACGAGACTAGCCTGGCTGTTGGTATCATCAAAGCGGTAAATTTTCTCCACTGTCTGATTACATCCCCACTTTACCGCCCTACCTCCACGATCCACTCCTCTCGGCTTGCAAGAGCATGCTATTTACTTACGTAAACAACAATTCCAACAAGCTTGGTTAAGTTCCCCGCATTGAGGCTCCAAAGCGCACGGAAGGATTCAGAATGCAGTGATTGTAGGAAACCACCGACAACCTTCAGCAGTCCACTGAGGTCAATTACAGAAACTTCTAGGTTGATGATTGGACCTAGTGGTAGAAGGAACGCCATTGACGTAGCGAAAGACTATTCCCCGCATGTCGTCGCCGAAGACGCCGAAGGTCTTCGGCGAAATCGAAACTAGCGGCCCGATGTAACCAGTGAAGCGGAACAACGGAACAACAGGAACGTTTGATGCGGCTAAGCAATGCATACGAGATCATCAAATATTCTTACTGCACATGAAACTCTCATTTAAAGTTGGTCGAGAAGCTCCATGCATGCGGGGAATATTTGCGCAACATCCCGAACGATGGTTGCTTGCGCTTGAGCTTGTCATGGGTCATCATCTGATATGAGCTTGTGTTGGGATAAAGACCCTTCCCCAGTCCCCTCTTACGAGAAGTCCTAAACCCGGATCTTGTACTACTTTCCTCTGGAAGGTTTCTTTACAGTCTCTGATTTTTGTGCCTTTGTCTCATCAAATATCTCTGCTCCTCGGAACTTCCCCAAACATACTCGAGACCATGGCGAACTTTGAGTCTAGATTGCGTTTGTCCCAGTCAGCCCAGCACGCTTTCTCGGATATGAAGAGATGCTAATTATATTCATAGTCCCTGGACTCAGAACTTTATATCGGGCATTGTTCTATTCCTTACAGTTGGCATCTACCTAGCTGTTATTGGTAAGTTGCAAAATCACATTTATGATACAAGCCCTGATAAGGATAGGACTGGGGGCTGGCGGCGGAAAACCCGAGTCTGCACACGTTGCTACGATTGTATATACATCTATATACGCTGTCTTCACTGTCACTGGGTTCTTCGGGGGCAGCATCATGAACACGATAGGCCCTAAATGGACTATGTCGGTAAGTTCGGGAGGACTCTGCTGCATTTATCATGCTTACCCTTTCAGCTCGGCGCTGTAACCTTCCCTCTTTTTGTGGGTGGCTTATGGTACTATGATGCAACGGGCCAGCCCTGGTTTGCTATACTGGGAGGTGTGATCGGAGGTATGTCGGCTGGACTATTATGGACAGTGTCAGGCTTCATGTAAGATAAAATTGCTCCGGCTCAAGATGAAACTAACATGGCTACAAGCCAATTCGCCTACGCTGAAGAGAACGATAAGGGATCCTACATTGCGTGGCAACTATTTCTCCTCACCGTCGGCTCTACAGTTGGTGCACTGGTAGTCTTTGGCATCACAATCAACGATGTGTCTCTCAGTGGCGTTCCTATCTCTGTGTATATTACTTTTATCATTATTATGGCATCAGCTACTATCGTGAGGCGAGTTAACCCAACTGTTGTTCAATGCTTAGAACTGACCAGAATAACTACAATAGCCTATTAGGCATCATTCCCTCGAGTAAGGTGATAAGAGAAGATGGAACTCATATAGCGGTATTTACTGCATCTGACTTCCGCACTGAAATCAAAGGCTGCATAAGCCTTCTCAAAGACTGGTAAGCGATCACCACGACTTATATTATCACTTTACTAACGTGTTGGATAAGGAAAATTGTGCTTCTGATAATTCCAATGGCCGCCACAGAGATGTCGTCAGCATTGATCCCTACAATCAGCGCATACTCATTCAATCTACGGACTCGAGCCTTGAACGGTGTACTGTTCTGGTCCATTCAAATTCCTTCAACCTTCCTTTTTGGCCTCGTATTAGATAACAAAAGATTCAGCAGACGCGTACGCGGCATGATGGCATTAACAATTTCTCTTGCCATCGTGATAACAAGCTGGGGTCTTACAATTGGCGTCCAAATCAAACACGGACTGAAGCGCGACGCACCAAGCCCAGGGTGGGATTGGACCGACGGTCCCTTCAGCGAGTTCCTCTTTGTGATCCTGCTCACAGGAATCGCTTATGCTATTGACCAGATGATGGTTATGTGGGTAATCAGCGCTTTCAGTAACGAGCCGAAGCTCCTCGCTAGATACGGTGGTTTCTTCAAGGGAATGCTCAGTGCTGGCCTATGCATCGCATTTGGATTGGAAGCCGGGGGAGTGTCATACTTGTTCGTTATCAATCTCTTGACGCGAAGACGCAATACTAACATGACCATCTGTAGGGCCCAGACAATCACTCAAACATTGTTGATGGTGATCTCATTCCCCATCATGTATTTCTTGGTCTTCAAGTTTGTCTCCGACACAAACTACTTCTCCGAAAGCAATGTCATTCCACCGGATCATGTTATGCGAGAGCATGGAAAACGTCCCGCAGAAGCTGACGAACCCGTCCCAGGGAGTGAGAAGCAACTGTATCAAGCTCAAACACACTCTCTTGAGTAAAGAGCTTGCGTGCAATCTTCGCTAATTGTTGGGAGTAATTGCGGTATATGGGGATATACTATCGATTTTGTATGGGGATCCCCGGTCACCGTAATTGATCTCTTGGCGTAGACGGAACAGAGAAGCTTCACTGTAACAGTAGATATAGGATATATTAAACAATTGAATTTCTACACTATTCTACGGATCCTACGTACTATTTGTATTCGCTCGGGGCCCCTATTCTGACTCTGAGCAGCTGAGCGCAGTGCCCCATATGGGAGCACTCCGAGACAATTGCCTTGCCCCTACCAATGGGAGTGCTGGACTACGGTCGTGGGAAATATTGCTTTTTCAGGACCAAAAGGCCACCGTATCCCACAGCCCGTGTCCTTGTCCCATTTGATCCCATGGAGAAAACAGCAGACAATGCTTGGCATTTCGTCACCAGATGGTTTATAGTCCAATGTCAATCATTGACATAGACCTCCGGGATTACTTTCAAGATATCATGGGGTCACGTGCAATTTCGTTAACTGAAATAGTTTAAGGATAGTGCCTACCTTACCGGGATATCACGTAAATAAATAAGGGTAGCTCAATGGGTTCCCCTTATTTAACGGTTATACTACCGCTTGAAGCTCTTCCGTTCCGTAGCTTCAACGCAATTACCGTAGCTTCATGGCAATTAAGCAGAACCCGTAGAATATCACTTTTACCGTAACCTTCATTTAACGGTAACTGCGATTTATTTGCTTAGTCATACCCTCTAGTCTTCTTCATCCTTCCCTTCCCGCCCACATCCTTCTCTTCCTTCTCTTCTCCGAACACAAAGGTAAGTGTGGGATTATTCCTACAAGGTAAGTCAAATTTTCATTTCATATCATAGTAAGTACTGTTTTCTACGTATATTAGATAGTAAGTATAATGTCTCCTTCTCTTTTCCTTCCTTTTCCCTTCTCCCACCTTCGTAATCGTAACAAGGGCGAGAGGGGACAGCTATGCAATGTGACCGTAAATATCTTCCCGTGCCCGTAATTTTAGCCTAAGAATGGAACGGTAGGTTGAAAATTAAACTGTAGCCCACTGGTAAGCCACCCCCTTTTGGGTGTCTACCGCAGCCCTCTTAAAATACGGTAAACCTCTTAAAATACCATGGAGAAACCGGTCAGCTACGACTATTTATTTAGCTTATATACCGGTAAGGTAAATCTTCCGCAGCCATAGGGTCCAGCCACAGTGGCACCCACTGTGGCGAAATTCTCTCAAGGCATCCTTTCATTCAGTGGTGCCTCAGGCTTCAGCATGCAATCACAATACAGATATATGGACCATCACGTGACAACTGTCTTCTCAAGTGGATTACCGAGTAAGATCTTCCGCATTACCCCGCAGCAAAGACGTGTTTCCTGTAACTGAGCTGGACATGTACGTGCTGAACAACGATAAAGCAAGTAATAGTTCTTAGAAATGTGTTTATCTGGCACATGCTTTGATGTGTTGAGCGGCTGAAAAAGCTTGGAGAAGATGGTGTAGATTGGCTAGTAATATGTAACGCTGGGTCAGAGGTTTCGTTGCGTAAGGTTTACTTAACAGAGGAGGCAGGGGATCAATCACAAAGGCTTTCGTAAAACACGTTACTAGTATATAACAAATACTGTATTGAGTTGAGCACGAAGCTCCTATCTAAGGAATAACTATCTGCTTATATAGTGGCGTCGTGCCTAGTGGACTTTAGGACTCTTCTCATAATCCTGCGAGTCCATCACGTGATACTTCCGGAACTACTATTCTCCGCTGCCCCTCCAGGTACCAGGGCCGGTCTCATGCAACCTCCCTCCTTCCTATCCTATAGTTGGCCAGCCTTCTCGTTCCTTCGTAACATAATACATGGGTGTCACCCTGCGGCTCACACGAAGCCTTCGAAATGGTATTGGAAAAGGGGCTTTGAACTGGGCTCGATATTTGCTAAGCGACCGCGCTAGGGTTGAATTGGAATTAAGAATCATAAGCATCACGAGAACTCCCCCACAAACTGAATGTTTGTTGCTCTAAAGCTTCAAGTCGAGACAGTTCAGCGCGCAGATCTGGGTGAGGGGTAAATGATATGTTGCCGAGTGTAACTGGTTCTCTTACCAGACCCCTGACAAGGACTTCACCCTCCCAAGCTGGACATTGATCGAGGTCAACTTGCCATGCTGGTCGACGCCACGCTGCTTACCGAATAGAAGGTCTAGAATGAGACTTACGAACGTACTGCCCTGGCTCTTGTAATCGGTGAAGGCGAATCCAAGCGTTAGTGGAACTTGATGTCAGTAAAACGACAGGCCTGGCATACTAGGGATCTGCCCTCTCATCTGTACAGGGAAGACAGGCACAAGACCGCCGGGAATATCAGAGAATGATAGGTTATGATCATGTGTAGGTCGAACGAGGACGCACCGCAGAGGGACTGTACACAGAACAAACCAGTCATCAAGTTCCACCCACGCTACTATTGACGTTGTTAGCGGATTAGACATACAAGACAAGTCACCATATGTATACCTTCCACGCCTGCATCTAGGATAACTTCTTTAGCAGTCCCTCTCATACCGTTGACTAGGCTAGCATACGTATTCGTATTCTGTTAGAGCATAATTAGCATACCCTTAGTGAAGGCAAAGAAGCCTAGGCCTTTGAGGTAACCTTGCTCACCGACCTGGTATATCATCCTAAGTAGCGTGGGATGATCCAAATTAGTGCCCGTTAGTGCATCATGTCTAGCGGGGAAGAGATAGATTTTCTAGCCTCGTTTTTTAGCGAATGCTTAGAGATGTATAAGGTTTGCTTCTTCGCGTTTACGGTTGAGTCGTATGATGGCCCACTTTGGTGGCGTCTCCCCATTTGCAACTCTGTTCTCAATCGTACATGAATTGAGAGTAGCTACATCGTCCTCTGTTAGAGTAGCCGACCGCGCTCTGCGGAGTAAATGCTGAAATTCTAGATCCTCAGCCTAACGCATCTGCTCTATTAGGAATACAACTCGAGTAAAATGACTCTAGATAGATTTTCCTGATTGAAGGACAGTAATATCGCTGATAGTCTGACTCTATATGGCATGACTGCGGACAGGTCTGAACTGTTTGAAATCCCCTAGGAGTATAACGATTAGTAGCCCACTAAAGACTGTATTAGACGCTCGATTTAGGTCCTAGATGGTATTACACCGATTGCTAACCTGAACTAGGTTCTCAAGACTAACCATACTTACCTCGTCGATAATGAGGATCTTCTTATGAGAGAGTCTAGAATTCGTCGCTTCAGGTACGGGTTAGTTGCCATTCTTGCCAAAACCGAGAGCAGAATGGTACGTAGCGCCGCTGACATTCGCAGCAGCCGCTCCAGTCGAAGCAGTGAGGAGAACGTCATCATGCTTTCGCATTATCAATAGACTAAACATAAGAGCCATGATAAGATGGGTCTTGCTAACTCCACCGATACCGCCAAGATAAAGTAGGAACTAGTCCTGGACGGAATTGATCCGAATAGGGTGTAGAATAGGGAGGGACAAAGCCCTAAGAACCACTCCTTGTTTTTGATTTAGAGGGTATTCGCTAGTGATCAGAGCCAGCACATTTTCGATAGAAGGATCACTTTGGAATGTAGACTGTAGATATTGCAAGGATCCCACAGACTGTATGCTATAACCAAGAACCGGAACGAGAGCGGCACCTAGGTCACCATTGCCGAATCCAGAGGCAAGATCGGCGTAGATGTCAGCCTCAGTCCCGTCGTCAAAACTTAAATGCTCTTAATCTTTAAAGGCCTTCAACTCCTTGGCCCAAGTCTTTGCTAGAGAGATAGGTGAGAATCGAGGACCAAGTAATACGGGGCTTAATAAATATCGTAGAGATGATACGCCGCCAGTAGCAATACCAGGAAACGCTAGAGCAGCCTGAAGTAGATTGCTCTCCGTCGGCTGAAGTGTAGCAAAGTCAAAGTCCACATTAGTTTCTTCGTCGTTGTTATAGACATCTTGATCCATGGCTTCAAGATAATCGTCAAACTCTATACCACGTTCCTTCCTGTCCTGATTAGCGGCTTCTTTGCTCCGCCGAAGGAGCAGAACATTCTCTGACAACTGAGCCAGATATGGAGTGAGAACTAAGAGAAGAAGATCCCACAGCCAAGTATTCCTATACTCCGAGGCACGTAGGGATTCAATATGGCCACTTGAGAGTTTTCGAAGCTCGCTCCACGGGTAGAACAAGCTGAGCAGAACCTCATGTATCTCGTCCTGCGTCCTAGAAGTGGTGTCGAGAACGTCGTTGTCCCGCTCTAACAGAGAAGTGAAGCTGCCACATAAGGAGGGAGTCCTCAACGTCTTTACAGAACCCACAGAGACTTGGATATGAGTGGTATGTAGCGGATGAGCAGGATCAAAGGGAAAGCAAAGTACTCGGCCGCTCGCGCCTTTGAATGTCTGGACAAAGATCTGAGATGCGTATTCATAGAAACATAGATGGGAGAGTCTTGCGCCGCGATGTTCGTAGTTCTCATATATAGAAGGTTGGCGGGTACGGCCATCAAAGTTGACGTACTGCTCAGCAGTTTCCGATAGCCCTTCAGAGCCGGTCTCGTCTAGCAGGCAATGTAGAGCACTGCGGAAATTCACCCTAACCTAGTGGAAATTGATCGTAACCGACGCATCGCTCCGTGGAATATAAGCAGACGGTTGACCAAGCAGGAAATGGGCGACGGCTGGACCGCCAACCTCCGTATCTCTTGTGAAACGATTATAGGCCTTTAGAGCGAACTTGGACATGTCTAGCAGCGACGGAGCTGGTATGTCGGTATTCTCCGCGGCCGCGGCCTCAGCGATCTCCTGGGCCTTCTTCAACATAGCAGTAGCGAGTACAAGCTGGCCACGGTCAACCTGAGCTTTAGTCGCATAGTTTGTCATGTAGTAGACGGCGGCCAGGACCTTGGGAGATGAGGGCGTAAAGGTAATGTCATGGTTGCATCTTATAGCGGATGCCAGCACAGGGTTATACTTGTTCAGAAATTGTTGGTTCCTCTCCATCCGTATGTAGCCCTCATCTGTAACCATAGACTCTAGAACAAGCGGTCTTGGGAAAAGAAACCTGCATATCTGCAAGAGCGACTGCCTGGGCGGACCTGGTCGTGGTGGATCGTGTTGCTAAACGTCGTCGGCATCAGTTGCCCTACCTTCAACCTGCACAGTTGGTATGGCATTTGTACTTGAATGCGGCCTCGCACCCTTTTTTTGGTATTTGGTACAGGTACCGGTATGCACGTGCAGTTGGACTCGGGCCGCCACGCTATTGGAGTCAATATCAAGAGACCTCTGGAATTCAGCCGGGGTCATGTCATCTGGCATAGAAAAGACGGAAGACCCAGGAGTCTCTGATAGGAACTGCTGGCCAAGGCTGATATCGACCGTCTCTCTGATTATCGAGCGGATATAGGAAAGAATCCGGCCCTTAACTCAGGATTAGATGTCAGACTCCGGGACAAGTCCGCGGCGCCAAAGTTCCCTGCAAGCCAGGCAAATCCATGCAAGTGCAGCATCATCTGCGTCGTAGACTCTACCACTCCGAAGTGGGAGGTGACAGTACCGAAAATTCCAGGTTCCTTGGAAAGGGTTTTGAAGAAGCAGCTAAAGAACGCGCTCACAATGACGTGGAAGTATTGTGCTACAAGACTCGGGTTTTTGAGCGTCAGCTGTAGCAGTTGCGACCCGAGACCTGTGCGGTCCATAGAAACCTCCTCACCAGCAAGTCTGACAACGAAGATGTTACCAATGTCCTTCGGGTTGAGCGTAAACCAGATCAAAGGAATGCCTAGACGGCCGATCTTCCCAAAAATCAGGTTGCGGAATCGCATCTTCTCTCCAAAAGACTCCGGGTTGAAGGATGATATGATCCGCATATTAGTGATCAGGCTGTGGATAGCAGGGTTCGATATCTTCTTCCTATCACGAAACTCTTCTGCAGCACGCTAGAGGTCATCACCTGATAATCTAGCAAGCTCCTTAGTAGCCTTTGCCCAATAGCCATTCTTGACCTGGACGTATTTCCCAAAGGAAGCTTGTCGGATTAGTATTAGATCGTAGATGTAAAACATAAAGGTGTGATGCTGGGAGAAGCTACGTAGGTCAGGAGCATGTGTGGTGATCGATACAGAGTGCTTACAGTAACGAATGTTGAAGCATGGCATATCTTGCAAACGCCTTCAGGGATACCGTCTCCGGACGGTTCCCGTTCGCATCGCCCAGGTGGCCGCCAACACCAAACGGAAATAGAGTAGGGAACGCTGCCGTAAAATAGTCCGGCTCGGTAAAGGAATTTATGAGCAGCAAATCTTGGGATGTCTTGTAGGATATATGTGGTGGGCGGGCGTCGTCATCTGGTACCTGATCATCCTCCTCCTCATCGTTGGGTGCAGAGCCGTCAGAGGTCTCCTGCAGAATAGCCTAGAGAGTCGCTAGAGTAGCCGGGGTAGGGTGTGCTTCCTGACCATGGAGGTCGGAAAAAAAGGACCGGCTAAGGATACTACCCGGCTCAGCGTCTTCTACTTCCGCGTCCAGATCGTTCTCAAACAATCCATCCTGCAGCGACGTCGCGTAGCCCTCTCGCTCATCCGTCACCGGAGCTTGTGTAGATGCTGCCTCTAAACCCAAAGCAATGAAAGCATCCCTGATATCCTAAGGGATGTGATGATCAGGCCAGGAGTCTAGAACAGAATAGTCGATGGTTACCAATCGGTACACGGGATTATTAGCACAGAGCCACAGCAAGGCATTTGAGACCTTCGCTTTATTTACAGAACAAAACCTCGCAAGGTTCTCTTCTGATGGTGGTGTCCCGCGATCCCAACTAACGGTAATAGTCGTATGATCTCGCAACCTTCTAGTTGGTAAGATCTTTAGCAGCCTACTCGGATCTTGTCTCATGGCAACAGAATGGCCTCGACTGCCCCTATAACTCATACCCCTCTTGGCTCCTGACGTAAGTTTCAGGAACACGCCGAGGACATGAGCCCGTGCAATAAACGCCTCTTCGACAGTATTGAGATTCTTTAGAACCTCTGGATAATCCTGGCAGAATAGGCAGTTGACAAAGTTACCTGCCGAGAGCGGAGGGATCTTCCGTTTCGCAATCGCCACGTTGCAGGTACTACACAGACTAACCGAGGCGTCCTTGACAGCACAGGATTCAGGGGCAGTCTTTGTCCTTTTGAAGAAGTATTGAAGGTCGTCGTCTTGAAGACCGAGACATATTATGTCGTCCTCTTGGAATAGTCCCCCGCAGATTCCACAAGGTAGACGTCTCGAGGCATCTGATATAGCCCGTTGATAAGCTCTCATACACTCCATCTGGGTAGAGGCGGTGATCGTCTCTGGGAAACCATCCGAAGCTTGCTCCATATACTGATACTCCTCGTCTAAAAAAGACGGAACTGGACCGTCGTAGGCAACAATCCGTTCTTGCGTAAGTGAATTCTGCTGAGTCTTTCGAGCCTGTGTATCGGCCTCATGGCGTAAATGGGCTTGCATTGCCAACTCATCCCGTCTCTGCTTGTCTCTCCGGCCTTGATCATCTTCTCGTGCTCGCTTCTGCTCTGCCTCTGTAAGTTTCGCCAGTCTCCGGCGGTCCGCCTCCTGTGCCTTCTTCACCTTAGCCGCGGCCTCGTGGCGTAAATGAGCACGCATTGCAGACTCGTCGCGCGCCTGTCTATCCTTGCGCCTTTGTTCGTCTTGCTGGTAAGCAAGCATTTGCCTCCGCTCCAGCTCTCTAAGTCTTACCTCCCTTCGTCCCTGTGCCTCCTGCTCCTCTCTAGCCTTCGCTAGCCTGCTGCGTTCAGCATCCTGCGCCTGCCTCGCGACAACAGCAGCCTTATGGCGCAACTGAGCTCGCATTGCAGACTCATCTCGGGCCTGCCTATCTATTCGGCGTTGTTCATCCCGTTGACGATGCAATTCTTGCTTTCGTTCTGTCTCTCTCGCTTTGCTAGCCCCCGTTCTTGCATGCGAAGTTGCTCACTCCTCCTACGTTCTTCTACCGCAAGCTCGTGCGCCCGAATCTTCTCCTTCTGTAGCTCAATCTGCGCCTGTAATATCTCATGGTTGCTAGAAATTTGTTGGCTGTTAGAACTATAGGCATGAAAGGTAGTAGAAGTATGTGGGAAGACAATAGGAGTTGGCATTATCGGTTGGCGTGTATCACCAAGACGCCGCTGTCGCCGATCCTGCTCTGTAGCCACTGGCTCTTGCCTATTAAAACCCTCCTCACCACCATCTAGAATATGTAGAACAGGCCAATTCTCTGGCCTAGAGTTCTGAGGAGAAGGCATAGTAGGGAGGAGGTTCGCAAGTAGCAGAACTACTACTAGTAGTAACAACATGAGAAACAACAAAGCGAAAAGTCATAGCAAGAGGAATCGCAGGCGTTTAAGAAGCTGAACAGCTAGGATACTAACATCTGAAACGAAACTTGTCAGGAGTTCGTAGACGATGCGGAGGGCTCAGACGAAGCTGGTAGCAAGCACAAACACTACCTGTAGAATAAGACCACATTACACGCGAGCGTCTGGAACAATTCAACGGCTGGCACCAAGCAGGAGCACCACCTGTAGAAAAAGAAAGTATAAGCACGCACACATGAGCGTCTGGAACAACCGAAATGCTGATATAACCCGGACCGGGTTAACTTTCCGACCCAAAACGGGTTAACAAAATGCCGAACCCGCCGCGCTCTCTCTCTCTTCGAAGAACCTTCTCTCTGAGCTTTTCAGCTCATTTCGAAGGCACTTGAGGATTTTTCGTGCTTAGTATGTACTACTAGATGCATCTTCTTTTAAGCAAATACTCTAAATTCGTCTATCATCCTTGGCAAGGGCTCTGAATCTATAGCTTAGGGCCCTCTCCTGGATTACAAAATTTGAAAGCTGCCATAGGTTTATCGCTTTTTGAATTTGCCTTTAACACCCGCCTCAGGATCTTGCCGGACGCACTTTTTGGAATGTCATCAATCCACACTATGCCCCCTCGTAACTGCTTTGTCTTCACAACTTGCGTGGCCAGCCAGTCTACAATCTCCTTAGCCGTAGCTTCATCAGTGGTGGTACCAGGCATTGGAACAACGTAGCCTAGCGGAACCTCAGACGCAATGGCAGCGACGTAGGTTCCAACTATTGCAGCATCCTTGACCTTGGGGTGACTCGTGAGAACACCTTCTAGTTCTGCGGGCGCGACCTGAGATCCTTTGTATTTAATGAGCTCTTTCATGCGATCAGTAATGAACATATTACCACTCTTGTCTTCAAAGCCAATATCGCCCGTCCGAAAATAACCGTCTTCAGTGATCGCTTCAGAGGTCGCTCTTGAATTGTTGAGATAGCCTTTAAAAACAGTCGGTCCTTTGATCCAGATCTCACCAGTGCTACCTCCAGGCGCTTCAGTTCCGTTCGCATCCACGTATTTGACAATCAGATTTGGTAGTGCTTGACCAACTGATCCCAAGGCTGTCTTCCACGAATCCCAAGACTATAAAACATGTTAGGCTAATTGAGATGATGAGAATAGCAATTGACACCTACTTGAACATGTGTTGCGGGGCTTGTCTCGCTCAATCCATACGCTTGTTTTGTTGGGATCCCGAGGCGGTCATACACAGCTATTATTAGTTCTCTCGTCAACGGTGCGGCACCTGAGGTAATCATCCGAAGAGAGCTGAGATCGTAATTGTCAACAAGTGCGTCCTTAGCGAGACGTAGAACAATAGGCGGAGCGACGTAGGTGTACGTAATCCTATGACTCTGGATTATAGAGCAGAACCTCTGAATATCAAACCGCGCCAAGACGACGGACTCCACACCAATATAGATAGGCAGGTGAACAAGAAACATGAGGCCTACAACAGCAAAATTAAAATAGCCCTAAAGCTATCGGGAAGGAGGGAAACATAATCATACCATAGATGTGATAATAAGGAAGAACTGACAAGATTCTATCTCTGCCTGATTTCAACATTTCCCCGTCAACAGTATTAACCATTGCCAGATTCGACACGATGTTGGTGTGACTTAGCATCACTGCTTTTGGAAGACCAGTTGTCCCAGAAGAGTACACCAAAAAGGCGAGATCTGTGCTGGGGTTGATAGTGACACGAGACTGATGGGGGTCCGCGAACTGTAGTAGTGAGGTAAAGTGATGCACTTGACCACGTTCATCTTCCTCGTCGCCTATGAGAAGAATTCTTGATTCTGAAAGACCTGCTGCCTCCGTAGCCGCAAGGGCGGTTGACAAAAGCCACTTGACCGTAAGCAATGCTTTTGCCCCGCTATCTCTGAGATGATGAGTTAATTCGGCGGCCGTGTATCCAGGGTTGGCTGGCGAAACAATGCCACCTGCCCATTGGCAACCCCATGTGATGGCCGGTGTGTCAATACTGTTAGGACTAAATAAGGCCAGTACATCGTTTTTTTGCCATGCCCAATATTTCATCAGAGCAGAGCCGAATTGTGAAGCAGTCTTGCGGACATTGCTATATGTGTATTGGCGCCCACTTTTCGAACACGTGTAGATAACTGCGGCAATGGTTAATTATTGAACATCTTAAGTAGCTTACGAGAGGTTTTGCCTTGATCGTCAAGAAACGGCTTAGACTTTCGTTCGAACAGAAATTTCCAGAGGTCCACGTCTGGAATGGAAACGCTCGCAACTCGACTTTCTCCCATAGCTGTAAACAAGAGAAATGTTCTACAGTAAAGTTTCTTGGAGGAGCCCAGTCGTATTTAACCCTCTTATCAACCGAGGCTGTGAGAATAGCCGACGACAGTCATCGTCGTTCCGACGCGAGGGATTTTAGGATCCAATTACGATCCATCCCTCACCGAGACGTCTCAGCCAGTTTCTGCTGGATGCAAGGGTATTGCCTCTAGTGAGTAGATCTTGATTTATGCTAGAGCAGTGGGGTTCCCCTAGAGGCATCCGCACCTTTCCTGCGTCCGGTCGCAGGGGCTGTGTAAAACATACCTGATTAAGTTTTGCCGAAGGTCGTCGGCGTTTCTTAGCAGCCATTGTATCATCTAGCCACACAATTTGATCTAGCTGGGTGCACGCTTGCGTACCCCACGAGAATATCTACCTTACAGAATGCTATCGATTAGTTGCAGGCAAACGTACAATTTCCCCCCACTCCCCTTTTCACCACAACCCCGGCGACCCCTGGCGGGCTCGTTTTATCAATTCCATGTGATATTTCGAGGCGTACACAGGTTCCAGATTCAGCGTTTCATAATGAAGCTTCGCATTTCTAAAGCAGTTAACCAACACAATTTCTCTAAGATGGATAATATCACGACCAAAACCAAAGTAACTCTGCAAGACAAGATCGTGACACTTGGGCGAATTCCTCAACACCCGCATATTGCTACCGCTTCAATGTTCACTCGAATAATATTCCACTGATTTATGGGCCACTCATTTTAAAGAGGTCACCTTAGTGTTCAATAATTTTGATGGCGTGGGGTATCATTATGGCAAGCCTTTCAACAACACACCGAACTCGTACAAAGAGCTGGGCAGCTTCATGGCAAGCATGTGAGCATCATACACTGAGGTTTTCGGATTTGAGAGCAAGTGGAACTCGCATTGCACGAATTATCCTGTCAATATGAGTCTCGATGCAAACATCACAAGCCACCTTAAACCTGATAGGTGGAGGGCCGAGGCAACATCAATTATAAGTTAAATGGCGCCAGTGCATTATTACTGAGATGGCGTCGGTGTACTCTGCATTTCCGCATCAACAGCTGCAACTCGGGTCTCTTATAAACTTATTGTTGCACAAGTGAACTATATTCTTCAAACCTTCCTGTAAAGCTGCATTTGCCACCAATCACTTCTCAAAACGATCAAGACCTCAACGATTATTTCTCAGTAAGAAAACCACGCCCATCTGTCACAGAGCAAATCTCAAGTTCAAATTCAGCGACCCTCTGCAAATTGCTCTGGTCTAACCTAAGTCCAGTCAGTGGCATGATAGCATTGAAGGGAGAGGTGGGACCTACGGTCTCATCTACTAGAGTTAGCACACGCGTGGCAAGACTTGAACTTGCAGTACTTGCACTCGAATATAAACCAGTGTGGGCCGAAATGGCACATGTTGCACATCCACTGGATTAGACTGCTGCCGGATTTTAGGATCTTGAAGGAGTGCACACAGCGGATACAGGCGGCCATTGGGAGGAAAACTGGGCTGGGCGGTGTTAGTGGTGATTTTGACATATGGAAGTAGGAAGTGGAAGTGAGAATGGGGATCTGTGACGCTATATTGTTTGGATGAGTTTGAAAAATACCTGGCTTGGTGGACTAAGCTTTAACTCTGTTGGTATCAAGGAGTTCAATGAAAATATTTCTTACTGCGAGTCATAAAAGATATGGAGAGATTAGTAGCTAGTAGTAGGACAGCAAATGATTGTTCATGAACTGTCCAGTCACACCTACACGTATAGACGTGATAACACGCTTGCGGAGGTTGTGGGTCTAAGCAGTTGAGAATGTCAGTATGGTTCCCGAGGGCGGGAAAAGAGGGCAAAAACACAAGCAGGCGCCACCAGTGGATGGGTCAGGTTCTTCCCTCGCCTGTTGGTTTGTCATGATACGGTTGATAAGCTGGACCTGGTCAAGACAAAAGTACTTCCAGCCACGTTTAGTTGAGCTACTTCCGATTCGCGAAGCTCATTCCATCAGCCCTTCTTCGATTTCTAGCAAACGGCACATAAACCTTGATACTCTTCTAGGCGCATGAGCGACATTAAATTCGTGTTACGTAGTATTTAATTTAACTGGGACATAATGAGAAGGAGATGACAGATTTATATGCTTGCAGAAGCGTTACATGATCCTATTATATTAGAAGGGCGAGGAGGGAGAAAGGCGGGAAGAACCCAACCGAAATGAGAAGACACAGCTATAATAAAGAAAGCACGGGTGTCTATTGAAGTGAGACACCTTCTAGTGTTGTAATCATTAATAATAATGAGGCAAATATGAATCTCAATTTGGTTTTATGCTCAGAAGCTAAATGGTGCACATCACATCTTCCTAACCTTTGGCAACCGCTTTTTATCTTTGTCGAAGGTTCATGAGTCCGTTATATGTGGATTGAGCAAACAACCATATTCCTCGCTTCCTAATTATTCAACTCCGAGAATACGGAACAAGTGGTTAGGTCGTTGAGGCTGATAGTGCTGGTGGAAATTGTAAGTTTCAATAGTTTGCCTAACAGGAAGAGCAAACGTACTGGATGTATTGAGTCCTTCAGCCGCTTTTTTTGAGCATCTCGTAGGTTCCTAATTGCATCTATATTTGCCTTGTGAACATCGTTCTCTGGAAGACGGTATTCGTTCTGTAATTGATAGTCCAAGTGGTCTTTGAGCTTCATTGAAGATGGGAATAATTCTGGGCACGAGGTACAATTCCAAACAAGCTCCATTATTGGATTGAATGGAGATGTTCTTTAATTGGAATGATCTTACAGCGGAAAATCAAACACATATATGGCCACATTAATGTACAGAAATGTCGCACCAAAAATCACTCAACAACATCCTGAACAAGGCTGGCTTACGCTCTGGCGCAAGCAAGCCTTGTTCAGGATGTTGCACGAATATTCCCCGCATGCTATAGAGCTCGACTAACTTTCAATGAGGGCTGTATGTGTATGATCCTATAGGCATTGCTAAGCTAAGTTACATTAAACGTCCTGTTGTTCCGCCCTACTAATTACATCGGCCCGCTAGTTTCGATTTCGCCGAAGACCTTCGGCGACGACATGCGGGGAACAATCTTCGCTAGGCCGATGGCGTTCTTCCCTTAGTAGAACCCTGTCCCTCGACCATAATTTTACTGGCGAAGCTCTATCTGAGACTGAATATGCAGTCAATATCGCCTTGAGCTGAGGGAATATCTTATCATCCCCTCCATCTCCACGTCTCGGCAGCTCGGTGAAACACTATAATGCGTTTTTAATCTCTGTATTCTAAATACTAGCGCGTCCCCTTGTGATATTTGAGTTGTCCACACATCTGCTACGGCATGGCTAGCTCGCGTCCCTAAATCCGGAGCTGCGGTGTTTCTTGTTATAGAGGTGAAACCGTTGGTAACCTTGGGTCCGAGATTGCTTCTGGGCTTAGGAGGTAGAGATTGAATTTAAGTAGAGGTAGAGGATGGGGCTATGGTTTGAATGGCAAGAGGGGACTGCCTGGAGGTTTTAGGGATGTTTTCTATAAAGAGGAGGGATATCTCCAAAGAATATGGAGGAAATCAGTCTTGGAATCAACAACACATCACCATCACCATCATTTATCTCTCCTCGCCTTCTATTCCTCAAAAAGCCGGCCAAACCAGTCCCAACATGAAGACCATCTCCTTCTTCGCTCTCCTGAGCCTGTCTCTCGCCGCCCCCCTGTCCGAAAGCGAGTCCATCTCTTCCTTTGAAGGTCAACTTGATGCCCTCAAACTCGGCACCTCTAGCACACGAAACGACCTTGTTGACAACAGCCCTTGCAAAGCCGTAACCCTCATCTTCGCGCGTGGCACCATCGAAGCTGGCAACGTCGGCGCCCTTGTCGGCCCACCCTTCTTCTCCGCCCTCTCGTTCGCCATCGGTTCTACAAATCTCGCCGTCCAGGGTGTTGACTACCCCGCTGACATTCCTGGCTTCCTTGTCGGTGGCAGCAAGAGCGGGAGTAACACCATGGCCACGCTAATTAACCGCGCGTTCACGCAGTGTCCAAATACTAAGGTGGTTATTAGCGGGTACTCGTACGTTTCCCTAGCCCTATGCTCAAGGTCTAACCATCTAATGGAGCAAATAGCCAAGGCGCACAACTCGTCCACAACGCAGCTGGAAAACTGAATGCCGCAACCGCAGCCAAGATCACCGCTAGTATCTACCCCCAACCAAACCTATAATCCTGCTTCTTTTAACTAACACTGTCTAGGCGTCGTCTTTGGCGACCCAAAGAAAGGTGACCCTGTTGGTGCCGTCTCTGCCTCAAATGTCCTCACCATCTGCCACGATGGGGATAACATCTGCGACGGTGGGATACTAGTCTTTCCGGCCCATCTAACGGTAGGTTCCCATTTACTTTTAGACAGGAACGGGTGCTGATGAGTTTAGTATGGTATGGATGCTATCTCCGCGGCTGCCTTCGTCAAGAGCAAGACGGGTCTTTAAACCTGCTATTGGATTGCTAGGGAGAAAAGTGACTAGGCTATCGGGTGGCGGACGTCATCGTGGGATGATGGTGATGGATGATGCCGTTTTTTTTTATTATCTTCAACATTAAATTCGACGCTGTTTGGATCACAAATTCTGCCCGGACGCGGGTGAACTAGGAAACCTCTAGACACGGATTGTTTTTTGATAGCTTGGCTTGTATGTACGTAGCGTAATTAGGCGATAAAGGAATGGCTGGCCCAAGTTCTTTGTGTTGTTCGGGGGTAATGCCAACTTGTGACATAAAATAGGTGACGGCTCGGGTTAAGAGACAACGGTGAATTGGCTCACTTCTAAGATGAGAGGCGAGAGATTGAAGTAGGTGAGACGGAAGTTAGTCCCAAAGATCCCTCTTGGTAAAGCAATCGCTCCTGTTACCCCATGCCCATCAAGGTCATTCAAACATGACAGCGTATGGGACTCCGTTTCGAGCATCAACATCGTTATCATAATCATCCTCTAAGTATCATGACAGTCAAACCCTTGATCTCTAGGCAGAATGTTTAGAGACGCCTTTTTGCGCGTCGATATTCTGCAAAGAATACAGGTTTTCAGAGACCTGAGTAGCAGTTGACTATACACAGTCGGGGATGACCTGTTGGGGGAAGAGGACGTGCACCGTGTAATACGGTATTTATCCTTGAAATGGCAGCTTTCCCAGTGTCATCGTCGGGTCTGCCAATAGGGGCTTGGCATAAGCTGATTGTCTCGGGGCTCTAGCTTATTGGGTGTTAGGGGCAAATCCTTCAATTATTTAGGGGTTTGCGTAGACCCCTGGAAGACTACAAGTAATTCGTATGCTCTGCAGAGGAAGTAATGGAATTGATCTATTTTTATACTGTACTTACTGTGAGGCTTCTTGATTCCCGCTGCCCGAGAGATATTACCGTTGCCGGAGAACGCCGTACAAAATTGGTGTAGTTCTCCGTACCCCGCAATTACCTCTTCCCAACTCTATATGCTTGGGAGACGGTAACCATACCTGGTACAAGCACTGTGAGGCGCCCTCTTCAAGACTGTGCCGCTTTTTACCCCGCATGTAAAACATCCACACGTCCAGGTCTGGTTCCCAGAGACCACACGAGGCAACAATAGCATGCACTATGGGGTAAGGCCCAACAGGGGCCTTTGAAGATCTCATGGTTTCTCGTTCATACTGATTATCCACTGTCTATCTCTGCTCATCCATCCCTGCTATTCCATTATGTCCCGTCCCTACGAATGTGGTAGTATGGGGGAAAATGGGGTATCTATCTCATGACTGGCCTCTGACCCGTATACCCGCACAGTCCACCCTTTTGCGACAAACTACCAATTGTGGCGCACTACGTTGTTTCTCATTTACCATCTTCAGCGGTACACATTATCTTGGAGACCAAACGGGCCGCAATTGACCGCCATGGTGCATATAGATGCCATTCATTTCGGTCCAAACAATTGAAATAGTCTTGCCAAACTGACGACATGCACGCACGATGATTGCTCTAGGTATAATCGCGATTCTTGCCCTTTTCGTCGGTACTACCGTCGCAGAGGTCAGTCCTTCACAGGCGCTTGCTCAGATTCCCACGTGCACAGTAAGTTCCGGCCTGCGCCTTGCCTTGGCATCATTTATTCATGGCTATGTAGCAAGAATGCGGTGTCAACGTGCTGGTACCTGCGCAATGCTAATTGACCGACCTGTCAAGCTGTCTTTGTTCGAATAGTACCTTACAGTTGGAATTTGCGCTCTGCGTACTAGAGTCATGCGACCTCGCTGACCAATCTGGTATGTTCTGTTCATCTTTTTTTTCGCGCATGTTTGCTGGCCATTACGGAGCCTCGAAGCTGACCTTGACAGTGTCGTCGACCGTCCTTCAAAATGAGATCTGTAAGGGTGTTCTGATACCATCGCGAAGCGCTGAGATTATACGAGATGTTATCATTATCTCAGCCTTCACGTACGTCATCATCGGGCTGCGTTTTTATTCGAGGGCTCTCGTAACGACCAAGTTGTGCTGGGATGACTAGGCTATTGCGCTTGCAGCTGTGAGTCTCGATCACAGTGCGGATTCGGTAGTACAGCTACTGACAATGCCAAACAGCTCCTGATAATTCCTATGACTATCATTCCAATATTCAGTAGGAGCCTCGTTGGTACAGCTTCTCCCATACCGTGAGACTGACGTATTTTAGATGCCACTCGCGGATTTGGGAAACATTTCTGGGATGTACTAGTTCAAAATTCGGTGCTACTCCTAAAGGTACCATCTAGAGCGCGTAGTTTTTTACTTACACATACCTAATTGGATTAGCTCTACTACACCTCCCAAATATTATATGTCATCGTACAAAGTCTCGCGAAATTCTCCATCCTACTTCTCTACCTCCGCATATTCCCCAGCAAGCAATTTCGCCTTGTTGGAAAGATAGCTATGGGGTGGATGATTTGCCATACTCTCGCTTTTGGGCTGGTCGTAACCCTCTAATGCGTACCTGTCAATTCGGTCTGGGATCACACGGTGCATGGAAAATGCAGTAATTCTCAGGCTTTCGTCTACGCGGCTGCCGGATTCAGCATTTTTGAGGACTTTGTCATCATGCTGCTTCCTGTTTGGGAACTGAAAGACTTGAGTTTGAACTTGAGGAAGAAAATCCCTCTTATGTTTCTGTTTGCTCTTGGATCCTTGTAAGTGCACTCGTCTGACTAGCTCCTTTCATGGTGTGTTTTTGCTAATTGTTGGTATTACAGCGCTTGTATCACAAGTATGATCCGGCTCAAGTATATTGTTGCATACGGAACGTCTGTGGATGTAACATGTAAGCTAAGTCTGTTCGTGTGCGAATTGGTATTAATTGCTAACGCATTCAATAGACGACAACGTCGACGTTATTTTGTGGAGCGTGGCTGAAGATTATGTGGCAGTCATCTGTGCCTGCCTCATGTGTTTCCGGCCACTATTTATTAATTTCCTGCCCTCACTGTTGCCAACCACTAGCTTAAGCGAAAACAAAACTACTCAGAGTCAAGCATGGGTCCAAGTGAGGGGGAATTCAAAGTTGGCAAGCAAGTTGGGAGCTGGTGGCAAAGGGTACGAGCTGCATAGCAAGGACGACGAGGGAAAAGATGATCAGGGGAAAGCCATTCGAGTGCAAAAGACGTGGGTCACACAAACGAGCAGTGCTGAAGAGAGTCTTGGATGAAGTGAGGATTGGAGGCAAGACCGTCGGATTTGAGAGATCTACAATGAGAAACGTCATGTTACAACTTATCACCGCGTGTTAGGATATTTCTCAATCGTACTCTCAGGACCAGAAGTAGAAATGATAAATTGAAGATGAGCGGTCAGCATCGGGCTATCAGTATAGATTGACTGAATCCCGGGCTAAGCTCTCTATCCACGTTATATTAGCAATGTCTCCGGGGGTGTTGTCGCTCAATTTGACCCGCTTGAGATCCGCTTCGACCTAGCAGCGCCGGCGGCTGCAACGTGGAGAGCTCAGAAAACACGCTGCCGTATTGGTTAGTCGTTTCTGGTGGCAAAAGAGTAATTGTTGGAACGATTACGGCTGTGCAGAACGCTCTACGGACGGCTTATTGTAAACAGACTGGGAAGCTGGAGGAATACAATACCAGCGACATACACATTTGAGACTGGCCCAGCGTTGGACTATCTACTGGAGCCCACGCCACTTGTGCCGCTCGTGACTAAGATAGTGTTGTGTTGGCCATTAAACCAGTAGTTTTTGGCGTTGTGGTCGTACGTCGTTTGATGGATGCGGGATTGCCTGGAATGACATTGTTGTATGCGATAGTGTGGCACACCATCCACCCTAAAGCTATCTGCTTGACAAGGCGAAATACTCAGCAGAATTGCAATAGACGTGAAAATACACAGAATGTGCATCGTGTGATGATACATGCAGGTACCGAAACAGAGAGAGTTGCGCTATGTATATAGTTCACATGTCAACAAGAAGCCCACACCGGGATGAAGCAGACCCCGCTCCATCGCGCCAATTTTTTTCGGGAGTTTCACACTAGGGTCTCCACTGATCTGCGCAACTGTAACCACCATCCTACGGAGTATTTCGTCCAACATTCTTTTCGAAGAACTCTTTGATCACGATTTCGGCATCTTTTATCTGTAAGTAGCGTGCTGTCATGATGATACACCAAATACAATTTGGCGTCTTGAAAGGCAATCTCAGGCAACTTTTAAGGGTTAATATTTGAAATCTGAATTCATCAGCGGTACGGTACCTGCTTGCACGACCCATGATTGGATGTGACGCCTCGACGGTATTATGCCGAATACCCTCCCAGCACAAAGAGTCTACTGGACAATCTAGGGATCGCCCAAACGAGACACCTCAATACCCCACAGCCCACTTGGAAATCCCTTGGCACAGTGGAGCCAGCTATCCCTGTTGTTCTGGCCAAAGCGATGCACAAACAAGGAGCCCAGAGTACCAAAATACCTCCGGAGTTCCAGGGGTTCCAGAACCCAAAGAGTCCAAGAGCTCCAGCGAAATTATGACTTTTACGAATCTATCTCGACAATAACAGCGTCAAGTTCGGGTAGACGTACGGATAACATCAGTAACTACTTGCACCGGTGGTTATAAATTGCTGTTGTCTTACCTGCTATTTAGGCCAATTAGCGGACGTATTCACGGCCATCGACGTCCACGCCAGAATTCCGTCCTTAATCCGTGGCCCAAGGAGCACATAGAAAAGGGGTCCGCCTCGTCTGTTGCGCTGGGGCCAATCCACACATCCTCCTTATTCGTCGTCAATGGCAGGTGTGACCAATTGCTCCAGGCGTGAGCACGTGAGTAGGGTTACACCGTTGTAGTCACGGGACCTAGGTAGGTCGCGGAGTGTCAGCGTTCCGCATTACCCCGCAACTAAGGCGTGTTTCCTGCAAACTATATCTAATCAACAACTGACCAATATTAAGTCGGACAGGACTCCCCAAAAGTGTGAGAGAACAATTGCTATAATATGGCATCAAAGCAGGATTTAGAAGGCTTCCTGCAGCTGCATCATGATCCGCCACTCCTGCGACGGAGAAAGAGGCGCACAGCCTGCGCGTGGTGTCATGACCGCAAAGTCCGTTGTGATGCTCCTGACGACGGACACGCTTGTACACCATGTAGACTCAACGGCCACGAATGTGTTACAAAGACGAAGTCATCAAGAAGGTCAATTTAAATATTCCTTTTGTCACTGCATCACAACCTTTGAGCACAAAATCGCAACCTATCATACGTCCTGAATTGACCCACCCAGGTTATAGTAGCAAATGCAAATGCAAGAAGAACAGTTTCTCTAACATTATGTAGAGCTCACGCGCATCCCTTAGAGTCTACCACACGCCTAACGTTGAACTGGACAGAACCTCAAGATTATCTGGTACAGCCCAAGCCGGTGAAAGACATATTTGGTCTTTCGCCCGATTTGCAGATAACATCCACTGCCTCATACCTACGCACTTCTTTTCCAGAAAGTGAGTTGATAGAGCTTTCCTGATTTGAATTTTGAGACGCGTTTACTGAATGAACCCTCCAGCCACTCCATTACAGTGGCGCGAAGGCTATTTCGATAACCTCAGTGGATCAGTCACCCAGATCCCACGAGTCCTTCGTGATCCTTTAGCACACTCTCCGCCTGCCAATTGCACACTGATCTTCACTTCAGTTGGATTTTTAGAATTGGACTCCTTAAAAAGGCTGCCATCAGAGGACGTGTCCTTTCTTGAGTTGAAAGGATGCCTTCACGTCCCCATACGGTCTATTCTAGATGACATTGTTCGACATTACTTTTCGTATATCCACCCATCTCTACCAGTGGTGAACGAAGCAGAATTTTGGGATATGTACCACCAATCCAACCACTCAGAAACACCAAAATCGATGTCTTTATTTCTCTTCCAGGCAATACTATCTGCTAGTTGCGTTGTAAGTACTAAGGCCAACGTCTTACTCACCTAGAGCTTCTTCTAATGGCCATATCAGTTTTGCCCGGCTAGGACAATCCGAGATGCTGGATTTCGGAACTATCATGAGGCGCGCAATACTTTCTACCGGAGGGCAAAGGTGGGCTCCATCTCCCGACTTCATCTCTTGTTCTGACCGGGTTCTCTTCACAAATAGTTACTTTACGACTTAGAGGCCGTGACGGATCCATTCTCAAAAGCTCAAGGCGCTGTGCTACTCACGTACCAAAGTTCCACGATCGACATGCATGCGGGCACTACTTGGCTAAGTGTGGCAATCCAGAATGCTATGATAGTAGGCGCACATCGGTTTCACCAAGAACGAGATAAGGCCGATAAACAAGCTATGGCTAAGAAAAGGCTTTGGTGGAGCATTATTATACGGGATAGAATCATGCCTCTCGCTCTCAGACGCAGTCCCCAGATTGAGAACAGCCATTTCGATCTGGATTTGGAGGGTCTGAATGAGGATGACTTACAGGATGAGATAGCATGCTCAAGAGTATACAATCCGAGCACCAAACTTCTGCTTGCCAAATTGCTCTTCTATCAGTGCCAATTTGCATTGGTCCTGACAGAACTTTTGGCTACTGCATATAATCCGAAGATGTTCACAATGGACAGAAGTCTATCGCAAGATCAATTTCTACGAGAACTGGGCAAAATGGCAGCGCTGGATGCTAAGTTGGTAGATTGGTTTGGAAGCATCAAAGGAACCTTAGATCATAATTCACAACAAGGGAATGAGATCCACGACTCGTTGAAGCTACATACCGAGTTGATGTATATGTATTACCAGTAAGCCTTTTCTAATATAGTACACGGTATTGAGTAAGCTAATAGTTAAATTTCCAGCGTGGCCAGAATGGCCCTTTACCAGCACGAAACATTGATGGTTGAAATTTATCAAGTGTTCATCAAAGAGACCTACAATAGTAGACTCATGGAAATCAAAGACAAACTTGAAAATGCGACAGCCGCAATAACCAAGGGCGTAAAGCAAATGATAACACTAAGGGTTGCCAGTCATCTGCCTATAGGAATGTGAGTGTCATCCGTCGCCTGACTGGGAAACTCAACAAGATTAAGCCCAGGTATCTGGGGTGCTAATCTGCTGATTCAAGGACGGCTTACGCTGCTCTTCCTCTCCTTCTCAATGCTCTCGACATGAAGTTCTCTTCTACCACCTTCACGACAAATGCGCGGCAACGCCGACTCGACTACTTCCAAGAAGTAATGCGACAGCTCCAAAGTCGTTACGAGGTTACAGACCTGGTGATTTCTTTCATAAAAGATTCTCTTAGCCTGTCGAATCTGCAAAAGCAATCTGGCAGTTTGCAGCCAGGAGCCATGCACTTTAGAAGAGCAGCCACCACAAGTGGGCGCATGATATACCCGCCTCCTGGAAGCCATACAAAAAACTGGTGTGAGGTATTCATTTGCAATCCTCGATTTTATCTGCGGCTCTCGCTCTCCCTCGACTTTGCCCTCGCTCGGGGCCACTTCCCGCGACACGGCGACGTCGATGCGCTATTCAGCCTGTTAGAGGTCTCAGATCTACACCCATCCGTTGCGAGCTTTCACGAGCCCTTCGTTCACACAGATCCCGGTATGCAGGAGATGGACTCAACTTGGGCAGATTTCAATTACTTCCAGCCAACACAGGGTCCTCCAAACCCTGTTCCATCGGGATTTCCTCTCACTATCGCTGCTAGTGTCAACACTTCTGAAATGTTTCCGGTGATCCAGCAGGAACAGCCAATGCATATGAACAAACCGTGCAATCTTGATTACCTCGAACTTTAGCCTCATAGTCTTGCTAAGGGCGTTGTTGATGGAGAATCTCACAATATGAAATGTACGAATAGTATCAAATAGATCATAGGGGAGCTCTTTATGACTCTCTGAGAAACTTAGATAAGACTTCAGACGAAGGCAGTGAAGCTAATGTTATAAGATGTATGCTGCTATGTCGTGACCAGCTCAACACAAATGATACTCAGGGGATTCATCAGAACACATCACTTCACCTACCTCACAACCTCTCACCGCACGTTGCCTACACGAAATAATCTTGCCGCCGATAATCCGTACGTTAACGTCGACGACGCGATGCGACAAACTTTCTAAAACTCGGATGACCGGGAGTCTGGTCGTTGAACATCATTGCTTCCTTGTGGCGGCGCCGGAGACCTCAGGTTGTTCCTACCGCAGGTATCCAAGGGCGCTTCCCGGAGATGGCGAAGAGCGAGTTCACGCCGCACGACGACTTGCGCACGGTGTTGCTGTTGACCGTCAGGGTGGGCGAGATGTCGCGGTTGTTGGGAACTCGGTGCGGGCGGAGAGGAGCGCCTCCCCGCCGCCGTTGAGTGTGCCGCTGCCGATATTAACGTTGTTGCAGTTCTCGATCAGGACCGCGTTGTTCCCGTTGCTGGCCAGGTCGATGTAGTCGATCATCGCGCCGCCGGACTGCGACACGTAGAAGACGCCGCGCCCGCCGCCGTGCAACTTGACTTTGCCGATGCGGATGTTGCTTGAGTAGCTGCCGTCGGCTCGGCGGCCGTTGTTGTTCATCATGCGGGATGTCGCATAGGCGTTGCCTGCAGCGACGTTGTCGCTGTCCACGAGGCCGACTGTCGCGTCGACGGTCTTCTGAAGAAGCAGCCCGCACTCGCCGACGCTGCTGGCGATGACCCTTTGTATGTATAAGGGATTGTAAGAGCTCGATGGTAGAGCTGTAGTGGAAGAGCTTTGTTCCGCTGCAAAAGGAGACTCTTCGCAAATCAGGCATGAGGGTGAAGACGCGAACGTAATTTTCTTGTGAGAGGGGTTCAGCGTAATCAGGAGCAGGTAGCTAGGGAACATGACTTATGCAAAAATATGGGAGATATCAATGCGTGCATAGATTTTGAGATGCTTAAATTCAATTATTTTTCTCGGCACAGTGGGCTTTTCGATACGTAGGAACAAACGTTAGTAGGTAAGTTATAAGATTATATTTACCTGCCACGGCTAAGTAGTCTATATTCAATTTGAGAGTATTTGCTCTTTAGTTCACTAGCTGGCTCATGTCAGTGACTATTCTTTCATAACCCTGGTTGACGTAGTCTAGTTCGTCACTATTTTCGTGGATAATCTTGAAGAATGGATCCAAAAAGGGATTTTCAGGATCAGCTTGGTAGCATCGTAACAAATTGTTCGTGGTCGTAGGGCTGACGATGTTCTTGAATACGTCGACCCGGGCGTTGGACCATCCTTGTTGGTCAAAGTGCTTCTCCTTCTAGATGCATTCTGACTTTGGCGTTTCCGTGCGTTGCACATGTTGGGATAGAGTATATGATGACTCTTGTAACTCGAGTGGTTGTAGTTCGATCACGACAGTCGTAGGGGTGTCGCTGGCATTTGATAGCAAGCTAAACCTATTATGTTTCAGAGAGATCTCCTCCAAAAACAGTCATTCTGGTGTCCCAAGCTTGATTTCCACCTCCAGTGGACCATGCTGAGTGTCAGTGCATCCTGATCCGCCCAATAAAGTATAGTGCCAAGTGCACTCGATGGAACCCCACTTGATGGCAAGGACCATATTCCCCGCATGCTATGGAGCTCGTTTATCTCTAAATGACAGTTTCATGTGCAGTAAGATTTGATCTCGTAGGCATTGCTAAACCGCATCAAACGTCCTCTGGTTCCGCTTCACAAGTTACGTCGGGCCGCTAGTTTCGATTTCGCCGAAGACCCTCGGCGGCGACATGCGGGGAATAATCTTTCGCCAAGCAGATGGCGTTCTTCCCACTACCAGATCCAATCATGAACCTGGAAGTTTCTGTAAATAACTCTAGTGGACTGCCGAAGGTCGTCGGTGATATAAGGCTTCGTGCGGGGAACCTAACCTAGCTCGTTGGAATTCATTAATGCCTTTTATCGCAAGCCGAGAGGTGTGGACCGTGGAGCGAGTGCAGTGAAGTGGGGATGCAATTAGACAGTGGAGAAAGTCTACCTTGTTGATGACACCAACAGCTACGGTAGTCTCATTGCAACCATTACGAGTGTTCGTCTCCACTACTCGACCTCAGTCCAGATTCCGAGGTGCCTTTACGACTTTTAGTCTCTACCGATTAAGCCCGACTCTTTCATTCGCGGGCTCGCATACGCGTGCCGAGGGAAGGTCCCAATTCGCAGGCCCCAGATCTCTGGTCAGCCGTCAAGCTCGATGCTGGGGGACAATGGCGAGCTGCAATGCCGCCAACAGAGGCCGAGCCAGCTGGAGAGCTCTGGATAGTGAAAGTTTACTATAGTGGTCTTGGGACCACCGTCACCCGAGGCATTTCTTGACAATTACTATGCAACTGGCGCGAAGGTTGAGCTAGCTCTCAAGTTGAAAGTCGATAGGATACAAGCTTAGCTATTGCTTATTTGGAAAGGGGCCTTTATAGTCGAACACCATCCTTAAGTGTCGCACTTGCTCGCCTTTCGTCACTACTGTACGACGAACGAATCTTCGTTCACCATTGATCTCCTCGAAGCCGCAGGTTAGTCTAGCAACCCAGCCATGATTAAGAGATTCTACAATGCTGTCAATGAGCTCATCTTCTTCAACGACATCCTGCGTCCAGCCCTTCTTCAGTAAACCTTCCACCGAGTCGTCTTCCTTGAGTGAAGAAATTTTGACACGCCGGTGGCGGCTTCTCGATTTGCCAAAAATGGGGTCGCTGTACTCCTCCCCCCAGGTATTGGTGTAAACCCGATGCTCCGGAGCAGTCTTGATGCCGCCTGTAATTGTCTGATTGATGGTAATATGCTCGACGCCATGTTCGTCCTTACTTTGGCTAATCTGTTCGGTTGTATATGCCATTCCTATGGCCTTTCGGATCATCCAACTAATGCCTTGCAGGGTGAGAACATCGTCAAAGTGATCGGATAGTCGCTTGTTCTATTACACGTGAGATATGACCAACAGTATTGCATCTTGTGAGAAGCGCACCAACGTCCATATACCATCCAGGTCGCTGAGGGTCTTGGTTGGTGGTGCTGCCATGTCGAACCAAGCTGCTACAGACTTTGACCACTGACGCAGAAGGATGACACAATTGGAAATCAAACACAATACAGTTTCAAGAATACGTTGCTCTTAGCTCTTGAGTTCTTCGCGATTGTTTTGCCTTTTCCACGACGCATAATAGCATCCGGCTGCACATCACATGCATGTGTCGCAGGAAAACGCACAAACCCCCCCCCCCCCCCCCCCCCAAATCTTGGCCGGCGACAGAGACGGCACAGTTTAGCAATGTATGACTCAAGGTCACTTCAAGGGGTTTGCTCGCCTGTCAAGTGCCTGGCCATTCTCCGATTGGGCTTCTGCGGCAAATCCAGTGCGGTAGGGCCGTGATGAGGCGCTGAGGCCCCGTGGGGAAGTGACGTGGGGAAGTACTGTGGAAACGGCCAGAGAAAATGCCAGGGAATTTGCCAAAATCGGAGAGCCAATCCGCTCGTCTATGGTTGCACCTAGGCTTCTTAGCTCGCAATTGCAGGTGATGCAAATGGCGCAAGCATCACCTCGGTCCACCGCTTGAATGAGATGAATGAACTCGTTGCTAGGTCACCACGATCCTTGCTTAGTACAGGTCCAAACCTTGTAAATTTATATGGGGATAACTTATATTTGAGGGGTAATGACCAAGGTCGCGGTACGGAGTCTTGCATATTAATAAGCTCCAAGTTCTAGCGTAGAATTCCTGTGAAAAGTGTATGACCTTTTCTCGTAGAGGCTTTTAATACCTAACAGTCGTTGCTATGCCAAGCCCTAACCGACTTAGTGGCTGGCGCAGTGCAAGACTTTGTGCCACGACATCCGTATATTTGCCCGACTTCGTAAAAGTAGGGGAGCTCTATACGTTATTTGGACTGGCTGAAACAATAGCAGCACTAAAATATAGGGCCTTATACGCCGAAGGCCCCGAGATATGATGGCTTTTAACTACGACGTTCGTATCACCAGACACTTGTGCCTGGAGCGATTGGCCGCAACACATCGAGTTTCGAACGTCCAGAGGCCTCGCAGTCAAACATGGAAGCCATCACAACCGTCGTTAAACCCGCTCCTTCATGGATCGGCCAGGTGGTCGACTTGGGGCCCATAGACCAGATTGCGCCACGATGTTACATGACCGCATTCTTTTGTCTGCGCCTGGCACCGGACATCGCGACTGCGAGTATAATCAAGCGTGTCCAAAGAATGGTCTTCTGCGCCGTTCAGGAGATTCCACAGCTTGCGACAACGGTCGTCCCTCGAAACAACAGTCGTGAGGAGCTCGAGCTGTGTTACCTAGAAGATTCAGGCGCATGCCTTACGTTTAAAGACTACACAGCCGAGCACTTGAAGCACGAATGGACACATGGAAGCTTTGAAGACCTCGCAAAGGCTCATTTCCCCTACAAAAAACTGGAAAGGCGCATGCTTATAGAAGGAATAAATCCTAATGAAAAGAACAAGCCTTTGATGGCGTTGATGGTGCAGGCCAACCTGATTCCCGGAGGCTTACTGCTTGTGAGCGCTTTACACGTACGTAGACTATCTTGGTGTTGCAGCATATATTCTAATCGTGTGTCTCACTTTTCAGCACACTGTGTGTGACGGTTTGGGCCTTTACTTGTGCAATGCAACCCTAGCGAAGCACTTCCGTAATAACGTTGAGCCTGAATCCAACACCCTTACAATTGACTTTGCTGACCGCGCCACCATCATCACGCCCAATCTACACACTTCGCTTAAAGATCTGCCCGATTGGCGACTCGTCACTCCTGGCGAACAGTTCTTGAATCCGACTCATTACGACGCTGCATCGCTGTCTGCCCTACAGTGCGCAATCTACTACATCTCCGAGGACCGCATCAACCAGCTTAGAGATGCTATCGCAGTATCGACCCTGAGACCCTCTGCAAGCGCAGCCATTAGTTCCCTACTGTGGCTGCATGTCGTTCGTGCGCGAAAAATCGACTTGAACGAATATCCAGAGGTAAAGCTATCGTTAACGGTTAATGCTCGCGCGCGTATGTCCAACCCCATGGTACCCAAATACTTCTGGGGCAACATGTGTGAGCCGAACGCTGTAGCCCGCATGCCCACCACCGAATTCTCGTCGAAGGACTTCCTCTCATCTGCAACGCAGCGCGTGAGCTCTGCTATTCAGGATGTAAATGCCGCAGCTGTGCAACGCCTCGTCGGCCTGTTGGTGCAGCTTCCGAAAACGACTTCAATAACGTGGAATGTCGACCGCTGGCCGGGACCAGACATGCTTATTGTGTGCTTACAGTCGATACCTTACACCGCAATAGACTGGGGGAATGATTTTGGCGGCTGCTGTGAGGCGTTCCGACTGCAAATCGGAGACATCGAGGGAAAGCCTGACGGCAGGTGCATCATGTTTCCTCCTAGGAAGGGTGATGGACGGGGACTGGAGGTCATGTTGCAATACGAGAAGAGCACGCTTGATAGACTGGATGCAGACGAAGGTTTTACACGTTGGTTCGAGAGGAGGTCTTGAATACCCCAAGTTGAAAGGTCACAAACATGTGCATCTAGTTAAGGAAAGGAAGCACGATATGATAATTTTCATGCAAGCTCGCTGTGCTTCAATGAACATTATATTACTCAAATGATGCAATGCCCGGTCCCATATTCTAGGTTGTCTGTGGAACGGAGACACTGCCCATGCGGGCCTGCTAGCTGAAAGGTGGCAAGGAAGCAGAATGAAATACTGCGTATTACAATTATATCACCAGAATTACCAGGTGAGAATTGAAATGCAAGAGTGAAACGACCAGTGACATGGACTAAGCCTGATTCCTTAAAAACACTAGGCGGCCCGTGCTAAGCGCATCAGTCCACGCACGTCTAGCTTACAAGCAGTGTGGATGAACCGCTACTTGAAAAGTACATAATTTATTCATAAACCTTTGGAATGGAAGACTGGGTAGGTAGAAGAAGTAGGTACAAGAGTAATTCCCCCCACCCCTCCGCGAAAATAATATCATATAGATAAAACCCCAAATCGCCACACACCATGAGATAGCCTGCTACCTAAATTCGGTCAAAAGAGATGCCAGAAGAGAGCATGTTCAAAGTTTTGCTTTTTTCATCGCCATTGACGCAAATGACTCTAGCACATTATGTCGCACGCAGACATTCTTGCACACTGTCGACATTTCAACATCTGCCATGAGGCGCTCAAGGACGATCTCTTCAGCACTAATGATGACATCCAGGTCTCCATTGGGCTGTCTTGGGAGAATAATGACCTCGCCTCGCGGCGTTTCACGTCCTATATATGGCTCACGTAGAGCGACGCTGCACCCAAGCTCACCTCCCCAATCAGCCCGTAAGCCAATACCGCCTAAGGAATGCTCAGTCACCAGCAAATCGATTGGACCTTTAGGAACCAGTCCCGGGCTCATTGGCGTGCGGAGAGAAATTTCCAGCATCTCCATGTAGTCAGGCTCGTTCCAGGCGGTGCCGAACTCGCGAACTCTCTTTGCGATCCCCGAGATGCCCTTCCACTGGTCCTGCTGGGGCTTGAGGACATCGCGATCTACGCACACCCTGACTAGATCCACACAAGCGCCGAGGAACGTGGCGGGTAAGGGCGGGTTCAGCTTGCGGCGGACATCAATCGCTGTTACGATCTGCGCAGTCTGTGGCTCATCCCCGCGCCTGTTGCCTCTCTTGGCCAAGGAGAGTCTCTGCCAGATGAATGCCGTTACGACGTCAACATTGGATAGCTTCACGCTGGTGTCCACACGTCTGACAGCACCCACCAAGGCCCTGAGCTTAGAGGGCGTAAACCGCCAGATGCCCGACGATGGCTCTAAGAAATACTCGAGCTGGTCGGGGTTTGCTTCGGTGACATGTGCCTTGACAAAAATGTTCGCAATGTCGTCGACCATCTTTATTAGATCTGTAGGATCTATCACGGTATAGGGTTTTGAGGTTTTGTTTAGAGCTCCAATCTCTTCTATCTCAAACATACTTTTGACAGTAGGCAGGAGTCGCTTTCGGTCGGGCCATGGAAACTGCCTGGGGATTGCTACGGGCTTGCCGGCTGCCTCAGTGACCTGTTTCGTGTATTTGGCCCAGTTTACCATGAGTGCCGTGCCCAGCGCTAGATCGCTGACGAGATGGGAGATAGAGGCGGTCCAGACGATGCCTCCGCGAACGTGGCAGATCTTCGTCACAAAAATCGGTTGGCCATCTTCGTTTGTAGGAAAAGGATCTGGGCGGAACTCCTTAAGGCCGTCCAGGTCTCCATCCACATACGGAAAGCCGCACTTCTGCAGCTCGCTGAAGGAAGGAAATCTCGGGCCTTTGCTCGTGTCACTGAAGTGAAAGTAGGCGCCAGCATAAGGCGCAGGCAGGATTTCCACGCTGAAATCACCACGCTCGCTTTGTCGAAGCGTGCCAGCGAGGATGGGCATCTCGCCAAGCACAAGGCTCAAGCCTTGCTTGAGATCGTAGAAGATTTGCTCGACATTTACGCTGCTGCAAATCGGGAAGAAGAGAGAGATGGACTCGCGCGCATAGATTCTCAATGGCAGAGCAACTGAATTGGATTGGCTTGATGGGCCTCGCGGGCTGCACAAAAGTCACACCCGAAGTGTGCAGTCGTGGTTGCGGGTCTGTATGCATAGTCGCATATGATAATTGTGGTTCTGGTAGATGTGAGAGACTCGAAGTCAAGAGAGTTGAGGAGTGAGCAGTGAAGGCAGCATAATCAGCTTTCCACATAAAATATTGCGACAGACGCTAAGTACTTGTCTAACAAGCATGACATCTCACAATTAGGACTCTTTACCATGTGTTTGGTGCGGACATCAAAGCAAGCTCCTGTCGTGGAAGCATGTAACCTACACTATTATTACCCCGCAAATTACCCCGGAAATCGCCCCACGAAACAGCGCGATCAGAGCAAAGAGGCATGTGAAAAGTATCGATACTGTACAGGATAGATCCCGAGGCCAATGTTCTATCGTGAAGTTTGAATTAAAATGCAGCACAGTAGCTGGGATCATCAGGCACAATTTATCGCTGAAACGCTCCTAATGGGCATCGACACAAGGGAGGACGCGGTGGCGCTGATAGTCCAGGTTGGTATTCTCGTACCTGCAGGTTGCGCTATCGCCACCCCTTCCCCCCCTTACCCCGCGGATCCCAGAACCATTGTTAGCACATGCGTTCAAATAACTGGTGCCAAAAAGGGCAACCTTGTGAATCTTGCTTGGGCCGAATGGTCGCCGTCTACCATGCATTCATCTAATCCTTTGCTGCATCTCATGACTTGCCGTCTGGAAACCTCGCTCGACCGTTTGAACGTCTGCGTACGTCGGCATCCTTCTGCTCAATAGATTCCGCAAATTTGATACCAAGATGATTTCTCCGGCGGCATCGGTATTCGGCGATGCTTCGCAGTGGACTGCCAGCGTGCCTGCTAGCATCGACGGAAGCTGGACTTATAACAGTCAAAGGTCTTCTATTGAGATGATCGAAGCCGAGTCCAGAGAAGCCGGTGCAGAACGACAGGCTCAACGCAACGATAACGTTCGGCAGCTTGCAAAGAACATGTCTCCTTGGACGTGTAATACCTGCCTTACTGCAGAAGCCAATCCTTTCCAACCACCACAGAATAGCGCTCTCGATCCAAACGGCTCGGCTTTCGAGGCTAGGGCCTGGACCAAAGCCGTTCTTGCCCTTCGGTCAAAAGATCCTGGAAAGTATCCAGAGAGGACTACTGGCGTCGCCTTTCGTGATCTTAATGCCTACGGCTTTGGAGTGCCTACAGACTATCAGAAAACTGTAGGCAATGTCTGGCTAGGAGTCCTCGGTCTAGTACGCAAGCGTCTTGGAACTGGAAAGAGGAAAATTGAGATACTTAGAGGTCTCGATGGGATAGTCGAAGCCGGAGAGATGCTTGTTGTACTGGGTCCTCCCGGTTCTGGCTGTACGACCTTCCTCAAGACCATATCTGGCGAAACCCACGGCTTTAACATTGACGAGAAGTCACACTTGAACTATCAAGGTGAATTCATCCGTCATTTTTAATTTCTAGGTCAGCTAACTCGCGATTTGGACAGGCATTAGTGCAAAGCAGATGCAAACGGAGTTCAGGGGCGAGGCTATATACACGGCTGAGAATGATGTCCACTTCCCGATGCTTACAGTCGGGCAGACGCTCTATTTTGCTGCTAGAGCTCGTGCTCCCCGTGAAATTCCAGGTGGCGTTTCAAAGGACGTCTATGCCCAACACATGCGCGATGTTGTCATGGCCACCTTTGGAATCCTACATACTATAGATACCAATGTCGGTAATGACTTTGTTCGCGGTGTATCTGGCGGCGAGCGTAAGCGCATTACCATTGCGGAGGCGATGCTGTCGCAGGCTCCTCTACAATGCTGGTACGCCTTCCTCAGACTCGGCATCGAACTCCATTCTATCCAACCTTTTTAAATCTTGCCCGTCTTGATTTTCCTTTGTAATTGTTTTTGTCGCTAAGTTGCCTGACTACATCGATTCTGCCTGCGCAGTGTCTACAGGTTCAGCCGTACTGCTTACTCGCTACATACAGCTTACGATTGATCAGGGATAATTCCACACGTGGTCTCGACGTAGCAAATGCTATTGAATTTGCCAGGACTCTTAGAATGAGTACAGAACTCTCAGGCGCCACGGCCTGTGTTTCTATTTATCAGGCATCCCAAGCTACCTACGACCTATTTGACAAAGTCTTACTCTTGTATGAAGGTTGTCAAACTTTCTTCGGAAAGACCATCGAGGCTAAGCAATACTTCCTTGATCTGGGCTTTGACTGTCCCGCTCGCCAAACAGATGCCGACTTTCTGACTTCTATGACCAATCCGCAAGAGCGTTTAGTCCGCCCAGGTTATGAACATCTCGTTCCGGAAACCCCACATGAATTTGCAGACTGGTGGTACAACAGCTCCAATTATTCCCAACTCGAGCAAGATCTCGAGGCGTACGACAGACGATTTGCCATAGGTGGCAAACATCTCGACGAGTTTTCTGCATCCCGTAGAGCTCAGCAAGCACGTAGTCAGCGAAAGAAATCACCATTCACCCTGGCCTATTTCGAGCAAATCAGCTTATGCCTGTGGCGCGGTTTCACTAGGCTGAGAGCAGATCCGTCCGTTACGCTCATCGCGGCTTTCTTCAACATTTTGATGGCCTTGATAGCCTCATCCGTGTTTTACAATCTCCAGCCTACTACCGGAAGCTTCTTTTAGCGTGGCGCTTTATTGTTCTTCGCTGTTCTTCTAAACGCTTTCGCCTCAGCGCTCGAGGTAGGTGGATTTCAGAGCCTATTGAGCGGTCTTCCGCTAATACCTATTAATAGATCATCATTCTCTACGCCTAACGACCCATCGTCGAGAAGCATGCTAGATATGCATTGTATCACCCATCAGCCGAGGCGTTTGCAAGCATGATCACGGATATTCCTTATAAAATCACAAATTCTATCTGCTTCAACCTCGTTCTTTACTTCATGGCCAACCTTAGACGCGAACCAGGCCCCTTTTTCTTTTTTCTTCTCGTCTCGTTTATTATCACGCTTGTTATGTCAATGATGTTTAGGACTATCGCTTCAGTGACCCGTACGTTGGAGCAGGCTCTAGCGCCTTCGGCACTTATAATTACAGCTCTTGTTATCTATACTGGATTCGTAATTCCGACTACATATATGGTCGGCTGGGCACGCTGGATTAATTTCATCAACCCCGTGGCATACGGCTTTGAAGCTCTCATGGCTAACGAATTTCATAACCGCAGCTTCACTTGCAGCACCTATGTCCCATTTGGCGGCTTCTATGACGATGTGCCTCTAGTCAATAGAGCCTGTGTCGCTATTGGCTCTGTTCTTGGACAGACTACAGTGAATGGAGACGTTTATCTCGCCAGCGCCTTTGGCTACCATAACTCCCACAAATGGCGGAATGTTGGCATTATGGCCGCTTTCCTTGTGCTCTTCCTCATCACCTACGTCTGGTCCGCAGAGAATGTGCGAGCGAAGAAGAGCCAAGGAGAAATACTCCTGTTCCAACGCCGGAAATTTGAACGAGAGATCAGCAAGCAGCAGCGCACCGATACTGAAAGGGGCGAACCTGGCATTCCAATGCAAGTCATCACGAACCAATTCATCCTCAGAGAGCAGTTACATCTTCAGAAACATACTACAACCTTTCATTGGTCCGACATAACCTATGACATCAAGGTCAAAGGAGGAAGTCGTAGGTTATTGAACTCGATAGACGGCTGGGTAAAGCCCGGAACACTTACGGCTCTGATGGGTGAATCTGGCGCTGGCAAAACTACACTACTCGATGTACTCGCCTCACGAAAAACTGTTGGCATAATCGGAGGCGATATGCTTGTTGATGATTGCGCCAAAGATACAAACTTTCAACGCAAAACGGGATACGTCCAGCAGCAAGATTTGCACCTACAGACGTCGACTGTCCGTGAAGCACTCAACTTCTCTGCCTTGCTCCGTCAGCCTGCCTACATCAAGCGGGCGGATCGACTGGCATATGTGGATGAGGTGATTGAACTTCTTAACATGCAGCCATTTGCAGATGCTATTGTCGGTGTCCCTGGCGAAGGTCTGAATGTCGAACAACGGAAGCGCGTCACGATTGGCGTAGAGCTTGCCGCAAGGCCACAGCTTCTGCTCTTTCTCGATGAGCCAACGTCTGGCCTGGATTCTCAAACGTCCTGGTCGATTTGTGATCTCTTAGATAAGTTGACCAGCAATGGCCAGGCAATCTTGTGTACTATCCATCAACCCTCTGCGATATTATTTCAACGTTTCGATCGCCTCTTGTTCCTCGCAAAGGGCGGTAACCCCGTGTACTTTGGTCCCATCGGCGACAATGCCTCGATACTCACTGGCTACTTCGAGCGAAACGGTGCAGCACGTTGTGGCGTAGCGCAGAACCCAGCGGAATGGATGTTGGATGTTATTGGTGCGGCGCCAGGTTCTTCGACCACCATCAACTGGCCGCGCGTATGGCGTGCAAGCAAGGAATACCAAGAGGTGAAATGCGAGCTCAGGACGTTGCAGTGTCATCGGGCTATCGATGATTCGAGTTCGGGTATAACCATCGACGCTAAGCAGGCATTCCAGGAGTTTGCGCAGCCATTTTCTGTACAGTCCTGGGAAGTCACTAAACGCGTTTTCCAGCAGACTTGGCGAGATCCCGTCTATATTTACAGCAAGCTTGCTTTATGTCTGTTCTCTGCCTTGTTCATTGGCTTCTCCTTCTTTAAAGCGCCCAACAGCCAGACTGGGCTACAAAATCAGATGTTTGGCATCTTCTTGCGTAAGCCTCTGTTATCTAGATTTACTGAGCAGTATCAGCGCTAACTTGCATGAAGTTGGCAGCATTGTGCCCAATCTCGTACAGCAAACGCATCCTCGTTTTGTCACACAACGTGACCTGTACGAAGCGAGAGAACGGCCTTCGAAGTCTTATTCCTGGAAGTCGTTTATGCTTGCCAACATACTGGTAGAACTTATATGGCAGCTGCCTATGGCAGTAGTCATCTTCTTCTGCTGGTATTATCCGATGGGGCTCTGGCGTAACGCCGAAGCAACTGACTCGGTCACCACACGAGGGCTCCAAATGTTCCTCTTCATCGTCCAATTCATGGTTTATGCATCCACTTTTGCTAGCGCTACAATTGCTGGCGTTGGCTCGGCGGAGGTCGGAGGCGCGTTGACCAATGTTTTGTTTTCCCTCGCACTCGTCTTTTGTGGTGTCCTAGCCACGAAGGACCAGTTACCAGGATTCTGGGTTTTCATGTACCGACTATCGCCGTTAACCTACTTGGTATCCGGTATGCTCACGACAGCAGTCGCAGGCACAGACCTCGCGTGTGCAACAAACGAACTGCTCCGGTTCGACTCCTTGCCGGGACAGAACTGCTCCGCCTACCTTGCTACGTACGTCAAAATCTTGGGCGGTTACCTCCAGCCTAGTACAGAAGGTTCTTCTCGTTGCGAGTTTTGCCCGTACGGCAGTACTAATCAGTACCTTGCTCTCCTCGACATGCACTACGATCAAAGTTGGCGCAATTTCGGCATCTTATGGGTATTTATTCTGTTCAACGTCTGCTTCGCCTTCTTCATATATTGGCTTGCTAGGGTACCGAAGACGTGGAGCCTAAAGGGCAAGGACAGACAAGAGAGACAGCAGGTTTCATAAGGTTATCGCAAAATCGTGCTGTAGTGCGTACCATTACAGAAGCGAGTGATGCCATTTAAATTAAACTAAGGTAGCGTTTGATTTAATTTGATTATAGCCTAACGTACATGCATAGCGAGTGGGCCAGCATAGCGAACGGACCACTCTATTTTACACTATAAATCACGAATTTCATAACATAATATCTCAACAACCCTTTAATAATAAGTTATAAAAATTTAATCCTAGCCTTTTATAAGCATTTAAAGTAGTCTATTTGATTTTTAAAGCAATTGGTCTTGTAGTTATTGAGATATTAAGTTATGAAATTCGTGATTTATAATGTAAAATAGAGTGGTCCGTTCGCTATGCTGGCCCACTCGCTATGCATGTACGTTAGTCTAGTACTAATTTATAAGCTAGATTTTCTTCTTCATTTAACGATGTGGCGGCTAGGAGGCTGCTGGAAAGGACAGCTTCTGTCGCTGTTTTACGTAGCTCGCTTCATTGAAGATGGGAATAATTCCCAGGCACGAGGTACAATTCCAAACAAGCCCCATTATTGGATTGAATGGAGCTGCTCCTTCGTTGGAATAATCTTACAGCGGAAAATCATATGGCCACATCTATGTACAGAAATGTCACACCAAAAATCACGAATTTCGTGACTTGAAACTCAACAACCCTAGAGATAAATTGCTTACGATCTAGCGCAAGCAAGCATCGTTTAGGATGTTGCGCAAATATTCCCCATATGCTATGGAGCTCGACTAACTTTAAATGAGAGTGTTTTGTGCAGTAAGAATATTTGATGATCTCGTAGGCATTGCTAAGCCGCTTCAAACGTCCTGTTGTTCTGTTGTTCCGCTTCACTAGTTACATTAGGCCGCTAGCTTCGATTTCGCCGAAGACCTTCGGCGACGACATGTGGGGAATAATCTTTCGCCAGGCCGATGGCGTTCTTCCCACTGCCAGATCCAATTATCCTAGAAGTTTCTGCAATTAACTTTAGTGGAGTGCCGAAGGTCGTCGGTGGTTTCCTAGATTCCCTGCATTCTAAAGCCTTCTGTGAGCTTTAAAGGCTTAATGCGGGGAACTTAACCTAGCTCGTTGGAATTGCTGTTTATGTAAGAAACTAGCATGTTCTCGCAAGCTGAGAGGTGTGGACCGTGGAGCGAGTGCAGTGAAGTGGGGATGCAATTAGACAGTGGAGAAAGTCTACCTTGTTGATGATACCAATAGCTGCGGTATTCTCACTTCAACCATTACGAGTGTTCGTCTCCACTACTCGACCTCGGTCCACAATCCGAGGTGCCTTTACGACTTTTAGCTGCTGCCGATTAAGCCCGACTCTTTCCTTCGCGGGCTCGCGTAGGCGTGCCGAGGGAGGTCCCTATAGTCGCCTAAGAGGGTCTAGTCTGACTGACACCTCCCTTATTCCTTGAATAGGCAACGCGCCTCGGCGATCCCTGCCTCCCCACCTTTGGGAGTCCTTGGAAGGGAGACTAAATAGATGAGAGCCTTATACCTCTAGATCACAACACACACGTCCTATTGTTGTAATAGATTCCCGCACGAGCTTAGTATGAGGCACCGAGGCAACCAGCGCAAACACTGTACGAACAGTTTGCAGGGTTTACCAGTGTTAACGGAACAGGCAAGGTGTTTCTATATAGAGCAGATATTGACGCCAAATAGTCTATGGAGATGACTTTGGGCTGAGGCAGACAACCCCTGAGATACTCTGGACCTTCGTCAAACTCATCGACTAACTATTATCTGTTTTAGGTTAGTTGGAATCGTTCCATGGTCAAAGCCCTCCTGGAAACAGGTCCATCTCCTACATAGCAGTGCGAGCACTTGTAATACTTGGACTTAGGTCGCTAAGTCCAAGGGCCGAGGCAACCGATACACCACAGTATTGCGTTTCTGGGAACACTCGAGAAATATAATGTAAGACCGAGGAGACAAGCTAGAGCAACAGACCTGAAAGTTCGATTCAACATTTCAACCAATGTTTGCAATTATGCCAGGTACAATGAAGTCGCTATAAAAATACGTTTGGTTGCAATGGTTATACGAAAATAATATCGTCGTATTGTTATTGGTCAGGCATTCTTATCTACACCACCATCGGAATATTCTCCCCAATCATTCTCTCAGTTTGTCGCCCTGGCATAGGGATAATAATCGGCCCCACCGTCCCATCTGCTCGCCACAACAGCTCCTGAGCAGCCGAAAGATTGACCACTTCCGATCATTAGCCCTTTGGCTTTCTCGCTAAAATTTGGTGTCTATATGAACGAAAAATATCTCTTCACCTACTCGTTCTCTGTTGTAAATTACTACCCGTCACTTGACGAATAGAGAGGATCCACGACTGCAACTACCATGATGCCCCACGAAGTATTTAAAATACAAAAGCAGCACAGAGGGTTTGGAGGGAGTCCCGTTCGAGGAAATAGATCCCTAAGACTAGGAGCCTATAAAGTCTATTATACCCGTAAACTAAGGTACCTTACTCTTTGCGGTTTTAAGGCGTGTGTTAGGTGTTACGAAGAAGGCAACCGCTGCATCCGCAGGATGAGCTAAGTAGGGTGAGTGACTCATATAATTAAATAAATGGATTACGCTTATACGTTTTTCTCTTCTTTGCACTTAGAATTTCTTAGCAAGTAACCGTTAACTCTAAAACCCTAACGGTTTCTAGCTCTGAAACTTCTCCTAAATCATTATCATAGCTAATCCTTTCTAACGATTTCGATTCGTCATTAGGCATAGACTAGGACGTACCTCGCTAGAACCCCTTGCATTTCATGCTTTTAGAAGCCTAACGGCTATTAGGTATCCCTAGCGTTAACTCATGCCATCCTAATGACGTTATGTTAAGTGGAAATGAGACACAAATTAAGGTTAGACATGATTAGTGCATTCTTCCTCATACATCCTCTAACACATGCATAAGTGGCATTTCTAGGTCTCTTAGTTAGAGTAGGTCTTCTAGATTGCATATTACTATCGTGTCTTTCCTACTAACCTAATTATGCTAGCCACATTGTTTTAAACGAACAAGCCTAACAGATCTCCGTCACGCCCCTGCAGTGGTGATAAAGCTACTTTAATAGGGTCGCAAGCACCTTTGTCTTCTCTTGAGCCACATTATTCACATTCACTTAGTGAATCATAGCACTAGGAAGGTCAGGTTTATGAATAGGGGATCTCTAGTGACTAAGTTAATGTACTGTTAGGCCCTTAGCTATATCCTAGCTCAACATCTGGCATCTGCCTCTTATGCCGGGCGCATTTTTGGAAGAGAAATGAATTCACGTGTCCGTCTATTTTTGCCGTCAGGGCCACACTAGTCATGGGTCCTACGGCGTAGGAGGTTCCCTTGCATAAGGTTAACTAAGTAAGCCTTTCAAGTAAAACGCGTTACAGCATATAAGGCCTGACTAGGTTACATCCAGTCTAATTTGACTGGATTGATATTAGATTCTAGCCACAGAATAAAGCTAGTTACATAAAGAAGGCATTAAAACCCATTCGCAGTGAAAGAATATAAATGCACGAGCAGGCCATGGGCTATCGGACAAAATAGTGAAGAATAGTTAAGTCTCAGCAAAGCTCTTTCCAGCCTGCTGAAGATTTCATTCCGGGTGCTCGACGTTGCATACCTGGGGAAAGCCCTTATCGGAGAGTGCTCCTAGACATGCCCTTGGTAAACGCAAAGAAAACAAGGCATTGTATATACCCTTGCTCGCCAACCTGGAATAAATCCCGTTGGTGCATGATGTCTAGCTGGATTAGACGGATTTTGTACGCGGCTAAGTCATGTAACTTTCCATTGTGAGAGTCTTCCCACAGCTCTCAGCTATAAGCTGTGATTGGCGCTGCCTGGAGGTGACCTCGGAAGGAGGATCGACGGTTTACTGATCATTATCAGTTTGTTTAGGATGGCGTACTCCAACTTGAGTTTGACGCTATAGGAAGCTGCCTTTAACGGGACTTGAACAGCGTAGAAACCTGCATATTGGACTGCGACGACCGACACATCCAAAATGAGAATAATAGCGTTGATGATTAGGAGTTGTATCAAAATCCTATGTCGCCAGCCATCTGTGCGGAGCCATAACAGCTTCAACGTTTCCCATATATAGATGCCGGACAGTATAGACTCCTGCACACAGAAACCAACTAGCTGGACCTGTTCCATTATGTTGTATCCGCGGGCAAACAATTCGGTGTGCGGCGATATCACTCCAAACGCTAACACCAGGGTGGGAACGGAGAGCAGAATTGCATCGATGATGATCATCCAGAGCAAGGCTCGAATGACCTTGGGATTTCGGTGTACCAGATGCAGCCGTGACCAGAGTACTAGAGACTGGCCTGTCACCATTGCGCACCAACCCGAGATGGCAAGTGTGAGCGAGAAGTATGGTGAGACCCTGGTGTTGGCTAAGATGAGCAAGAGGAACCCCAGGATATGCACAGCGACACTGATTGAAGAAACCAGCAAACTCCAGAAGTAACATCCTTGGTATCTCTTGAAGGCGATAAAGCAAAGCACCACGAGCTCCATACTATTGTACCACGCGATACCCGCAAATGCCATGGATGAGTATCCCTCTGCAGTGGTCCATTTCCACCCCGCGATAATGCTTGCCGCGGTCTGCATTGCTACAGGACAATATGGCTAACATCTGGGTGAGGTGTCAAATATGGGTATAAGAACTCGTCTACTCATGAGCAATGAAGAAAAGAAACGAGTGAGGTCGCCACGTTCTTTATATCACACAATCTGTGGTTGGATTGCCTCGACCAGCAAAGAATATGGCCTCGTTCGGCGGCTGGCGTCATGCAAAAATGCCAAGCCCCAAAATGATCAATCCAATCCCAAAAACGTTAGAGCAGCTAGGCAAGGAGGTCCACTTACTCTGGGGTAAAAGTCATGACCCGTCTTCGTCTTTGCTTTTCTCGGGTGAGGGGTGTGCGAGCCGTTTCTATCATTGGTAAGGCCTTAGCGAGAATCCCCGCCAATGATATCAGGGCTGTGAGCTGTGTGGGTCAAAGCGCAATGGATCGAATTAGCGGACAGCTACGTCGATCCACTCCGTCTTGAGACTAAAGCATTATTTTAGACAGTGAGCTAACCATGATTTCATTATTGTAACGTTGGCACCACTCATAGAACATCAGACCCTATACCAGCTCTTTTGCTAGTCTCCATACTCTTACCACAGTACGCACTGATCGGCGGGGAAATGAGATGGGGCTTTTTTAATTTCGCTACGCTTTGGTAAAGCGCATGCGAGACAGGGCTGTCAGCCGTGTGGGGTCGGAGCGATCTGGACCGGATTAGGAGACTACTTCGTTGATCTACTTCGCATTTAGACAAAAAGCTAACGAGGTTAAGTTATTATGTTAACTTCGAGAATGTTTCCCCGGGGCCAATAATGCACGCCCTCCTGGCCAAACGTGTTAGAGAGACGCGGGGCGGAGCCGATTTGAGAGCGGCAAAACAAAAAATTGTTAACCAGCACTATGCCGTTCACCATCAAAGGAGATGCGATTTGCTTTTATGAGGAAGAGGAGCATCAGCGACCACTGCCGCGTGGGGTTTAATTGCCTGCCTATTAATGATACTGGTGTCTCCAGCCATAATAATTATACGAAATGCGGGTTGCGTGGTCAGAACTAGCGGCTTGGCGGCAGAAGCGACATCTCTAGATTTAGTCGCTTCGTTGGGCAGGCGGTGAGGGGATGGCGTTTGTCTCGCATGGTACTTACTCATCTCTTAGCGGATTCTAACGAACATTTCAGACACACCAGCTCTTGTCACGTGCTCCACGTGAAGGGAGGTCTGCATATGAAAGGCATGCGATCTAAACAAAACCCTGATTTATGTCTGTGGATGCGTGCCTACCTGAAATCTGGTTATTAGAATAGGACGTATGTGTTGTGGTCTAGAGGTATACGACTTTCGTCTATTTAGTATTCCTTCCGAGGACTTCGAGAGGCGGGAAGGTAGGAAGTGCCGGGAGGCAGGGATCGAAAGGCGGGGAGGCAGGGATCGCCGAGGAGCGTTGCCTATTTAAGCAATAAGGTACAAATAGGATAGACTAGACACTCTAGGCCACTATTGGGACCTTCCCTCGGCACGCCTATGCGAGCCCGCGAATGAAAGTATTGCGCCTAATCTCTAGCCACTAAAAGTCGGATCCGGACCGAGGTGGAGTAGTGGAAACAACCCCATAATATCACAGGTAGGCTATGGGTAGGCTATAGGCCCGCCTATGATCCCGGATTGTGAAAGCGCTTCTGAGATCTGCTTATGAAAATAAGTGGAGACTGCTCCTGATACTACAAGTTCAGATACTGATAGAAGAACCCTTGAGCCTCGGGGTTTGGTGGTCTTCGGTTTCGGTATTCTCGAATGATGAGGAAGGTATTAGCTGTGAGAATAGTAGCTGGGTGCATGTTTTCTTCCATCAGCTTTAGCGTTCTGAGTCTGTAAGTAATGACAAAAAGGTTGGCACCTGGTTCCCCTCATTTCTTCCGGACAGTATAACCTAGCCAGTGCTAATAGTCCAAAGTGTTCACTCTTCAGCGGCGCCTGTTCCTTTCTTTCGCATCCCTTGCAAAACCAGAAGTCGCATCGTACTCGTACCTGTCGTCCTTCTACGGCACACCCATTCTAGGCACCTTCCACGGGACTGCCTCCGATTCAATCGCATAATAACTCCAGTCTGCCGTACGTGCTGATGACAGGTCACTTCCCACTCCTTCCTGGGAGCAGCCCATTATATGTCAAACACGCGCACAATCTGTCCCACTGTTTTTGTGAGCGCCATCATTGCAACATGTTTCCCTGCGCATGTTAGATATTACCGTCGAGAGCCAGAGAGGGTGAATTGGGACTAGACTTACCTACACATCCCCTAAGTAACGGCACACCTATATGGAGAGACGAGGGAGGTACTCACAGCCAAAATACTCCGATCCATTTTCCTAACCTGCTTCTCGTCCGCGTCTAGCCATCGATCTGGACGGAAGGATTCAGCGTCATCCCCGAATACCCCCTTATCGCGCTGCGTCGCCCACCCACTCATCCCAACTACCGTGCCCTCGGGCACGAAGCGGCCGCTTAGTATAGCCCCTCCCGCTGGCACAACCCGATCTAAGGGCGTGCCCACGATAGCATTCATGCGTAACGCTTCTTTAATGCAGGCTTGTCTACTCTGCGTCAGCAGATGATGCTACCGCTATGGAAACGGGTAAAGGGGTTTACAGGTATGGTAGGTTCTGACCCTCGGCAAACGATAGGGTTTCAGAGAGCAGACCTCTAGCGTCCGCATTTTGGAGCTCTTTGACGAGCTTCGCATAGGCTTCGGGCGTCTTAACGAGGTAGTAGAAGCAGGCACGGGGACTAGCGGAGTTGGTATTCACTGCGCCAACGCTGTTTTTTGGGGTTAGCTCCCGAGGTGAGAGTGCGTGCTGTTGTAGAAACTTACAAAATTATGAGAATGTTATTAATGAGGTCGCGGTCTGTCATGACATGGGGGTTCTTGAGTTGCTTCTGCCGAAGGTAATCCAAGAAATTACCGCGCAAATCTGCCGACTTCTCATCATATTTGTCTATTGCTACACGTGCAGTCTACATCACTTAGTGGTGGCCTTATATAGTTTGGGGGATCATACTTCCGTAATCAACCTCATCGGGTTTGCGTTTGAGATGCTGTCCAGGAACCGGACCAGGTATGGATTGCCGAGGAGGTATTTGTGGAGGTATGGGTACTGCCCGACAAGTGTGCCGTAACCCATTGGCTACTGTTGATATAATACTAACTACATAGGACTCATCTATTCAGTCATCGCTCCTCTTATTTTAGTCTTCAGCATGATTTACTTTGGGGGGCTTTGGGTTCTATACCGGTTCTACCCTCCAAAGCTCTCTGATTTGGAGCTCGGTGCCTCTGGCCTGTTTTACCCAACAGCAATTCGTCAGTTAATGACAGGCATATACTTCATGGAATTATGCCTTGCTGGCCTATTCTTTCTCGTCCGCGATGCTGACGGCAATGCCACATGCACCGCACAAGCGATAATTATGATTGTTACTATGGCCTTCACTGCACTGTTTCATTTTTCGTTAGATCATAAAAGTGGATTACATTGGCTATCCTCGCGACCCATTTTCAAGCAGCTGACGGCTCAATCCGGTAGTAAAAACAAGGATATGCGCGTTGCAACAAAGATATTTTAAAGTCCTTGTCAAGACGAAACTCTTACTTCTGATCCTCCAGTCCTATGGATTCCAAGGGACGAGCTCGGAGTCGCGGAAGATGAGATCGTCCATACGAGAGAAACTTATAACAGCATTGGGATCAGCTGCGACGGCGCATCTCTCGATGCACAAGGCAAATTAATATTGGGGGGCCAGCCTCCCGATTGGCGTTCAAAGTGAGATGGTTGGGCTTTACAGAATGTTCACAGGGATTCTGGAGTCGGTATCTCTATACGTAACGCGAGTCCAGGCACGTCGTGTAAATAGTAGTATTTAGAGACTCCTGAGGCTTAGCTAGTACTTGGCTCAAACACTTCCATATGAGATACCTTCAAAGACCAGTTCAAAGAATATCGACACTGATTTGAAGGTCATCACTAGTTCACAAGGGATTTTGTAGTACTGCTTCCCTTTGGAATTCGTAGCAAGTACGAATAGATCTTTCGGCACCTTTGTAAGATCGGCTTCTACAGTGCAAAGTGGGAATATTGCTAGCGACCGAAATCAGTAGCGTGGCAAACCTCAACATGCGTGTAACTTACATGGATGCTCGCCGTCTTCAGGGCTGGACTCATCATTGCAGCACAATAGTTCGTCCCGGAAGACAAAGCTGCCAAAATGTATATCCACAACGCGGTAGAATTCTAGAGATATCTTCTTGCCATCCAACAATTCCATGCCCTAAACTGCGTCAGCTCCTGAAAATTTGGATGGGCTAGCTCACCTTGGACATTTTCTGCTCTCCATTTTTCCTCCATCGAGTCCCAAACTTTACACGTGACTGGGTGTCGGTTTGGATCAAAGGTGCGATACGCTGTAACCCCGTAATGGCGACAAGCTTTTCGACTGTTAATAGCGTTTCCGTATGTTCCGCGGAGAACGGCTCCCCTGAGAGACATTATGTTGTGTTTTAGCGTAAGTAGAGAGTAGTTTACCTGACAACTGACGTCCAACTGTATCACGCGGTTAGCAAGCGTCTATCGCCAAGCCTCGAAATCTCAACGGATGAACTGACGCATTAGGTGGCTGCATGATATCAATGTTGCTGAACTTCTTCTGTAACCTTCAGGGCTCCTGGTCCCGCCCCTTAGCCAACACCTGCATTTGAGCCTTTCTGAGAATGTTACCCAGCGTCGATGGTGGCGAGCGTAACGGCAGCTGTACACGCCGCTGATCTGCATACACTGCCGAAAACCACATCGTTCGTCCCCTCAATCCCTGACTAGGACTGGCTTTCGTCGACGCAATAAGACTGGTTTTTGACTGATACGGGAGCAGCCAGTGTGTTAGTCGGAGAAGGTAGAAGAACTCTTCCAGCCAGCTCTCTGCCCTGCTATATCCAAGCCGTCTTTCGATCAACTCAAAACTCTTATGGAAGATCACCCGGTATGGCTTGCTTCCCCACCCGTGACGCTCCTTGCCTTGCCATCATCTCACATGAAGAAGAAATACACCAGGTCTTTCACCCCCTCAGACCTCATTTTGTTGCCTGTCACCGCATGTGGCGGACTTGCCTGTCCATCTACCTGAAACATCTCCTTCATGTCTCAGTAGCAGAATTGCCCAACCATCCTCTTCTGTATTACTTCAAGCCTCAGCTCCAGACAACGCCTGTTTGCCTTAAGAATCGTCTTGCAGATGTCCGTATCGAATTGCTCTAGGTTAAGTACGTGAAGGTGCTCAAGCCACGCACCTTGCAGTCGCTGGTTGCCATCCATATTACTCTCGGCCTGGTTGAAGCGGATAAACATGTCTTTACTCCACCTCCGCGAATCATCTCAAAGTAGAAACAAATCTGACCTTGATTTCAATCTCCTTCTTGTACGTCCACATCCTCTTTATTAAGCTTCAAAATCATGAAAATCTCCTATTCAGTATTACTTCAATTCAGAGGATCTCAAACACCGTAGAATACACACGGTCGAACATTCGTGGGGGCGGAGTGTTGGCTTTGAGAGATTTGATAGGTCGCCTTAATCGTCAACCCCACGTGTCGCATTGATCTTAGTAATCTGGGGTTTTGCGTCATTAAACGTGACATGCCGATGCTGCCATACCATACCTACGCTGAGATAATGACGGGTGACATATCGACGACAATAACATACCGACGGGTGACATATCGACAATAACATATCTTTACTCCCAGAATCTCAGTATTCTCCCTTATCACCTCTACGCAATCTACGTTCATCTCACAATGTCCAATGAGAAGGACGGGCATAATGCACATGAAGCCAGCCATGATAACGAGCAAAGCCTTTTTAATGAACTCGCCGTAAACGATGTTCCTGCTCATACGAATGCTGAACATCCTCCTGATGGTGGATATGGCTGGATTTGCGTTGCCGCCTGTTTCAACATCAATTGCTTCACTTGGGGTGTTGTCGCTGTAAGATCTATAAAACCCAACGCTGCATCCGGATGAGGTACGATGCGCCCTAATTAGCAATAGTCTTATGGTGTATTTCTTGGGTATTATCTTGAGAATGACATCTACCCGAGTGCTACAGATATTGACTTTGCCCTCATCGGAGGTCTTAATTTTTCAATGGCAATGCTGGTGTCACCAATCGTGACGGTCATCACCCGCCGGTGTGGGATTCATATGCTGATGCTCATGGGCATCACTTTTCAGACCGCAGGCTTCATCGCGGCCTCATTTGCAACACTCATTTGGCACCTCTACATTTGGCACCTCTACCTTACCCAAGGAATCCTCGTGGGGTTCGGAGTGGGCTTCACCTATATCCCTATTCCTGCAGTCTCTGAAGTAATGTTACGGCTCACCCCACCATTAGCGCCGAACGAGGGATTGGCTGAGAAGCTGCATGTGAGAAACCATAGTCATTGGCTACGAGAAGGATACAGGAACCAGGACCACGTGATCCCGATCCTTTTGGATTCAGGATCGTATAAGGAGCGTCTAGGTATCATCTAGGGATCGTCTGAGTAGCAGACAGGATCCATTAGGCACGACGCCACTATATAAAGAGATAGTTAGTTCTTAGATAGGAGCTTCGTGCTCAACTCAATACAGTATTTGTTATATACTAGTAACGTGTTTTACGAAAGCCTTTGTGATTGATCCCCTGCCTCCTCTGTTAAGTAAACCTTACGCAACGAAACCTCTGTGAGTCTTATAGTTTAAGACCCAGCGTTACAAGTAATCGCGCTTAAGCTGAGACGTCCAAATTCTCAACATGAATTTCTCCACCCCCAAATTTTCGCTGGGATGGCATACCTCGTAGCTAGTTTGGCTAGCTTGGAGTTGTGGTGAGTTAATCGAAGATCGAGGACTTTGGCCAATCTCTCATGTGAAGGGCTACATGAAACATAACCTAGCAAATAACACAAGACCAGCCGAGTGACTAGGTTATGAGCGCATGACAGATCCAGTGTTCTTAGCAGGATCATTGGGAACGATGTTGATCGTTGCACTGGACGAAAACGTGGTGATTTGAACCGATTTCCAACGGGGCTGCAGGGGCTATCTACCAGCTGGGAAGCACTTGGCCAATAGGATTCTCAAAGACTGAGTGACTGAGAGTGACGGCACCATTGGTTTGTCAACCGAAGGATGAATGAAAATGTCTTTCGGTGTTTTGGAGCCCCTACTGCAATGTTTGACCGTCCTGGTTCATCTGATGGCACTGCGAGTATGGTGATTGGAAGGCGGAATAAAGCGTGTTGTACTTACTTCCTCGACATCACAAGCGCTTCCCCGGTCGCGCGATCCAACAGCACTCACACACAGAGAGTGGGTTGCAACTAGCAGACCTCATTTCGTTTGAGTATGGCCTTCTCGGTATACTAGTGGATTTGATTCTGATCCGTTGTCTCGGTCAGTTTCCAGGGTTACGAGACTTCATGTATAATTGCAGTTCCCCTGAAAGAGTTCCGATTGCAAGGCCATCAATCTCGCAAAATCGCAGGACGCACACAGATCAAGGACTTTTTTGGGTCTGGTGATGCAGAAGTGAGAGTCTCGTTATTGAAATCTCAGTTCTCATGCGCAGAGTAGACAAATATACAGGACTAGACAGACGCTAAGAAGCTCTTGTACCGTAGAAGCTCCTGTGCCCCGCAGTGCGCCGTCAGAACTATATTGGGTGGATCGTGGATGCGCGGCCCCTCAACTTAGTGAGGGGCTGTGAATCGCGATCAGCAGGGGTTGAATGGATCTGGCGTTGCTCCGTGGCGTGTGGCCTGTGCCCGGGATTGCGTCATCCCGTCGTGTTGGCGCCGTGGCAGCTTCACCCATATCCACACCTTATTTCACAGGGAGCATGGGATACAGTTTCAATTTTGCCATGCTCAGGGCGCCAACGAACAGTCCTTAATAGTGCCCTTGCTCAATCCACGATTCTGATGTCACGTGAAGCATTAATATCCATATATCACATTAGAGTAGGTGTGTCCTATGTATTCTAGCCATAGAAGCTCAAGAAAACATAACGTACTGTGCAACAAAGGTGGAGGTTGCCAGAACTTCGCGAATGGACCTGGACTGCTGACAGATATGTACACTCATCAGTGGATACTAAGTAGAACGAAGGCAAACCTACGCCATAGAGGAGATAAAGGTTACCGACTTCAGCCAATCCTAGGAGCTTTCAGCTTCTAAGATCTGGAGACTCATATCTCAACTGATCATAGGCTTGACGGCATAGACTTGGAACGAGCCTGTGATTATATTAGCCTAGAACCACCATATGGGGAGCTTGCAATGTTCGTACCAGCCCACTCGTTGAAATCCATGATTCCCAGTGAAGCTGCCAACTTTTTGGCATCACTTGCCATCGAAGTCTTGTCCTGACAACCGCATGTGGATGAACCGGATTGACAGCAGGACTCCTTTTGCTCCGGCTTGCAGCATCTCGCTTGCATCTCCGCATTGCAGCAAGATGAAACTTTCTCTGCGCCCGTTCCACAGCATGATGTCCCGTCCTCTCCTGCAGTCAAGTACACGTTCAAGTCGTTCTTAGTGTCTACGATAAGAGGGTCTGGCGCATGCAAGTTAGTCATTGGGTATGCGCCAGTGGACAAGATTCGACTCACCACAAAATCCTGCCTTTTTGAGATACGCTTCATACTCGCTGACCTGACTCGCTCCAGAGATGCACCCCACATACAAGGCGATGTTCATCTTTATGTCCTCAGTTAACTCCTTCCGGGCCAGGATGTCGCTAATGGAAACTCTTCCGCCAGGCCTGAGCAGTCGGTACATCTCATTAAACGCAAGCTGCTTCTCCGCTGCAGGAACGAGATTAATGACGCAGTTGCTGATAATACAGTCGGCTATGTTGTCTGGCAGTGGGATAGAGGTGATGGCTCCTCGGACGAACTCTATGTTCTCATCGTTGATCTTGATTTTGTTGGAATTTGCCTTTTCGATCATGTTCTTTGCCAAATCGTTAGTGCGTCATCCAAGTGCCGATGCAGATCGGATGCTCACTCGCCTCGTTCATGTCAACTCCAATTGCCTTACCAGATGGACCAACCCCTTTTGCGGCTGTGAAGACATCGAAGCCAGCACCACATCCAAGGTCAATAACGGTTTCGCCCTGCGTAAATTAGCACATAGATCCACTGCAGGGCATGGCTATACATGCCTCTCTCAGCTTAGCAAGCGCAAGCGGATTGCCACAGCTCAATCCGAGATTCGCACCCTCTGGAATGCTAGCCAGTTCTTCTTCAGTGTACCCGAAGGACTTGGCGACTGTCTGTTCGTACTGGCCGGTGCTACTCTTGTCGATTGACCCGTATCGCTTATTGACTTCGTCGTAAACGTGTTTGGATTCCATTGTGCCGAATGTCGTTGGGTATGACCGGTGAATGAAGAATGCTTTGTGATCACTCTAATGAATTTGCTTTCTTGTTCGTGGCACGGAAGGGTTCGATGAGCCCGGCTCGATCGAGAACTTATATAGACCTTTCATGGACAGTGATATGTCACCGCTCATGCCATCGAGTACTCAATTAACCCTTTTATAGACAGCGATATGTCACAGCTTATGTCATCCGCTGGTGAATTTTGACAATTGGGCAAGCATCGATTTGTCCGATATCAAACCTTGGGATGGAGCTTCGCGGTTTAGACCCAAGGCTGCAGTGGAAGCATCATTTCGCCACACGAATCGCGCGAGCTAGCTAGGTCCTGCTTACGTAACCGAATTTGATATGTCACCAGTTTCCCTGTTCTGGTATATAGTTAATCGGTGACAGATCGTTGAAGAACCTCAAATAGCCAACCGCCATGGCCTCCAATTCACATTCCCATGCCGTCGCACCCGGGACACGGCCCAAGAGAATCCACGTCACGGCGCAGCATACCCTAGAGCGGGTTCGCAACAACCAGCGCCGCCATCGCGCTCGTCGGAGGGACTACATCGAGACGCTAGAACAGAAGCTCAGTCAGGCAGAACAGTCTATCAGGACCCTCCGAGATCAGGTTGAAGCTCTTCAAGCGGAATTATACCAACGCCGCAGTCAGGATGACCAGAGCGTGTCATACCCTCCCGTACGGCCACGACAGCTTCAGAGTGATGAGGGTGTCAGATCGCCTGCCAAACTACCTAGCCCCCGAGAGACAGGCTTTCAAGCATTCGGCCTGCTTCCGGACCCTGCCAACCTGGGGATGTTGACACTGTCCACCCCGCCTCCAGTTCAGCTCCCGCTCTCTGACGACTTCTCCCGCGGACTCGGCCCGGAATCTGTTGATGCCATCTCTCCACATGCTGGACCTGAAGATGCCGATGGATCCCCCGAACCCGGAGTTTCAAGAGCGGTTGTTCCTCTAACCCAGTCGCCTAACTATACCTACGAAACTCCATTACCCGGGTCACCTGCATCAACTGGCGTCAATGGAGAATGTCGCTCCAGATCATTCAGCGCATCGGATCTAACTCTTCAAACAACGGATTATCAGCTCATTGGAGGAGCTGGAACGTTGCTATATACGACAGCAAATCCAGAGCCGATTCCGATGACAACGGGAACCTGCTGCTCTAATGGGCACTCTTCGAAGCCCGACGACAACAAGACAGACGAACATGCCGTGATTTTAAGTGGAGAGAACTCGCCCTTACTATCAGGATACGTCTTCCAGCCAGCCGTGGAAGCCTACTACACATACAACACCGAGGGCGAGTCGACGATGCTTTGTGCAGAGGCATATCTTCTCATCGCTCAGCAGAACTTCAAGCGAGTTAGCCAGAAAGATGTAGCTATCTGGCTCTGGCACGGGTGTCGAAAGTCGCTGCGTCCTGGCGAGGGATGTCGAGTCAAGACAGATGTGTTATTCAATCTTTTAGCGTTTATTAGCGACGCATGAATAGCAACGTGAATATCGAATCCGATAAGCGACCACGGGCTCATCCACTTCTCGGAGGAGTTAATGGCGCCTATAATGGGGCAGTACCTGTGGACCATACAGTACTGTGGAGGATCTAGTACTGTGGCAGCTGCAAGCGACGTAATGCACACTAGTGATCAACGTGGAACGTATCTGAACGCAACGAGGATTCGGAATGCATGGAAAAGAACCATAGTCGCCCTGAAATGCTACGTCTGCAAGAGTAGTCGCAGAGGGACGGTGAAACCCCGACGACGCGAGCAATCGGCACGAGATTTGAAGATATCAGCGACAGCAATCACACAGCAGGCTCGAAGATGTCACAATTTTCACGATGAACGAGGGACAACAGAAGTCGTTATTCTGTGCTTATGTTCTTTTGCTTCTAATCGCTGCGCCACTAGCCTCGAAGCACAAGTGCTAATGCGTACCATCCCCTTGGCCTGGTCTGTTGGTGACCTCAGAACTCGGCTGTTCAATGTGCAGGTCGTGAATCAAGTCGTGCCAGGGAAAGACGAGGCTGCCACTTTTTTGTCTCCTTACACTCACAGGCGACTCGGTGATTAGGTTGGGGATCTTTTGCCTTTCTCTTCTTCCGCTTACTTTCAGCCCCGCTTTCCAGGCAGCAGGGCTGCACGACAGGAAAGAAAACGCCTATTCTGGGTTCCGACCTCACCCCAAACCACCAAATCCTAACCCTCACTGTCCATCCGCTCCTCTCCCCTCTACGGGTCCTACATCCCCTCTCACCCACGTTGCAGCTTCATCACAGCGGATCTAATGGTTCGTGTGCCGGGCGGAGTAGTCAAGAAGGGGCTTTGTGACTGGGAGAGCGATATACCTGCAATTTATGGTAGCGGCCTTATTTTCTTGTTCTCCCTCCTCAAACCGTCATTTGCAGTACGTTAATTGCTTATCATGGCCTTGTGGATTGGCATTTCCAACCGATTGTCTGAAGAATCATCGATGTCAAGGAGCCGGTGTTTTCATCGCTCCTATCTTCACTATACTTCGGTTCGTAACAATGCTCGACTTCGGTCAGATCAATAGGTGAAGAGCCAACCCAGGGAGGGACAGTGGCGCAACCAACCAATCCAATGCCTCCGGGGAGACGCTCGTAAGGCGATATTTTAACTCAGCCACGTTCTCCATGACGCATATTCCAATCTGACTTTGTCACGGAAATCATTCTTGGTAACGACTCCCTTCCATTTGGTCGTGCTTTTGGGCCATCACCGAGCACAGGCCGCACACTAACAGACATACATACCCGTTTGCTGGAAGAAAGAGAGGAAAGGGAAAGGGTTTTTCCTTTAGTGGGCAGGACTACACATGAAGACTGAGTAACATGATACGCAGTTGATGAAACACTGGCAATACGGAGAAGCAGATTGAAACTTCGTAATTCGGCAGGAACGTGTGCACTTGGCCAATAATCGTGACATATTTGCACAATCTATTAATCTACCTATTCTGGATACACCTGACCGTCTTTGCTTCCCTAGCGGTATCATTCAGGTCCTACTACCTGAGCTGCTTGATCAGAATTCTTCGAGGAATCTATTTCAGACAAGACTACATACATAGGTTACTTCCTAGCTTTAGGGAAGTCGCGGCCTGTGTAATCTTCTATGAGTCCTCAGATGCCTTTAATGCTCGGTCTTGAAGTATGCGCGATGTTATTAGCAGAACCTCCTGTGCTTTTTCAAGTTCTTGGATCTGAGTTGCTTCTTCTTCGCGAAGGGCTTTCACCACAGTAAGCAGTTCCGCATTCTCTCCTTTAATTCTTATCATCTTGATCTCTAGAGCCTCTCTTATAGCCACTTCTGCGTTAAATCTCTCACGCTAATCTTTAGCGCTAAGTTGAAAGGTAATTGTATTACTAGAAGGATGTTCTCTACTCTTCTCTAGTACATCAAAAGCTATGCTTGTTGTAACGAGTCGTGTTTCTTGTCTGTAGTCTGCAGCGCCTTTTCCGAGCATAGCCTTAAAGTGTACTCCTACTCCGTTGCACAGGTCGATATAGGCCCTAGTCGAGTGCTTGCTTAGTTGTTTATTAAACAATGTAGCCTTTCTAACTGTCAAAATACTCCATTGATACAAATCCTCTGGTTTTGTTATGAGCTTGACATCGATGGGGAGTATGGCAAGCCTAAGTTGGGAGTCTGGTCACATGACACAATTAGATATGGCTTGTTATATATCGAGGACACTCACGAATGTGATTGGCTAACTTCTCCCTGCACTCTGTTCGCCATTTGGCCCTCTCCTGGTTGCTAGTTCGAGGGTAATTCATTCTGAATCTAATTACATATTTCACTGCCGCTATAGCGCCATGTTATATTTACGTGGTTGTAATGGTTTATTTACGCGTGGTGGCACTTTGCAGCAGAAAATTGAGGTGTATCACTGGGTGGTGACTAGCAGATCGCTGCTCTTTCAAATTGTGAGCCATTACCACTCTCACTCACGAGCATAGATGGCAACCGGACGTGGGATTTGAGCCGCAGTTGAATCCGCATCTAAGACGTAATCTTAATCTCAGAGTGATGACGATTTACACCACGCTAACGTCCTCAATGGCTCTTCTCACAACATCGTCAGCCACAACTGAACCCGCGATTTGAGCCACATCTTAAATCCCAATATGATAACGACAATAATATTATTTATCTTATGACGTCATAGGTCCCTCATTTGTGTACCACACCAGTCACCTCTGTAAAATAGTCCATCATGACTTTTGTAAAGATGAATGGCCCTATCGTCGACATAACGTCCTCAAATGTGAAAGTAGCTCCTGGCTTTTTCAATTCGATTAATTTCTCGAGGGACTCTGTTACCCTCTTGACAATGGTCTGTATAGCTAGGTGGCCTGGCTTAGCTAGCATAGTATATTAGCTTAGCTAGATAGAGTAAGTTGAGCCTAGCTAGATAGGTTCCTTGTAGTGGTCGTTCTCGATACCGATAACGAGGTTTACTAAGCCACGGTATTGCTTCGGGATCCATTCTGATATAGGTTAGCTTAGAGATACATCGATATTAGCCTAGACACTACCTTCTCGTAGCAAGATAAGATAGCGTAGATAATTAGCCTTTATAATAGGGTCGTTTAACTTCGTGGATACCTTAGCGATACGTGCAAAGCAGGACTGTACGTAGCGTCATTATTAGCATCCGTGATACGCTCGTAACGCTAGCTGGGGTTGATGATGCGCCATTGGTGTAGGAAGCCAGCTGTCCTTTTGGGTTTAGAGTCGTCTTTCTAACTTTGCTAGATCTTCGAGGGGAATGGTTGCAATAGGAGAGAGCCTTGTTAATAGGATTTTAGAGTTAGCCCTTAAGAGCACGGATAACGCGAGCATTGATAGGAGAACGGTCTTTGTGCTTACCGTCATGATAGGTGTATCTGTAGTGACTAACTAGCAAGAGTATGGTCAAGAGCCCTGCTAGCATAGCGAATATATGCTTCCCTAGGTATATTCATTGGGACCGAACGGAGCTATTCGGAACTGAAAAATAATAAAAGTGTTTCAATTTTTGCACTAGTTGAGCTGGGGGACTCGAAATACTAATGGGGCTCTTACATGCGCGTGGCATGAACCTTGGCTGCGGTGTACAGATCAAGTAGTCCTAGGTGAGGCAGAAGGGGTGAAGGACTAGTGGCATGAGACGTAAAGGCCAACGAGGAATGAGCAAAGGAGAGTAAGAAGGACAGAAGGGCGGGAATTGCAGTATGTATACTTCGTAGCAGCGCCATGTTATTTTTACGTAGTCGCGTGGTGGTTTACTTACGCGTGGTGACACTTTGCAGCAGAAAATTGAGGTGTGTGGTCAACAGCTGGTATCACCGGGTGGTGACCACCAGATCGCTGCTCTTTCAAATTGTGAGCAATTATCTCCGTCAGCTTATTGCTACTGTCACTCACGGGCATAGATGGCAACCGGACGCGCGGTTTGAGCCATAGTTGAATTCGCAATTTGAGAAGAATGTAATATTAGTTTCAGAGTGACGACGATTTACACCACGCCAACATCGTCAATGGCTTTCCTCACAACATTGTCAGCCACAATTGGCAACCGCACCCGCAATTTGAGCCACAGTTTAAATCGCAATTTGAAAACGATAATAGTATTATCTATCTGATGGCGTCGTAGGTCCCGCATTTCTCCCCTCTACCTTCTCATCCTCATTCGTTGTCTATCGTATTAAGCTTAAGCCTTTTTATCAGTTCTTGGCCTTAAGAGCTCTAGTTTATAGTCGTTATAAATGAGCTGTGGTTTGAAGTTGTGTTCATGTGTTTTGATTTCATTATAATGTTCTCACTTCACGTTCACACTCCTCCACATGGCGCTAGCTGTTTTGGGCATACGCACAACAAGATATATCACAAAACGTAGCTTAGAACCTTCATAGAATTAATCAACCCAATTACCCTGCACCGCTGCAACTGCGAGACTCTGTGAATTAGAGCTCCAGTTCCAACAGTTTACCGTACAAGACAGTCGTCCGAGTCGTTACTTACACTCCCCTGCTTCACCTCCCCATTGTGATTCCTCACCCCCCTACTCCCCGTCTCACTTAACGGGATTGCCCCCCCATTTGGGCCCGACGCACCAGCAACACTCCCAAACCCAGGTCCACGGGGAGCATAACCCCCTCCACTCCTCGCCGCGGACCCAGTGCCAGTTGCCGTCCTTGTCCTCGCGCCCTTCACGACGTATACTCTTAGACTGGTCAAGCTGACGACAATGACAGCGACGGTGCTTTCGATGGCGGACCAGAGGGCGAGCCAGACGAGTTCGGGGTGGGTGTGCGTGGTATTCGTGACGATGACGCGGATGATGGCGAAGGTGATGATGGCCACACCGAGACCAGCGACGGAGCCGATGGCGATTTTCTCGGCGCGGGAGCGCTTGACTACCCAGAGTAGTTTCCACGGGAGGGCGATAACTGCGGTTTTAAGTTAGGGGTGGAACAGAAAAATTGAAAGGATGGTGCTGGACAGGGGGCAATTCGGATGAGGGTGAGACATACTGGCAACATCGCTGATAATGTCAAGGGCAGTGCTGCCCTTCAGACTCAGAATTGAGAGTTGGATATTACGATCAGTAGTACAACCGCCTGTGAGTTGATTAGTCAATTGCCTCTGGGGAGTGAGTTCGGTCAGTTTCTGGTCTGGTCTTACCAATGGTAGCAACGGTGAATTCGGTGCAGGAGAGTGGGTAGCTAATGACGCAAAATATATATCCTATGACCGTGATGGAAGTGGCTCCGTACCATAGCATACGATCGAGCTTCAACCCATTACCTAGCGGGTAAAACAAAGTTAAGAACGAAGCCTTGACGGTCCATAGGCACGACCAGAAAACGAGAGTAATGGCGAATTGCATCCGAATATATAAATTTGTATCTGAAATGAACTTGGCCGACGCTGCTTCAGTTGTAGGAGGTGCCTGGAGACCTGCCAATACCTCAGCTAGATTGAACATGGGCTCTTTAATGACTGTGTACATGATGGCTGATGCGATGAGGAGGGCCAGTGCAAAGGCCGTGAAGAGGTCGTCGAGCTGGAAACCGCCATTGTAGTAGCGCTTGCGGATGTAGCCTCGTAGTATAACAGCCAAGGTTGCAATGAACACGCCAATCCAGACAACGAGCTTTAAATCCGTGGTCAGCGAGAGTTCGTCACTACTGCCGTTCGACTCACCATCAGCGCCAGCCTCGTCGTGGAGGGCGGCTTCTCTTCAGTTTTTGCTGCCATGGCGAATATGACTGTGATAGTCCTCTTCGATTACAATTCCAGAGGTTCACGGAACCTCAGACCTTTTGGGTGGTTCGAGGTGCCATTTGAGACATTTAGTTCGACGCCCTCCTGCGGCAAATGCCGTCTTGGTTAATCTGTGGGATGCACGGCAGAGTGCAGACAGATAGAGAAAGTCCGGCCAATTGGAGAGTAATTACGGCAGGCATGGTAGGATCTGCCAGGAGTTGCGACGCCTTCCATGGACACCTGCATCTTGTGCCATATTGCGGTTCTCCCGGCATGAAAATGGAAGGCTTGTTGTGTGTGGTGGGGGCCTCGCCAGGATCATTTTGGGTGAAGTTAAACCTTGTATGGCACTAACGCACTTATGCTCAGATCATCTCAGACCAAGGACGCGGACAGGGAATTCGAAACCGAGTTACCCTCGTTCCCGGCCGTTATTTTGGAATCGGCTCTTCGAAGTGAAAATGACGCTCTATTTCAGCGCCACAACTCCTTAGTAGCGTGCTTCACTCGCCAATACTTTCTTCATGGGAACGATACGGACCGTTTGGAGGGGCATTTCTAGTGAGTGGATCAAGACACAGGGGCCATGCTGAGCCTTCCCACGCTACGACTGACACAGTTGTGCCGTGCGCATTGAAAGATGCCTCGCGATGCTCCGTATACTCGCTCGTACTCGAGTACAATGGGCCCGTACAATGGTTTCCAGCGGCCTTTCGCGGAGTCCTTGGATGTAGCTTTTGGGTGGCATTTGTGCCCAGGCCTAGCTGACGAAGTGGTGAAGAATGCGACCATAAATCGCCGCTACTCGCACTTGAACGACGATTTTGGATAAACTGATAACCACCGACATCAGTCTCTGTACCTGGCATTATAGCATCGGCGCATTGAGATACGCGAAGGATGATAGCTCTGAAACCTGTGAACGATCACTACTCTGAGAGTAAGAGCAGGAGGTGATCACGACGGCGAAGATCGCGAGCGCGCAGGGATCGACGCCGTGGATCATACCGTAACGAATCTAGGCCGAGAATGATAGGTGGGTGCGACGATCGCGAAATGCGCCGCTCAGTTCCAAAGGAGGCTGCGCGGGTCAAAATAAACCTTTGTCTGTCAATAATCGCCCGGGAAAACTGCCGAGTGTTCGCTGAAGAAGCGACTTGCGGCCGTGGAAGCGACCTGCGTTCGCCGCCACTCCGCAACAAAACTCGTACCATAGCTACCCATAGTATTTTAGATAGTAACACTATGCAATCGATTTAATGGAAGGGACTCCTTTATCAAACGCCCGTGAATGGCTTACGGAAAACCCAACTGAATCTATTGCTGCTGCAAGCCGGATTTTCAATGTTCCAAAATCGACATTACAGTCAAGTATTACCCGGCTCGCTCAAAGTGACAGCAAGGTGGGCTTAACAAAGCGCTTACAGCTGCGCAAGTAGAAGCCCTTAAGCAATGGATTATGAAGCAGTATGTGCTAGGGCTCCGATCTACGAGAAAGATGATATTTGCTGCAGTTTGCCAGCTTAAAAGCCCACAGCCACCACTATCCCAGAGCTGGCTCACGAAATTTATCAAAAATGAGCTTCAAGATTTCCACTTTATCACGACAAAGCCAATTGCGCAGCAAAGGTGCTCTATACCCCAAGCCCTGAAAACCGTACGTCTATTACCATACTCGAGACCGTGTCAGCAGTAGGAGGGGTTATACCACCAGTACTTATTATTCCTGGTAAAATACATATGGATTCCTGGTACCACCCCAACCTTCTTGGCACAGAGCTATTCCTATCCTCAATGTTCTGCCGGAGGCATTATGCCTGTACCGTGATGGATGACCGGTCCCAGACCTGAAGTCGGTTTCCCCCTTGCTGATTCGCTGTACTGCTAACGCTCGCCACGCTAAAAGCCGACCCCTTGCATGCATGTTCACCTCATTCGTCCACCACAGTATAAAGCCAATTGCTTTAAAATTCAAACAGAGTATTTTAAATGCTTATAAAAGACTGAATAAGTTACGTATTTCTATAATTTAGTATTGAAGGGTTGTTGAGATAAAATTCCTGATTTTTGGTGTAAAATGCAGTGCGCCCGCATGCTTGTGTGCGCCGCATGCTTATGGACCACGTTACCTATACTTTAGCATAAGTAATTAGAGCTTCTCCTCTTAACATAAGTAGTAATATGTAGTCTTTTATTATATGACCCCTTTTAAGTATAGTTCTAGGAGGTTTGTTCAGTGATTTATAGACTTTCCAATCTAATGATTTTACTTTTTTTTTTCGCAATTTAAAGGTCCTATGTTCCTTTACATATTATTTTTGCCCTGAGTGACGGCAAGTGTCCAGTATGCTTTACTCGCAGTCTTTTGTGAAGTTACGTACTTGTCATTCTCATCGCGTCTTCCTTCAAATATCGCTGAACCACTTCAAGTTCAAAAGTAAAACCGCCATTGGCGTATCGTAACAAGTGAACACGGCAATCCTAATTAGTTAGTAAAGTGGCGCTCTATATAGACTCAATATACCTTATAAGCGATCGCTTGACTTGTCCCCCTATAAGAACTTGACTCTACATAGGCACTACCTCTAGCGCTAGTATTAGCAAAGAAAACCAAAGCGAAAGATAGCTAGACTCTATAGCGCTCATGTAGATAGTCATAATCATTAGAACACCATAGATGTGTCATTAATATTGTTAGGTCTTTGCTAGTGACTAAGTATTTGTCACGTTTCTTTGTGCTCAGACTAAGCTTCGTCTCTAAAGATCCCTCAATATACTAGATATATGTTAATTAACTCTTAATAGAAGGGGCTCGCAGATCATATACCAGCAACATCACTGACGATATTCTTAGCAAGCTTAGATTTTGTAATGCAGGTTTGATAGCTAACATATCGGTGCCACATATTAAGAACGCTGTAGACTGTTAGAAGTTCCTCAATTCGACCATATCGCGATGAAGCATAGTATTCAACAAAGTCTTTGTACAGAGCGCTGTCATGTTGTAGCGATGACTCTATCTGTATACCCTTTACAGCAAGAAACCTAATATCTCCGTTAGTAGCACTATACACAGTGTCGAGTCTCACCATCCCCACGTCCACGTGCTCGTCTTTGGTGGAACTCGGTTGCGCAGCTTCAGATGACGCAGCGGGGTAGTACGTACCAGTACGTACCCTACAGTCATCAGACGGTGGATCAATGGGTGGTCCCACGTGGCCCTCAGGAACCAGCGGGGTTCACAACATGGTGGCGCGATCGACAGGGGTTAACCACCCTCACTCCGTCCACGTCGCCTTCTCTTGACTCCCCACTTGCCCCCGCTGAAACGCAGCCCTCTCTGCCACTAGTGGCATATCGTTACCATGCGACGATCCTCTGGTTCCATCCACTAGTGGCCTGCCAAGCTTTGAACCTGCCAAGCTTAGACGACAACCAATGCAGCTTGCCGATCTTTGTCATGCTCGAGGAGACATGGATAGAAGTTGAATAAATGCCACGCGCCAGCTGCAATCCAGTAAATCTGCAAGCGCCAGACTCCAGATGATCCGTGATTTCTCAACTGGCACAGCGCTGGATACTAAGGGATACACTCAAGCATTCTCAGCCCAGCATCGTACCATCATAGCCTCCGCAACCAAGCCATCTATAGATTACGACAACCCAGACTCAGCCTGCACAATCGACTCCACGCAATACGACCTTGCCAATCGCAAATATGCCTCATGACGATGTAGCTGGCTTCTGCCTAGCTATCCGTACAACATGAATTTTGAGCATCCTAATGGGCCTTCTCGAACAGCTGAGACAAGCCGAGATAGACAAGAAGGGTCAAGATCTACATTGTGGCAGCAGTGGATACGAGTGTAGGGGCGTACTGCTCAGCATTCTGCGGGTCGGGCGTTCCCAAACAGATCGATGAGAGGCTCAGCGGCGGGGGGCTGGGGGAGCACGGGCCAAACCGAACCTTACCTCTTTCAGGACTAAATCACCAAATCACCAAATCTCGGTTGGAATCGGCTACATGTCGGTCTTATGTAGATATGTATGGAGCATTTAAAGTCGCTATGCCATAGATCTGCAATTAGTGCTCTTTAGGATTAGCTCATCCAGGCATAGTGGATTACCGTAACCATGCCTCATGCAAAAATGGGCGGTCCTAGTAAAGTTCATTGTGCACTAATTCAGAGAGATGGGCTGTCAAAATGCCTTCAGCATCTCGTAGCCAATCAACCGCCTGTAGCACGTTATCTGGCATGGAATCAGTGTTTACAGACGTACTTGTATTAGTTGAGGCGAGACCAAAGACCTTGTATATATCCTGTAGAGGAAGATCTGCTCCTTGGGCTACCATATCTTTATCTTTATCAGTTTCCTTTTCGTTTTCTTTTTGATACAGCACTGAACCACGGACCGTTCTTGGTTTCTGAGTATAAATCAAAGATTCTTCCCAAGAGTCGTCCCCTCACACTACTCATGACCAGTATGTACTCCCACAGCTCTTATTGCTGTTGTAGAGCTGACAATTGGCAGAGCCAGACACCGGACGGGACTGTGGCTGAGGGAAAAGAGAAATAGAAATACGTTTGGAGAATGCACCAACCACCACAAACAACCAGATATCAATTATTTCCGAGTACAAGCCAAGAAAAGCTCGCCATTACGAGCACAACCGGCCGAAAGAGTCGAATTTGATCCAGCATTGGCTATTGCAATGGCAACGATGGGAAAAATTGTCGAGAGGCCTAGCCCTCAGAGCGTTTCAAGGCTGAAGAGAGAACCAAGTCTCAATCGAAGACGAAAGGCTAGCGTAACGGATTTGGGACTGATGGCAACCGTTCAAGAGGTTGCCATGGACTCCCGTAAGTTGTATGCATCGTTATTAAACCGCCGTTACTGATAGAAGATAGCTACTATACCCGGAACATTTCCAGTTCATGAACGTTCCATCAGCGTCCCAAGTGAACCCAGTTGGAGGCAAAATACCTATGGGCAGTCTATGCTCTTCGGACTTGAAGGGCCCATTGTGGATATTGAGCAACGTCGTATCTCGAGGATACGACTTCAACGCCGTAGTTCAACCTCACCAAGCACTAAAACGCAAGGGACACGGAGACATACAAAGGCGCTGGCACCACTCATAATCCCAAGCAATATGAACCTTTCTCCAGAAAGGGAGACGTTCCCCAAGCGGGTTCTCAATAGAATCAGCGAACAAAGCGTCGTCAGTGATACACCACCTGAAGTTCCACCAAAGTCAGCTCGGATGTTACCGGAAGATTCTCCTCAATCTGCACAATCCGCCCCGCCAAATTCAGCTGTCCTAACAATAACTCCATTTACTCCTTTATCAGCTTTATCAGCTTTCTCTGGCGCTTCGACCAATTTGTTACCTTTAAAATTTATGACAAGAGCGACCACACCAGCCACACCTGTTGACGGCCGTTCTTCACGAGCATCACCGCACACGGCGCCAGCCACAGCACCAACAACAACATTATCAAGTTCTAAAAGTAGACCAAGTCCAAACTGCCATTTCAGGGGTCTTTCAGAGTCATCAACAACTGTATTGGTTTCCAGGCCGAGCCATCGACGTACAGAATCAGAAGCGTCAATCATGGACCGTGGACGGCCGAAGAAGCGTTCAGACGGCACATCTACCAAAAACACAACTACGAATGCAAGCGAACAGATGGCCTTTGAGACATTACCTCAGGGAGTAAAAGCGTGCGATGTAACGTCAAAGTTCTCACCACAAGATATCGAGAGTTTAAGACGTCAAGCGCTTGACCAAGCTGCACAGTTTGAAGTTTTGGCTGCCAAAGACGTATCTGATCTGTCAAGGGTAGGCATATTTTCATTATCTACTCGTTCGTTTTATATGGCCAGAAACTAAGCCAAAACTCATAGGAACTCCGTGCCCTTGACGAACGTTGTGACTACCTCCGTCGCACTTACCGCTCTCTCCGCGCTGGCTGCCGCAACCTCCACGATCGCATCTACAGTTACCTCCGTTTTCCTCGCGTTGCGCGGTTCTCCCATGACGCAATCTTGAAACAGGAAGAGGCACTGGCGGAACTGGACTCGAGCATCGACGACTGGGTATTCAAGCTGGAGCAGGCGGAGAACCGACGCACACGCGTCAGGCAGAAGTTGTTCGAACACGTCGCTGCGGTAACCAGTATTCCAACAGGTGGTGCGGATATGGATATGAACGGTGCGCAGGACCATGAACCGATGAATCTCTGCTGCTCGAAGGTCACCGCCAATCATTCGCCACCCAGATCGCCGACCAGAGCGCCGTCGTCGCCACACGGCTCGCGGGAACTCAGGGCCGCGCCCGTGCCAACAAGTCCCGTACGTCTTGCGCGCCCTGTCCCAGCACAATTATCGACGCCACTTCTGTCGCCCAGCGCAGCTGAGAATGCGAGCATCAGCGAACGACACAGAGATAGCTACAGCACGGTTGGACGGCTAAGTGCGGAGAGCATCCGGATATATGCGGACTCGGATGTGTATGCGTTGTTGGCGGATGTGGAGGAGGAGATCAATCGGATGGGGCAGGGGTATATGGAGGAAGAGGTGTTACTATCGCAGATGAAGTATGATGGGACGCCGAGGAGTGGGACGACAACGTCCAGCACGTGATATCAGAATCGTGGATTGAGCAAGGGCAGTATAAGGGACTATTAGTTGGCGCCCTGAGCATGGCAGAATTGAAAACTGTGTCCCATGGTCCCTGTGAAATAAGGTGTGGAAAGGTAAAAGCTGACACGGCGCCAAGAAGGCGGGATGACGCAATCCGCGCGTCCACGGATCCACCCAATATAGTTCTGACGGCGCACTGCGGACAGGGCTGGCACCCCCGTAGGGGGGGAAAGCGGGTTGTCCCGGGAAACCGAGTTGACCCATCCACGTGGGCAGAATTTGGATAGCTTATAGCTTAGTGCAAGAAGGTTATTAATAAAACAACAACAACAACATGGACAGGGTGTTTGGGTAATTGAGGCATGTAGGGTTGTAACATTTAACCTCGAAGGGAGAGGATTAGGTTGAACTGTACGTTGTTAGCATAGATACTGTTTCAACCCTTATGGTCCTAAGACACCACCAGATAATGCGGATCATCCTACAGTCCAAACACTGGACCCAGTGTATTGCGGGTTTCAAAATAGCCCTGCAACACCTACTTGGTCCCTATTTATATTGTGATTTCCGAGCGCGAACCAAACTTGTAGAATTCTATGGGGCTACGGCCTTTACTTATGCCGTGGCCCGTAAGCTACTCTACCATACGAAACTACGCCCGTACGCTACACGTCTCAGAATATGGGTGCCTTATTCTGCCTGATTCTTAGGGCCAGAATCACAATATCTGCGGCTCAATGTCACGTGAACCTATAGCCTCGCGGGGGGCTCGTGTCGTGATACTAAAACAACTCTTCACGCAAAGTGTTATGCAACGGCAGAAGCAGGGCTGCTGCAAGGCCAGCCGAAAGTTGACTGGGAGGGTGGTGAAGATTGCAGAAATCTGCGAGGTAACCCATAGCCTAGGAAGAAGAGGGGCAATATTGCTCGTTGTCATCTTCAACAGAGGTACCTGGAGGAAGTCTGACATTCAAACTTTGCGTGCCTTGGTAGCTGATAGACCACGGAGATAAGTGCGCTCGATATTTGTGGGCAGTAGCGCGCCAACCTTGCCCATGAGCTAGAATTTCTCGCCACCAATGGCCCAATATGGAAGACATCAACTCTCTTGTAAGGGATTCTAATTGATTGTTTATTTGGCCCGTGCTCCCCCTGGCCCCCCCGCCGCTGAGCCTCTCATCGATCTGTTTGGGAACGCTCGACCTGCAGAATGCTGAGCAGTACGCCCTTACACTCGTATCCGCTGCTGCCAAGTATGTAGATCTCGACCTGCGCCCCCGCTGAGCCTCTCATCGATCTGTTTGGGAACGCTCGACCCGCAGAATGCTGAGCAGTACGCCCCTACACTCGTATCCGGTGCTGTCACGTATGCAGATCTCGGCTCTTCTTGTCTTATTTCAGCCTATCTCAGCTATACAGGGCACCGGCCGATACCTCAGCTGTTCGAGAAGGCCCATTGGGATGCTGCTCAAATTTTGCGTTGTAGGGATGGCTAGGCAGAAGCCACCTACATCGGTGGATGCCCCCCACCCTTACCTCAATTAAATAAAATTCCACTACTCTAATGTATTTCGAAGGCTTCGTGTGAGCCGCAGGCTAGCATCATGTGCCTTCGAAATTGCCTTCGAAATAAGCTGATAAGCTTAGAGAGATGCCTTCGAAATAAGCTGATAAGCTTAGAGAGATGCCTTCGAAATAAGCTGATAAGCTTAGAGAGATGCCTTCGAAATAAGCTGATAAGCTTAGAGAGAAGGTTCTTCGACAAGAAAGAGAGGGGGCGGCCTTCGGCCATTCTTCGATCCGCCCTTGGCTCTTTTCCGAACATGGTTCGCGTGGTCTCTTACAAATCGGTGGAAGTATAATCCGTATTTAATCCATATTGTTTCTTCCAGTTCGCTGTAAATATGATCCGTCCCACACTTGAAGTCGTGTTTCACTGGTAGATCCGGTTCTCCTTTGCGCATTGTCCTCACGTGTTTTGGTTATGCTTTTTTACACGGACAGCTGTTTGGGCCGGGTAACCACCTTGTCTTGGCCCCTGTACGATCTAGGGTATTGAGACATTTTGGGTTCCAGATTAGTATCTCTATACTGCTCTCCGTTTCTCTACACAAGACCCCACGGTTATGTTAATCCTACGTTTGCATCCTGGAGATTTATATTCTCATTTATTCTCATTATGCCTCCTGTTTATAGCTAAGTAATGTCTTCCCCTACTCTACCTACTCCTTCTGGCTCTCTACCTCCTGACTTGCAGGGCGGAACGATCCTAGTTACTGGGGGGCAGTGTGGTGACGAGTTGGCTGTTAGGATCGAGCAGCAGCGTGCGAAGATTCGAGTACTTGAGGTTACGGCCGAAGAGCGCCGGAGATCTGATCAACTTCGCACCCAAGAACGGTCTCAGAAAGCGGAGTGTAGAAGTCGAGATGTCCGTCGGCAGCAGGTTTCTACGGCGGTGACTACGGCAGAGAGACGTGTGAATTTCTACCAACAAGAGGAGCAGCGTCGCAAGGATAGGCAGGCACGGGACGAATCTGCTATGCAAGCTTTCTTGCGCCATGAAGCTGCTGCCAAGGAAGAGAAGGGGAAGAGGGAGCAGGAGAAGAGGGAGAAGAGGGAGGAGAAGGTTCGGGTGGCCGAGGAGCGTAGATTGGCGAAGGTCAAAGGAGGGAGCTAAAACAGGAATTACGTGACCAACAGGATCGACAGCGCCGAATAGAGAGGCAGAGGCGGGAGGAGGAGGATGCGCAAGAGTTATTACACCGCAAGGCTGCTATAGAAGCTAGGAGAGCTCAGGACGCGGAGAACTATAGGCTACGAGAGGAGCAGAGAGTGGCGACGCAGAGAGCGCGGGAACAGAAACGGCTGCTACATGATCAACAAGACTAGCAGCGCCGGCTAGAGCGACAGGCGCGAGACGAAGCTTGTATGCAGGCTCTTATACGTCATGAGGCTGCTACTAAGACGAAGAAGGCTCAGGAGGCCGAGGAGCATAGATTGGCGAAGGTTAGAGAGAGGGAGCAACAATTGGCTTTACGCGACCAACAGGCTCGGCAGCGTTGGATAGAGAAGGAGAGACGGGACGAGGCCGATGCTCAGTACAGAGCTGCTATTGAGACAAAGAAGAACCGGGACGCCGAAGGGAATAGGTTGCTGATCCTTAGAGAAAACGAGTTGGCAGAGCAGCAGAGGGTAGCGAGGCTCAACCTATTAGAGCAGAGACAGTTACTTGCTCGCCAGCAAGACGACGAGCGTCGTAGAGCGAGGGAGGCCCGGGATCGAGCTTGTTTACAGGCACACGAGCGCCATGAGGCTGCAGCTAAAGCAAAGAAGGCTCAAGAGGCGGAGGACCGTAGGCTTGCAAAGCTTAGAGACAAGGCTGCTGCCCAAGCAAGGAAGGCTCAAGAGGCAGAGGAACGCAGGCAAGCGAGGCTTAGAGAGGCGGAGCAGAAGCGAGTGTTGCGAGAGCAACGAACCGAACTATCGCGAGACAGGCGGCGTAAACGGGACGATGCCAGGACAGAGGCTAGTTTACGCCACGAGTCTGCTATCCATGCAAGGGAGAAGGAGGTTGAGGTACTTCGAGGACGGGTTGAAAAACAAAGGAGTGGAAGGTCTCTCGAAGTTGCTCAGAGACAGGCCGTACGGAGTCTACAAGAGGAGGTTCATCGTCAGGGTCGGGGAAGGCGAGATGAGGCCGGCAGACAAGCTCTTCAACGTCATAAGGCTGCCCTTCAGACTGAGAAGGCCCAGCAGAAATCACTCACAGAAGGACGTATCGTTGCCTTCGATGGTGTCCTCCCATCTTTCCTAGATGAGGAGTACCAGTATATGAAGCTTCGGCCGATTTTCCAGAGGTCATCACCTCCGAAATCCAGATGAGGGGTATGAAGGATTACCAAAGGGCGATCTCGGATGCCTCGAGACGTTTGCCATGTGGAATTTGTGGGGGCCTGTTCCAAGAGGATGACATGGTGAGCATTGACCTTCAAGCTGGTGACCTACGGTACTTCCTCCAGAGAACGAAGACCGCCCCTGACTGTTCCGTCGTTAAAGACGATATAGTCAGCCTGTGTACGACCTATAACTCGGCGATTGCCAAACGGGCTATCCCTCCACTTTCTGCTGGTAACTTTGTCAACTGCCTGTTCTGTCAAGACTATCCAGATGTTCTGAAGAATCTCAATACTGTCGAGGAGGCTTTCATAGCACGGGCTCATGTTGTCGGCATCTTCTTGAAACTGACCTTGGGTGCTAAGAGTGGAATCAGTTATAGAGGAAGTCGCGGTCATTCCGTCGCCGTGAGGCAGGATCCGAGTGGGCTTTTGAAGATCTTACCAGCTGCAAGGTTACGAGATCATACAACGATTACCGTCAGCTGGGATCGCGGGGCACCGCCGTCGGAAGAGAACCTCGCCTGGTTCTGCTCTGTTGATAGGGCGAAGGTCGTGGGCGCCTTGCTATGGCTGTGTGCTAATAACCCCGTCTACAAGTCGGTGGTCGTCGACTACTCTGTTTTGGACTCTTGGCCTGATTGCCACATTCCTCAAGAGATCAGAGACGCCTTTATTACATTAGGTTCTGAGCCAGGCTCTATGGATACTCCGGTGGAGGATGAACGGGAAGGCTATGTTACATCCTTGCAAGATGGACTTTTTGAGAACGAGCTAGATGCAGAGGTGGAGGACGCTGAGCCTGGCAGCATTCTTAGCCGGTCCTTCTTTTCCGACCTTCATGGTCAGGATCTCAACTCCACGCCGGCCACTTTGGCAAGCCTTCAGGCCATCCTTCAGGAGCTGGATTCTGACCGTTCAGGCCCAAGGGAAGACGATGCGGTTGATATCCAGGATGATGAGGAGGGCGAACTAAAAGATAAATCTCGCCTGCCACATATATCGTACAAGACGACACAGCAACTACCGCTAATGAGTGCCTTTACGGATCCAGACTATTTCACAGCGGCGTTTCCTACCCTATTTCCGTTTGGCATAGGCGGACATCTAGGTGATGCGAGTGGAGACCGTCCGGAGGAGGTATCTCTCAAGGTCTTTGCAAGATATACCATGCTCCACCATTCCCTACTGTAAGTACACCGTACTAAGTACTATATGATTCTAATCAGCAGTTTCTCTCAACACCACACCTTATGTTTTATATATATGATTTGATCCTGATACGGCAGGCTTCCTTCGGGAATCATGTGTAGGTCAAAAATGGCTATTGGGCTAAGGCTGCTCAACAGCTTACCAAGCTGTCAGCTGATGATCTCCAACATGCAGCGCAGGAATTTACCGATAGGAAGAAGATCTCGAACCCTGCTATCCACAGTCTGATTACCAATATGAGGATTATTTCATCATTTAACCCAGAGTCGTTTGGAGAGAAGATGAGGTTTAGGAACCTGATATTCGGCAAGATCGCCTGTCTTGGGCTCCCACTTATCTGGTTTACACTTAATCTAAAGGATATTGGTAATATCTTCGTGGTTAGGCTTACTGGTGAAGAGATTTCGCTAGATGAGCTGGGTGTCAAGTCTAAACTCTTACAGCTGACGATTAAGAATCCGAGTCTCGTCGCTCAATTCTTCCAGGTTGTCATCACCTCCTTCTTTGCCTGCTTCTTCAAGACGCTCTCTACGGAGCCTGGGATCTTCGGCACGGTGGGTTCTCATTTTGGAATAGTCGAATCGACAACGCGGATGATGCTACACCTCCACGGATTTGCCTGGCTCGCTGGTAATATCGGCGCTGCGAGTTTTCATTAGAGACTAAAGTCGGACGCAGACTTCAAGGACTGGGTCCTTACTTATATCCGTTCGATAGTTAGGGAGACGGTGGATCTTACTCTTGGTCAGCAATTCCAATCAGAGACTTCCGGCTCGCCCCGTTTTCCTATGCTAGAAGACATGACTGCGGCTGGGTTCTAAGAGGCTCTGGATGTCGACTCGAATAACGTAGCGGCCTGGGTCCAGATGCATACTCATAGTAAGACCTGTACCAAGTACCAAAAAAAGTTTCCACGGACACGTACGGGTGCGAATCCTGTTCCCATTGTCCAGAGTGAAGGGATGGTGACGGACGCCAACGAATCTCCACAACGTTCAGATACTCAGAGGCGGCTGCCCTCGCAATTTTGCAGGTTTCTATTTCCAAGACCGCTTGTTCCAGAATCTATGGTTACAGAGGAGGGCTACATCTAGATGGAGAGGAATCACCAATTCGTGAACAAGTACAACCCTGTTATTGCATCTGCTACGGGATATAACCATGACGTTAACTTCACCGCGTCATCTCCCAAGGTCCTTGCTGCCATCTACTACATGACAAACTATGCGACCAAAGCTTAGGTTAATCGGGGTCAGCTTGTATTGGCTGCAGCCGTGTTAAAGAAGGCCCAAGAGACAGCTGACGTAGCGGCCGCTGAGAACGGTGGCTTGTTGGCGCCAGAACCACTTGATATGTCCAAGTTCGCATTAAAAGCCTACAACCGCTTCACGAGGGACGTAGAGGTCGGCGCTCTAGTAGTGGCTCACTTCCTACTTGGACAGCCGTCTGCGTACATCCCAAAGGGCGACAAATCTGTTACGATCAACTTTTACTAGGTCAAAACAAACGTCCGGAAGGTTCTAAACAGCTTGCTTAACGAGACGAGCGATGAAGACGTGGCAGAGTCCGCAAATCAGTACATTAACTTTGATGGCCGTACCCGCTGCACATCAATTTATGAGAACTACGAGCACCGAGGCGCCAGGCTTGCTCATTTATGTTTCTACGAATATGCGTCCTAGATCTTCATACAGACGTTCAAAAGCGCTAAGAACCGAGCGTTCGTATTTCCACTTGATGCTTCTCACCCATTACACGCGACTCATATCCAGGTCTCTGTCAGCTCCCTAAAGTTGTTAAAGACTCCCTCTCTGTGTGGTAGTTTCACTTCCATGTTAGAGAAGGACACTGACATTCTCGATACTACTCTAAAGACTTAAGACGAGATACATGAGGTTCTCCTCGGTCTATTCTATCCGTGGAATGGGCTTCAGGTTCTCCGGAGCGGCCATCTCGAATCTCTCCGTGCTGCACCGTACAAAAATACGTGGCTGTGGAACTTCGTCGTCTCGTGTCTCCCTCCCTACCTAGTCCAGTTATCAGAGAACATCACGCTCCTCTGGCAGAGCAAGGAAGCTGCTAATTAGGATAGGAAGGAGCGTGGCATAGAGTTTGATGACTATCTTAAAGCTATAGACCATGACGTCTATACGGAGGACGAGGAGCTGAATGTGGACATGGACTTTGCTATGCTTCGACCGACAGAAAGCAATCTACTTCAGGCTGCTCTAGCTGTCCTAGGTATTGCCACTAACACCCTCTCTTCATTGCGGTTTTCTCGCAACCCTCGGTTGCTTGGTGCCCACTTCACGCCTGCCGCTCTAGTCAAGACTTGGTCTAGGGAGCTAAAAGCCTTTAAAGATAAAGAATGGTCAGATCCTAACGACGCTAACGCCGATGCCAACGTCTCCTCTCAGTTCGATACGGGTGGGCTAGAAGCTGCTCTTGTTCCAGTTCTTGGTTACAGCACGGCATCTATGGCGTCTCTACAGTATCTACAGGCTTCATTCCAAGCTGAACCGTCGGCTGAGAAGCTGTTGGCTCTAATTACTAGCCAATACCCTCTAAACCAAAAACAGCGAATAGTTGTCAACGCTCTAATCCTTCGGATTCTACATCCTATTCGGATCAATTTCGTCTATGACCAGTTTCTGCTTTATCTTAGCGGTATTGGCGGAGTTAGTAAGACTTACCTTATCAAGGCTTTTATGTTCGGTCTCTCTATAATACGAAAACATGACGATGTTCTACTTACTGCTTCGACTAGTGCGGCTGCTGTAAATATTAACGGCGCTACTTACCATTCTGCTCTCGGATTTAGTAGTAATGGAAACCAGCCTCTACGTTAAGCAACAAGGTCAAGACTCTCTCACAAAAACATCTTTATCCTCGATGAGATTAGTATGGTTAGCCTCGAGAACTTGGTCTAGATCAACGAACGGTGTAATGCTATTTGGGATCTGAATCGAGCGTCTGATACAGTCTTTGGTAGGCTTCCTATCGTTATATTTCTAGGAGATTTCAACTAGTTTAGGCTAGTTCGTGGCCATGCTATATGGAGCTAGACTAACAACGATACTTTTGCCCTATAGTCAGGGAAGTTTATCTAGAGTCATTTTACTCATGTGGTATTCCTTACAGAGCAGATGCGTTAGGCGGAAGATCTAGTGTTCCAAGATCTCCTGCAGAGAGCGCGGTCCGCTACCTTAACAGAAGACGATGTTGCTACTCTCAACTCGTGTACTACAGAAAACAGAATTGCTAATGGGGAGATTCCACTAGAGAGGACCATCATACGACTCAATCGCATCCGCGAGGAAGCTAACCTTATACGTCTTCGAGCGTTTGCTGAATCACGAGGTTAGAAGATCTACCTCTTCCCCGCTAGACATGACGCACTGACAGGCACGAATGTGGACCCTCTCACGCTGCTTAGGATGATCTACCACGTTGGTGAAGAAGGGTATCTAAAAGGCCTAGGCTTCTTCGCCTTCACAAAGGGTATGCCTATTATGCTCCAACAGAACACGAATACATATGCTGGTCTGGTCAATGGCATGAGAGGCACTGCCGAGGAGGTCATATTAGATGCTAGCGTGCAAGGTATACAGATGGTCATTTTTTGTGGGCTTTGTTTGCTAACTACATCGACAGCTTCGTGGATGGAACTTAACAGCCAGTTTGTACTATGTACCGCTCCTCTTATATGTGTCCTTGTTCGACCTGCACACGACCACAACCTATCATTTTCTAATGTTCCCGACGGTCTTGTCCCCGTCTTCCCAGTACAGATGAGCGGTCAGATCCCAAACATACCAGGACTATCGTTTTACCGACATCAGGTTCCGTTAACACTTAGATTTGCATTCACCGATTATAAGAGCCAAGGTAGTACGTTCGACAGGCTCATTCTAGATCTCCTCTTTGGTAAGCAGCGCGGCGTAGACCAGCATGGCAAATGGACCTCGGTCAATGTCCAGCTTAGCAGGGTCAAATCATTGTCAGGGGTCTGGTTACGAGAACCGATCACGCTTAAAGACGTTTCATTTACCCCTCACTCGGATCTCCAGGTTGAGCTATCCCGACTTAAGGGTCTACAAGAACAGACAATTAGTCTCTGGAAGAGTTAACTTGAATCTTAATGTGTATTACAGAGCCTTATGACATGACCCTATGGGACGGCTCTCTCAACCCTGAGTACTATTCTTTGCTTCATTCCACGTATCATATTTGTCTCACAGTTAGACTTGACTTGGTGGAGATATGATATATTGCTTTTCTCTACCTTTTGGCCAATTCCTGCGAGGTTTCTGACACTTAGTGTTACAGCCGTCCGATGCCATACCATCGCTTACTATTTCATATATTGCTTTTTTTCTTCTCTATCTCTGCTACATAGTCTCTTATTTCCCACGTCCGCCTTGCTTCGTCGTTGTTCGCAGATTCTCTGTTGAATCCTCTTATTCTTCTCACTGTTCTTTGTTAACATATCCTTACTACAACGATGGTTGGTACTCGTAAAACCCCTAGCGGGAGGACCACAGTGACATTAGATGGTTCTCCTGTTATAGAGGCTGTTGATGACGAAGACGATACGATTGATATTACAAACCAGTTCTCTGTAGGTTTCTACTTTCCCAGTTTTTTTCTCCTTGTTGATTTCTTAGCTCCCACGCAGTTCTATGCCGCCATACTCGGACAGCATCTACACTAGCCCTTACCAATCTGGTTCCGTCGATCTACAAACACCCCTTTCGGCCCTCACTCCCTCGTCATATGCATCTCCGAGTAAGAGACCAGCGACTCCCCCTCCAGCTTTGAACTTTGACGGCGTCCCGAACCTTCCATACTTTCGAGGCCAGTGGGTATATGTTGGGAATCTTGAACGTCTTGATCCGAAGCTTTCGTGGGATGCTTTCAATGGAAGTGGGATAAAGTGGCTGGCTCATAATAACCCAGACGACATATACGATATTGAAGAACTTGGACCCTTGGGTATTATCCTCCTAGGTCAGCTCGGTCGGTTCACTACACTCAAGAGTGCCGAAAACAATTTCAACAAGGACAAGCCTGAGTTTTCCTTACAGTTACAAGTGGAGGAACGATCTCTAGAGGTCCTGAAGGTCTTAATTCGTCGGCGGGATAGAAACCTCACTGTTACAAACCCCTTGCGTGTTAAGGTAGCTGAACCGGACATCGCCTCACCTTCTTTCACTCCTGGGGACCCCTTTCCCGCTGCCTTTGACGGAACAACCACAGACGACGACCAAGACGGCGATGATATAGACGCCTCTCGTTTCACCGCGGGTGACAAGGTCGCCGTTCAAGCTTGGTTTGGTAGCTATGTCTTCACAAACAAGTCTGGGAAGACTGTATCCGGACCCACGTTCCGCCCTGTTGAAGTTGTGGAGGTTGCAAGCTGGTGTTTCTGGTTCCTCAAGCCTGAATAGCAGCCCGGTTACCAAACGGAGACGTATACTATAGCAGACTTACGCCTTCTCTTAACATGTATTTATATACAAGCTGTTTCTTTCTATAGTCATTCCTTTTCACGTTTCACCGTCCACTTGATCCAATCCTGCTATTTCTCATACTTCATTGTCACATGTCCGCCTGGATAGGTTGCTGCTGTCCGTGCGCCACACCTGAAACTTCGTCGATTTCATCCGCCTTACAATAACGGACTGCTTATTCTAACGTTTCTCAATTTGATTCTCAATTTGAATGAAATTCCACTACTCTAATCAATTTCGAAGGCTTCGTGTGAGCCGCAGGCTAGCACCCACGTACATGGTCGCCACGCAGATTAATACCTCCCATCGCTTACGTCACACTTGGCAAGGCTGTGGTTGATCAGGGACTGTACAGCTTTAGTATAAATCTTCTGTCGCAACGCAGTCGTACAGCTACAAAGCCATTCAATTTTAAGCCAAATCTAAATACCCAATATCTATCTATCATATAATTCGCTGTCTTTATTATAACTGCTCTTGTGATCTAGTTAGCAATCGCATCCACAGCGAGAAGTGTGTCCTTTGCTGACTGTATCAACAGTCGGGATATCTGCTGTTGTATGTTTTTCGTCTTTTTTTATTTATTTATAGATTTACCTTCTTCTTGGTTGTGTGGCAGGTTTGCCATGTCCCACTTTGCGTCGCCGTGAGGCATGATTTTAAAACCGACCTGTACCTTGAAAGGGGACGGGTCTATCGGTACTATCTTAGAGCATTTCCAGAAAAGAATTCATACGGTTTATGGCTCTTATAGTCAAATCCAGGACCACCCAGTGCGGGTACTATCCCTTGAAAATGTGGACCACCTCTGGTGCTGGTTGCCATCCCGCAACCCTTCTTTGTGGAGACCACCACCAACCATGCATGGGTCCACCCAGTTGTCCGCAGTGCGCCGTCAGAACTATATATATTAGTGATCCGTTGATACGCGGCCCCTCAATTTAGTGAGGGGCCGCGAATCCTGATCAGCACGGGCCGGTCAACGTGTCACGCACCTTAGTCTCCTGGGAGAACTCTCCTGCGAAACTCTCCGCAAATTGCTTTGCTGCGACAAGGATTGCGTCATCTCGTTTTCTTGGCTCATTAGGAGCTTTTGCGGAACGCGGCGCTCCTCAGAAGTAGCCCAGAGAAAGTCGAACACTAATGCAAGCTGACATATGCAAGACCACTGTAGTCCAAAGATGGACCCGCATGACCCAATCAGCTTTTACTATAGATAGCCAAAAGTAGCTTCTCGGATGCATAATGCGAGTGTTTGCATTGACTTTTTTCAAATTGCAAGTAGCCTCAAAATGTTGAGGCTAATCCACCATCTCCGAGTTATCTCTTTCGCCTCAGAGAGTATGTAGAATGTGGCGACAGAACGCTGACTAAGTTACACAGAAACCCTCGTTGGAATAGTCGAGAGACCGATTCGTTTGTTTTAGTATACAAGAGCATCAGGAAGAAGTCACAGTGAATGTAGGTAGATTCTCTTCCAAGAATAAGAGCAAATTATTTCGGTTATTCAGCTTCTTAATTCATAATTGGAATTTACAGTTAAGTCCGAGCTTCGAGGGATTTAGTTGCATTACTTTGGTGGCGACGGCGATTAAGTTCGTGACGTAAAAGCAACGCACCTACCAGGCTTCCCCCAATAGCCCGTCGCGTTCCTTTACGACCCGGTCGAACAGCATGAGATCTCGTTCGTCCAAAACTGTAATTCTAGTCGCCACCCTCTCCAACTCTCTCAATCGCTTTTCTCCCTCTCTTTCTGGTATCGACGGCGGCGGATTGCAAAGAGCTGTAGCCTTTGATACGACAGACTTACGATACGACCTGTACGACTCGTACATCTACTTCAACGAGGAGTAATTCGCTGTTCACACTCTTCTCAACGAGTAGAAGATAGTGCAGGACAGACGTCTCATAGATCATGCGTGTGTGGCACAACGAATAGAATGACTAATTTCTGCTGCAGCGAACCCAGCGACAGAGGAATTGCCGTTTTGGCTAAGCTCGACTCCTTATGCGACTTTGGAGAATTGGCCCTTTTACCGTATCTACCACAGTCTACGTTTGCATCTACTGAGTCTCCTCTCGATACCCACTCCACATCTCGACACATATATTCCGCGTCACACCCGACTACAGACACCTAACACACACCGCATAGGTGAACTCAAGGCAGTACCACCATCTCCTAGCCTCCACCGAGCCAACCTTCACGATGCCTAAGTCACACTCGCTCCATTTGCTTCACTCGCACCACTCGCACCATGGCTACCCTGAAGAGTTCTCGAACGCCTCCCGTCCCACCTCCAACTCGCAGGGTTACTACGACAGCTCAACGCACTTCTCCAGCGGCGAGCCCTGGTACAGCGTTGACAGGGACCGGCATCCGAGTTTATCTCAGAGGTTCGTGGATAGCTTCAAGAGGGACCCGAATCGACGTACCATTAATCCGGCTATTAATTCCACTGATCACAGTGGTGCCATAGATCCTCATATGGCGGTATTAGCGACGGCGAACACGGCGCTAGCGAGAAAGTTGAAGGGAAGGCATCTGCAGATGATTGCAATTGGAGGGAGTGTTGGTGAGTTGGGATGCTATGATGGGAGTGCAGCGAGAAATGGAAGAAGCTGACTGGGAATAGGGACAGGATTGTTTGTTGCGAGTGGAAGGATGCTACATGAGGGTGGGCCAGCATCAGTACTGATCGCGTTCTCACTTATCGGGGGCATGCTATTTTGTACAGTGCATGCTCTAGGTGAGATGGCCGTCTTATATCCAGTAGCTGGCTCTTTCTCTGCGTATTCGACGAGATTTCTTGACCCAGCATGGGGATTCGCCATGGGCTGGGCGTGAGTCCTGTATCCGTTGACTTGTTAGGGTAAAAGGTTGCTAACAACACAAGCTATGCAACGCAATGGCTCATCATTCTCCCGCTCGAAATCGTCGCCGCCAGCGTAACTATCGGTTACTGGAATAACACGCTCCCACGCTCCATCTTCGTCACGATTTTTCTCGTTCTCATTATCTCTATAAACCTCTTTGGCGTCAAAGGCTATGGCGAAGCCGAGTTCCTTTTCTCCCTCGTTAAAGTCGTCGCGGTGATCGGCTTCATCATCCTCGGCATCATCATCAACTGCGCCGGCAACCCCCACGGCGGCTACATCGGCGGAAAATTCTGGGTCGAGCCGGGTCCATTTAACAACGGCTTCAAGGGCCTCTGCTCCGTCTTCGTGACCGCTGCATTCGCTTTCGCGGGTACGGAATTAATAGGCCTCGCATCGGCGGAGACCGCAAATCCGAGGAAGAGCCTACCATCGGCCATCAAGCAGGTTTTTTGGCGTATCACCTTATTTTACATCGTGAGCTTAACAGTTGTGGGTCTCTTAGTGGCACATGACGACGAGCGACTTCTCAACGAAGGCACCGCCAACGCTAACGCCGGCGCCTCACCTTTCGTTATCGCCATTGAAGACGCCGGCATCACCGTCCTACCCTCCGTGATGAACGCTGTGATCCTAATCGCCGTACTATCCGTTGGCAATAGCGCCGTTTTTGGCAGTACCCGCACTATAGCCGCGCTGGCTGACCAGGGCCACGCACCAAAGATCTTGGGCTACGTTGACCGCAAAGGCCGTCCCATCGTTGCCATCGCCGTCGCCAGCGCCGTGGGCTTTATCGCCTACGCTACCGAAAGCGGGCAGCAGGGCACGGTGCTGAACTGGATGCTCGCCTTCTCCGGCCTCTCGAGCATCTTTACCTGGGGCTCCATCTGCCTGTCGCACATCCGCTTCCGGCGTGCCTGGGCGTTGCAGGGCCACAGCCTCGACGAGCTAGCATTCGTGTCGCAGCCAGGCTTAGCGGGGAGCTGGGTGGGATTCATCTTCAACGTGCTAGTCCTGGCGGCGCAGTTTTGGACGGGTGCGTGGCCCATCAATTACGGCGAGATAGGCACAAAGGGGCAATTGAAGAGCTTTTTTTTAGCGTACCTGACTGCCCCGATCGTGCTGGTCATGTATGGGGGCTATAAGTACCAGTATAAGACCAAGGTGTGGAGGGCGAGGGATATGGATCTCCGGGCAGGCAGGCAGGATTTGAATCTGGACAAGCTGTTGAAGGCGGAGAGGGAGGAGAGGGAGGAGTGGCCTAGGTGGAAGAGGTGGTATGACCTTGTATGTTGACATGGTCTTTGATATTTTGGGTTTGTTTTAAGGTGAATGGGATGTGGTGCTTATTGGGCGAATGCCCAAGGGGATATGAGCGGGAGGAAGGACTGGCTGCCCTATGGTAGCAGATTACCTTGAAAGAACATATATGATGCAGACAGAGGCTGTGAAATATGAACTGGATGTATTTATCAGCCAGTCTATTTTCCCATGTTCCACCACATTTACGGTGAAGGTGAGCTGTCAACATATCAGTTTCTTGCGTGGAGGGCCACGCGTGCGGCCTAAGTTAGTCATGTCCATTCGCTCTTGCATGCTACTAGACAGCCTCACTGATGTGAGCGAATGTGGGAGTACAAGAGATGCAGTTTCAACGCCATCCGAACCGGTGAACTTACTCGTGGCTTGCGAATTAGCTCAATTGGTCTCATTGTTCCACTCGCAGGCCGCACCACTCTTCAAGTTTATATTACTGCCTATGGTGAAGTGACACGACAAACATGTCTCTATATTGCCGATCTTGGGCTAAAAGTCACCACCAGAGATGCGGTATCATCCCAGCCCTGGATGGCCTAAAGTGAGACAGAGACAATGGCATCTAACTCAGGAGGCTCACTGTGATTTGAAATTCTCAGATGATTAGTCCCCTCCCCAAAGTTTACCAGTTGGCGATATGGTCATATCGTGCTGGCAAAATGGCTCGGAAGTCAGTCATGGAAGACCTGGATACACTTGACCGTATTCGAGTACTTCGAGTTACCGACCAACTTCGGGATCTTGGAGTCAGCGAAGACATCTCACTTCCTCAGGTGAATAAACTTGGGCTACGTTGTGTGTACTACTGCTGATATACACATGCAGCTTGTTGTCGTGGGGGATTAGTCAAGTGGCAAGTCGTCACTGCTCGAGGGATTGACGGATCTAAACTTTCCCATTGCAAGTGACCTCTGTACTCGCCATGCTACTCAAATCGTTCTCCATCACACGCCTGAGACTTCAGTTAAGGTTTCAATCATACCTGGCCCTTCTGCGAATGGTAATGAATCGTACAATCAAAAACTAGAGAACTTTGCAAAGTTTCTTAGTGAAAAGTTCCGTGCCGAGGAGTTTAAGGCCATCCTAGATGATGTGAGCATACTGAATGTGGCAAGATGTAGCTCACACTTTCTAGGCTACGGTTCACATGGGCCTCCTAGGGCCAAACAATGACATTAAGAACCTAGAGAAGCGTTTCTTAGACGATATTTTGAAGATTGAGCTGTCTAGTCCACATCACACTAACCTAAGCGTTATAGATGTTCCTAGCCTATTCCATAGTAAGTAAAGCAGCAAACAAAACAGTGAATGTCCCTAACCCTATACAGACCTGACAAAGTATTAGATAGAGGAAGACAAGGCTATCATTCGTGGTTTAATTAAGCGTTACATTACTAATCTACGTATAATCATCATGTATAGATTCCTCTACCAAAAAAAAAGTAAAGGCTAACCTTTCTAGGGCTGTCTTAGATGCTCGGAATAACTTAGCTAACTAAGAGGTCTTTTGAATGGCGAGGGCTGCTAACCCTACTAGAGTTCGAATAGTTAGGATTATTACTAAATGTGATGCGCTCTAGGAAGGTGACGAGGAAGGAGTAAGTCGCCTTTACGTATTTGAAATGTTTACTAACGTTTAGTAGGCCCTTAAGATTGCATAGAATTTAGTTAAACGATTATACTATAGATGGTTCGTAGTTAAGAATCAATCCACAAAGGAGATCTAGGATGGTGTTATAATAGAATAGCGCTATATTAACGAGAAGAAGTTCTTCGAGACTATGCCTTTTAATTAACTGTTAAAGGACTAGGTAGGGATCCCCTCCCTAAAAGATTTTTTAGGGAAGCTCTTATATACTCATATTCATAGCGAGTTCCCTAGGCTCGTTTAAAGAATTCGAAAGCTCGTCTATGAATGCTACGATGAGCTTGACGCACTAGGGCCTTCTCAATAGACATTTATGGAACAGCAGCAGTACGTGACCCAGCTAGTAGCCACATATTAGAGAATAGTAATTAACAGCCTATCTAGTCATTACGACTCTAACCTAGAGCCTAAGCATCATCTTAAGCTTAGAATGCATATCTAAAATGCTAACGAGGCTTTTGGTAAATCGATAAGAGTCATGCAGACATACGAGGCCATTTAATATAGTTAATGGTACTATCGATAAGTCTTTTGGCTCTATCCCCTTCGAAAAGCATTTGAAGAACAAGAACATTAACGATTAGATTCTTAACTAATATTAACAGTCACGTGGAGCGGAGTTGCCTAGCACCGTTAATCCTTAAGAGTTTGTTCTAGTAGCAGTCTGCACGTTAGTGGCCTCTAGCAGAATAGCATGTTGTTAAAGTTAAGGAGATCGTTTGTAATTTTAACTAGGCGCTCCTTAAAAGCCTTGTTCTAGAGGATGTCCTTCGTGCTAAAATTAAGGCGCGTAATCTTACCTTTTATAACGCTACGCATGACGCTACCATTGTGTAACTTCGCTAGATCATAGCTAATGAAAGAAGTGGTATCCTTTAAACAATTAATCACTATTTTGCGGATACGCTAGCGAAAACACGTGAAGAGCAAGTCTTAAGCTAGTTAAAGGAGGTTGGATTAGAGGATGGTTAGTACTAGACAATTAACCTAGCTGCTATTACGCGTGCTACACATCTTAGTAATAAGGACTAGGCCGTGAACGACATCCACGATATACTTAAAGCGTACTACAAGGTTGCTTTGAAGCGGTACATGGATAACGTGGTTTTGCAAGTCATTAAGAGGATCTATCTAGGTTCTAATAGTCTAGTGAGAGCAATTAGTCCTAAATATGTAAAGACGCTTTTGGATATAGAATTAGCTAGCATCGCGGCCGAGAGCTATGCTACTTCTAGTACTAGGACTAAGATTAGTTACAAGCTTTAGAGATTAGATAAAGCTTTAAACCTTGCGGAATCTCTTCCTATCTGATACTTTTAGACTTGCAGACTCTCTCTATCTAAGACTTCAAATAAGGAAATCCATTAATGATGTTTCTGTGAGTCTTCAGATGCCTTTAATGCTCGTTCTTGAAGTATGCGCGATGTTATCAGCAGAACCTCCCGTGCTTTTTCAAGTTCTTCGATCCGCGTTGCTTCTTCTTCGCGAAGGGCTTTCATCTCAGTCAGCAGTTCCTGGTTCGCGGGCAATTCATTCTAGATCTAATTACATATTTCACTACTGCTATAGCGCTATGTTATATTTACGTGGTTGTGGTGGTTTATTTACGCGTGGTGGCACTTTGCATCCGAAAATTGAGGTGCGCGGTCAACTACCGGTATCACCGGGTGATAACCAGCAGCGCTTTCCAAAACTGTACGCCATTTACCTGATCGCATTCCGCTCTTGAGAACAACTCACAAGGCCCGGTGCAGATCGTTATGGCTCGACAATCGACTCAGCATACTTTCAATATGCTACTTTAGCTACAACAGCCAACCAGAGGGTCATTATCGAGGGTTGGGCTCTCCAATACATAAAGCAAACTTCATCTTGCACGATAGTTTCTACAAGATTGACGGGCTTCAATCGCCAGGTTTTCGCTTTTGCTTGACAGGTGTCAATAGCCGCTCCCTGTAAATGTTTGCCGATCCTCTTACCGTCGTACGTCAGCAATGTTGAAGTCATGAAGACGGTGGGTAAAGGCGCAGAAATCGATTGACTCGTTTACAGGTGATGACTCTCAAGGTCACGAAAAACTTTTTGGATGATTGCCATGGCACTACGACCCCAGTAGCCATACACCGGCTCGGCCCGCAAACGATTCTCCCAAATCGCTCCTTGTGCGACATGCACGGGAGTTCCCTAAAACTGGGATTCATTCAGTAGCCGAGTAATCAGCCAGAAGTACACGATAGTTCTTTCCCAATACCCCGTTATCGTTGCCCGACTTTTTGACCCCTGAACTTATAACACGTTGCGAGGCCGGATTTAATTGTCTTTTTGGACAAGGCCGTCGGTCACGTGACTACGGTACGAAGATAGTGTGATTCTGGCCTCAGGATTCAGGCAGAATCAGGCACCTTTATAGTGAAACGTGTAATGTACGGGTATAGTTTCGTACGGTAGAGTAGCTTACGGGCCACGGCATAAGTAAAGGCCGTAGCCCCATAGAATTCTACAAGTTTGGTTCGAGCTCGGAAATCACATCTGGTAGCAATTGCTTGGAAAAAGGTGTCTAGCTCTGCCTGGCTCCTTAGGGGCTTCGAACGAAAGGGGGCTGAGGAGCAGCTTTCTTACGTTCGGAGCCCCATAAGAACCGCACTATCGTCACACTATTCTTCGATCGAACAAGGGAAGTAATGACCCCCTTGCCTTGAGACAAAGATGTGACAATAGGGGCTGAGGTTCGAACGATTGTGCCCTCCATAAGAGCATAAGGGAGGATCGCCTCTGCAAAGACGAGAGCATCCAGCCTGAGGACCAACTTCAACACTAGAACCCTATCATAAATTATCACATTGCAATATGTCGAACGGAGACTCGCAGCTCGTACGAATGTCTGATCAAGACCGCATTATCCTACAGCAGACGGTAGAGCAGATTACTAGTAGTCGGCTTCTCGAAATGAACAACCAGACTACTCACCTACTTCAGTCCTTTGAAGAGAGGTTAAACGCCCAATTTGCTAGAATGGAAGAGCGGCTTGCGAACATCCGTTCGGAAGCTACCGAAACGACGCCGAACGAAACGCCATTAGAAGATGCCCCTGCCGAAATTCCACTGCCTACCACCCCTATAGTAGAGCCGCAGCAGCCTTCCTTCGGAGTTCCTACTTCGTACGGAACACTCTACTCTCAACGGCTTGTAAAAGCCCAGCTACCTCTTAAGGAGCCACGCAAGTATGGAGGCGAACGAAAGAACGGAGCATGCGAACAGTGGTGCATGGATATGTACAGCTTCCTACAACGCTTCGAACGGCTTACTCGAACGAAGGTTGAGCCTACACAAGCTGTAGAATATATTTCCCAATACTTTGAAGGTGCAGCCTTAACATGGTGGACGAATCTTCAATTCCAAGTCGATCGGCGCCTTACAAGCCAAAAAGCTCCTGTAAATGCACAGGAGCTATTCGATCAGCTACGACAAGCCTTTGGAGACATCCATTCGATCGAAAGGCGTAGAGAGAGATACGAAGCTCTAAAGCAAACACATTCCGTACGAGACTTCGCCAACTCGTTAAAACACCAGGTCCTCTTCCTTAATCCGACTCCTACCGAATATGAGATCCTACGGAGGTTTCAAACCGGACTCCGCATTGACATTCGCGCGAAGATGGAAGAGAACCACGGAGATATCCAAGACCTAGACTCATATATTAATAAGGCAGACGATGTCGATCGAGCCATTACTAGAGTCAAGCAACTACAAAAGGGGTCTACTCCGAACGAATCTTCTGGACAGAACTATGGTATAGGATCTAATATGCCTAGTGCAAAGAACGATTCCGAAGGATTCAAGACATGGTGTCGAGAGAATAAGGCTTGCTTTAAGTGCGGTAATAAGGAGCATATCTCACGAAATTGTACCCGAACGAAGGGAAAGAAAGGGGGTTCGAACGGAAACCGACAGGACTCGGAAAACTAATGGCATCCCTAGACCTTCAGGGCCAGCTAGGTGATGCATTGGAAGAGGCCTCAACTCCGCACGAATACCGTACGATAGAGAGCGACAAGCAACAAGATGATAACGAAGAGCCCTCGAACGAACGCCTCGGCTCCTTAAATTCGATCGGAAGTAACATGATGGTTGTAAGCGGAGAGACCCTACAGGGCCAGTCCCGAACCTTAAACATGCTTCTTGATTGCGGAGCAGACCGAGTATATATTGCGCGAAGGGTTGCTACGAAGATAGGAGGAATAAAGCAGGGACAGACTACAAGAGTCAATTTACCAGACGGAGGTTCTATAACCTCGAACGAATATCTACGATTATCCGTACGGATCGGCACTTACACACTTTCTATGGATGCTACGGTTATGGATATACCAAGCTATGATGTTATCCTAGGATTAACATGGTTTCGAACAGCAAACCCAACCATCAATTGGGCCCGTTCGGAAGTAAAGGTTAAAGATCGCAGAGGAACTCATAGGCTACAGCTACAACGAGTAGCCCGAACAATGGAGGATGCTAGCATTAATTTTATCACTTCCCGGCACGCTAAGAAGGCACTCCGAACGAAAGGGTGTCAAGGAGTGATATATTTCGTCCGGACAACTTCGGACGAGCTACCTAAGGATGTTCCAGAACAGTTTCGAGCGGTAATCGAAGAATACCAGGACTGTTTTCGTTCGGAGCTTCCGGAATCGCTACCCCCAGAGAGACAGTGGGAGCATTCGATCGAAGTCGAAGGTGCTACAGCTATTAATCAAGCTGCTTACCCTATTTCTTACACTCAGGCCGAGGAACAGGCTACGCAGATTAAGGACCTTATGGAAAAAGGCTTAATCCGTACGAGCTCAAGCGAATGGGGCTTCCCTGTTCTATTTGTGAAGAAGCCTGAGGGGAAATGGCGAATGTGCATCGATTATAGGGGCCTAAATGCTGTTACCAAAAAGAACACCTACCCCCTACCGCGAATTCAGGACTGTCTCGATCGAATAGGGGCTGCGAAACGGATAAGCAAATTCGATCTACTCTCTGGATTTTATCAGCTTCGAATGGCACAAGATAGTGTTAACAAGACAGCCTTTAACACACGCCAGGGCAAGTTCGAGTTCCTAGTAATGCCTATGGGGCTTACGAACGCACCTGCAACGTTCCAAACGATGATGAACACTGTACTACAGCCCTATTTGGACAAATTTGCTATGGTATACCTAGATGACATTATTGTCTTCTCTAATTCGGACAAAGAACATAAGGAGCACCTAGCCTTAGTACTAGGAAGCCTTCGTTCGAACAAGCTATACGCAAAACCAAGCAAATGTGTAGTAGGGGCCAAAACCGTTGAATTCTGCGGACATATCGTAGGACAAGGACAGCTTCGAACGGCAGTATCCAAAACGAAGTTAATAGAGGAATGGCCTACTCCTTCGAACGTACACGAAGTACGGCAGTTCCTCGGCCTTGCTTCTTATTATAGGCGTTTCGTTCGGAACTTTGCTACTATAGCTGCGCCATTAAGTGATCTACTAAAGGAGGACGATCCGGAAAAGCGAAAGCGGAAGAATCGCCCTATCATATGGACAGCAAAGTGCCAGCTTGCATTCGAAATGTTAAAGAAAGGCCTTTCGAACGAACCTATTCTTACGCAACCTAATTTCCACCGACCATTTGTAATCGAAACAGATGCTTCGGAATGGGCAATAGGATGCTGTTTGCTACAGCTAGGAACAGACGGGTTACTACATCCCGTTGCGTACGATGGTCGAAAGCTACAGGGAGCGGAGCTTAACTATGCAGTCCAAGAAAAGGAGTTGCTAGCTATAAAGCACGCCCTTCGAACGTGGAGTTATTATATCGATAACCACACCCGAACGAAGATCATTACAGATCATGAAAGCTTAAAGTATCTTAAGGATACTAAGGTCCCATCGAAACGCCTAGCACATTGGATTGCTGAGTTCGGAACCTACGATCTAGATATACAGTACCGGCCGGGTTCTGAAGCAGTAGTTCCGGACGCAATTAGTCGCCGCCCTGACTTTATAGGCACTGGTGAAGCCTACCAGTCACAATTTAATTCTATCCGCTCGGTGGATGAGAATGAATGGGAGGAAGCTCTCATTAAATATCTTCGAACGAAGGAGGAACCTTCGGACGAAAAGCTACGGAAGGCGGTTCTAGAAGATAAGGACCACCCTCCATCGAGTTTTATACTAGAGAAAGATACGCTCTTGTATAAGAAAACCTCGACTGGACAAGCTGCATACCTTGCCCCGATATTTCGGAGGGTATACCTCGAACGAGCACATCGGGATTATGGACATTTGGGCTGGCCTGGATTAAACGGAGCTCTACAAAATAGAGTGTGGTGGCCTACGATCGAACGGGATGTCCAAAATCAAATCCAAACGTGCCCAGCTTGTCAATCGTCAAAAGGGGCCCGTACGAAAGTCGTACGAGGCCCTCGGAATACCCTCGAACGAGAGAGTATTCAGTTATTTGATCAATGGTCTATAGACCTAATAGGAATCTTACCTCGAACGTATAATGGGAACTGTTGGATTATCACAGCCATCGAACGATCTACAGGATGGCCTGTAGTAAAAGCATTACAGGATGGAGCTACCCAATCAGTTATGGACTTTATACACCATGAGATATTCGCAGTTTATGGAATTCCGAACGAAATCCTCACGGATAATGGTACTAATCTTGTTTCCGAAGCTATGGAATCATTCCTAAAGCCTACAAGAGTAAAGCACCGAACGACTACCCCTTTCCACCCCCAAACAAATGGGAAAATCGAGCGATTTAATGGAATAATCGGCGCTATGCTATCGAAATACCTATATGGAAAGCCCGTACGGATGTGGGACGAATATCTTACGCAAGCTGTCTTTGCTACCCGCCTCCGCATTCATGCTGTTAGCCAGTACAGCCCCTTTTACCTTCTCTATGGCGTTACTCCTAAGTTACCCGGAGATCCGTACGAGGCCCATAATGGCACAGAAGAAGAGCGGATACAAAGAACTATCGACCGGCACGCCCAGTCGAACGAAGCTCGGGTAGAAGCAAACAAGAAGCTTGTTGAAGCAGCGATTCGAGCATCGCTCGTACGAGATGAGCAATACGCTCCTAAACCAGGTATTAAGGTTAGGACATACGTTCTCGTACGGGATGAGAACCCACGGAAATTCCGTCCTAAGTGGTACGGACCTTATAAGGTTCTTATGGCAGCTCCGATCGGAACTTACGCCCTCGAGGACTGTCATAATAAGGTCGTTAAAAGCCTTATTCATGGAAATCGATTATTACCACTCCATGATCAAGCAGTAGATAAATCAACGGGACAATGGAAGTCAAGCTTTAATTTAGACACCATCCGTTCGAAATTCGAACTTATATCACCATCGAACGAAGTTAAAGAACTCCTAGAACAAGAAGGCGTTCTTGGATATTCTTATAAGGAACTAGCCATGATCACTAAACGTGAATGGTTGAATCTACAATCTAGAGGACTAGATTCAAGCAAGTTAGGGGAGGGAAAAGTAGGTGATATATCGTACGAAGAAGCTATATTTAAGAAGCTTAAAGCTAGAGTCCTAGCCCTCGAACGGAGGGAAGAGAAGGATGCACAAGCTGAAGAAAGAGACGATACTACTACCCCTATACGAATACCTTCGGAAACGATCGTCCGAAGTGTAGATACTCAGCTACAGGGTCCTACGGTGATCCCTCAGTCAAATACGCAATTACAGGCAGACGTGTCTCCGAACGAAAGGCCGCCTAGAGCGCCTTCGAACGAACCCGCGATTGTGACGAGCGAAAGGACTGTACAGAAGAGTCAGGAAATGCGTACACCCGCACAGGAGAGGCTAGTTGCAGTCACAACTACCCCTTATACCGATCGAGAGAGTAGGGACTTGCAACCCCTATCTCAAGATAGTCCGAACGAAGAGTCTGGAATTGCAGTCCAGTATTCAGACGGAAACCCATCGAGTGTTATAGTTAACATAGATGAGGGCTCTACTGTAGAGCGGCAGAGGGTAGATCCTACCCCTCTTAAAAACAGCGAAGAGAGGTCTCGTACGAATACGTCTCGTACGAAACAGTCTCGTACGAAGTTGTCACGGAATACTCGTACGAACTACTCTCTACGGAAAGCTCCAAGGAAGAAGGTGCTCAAATAGGCACCGTCCATTCTCTACACATGTTTCATTTGTCACGGAAAAGCAGAGAAAAGCGGAGGAGAAATCATCGCATTGGTATTACACCTCGTACGAAGCTATCTACTCAAGTCCCTCCCAAGACATCTCCGACTCCCCCTCCCCCTCGCTCTCCACGTCGTCCTCGGACGAAACATCGTCCACCGTCGCCCCCGCCTCTAACGCCCTCCCACGCGCGTTGAGCGCACGCTCCAGCCCACGAAGCTCGGCCAGAGCATCCCTCACCCCGTCGGTGGTGTTCAGATTGAACCCCGACCCGAGGTGAGTGTTCGTACGGGCCTTGTCTTGGTACAAAGGCCCCGCACGAACGCGCGCGCGCGCGCCACCCACGCGCAAAGAACACCGACTCCCCTGCCCCCCCCAGAAACAGTTGGCGCAAGCGCCCCCGAACGGAACCTTCCCATCAGGGCCGTATGCCCGAGAGAATGACACACAGCCAGTGTCGAAGGGACCGGCGTCCCGAGAACAGGAGTTACAGGGCGTGGCATTGTTGTTGCCACGCGCCTGCATCTCGGCGGCAATCCCGTACGAAGGGTGCCGGGCGAGATCGGTCTCGCGCTTTGGGCGCCAGCGAAGCTGGCGCGCGACAGGATACTCCGCCTCGATGTGGCGGAGGTCGGCGGTCGTAGTTTTCTTGGCCTCGATGGCCCGAGTGGTGTTGGTGACGAAGTCACCCTGTGGAAAAGTCAGTACCGTACGGAGGTTCCGACCGAACGAAAACACGGGAATCACACATACCTTTGGTGTATAGTGGCCTTTGCCACCACCACGGCCTCCACGGCCACGCCCACCGCCACGCCCACCACCCCGACCGCCCCGACGACCACCACCACCACCACCAAGACTCCCGGAAGCAGTGCTTCCCGCGCGGAAGTCGACTGAGGAAGACATCTTCCGAAGAAGAAAGGAAGAGAGAAAGGTCGGAAAAGGTTGGTGTTGGTTGGTGTTTGTCTTCGTGCGAAGACAGTTCGTGCGAAGTGATGGAAAGGAAAGAAGAAGGAAGAAGAGGAAGGGTGGGCTCGAGCGAAGCTCTTATGGGCATATCGGGGGCGGCCAGGGGCGGCCAGGGGCGGAAAAGGAGGTGAGTCACGTGCGTGAATCACCGAACGTGAATCACGTGTGTGAATCACCGTACGGAAATCGTCGCAGATCAGGTGATCTGCTTCGGTCAAAGTCGGGGGAGATGTGATTCTGGCCTCAGGATTCAGGCAGAATCAGGCACCTTTATAGTGAAACGTGTAATGTACGGGTATAGTTTCGTACGGTAGAGTAGCTTACGGGCCACGGCATAAGTAAAGGCCGTAGCCCCATAGAATTCTACAAGTTTGGTTCGAGCTCGGAAATCACAATAGCCCGAATCTGTACCTGTTTACAGCTGCGATTCAACTGCTTCTCACGCGATGAATCCATCCAACCGCTTCCTATCTTACACCTTTGAAATGTCGGCTGTAAACCATCAACCATACCTGTTTAATTCTGTCATGCTTAAAGCGCCAACCCAGGGGGATTACAGCATATGAAGCGTTTCTTGGGAACCTCCCTGCGAAACAAAGGAGTGGCACACTTTCGATTTGGTGGCTGTTGTCACAGACATGCTCAATCGTCCCAGAAGTCCTTTCCGCCATACGTGTTCTCAAGCAGAACCTTCCCGCATTTTCCCACCTGCGCACTATCATACTTGTAAAAAGCCCCTACCCCACCCCCTTTCCAATCGCCCCATCCTACCATCCTTAATGGTCTCCTCTTCGCTGTTCCATCACGTGGGCCTTTGCCATGTGATTCTTGGCGATAGACATAGTGCCACGAAGTGCGCCGTAACAGTGGGGTGGAATCGCGGGCACCATAGTACGGTCCTTTCCCGCCCCGATAGCCTTCAGGAGACGGGTGATCAACCCCCAGGATCCTGACACCTGACACCTGTGATTGGTTAACTGCCGCGTGGGGTGCTGACCTCCGGCCGCAACACTCCCTGCCACGTCACCAACAGTTTAGGGCTCAGCACTGAATTTGGATATAGCTAGAATAGGCTTAACGGATCTTCGATACCTGCCTTTAGGAGGATTTCCCCTCGGCGTAATAGATATCATAATCATCATCACGTCACCAACGAGCATACTTTTCCGGCATGTAGGCATTCAGCAACTAAACAATAGCGAACTCATTTGCCCGCCTAGACTACTACACAGCCTCAGCAGACTGGTGGTAGTAACAAGCAGGTAAACGTTGATACCTCTACCGCTCAGTTTACCGAAGCAGCTGGGAAGCTGAACAGTTCGTGGTAAGTTCCTTATTATTGCCCGTCTCGCTCAATACCGCTGTGGACCTTAAGGCAGATAATACTAAAGACCCCAAACTCAGATCGTTCTAATCCGAGACCCACACTGTCCCCCACACTCTCCCCTTAACTCACGGAAATGGTGGCAAATGCTGAGATAGCGGAAGCTGCTGAGATAACGAAAGCTCTCCAGAGGGCTACAAGGGATTTCAACCTCTGTCCAAACCGCGTATGGGCGGTAGCTAGGAGTCTTCCAGGGAGGGAAAAGAACTTACCTTTGCTAATACCACCTACCGAAAAGAATAAGTCGATGGTGGGCCACGGAGGTCACCAGCAGTGCACTTTCGATTTCTGCGAATATTCACGACTCGACTTTACATCCGTGGTACAGCGCCATGAGTATGAGTCCTGCACTAAAGATCCATGCGAACGTTTACAGGGTCTATTTCCGAGTGCTATATTAGAGAAAGCTGCAATTGATGGAGGCCCGACGGCGTGGAAGCTGGATGGAGGATCCATGATTCAGCCTCTTCAGCGGTTCATGGCGATTTCACATGTCTGGTCGGATGGAACTGGAACTGGAGCTTGGGCTGAAGGGGAAGTCAACAAATGCCTATATACATTTTTCAAAGGGGTTGCTCAACAATTCCAATGCGAGGGAATATGGTGGGACACTATCTGTATTCCTAAAGGCAAACTTGCACGTAGCAAGGCTATCAACAAGATACAGGACAATTACGAGGATGCGCGAATCACATTGGTCCACGATTGCTTCCTCCGAAACTGGGAATGGGTTGATGCTGAGACGGCATGCTTCGCAATTATTATGTCGCCATGGTTCAGCCGAGGCTGGACATCGTTAGAGTTGGCAAAGTCCCCCAAGGTAAAGGTTATGTTCAAAGGACATCTTATCAAGGACCTTGATGAAGATATTCTCGCAAAAGCAGAAGGTTCTTCCGAACGTCATCGAATTGCAACCAAAGCGATAGTCAACCTAAGGAACAAGAGAATTACAAACGTCAACGATCTCTTGACTGTTCTAGGCCCCCGCCACACATCTTGGCCCAGAGATATAGCCATTATTTCAGGGCTTTTAGTCGGGGTTGAGATAGTCCAAGACTCTACTCAGCAATATATCTACCAAAGAATCCTAACGCAGATAGCTAAAGTTTCCCACGGAAATCTTTTCTACAATTCAGCAACCATGTCTAAGTGCTTTAGTTGGTGCTCGGCCAATCTACTTGACTTATCGCTATCTTCATCCGAGTCCGCCCTACGCGTTGAAAAGAATGGCGAGGTCGTTGGTGCCTGGTCAGTGGTGGAACTCGATAGAATACCTGACAAAAATTACATTTGGACAGACACACATCCCTTAATACGAGCAACGCTCCTTTTAGCTCTTATGGACAAAGATAATCACATGCTATTAGTAGAGCCTGGAGTTAGGTCAGTAACAAGGGCCCTAGTTGTGAAAATTTCGAAGGTCGTAAGGAAAGTTTCTTGCCAATTTGTCGGTTCCGTACAGTTTCATCCACAACAGGAGCTCAATGAAGCGGATTTTTTTCACAGAGAATCAGAAGTGAGAATAGGGGATTTGGAAGGGATGGTGGAGATTGAAAGGGAAGCTTGGAGCGATGATAAAAGAGTAACAGACAGTAATCAGCTCAATCATCCAAGCATCTCTGGAAGTGGGGAAAGCAGGCAAGTAGGGCAGTGGAAGACCGATTTCAAACCCCAGGAATGGACTGAAAATATCACGACACAGCCAGTAGTAGAGGAGGGGGGAAACGAAGGCCAGCTACTGCTATCAGCTGCGAACGTGGACGGAGGAGAGGTCAAGCGGCCGTTAGGTGCAAAGGATGATCCTAACGTTAAGAATCAATATAGGTCGACAGCGTTACACCGTGCGATCTGGAGAGGTCATGACCAGGAAGCCCAGGAGCTGATAAAAAGCGGAAAAGTCGACACAACCATTCAAGATAAATTTGGACAGCAGGCGATACATCTTGCAGCCGAGCGAGGGAACGAAAGGGTAGTTAACCTTCTGCTTCAAGATCAGGATGCCGATCCAGATGTCAGATGCCAACATGACGGGCAGACAGCGCTCCATCGTGCAGCTTGGGGAGGGTCCGAAGCGGTTGTCAAGTTGTTGCTGGGGGCGAAGGCCAAACCTAATATTCAAGACTCAATGGGATGGACATCACTGCATTGGGCGGTCCAATACAATCATGAGGCCATAGCGAAGCACCTACTAAAAGGCAAGGCCGACCCCGACATTCAATGCAAGGACAAAAAGACTGCGTTATATATCGCAGTCGATAGGGGATATGCGTCGGTAGCTAAACTGTTGCTCGAAGGCAAGGCCGACTTCAATATTCAATGCAAGGACAGCAAGACTGCGCTAGATATAGCAGCCGAAGGAAACTATACCTCGTTGGCTCAGGCGCTACTGCCGTGGGCTGCGAAAGAAGGGCACGAGGCGGTCGTCAAGCTGCTGGTCGACACAAATGTGAAAGTTGACTTAAAGGACAGCCGCTACGGTCAAACGCCGCTGTTGTGGGCTTCAAGCAATGGGCACGAGGCGGTCGTCAAGCTACTGGTCGCGAAAAATGCAAACGTTGAGTCAAAGGACTGCCGCTATGGTCGGACGCCGCTGTCATGGGCCGCAGGAAGCAGGCATAAAGCGGTGGTCAAGCTACTAGTCCAGAATGGCGCCCACATTGAGTCAAAGGACAGCCGCTGCGGTTTGAAACCGGTGTCATGGGCTTCAAGCAATGGGCACGAGGCGGTCGTCAGGCTACTGGTCGAGAAAGGCGCCGACATCAATGTGAAGGACGAAAGCGGTTGGACTATACTCCAAGTGGCAGCTAAGAAAGGCCATCTAGAGTTGATTGACAGACTGTTGGCAGCAAAGGCTCATGTCAATGCTGCTGCTGCTAAGGACAATGGTCGGACTGCGCTCTAGGCGGCAGCTGAGGGAGGCCATCTAAAGGTAGTTGACAGGCTGTTGGCAGCAAAGGCTGATGTCAATGCTGCTATAGCTGAGTACGATGGTCGGACTGCACTCTAGGCGGCAGCTGAGGGAGGCCATCTGGAGGTAGTTGACAGACTGTGGGCAGCAAAGGCTGATGTTAATGCTGCTGTAGCTGAGTACGACGGTCGGACTGCACTCCGGGCGGCAGCTGAGGGAGGCCATCTAGAGGTGGTTCACAGACTGTTAGCAGCAAAGGCTGATGCTAATGTTGCTGCTGCTGGGAGGAGTGGTCGGACTGCGCTCTAGGCGGCAGCTGAGGGAGGCTATCTAGACGTGGTTGACAGGCTGTTAGCAGTAAAGGCTGATGTCAATGCTGCTGCTGCTAGGAGGAGTGCTCGGACTGCACTCCGGGCGGCAGCTGAGGGAGGCCATCTAGACGTGGTTGACAGGCTGTTGGCAGCAAAGGCTGATGTTAATGCTACTGCTGCTGGGTGTTGGACTATACTCTAAGTGGCAGCTAAGAAGGGCCATCTAGAGATGGTTGACAGACTGTTGGCAGCAAAGGCTGATGTCAATGCTGCTGCTGCTAAGCAAGATGGTCGGACTGCACTCCGGGCGGCAGCTGAGGGAGGCCATCTAGACGTGGTTGACAGGCTGTTGGCAGCAAAGGCTGATGTCAATGCTGCTGCTGCTGCTGCTGCTGCTGCTGCTGCTGGGTGTTAGACTCTACTCTAAGTGGCAGCTAAGAAAGGCCATCTAGAGATGATTGACAGACTGTTGGCAGCAAAGGCTGATGTCAATGCCGCTGCTGCTAAGCAAGATGGTCGGACTGCACTTTAGGCGGCAGTTGAGGGAGGCCATATGGAGGTAGTTGACAGGCTGTTGGCAGCAAAGGCTGATGTCAATGCAGCTCCCGCTAAGCAAGGTGGTCGGACTGCACTCCGGGCGGCAGCTGAGGGAGGCCATCTAGACGTGGTTGACAGGCTGTTGGCAGTAAAGGCTAATGTTAATGCTGCTGCTACTGCTGGGTGTTGGACTATACTCCAAGTGGCAGCTAAGAAAGGCCATCTAGAGATGGTTGATAGACTGTTGGCAGCAAAGGCTGATGTCAATGCTGCTGCTGCTTGGAGGAGTGGTCGGACTGCACTACAGGCAGCAGCTGAGGGAGGCCATCTAGACGTGGTTGACAGGCTGTTGGCAGCAAATGCTAATGTCAATGCTGCTGTAGCTGAGTACGATGGTCGGACTGCGCTCTAGGCGGCAGCTGAGGGAGGCCATCTAGAGGTAGTTAACAGACTTGAAAGGCGGGAGCGACGAACGATGATTTACAGCTCACTTTGGAAAACTATTGGTGAACTTTGGGGTAAGAGCAATACTGTAGTTGAACTCTCGAATAAAACTTCTTCTGTGAGTTGACCTCCTTATAGCTTTATGTTAGAGATACTCTATATACACAAGTATTATTCTGGGTCGGAGACTACTGTTGAAAGTAGTGCTCATAAAGATTGTGCGACAAAAGACTGATTGCCTTTAATGCTATCTTGCTACTTTACAGACTGGTTGATTGGTTTTCTACCCAGTTCGATTCGTAATGAATTATTAGGTTATAAGTTTCTATAGGCTAAACTCTGATTCCACGTTCTACCCTTATGCAAGGACTTACGAGATGAGCTTCTTGAATCTGAAGCTCTTATTTTGAAACTACAGTCTTCATTCTGCGAATAAGGATATACCGGGTGCTGCCGGTTTTATATGTGTGGCAGAAGAGCTATGAGGATTCGTAAAGCTTGCATTGAATTCTATCTGCGTTGCCGGCTGGGCCTTTATATACAGGAACTGAGGGATAGATAGGCCTAGGATGATGGGTTGGATGGAGCCCGAATAGATGGTTCACATTACTTTGCACTCACTCGGAAAACTGACTCGTATTCTGAGTGGCAGCTTCCCACCTGTGGAGAGAGCACGCTGCGGCATACCCTACACTCCCACGGGTTGCCCTCAATCTCCTGGCGATCCCTGATATGAGTGCTGAGTGTAAAACAATCTACGTAGACACGTCGCAGATAATAGCGGAGGAAAGTGGGTTTTCCTTTACGTAGGGAGGGGTGTTACCTGCGTTTTTGCAGGCACCTTTGATTTAGCAGGTACCTATAAAGGAGGTACCTGCTTTTTTGCGGGTACCCTTTACTGTTCCAAAGGGTATGCAAGGTGGATGAGGCGGTTCCAAGCGGGAATAAAGCGGCAAGCTAGGAAAGTAGATAAAGACTTCAACAAAGAAGACCCTGGAGGTATCAAAGTGAAAATTCTAAAGGACGACTTCGGCGCTGGAGGACAAGCTTACGACCTCATGAACGAATACGCAAAGGCGGCAGGTTCATACGGTGGAGACTTGCAGCAATTTATTAAGCTAGCGTTTGTATGTTCATTAATTGAAAAAGTGATCATAGAATTCTAGGATACCCTTGCGAGAGTTGGAGCTATAACGGCATCCGTTTGCTGAAGAGTACGTGCATGCGTCGCCACCCCACGTTTTCGTACCAGATTATGCAAGACGGGGTAACAAAATGTTCCAGCGCCTTAACCCGGATGACTTCCCCTCCATGACCCCATAAACAGATGGCGCACAAGTATCTTCGGATCAACCAAAGCTAACCTTAGGCAGAACCAGCACATCGCCAATCATCCTTGGCTGGAGTCTATCTAGCTCATTACCATTATGTACCACACCAGTCACCTCTGTAAAGTAGCCCATCATGACTTTTGTAAAGATGAACGGCCCTATCGTCGACATAACTCCCTCAAAGGTGAAGGTAGCCCCTGGCTTTTTCAATTCGATTAATTTCTCAAGAGAATCTGTTACCCTCTCGATAAGGGTTTGTATAGCTAGGTGCCTTGGCTTAGCTAGCATAGTATATTAGCTTAGCTAGATAGAGTAAGGCGAGCCTAGCTAGATAGGTTCCTTGTGGTGGTCGTTCTCGATGCTGATAACGAGGTTTACTAAGCCTTAGTATTGCTTCGGGATCCATTCTGATATAGGTTGGCTTAGAGATACATCGATATCAGCCTAGACACCACCTTCTCGTAGTAAAATAAGATAGCGTAGATAATTAGCCTTCATAACGGGGTCGTTTATCTTCGTGAATACCTTAGCGATACGTGCAAAGCAGGATTGCACGTAGGCGTCATTATTAGTATCCGTGATACGCTCGTAACGCTAGCCTAGGTTAATGATGCGCCATTAGTGTAGGAAGCTAGCTGTCCTCTTGGGTTTAGAGTCGTCTTTCCAACTTTGCTAGATCTTCGAGGGGAATGGTTGTAATAGGAGCGAGCCTTGTTAAGAGGATTTTTAGAGTCAGCCCACAAGACCACGGTTAACGCGATTGATTAGGACAACGGTCTTTGGTGCTTACCGTTAGGATAGGTGTATGTGTAGTGACTACCTAATAAGATTATGGTTAACAGCCCCGCTAGCAGAGCGAATATATGCTTCCTAGGTATATTCATTGGGACCGAACGGAGCTATTCGGAACTGAAAATAAATGAAAGTGTTTCGATTTTTGCACTTGTTGAGCGGGGAACTCGAAATACTAATGGCACTCTCCGCGTGGCATGAACCTTGCTGCGATGTACAGATTAAGTCCTACGTGAGGCCAAAAGGGTGTAGGACTAGTGGAATGAGACTTAAAGGCTAACGAGGAATGAGCAAAGGACAGAAGGTAGGAGTTGGAGTATGTATACCGCCATTTTATTTTTACGTAGTGATTTACTTTCGCGTGGTGGCACTTTGCAGCAGAAAATTGAGGTGTATCACCGGGTGGTGTCTAGCAGATTGCTCCCCTTTCAAATTGTGAGCCACTATTTCCGTCAACTTATTACCACTCTTACTCACGGGCATAGATGGCAACCGGACATCTGAGACGTAATCTTAGTTTCAGAGCGACGACGATTTACACGTCGTCTATGGCTCTCCTCATAACATCGTTAGCCATAATTAGCAACCGCACCTGCAATTTGTCGCCCTTTGCCCACGTGATCTTAACCATGTTTGCCAAATCTGGAATAGTGTGTTTATGACTAATACCGAAAATGTGAGCCACTCTCGTCTAAGAAGTTAGCCACAATTAGCAACCGCAACCGTAACCGCAATTTAAGCCACATTTTAAATCGTAACTTGTAAACGACAAATAGTATTATTTATATTGTGACTGTCGTAGGCCCTGCATTTCCCCCCTCTACCTTCTCATCCTCATTCTTTGCCTTCTTGCTCATATAGTTTGAAGCCGCGCCCTTCGTGTCTTGCACATTTTCCTCATCATCTTCGCTCTTCCGTTTCCTGCTCACATAGTTTGAACGTGGTTCTTCAATATAATGAGCATCCTGAAAATGGGCCTAGGAATCTAAAGCGTTCATGAGTGGTACGTGACATAAGGGATGTGGACATATTTTTTTTACGCTAGTCTTAAGGTGCTTGTTAATATGATTAAGGAGCGTGGATTTCGTCATCCATTGCTACATCCTTTGTGATGGAGAAAGGCTCTCATCGCCTACGTAGTATGGATAGTAACCTGCAATAGTAAGCGTGTAGCGAAAAGTAAGGAGCCCGCATCTTATTGTTAGATTTTCAAGATGCCATTTGCAATGGTTGTTCTAGTCATCTTCACTATAACTCCATTTGCAACATGCATAATAGTACTTAGCAAATGGGAGCTTTCAGTTCTAAAGCTAGCGGGAGTACGAGCTAGGTTGTTGACTTTAGGTATCTTGCAGCTCGCGTTAGCGACAATTGTGTATGTGCTTCGAGCGCATTAGAAGACTCAGCCTAAATTAGTTAGCTTTAATTAACTTAGAATTACATCTTATGCTTACTCTGCTATAACAGTCAGACAATTGTTGCAAGGGCATACTCCATTAACAGGCCGTTCATCTAGTCGATATGCCACTCGGTTATCATTAATACATAAACTGCATAGATCTTGTAAAACAGCCTGCCCTTCTTTGCTCTGTAGATCTTTAGTAACTAATAATGCATTTGCGATACGATTGCGTTCCGGCATAAGGTGGCGGATTAAAGGAAACTTGCTAGTTGGTTTTGGTAAGGTTTCATCATCCTCTCCTTCTTGTTGCAATTGCCGTTAAGCCTCTTCATCGAAACTACTAGAGAACCACTTCTCTCTATGTGACGCGCGAGCTGATTAGAGTAGATTACTTTTTTTAGTATATAGTTTCTGTCGCTCTTTGAACTGGGCTGAGGCTTTGTTAGGATTTAGAGGTATCTTTGCCGTCGCCTCCTTAATGCGCTTATTTAGCTCTTGAACTTCAGGCCGTTAATGAAACTCATCTTCCTCTTTGCATGTAAGGTCTCTGGGGGCGTTCTAGTCACGTCGATGACCTATGCTACATAACACCTCGATGTGTTTGGTAGATCTAACTTTGTTAGAGAACAAAGCAAATATATTTTCTTTAACAAGCCCTGACCTGTAGTATTCCTCATATACAGCATCGCTTTTCTAACCTATAACTTGTTTGCGTATCTAAGGATCTTGACATAATTAGAAGATAATAAGTATGATATAGATTGAACTCACCTTTAATCTTATTTGCAACCCTAGCGCGGATTGCATGGATCTTCACATTGTCCCTATAGCTAGCACGTTTTCTAAGAGAGACGATTTGATCTCGGAGAGATGCGAATGTTAGTGCCCTATTTTCGTGTACGCCATTTGAAGATACCATCCGAAGGACAGGACGGTCAAGGGCCTCGTCTTTCCATTTTAAAGTCCACGAATCTCTTCCTCTTGGCACGCGAGCCTTCAAAAGCTTTTCTAAAGTCTCGAAGTGTTTGAAAGCATTGTCAGCTATTGCCATAGTAAAAAAAAACATCACTCCGTTATCTTGTAGATCGTCTGTTGACTCCATAACGATCTCGAGGCTGTGTCTAGTAAGCATTGCCCATAGTGTTCTGTGAAGTTACGTACTTATCATTCTCATCATCACGTTTTCCTTTTAATAATTGCTAAACTACTAAAAGCTTGAAAGTGAAACTGCCATTAGCCTCTCGTAACAAGTAAACATGGCAATCCTAATTAGTTAGCAAATTAGCGCACTATTTAGGCTTAACATACCTTATAAGCAATTGCTTCATTTGTCCCCCTATAAGAGCTCGACTCTACATAGGCACTACCTCTAGCGCCACTATTAGCAAAGAAAAGCAAGGCGAACGATATCTAGAGCCTATAGCGCTCATGTAGATAGTCATGATCGTCAGAACACTACAGATATGTTATTAATGTTATTAGGTCTATGTTAGTAACTAAGTATTTGTTGCGTTTCTTTGTGCTTAGACTAAGGTTATCCTTTAAAGATCCCTTGATATACTAGATATATGTTAATTAACTTTTAATAAGAGGGGATTGTAGATCATACACTAGCAACATTACTAACAATGTCCTTAGCAAGCTTAGATTTTGTAGCTCGGGCATAATAGCTAACATATTAGTACCACATATTAACAATACTATGGACTGTCGGAAGTTCCTCAATTCGACCATATCGTGATAAAGCAAAGTATTCAACAAAGTTTTTATACAGAGCGCTGTCGTGTTGTAGCAATGACTCTGTCTGTGTATCCTTTGCAGCTAGAAAACTAATATATCTGTTAGTAGCACTATACACAGTGTTGAGTCACGTACTTTTGGAATACCTCTCCCACGTCCACGTGCCTGACTTTGTGTAAAGGCGTAGGCCCTGTGTCACACGGGAGTTCAGGGAACCAGATCAGAAGGCAGGAATACGAGGTTATATAGCGTAACAATAGGTCTACCTGAATACAGCGACTATTGACTGGAGTCCTCAACTGAGGATCCAGCCCCTGATATCCTTCGTACGGCGAGCCCTAATAACCGGGCTATACCCGAGCGGCAGCTCCACCGTAGGGCTGCCTTCGGCGTGGCACCTCACGTGCCCTCACGTGAGGGCCGCCTTACAATTACCCCTCCCTTTTGGGGGATTGCCCTCAATTCCTCAATTGCCCTCGATTTCCAGGCGTCGCCTGGAGTATGGCTGGCGCCCCCTCAATTCCTATGTGGGTGGCTGTTGTGATCGCGCTTGGGGGTTGGGTCCCGTGACCCCCCTGAGTGTGGGTTGCCGCGGCCACCCCCCATTGTTGTGGCGCGTCGCGCCTAACTTCACCCTCTGCGCTCCCCCCACTTTCCTTCTTCCTCAACCCTCATACCACCGATCCAGGTTGAGTCCAGCTCAGCCCTTTGTTGCTTCACCTTACCCATACTCTCGATACGGTAGGTTACTGGCTTCCTTCTTCCTTGTTCGATGGCTAACCTGGATAGCTCCTCGCTGTCGCCGCCATGCCTCCCAGGAAGGTTTTCAAAGATGGGGCTGCTCAAGCCCAGACCCGAGCTCTCGCTGCCTTGCGTGCTCAGAACCAGGCCGCTGGGCCTTCGTCTCCAGCAAACCAGGGTCGGATGTCCGGCACCCCCTCCACTGCTTCCAGGAAGCGTACCTCAGCCCAGATGTTAGGTCAATCTCCAGATGCGACCCCAACGCCTCAGCGCCCAGGTCCAGTCCTTGCTGCGTTTGAGGCCGTAGCCCAACCAGGGAGACTCGCCCTTGGTCCTGCTCCCTCTCGCCCCCGCGCTATTCGCCCTGTTCGTCCTATTCCTGCCGCTGCAGTTCCTGAAGTCGTGGCTCCTGTCGGCGAGGCCGTTGGCGATGGCCAATACAAGGACGAGCGCACCGTGAGGGGGTGGAAGTTCACCTCCAGGGTGGCCCTTCCTGAGACCTTCGGGCCCTTAGGCGCTGGGCCTCGCGATTGTTGTGCGAAGTGTTCCACTACCTACGCCAACTTTCCTGACCAGCGTTGCTGGTTCCCGGCCGGCCTTAATAAATGCGCCGATTGTTACAAGGGCAACCATCATTGCTACCCGGTAGGATCCATCCTTCCTTTTCTTACTTCCTACTAACCAGTACGTAGGTGGTTCCTGCTCATCAGGCCGCCCTTGAGCGTGTCCAAGCCTGCGCGGACGACCTCCTTGACGCCCGCGCTGACGACGAGGACGCCGGCCTTGAGGAGGATTCTGACAGATCGGACCAGCTCCTTCAGGTCCTGAAGGAAGCTCAAATGACGTTGGCCCTGCTCACTAACCCCAAGAAGCCGAAGAAGACGCGTACGAGCAAGGGGAAGGAACCCGCCAACGGACCTGTCAATGACGACGTCGCTGAGGGCCCTGCGCCTGAGGATATTCCTCTTCGTTCCGTCGAGCCTTCATCGAACCCCCCCAACTCTGTCCCCGGGGTCCCTGTTGTGGTCGATCTTGCCGATCGTGACCTGTCTGATCCCCTTGTCCTCTCGATCTATCAGGCCGAGGTCCTCGTGGAGCTAGGCAAGGAGAGAAGCCGTGGGATGAAGGCCGCTTTCGCCTCTTTCCAGGCTGCTGTGGGCAAGGTCCTCGATACCCATCAACAGGGACTGAACGACTCCCTCGCTGAGTTGGAGGCCTTGGTAGGTTGGTGATTCCCTTTCCTTCCTGGATATTCAGCTAACTTGCTTTCCTCAGTACCACGCCCCAGCTCCCAACCCTCGGAACTGAGCTCCTTCGTCGCTCCAGGCTTCCAGGTGGAAGTTCCTTCGGCGGAAACTCTTGCGCTTGCTAGGTTGGAGCGATCTTTCGTTCGTCCTTCTCAGTGGGTATACAACGATCGTCCTGTCGCCCCTCCCGCTAGGGTTAGCCGCACCTTCTTTGCGGCCTACTCTCCTGAAGGCTCCGAGGGGTCTGGGGATCAGCCCTCTTCCGTGGGCGGCCCTTCTTCTGTGAGCACGCCTTCCTCTTCTGAGGAGGGCTCCCTCGACGAGTAGACGCCTTACTTCTGCCCTGGCCAATAGGGCCTAATATTACTGCGTTATCTTCTGACTCGTCTTCTTCTTCTGTGACTGTTCCTTGTGATATGCCTCGATTAATGGAAGTCCTACGTCGAGCCTTGGGATCCATTGATCGTCGGCAGCTGTATACCCAGCCCACCGGATCAGGTATTCTTCCCTTTGCGATCTTCCTCGCTTTACGATCCTGTGGTCCAGGATCGCTTCTACCTTGTATTCTTCTTCTTCTCCCTCCACGATTTCTGGCTCAGGCGGGGGCTCTACCCCTTCGGCCTGGATATTCTTCCAATACCTCTCGAGTAATGAGACGTGGAATACGTCGTGGATTGCCTTATACCGTGGGGGAAGTTTTAATCGGTACGCCTGTTTACCTATCCGCTCGGTGATCTCATACGGTCCGAGCCACCGGTGCCCCAGCTTCCTGCTTGGCTGGGTGGTTCTTATATTCTTGGCTGAAAGCCACACCCGTTCGCCGACTACGTACTGCATTGGTTTATGGAGCTTGTTGTAGCCTCGGACTTGGGCTTCTTTTGACCGCTTCCAAGCTTCTTCGAGCTCCTTCCGCAGTTCAAGGATCATCGCGACTCGGTCTCTTGCGACTGGCACTTCCCTTCTGGTGGGGTCGTCCTCGATCCCTTGCCGTAGGTCGATATTGATACCGTACCGGGCCTGATTTGGTGACATCTGGATTGAGTCGTGGAAAGCGTTATTGTAGGTAAGCTCGGCGAAGTGAAGGAGCTCTACCCAATTGTCCTGGTGCTGATTGCAGTGTAGCCGCAGGTAGGCTTCGATATTCTGGTTCTGCCTTTCTGTCTGGCCATCGGATTGGGGGTGGAACGCTGTCGATAGGTTACGCCTTACTTTGAGGTGGAAGCAGAAAGCCGACCAGAAGTGGCACGTAAACACGCTGCCTCGGTCTGTGATAATTTCAGCAGGAATTCCAAAATCCTTGACCCAATACTCAAGGAAGACCCGCGCTAACTCGGTGGCTGTGATGGTCTTCCTGCAGGGTATATATTTGGACACCTTTGTGTATCGGTCTACGATCACAAGGATGGAGTCTGACGCCTTGGCTTGGTTTAGCCCTATACTAGGCGGCAGGTCCGTGATGAAGTCCATACTTATGGATTCAAATGGCTTTGAAGGCATCTTGAGGCCTTGCATCTCGCCGTAAGGTCTGTGCCGCACTGGCTTGATCCTCTGGCACCGATCGCAGCCACGTACGTACTCCCTGGCTTCCTGGTCTAACCCAGGCCAGTAGTATTTCCGCCGGATCAGCTCCTGGGTCTTCTTGTATCCGAAGTGCCCAGCTAGGGGGTCGTCATGGCAAATCTTGAAGATTTCCATACGTACTGCCTGATTGGGAGGCACGTAGGCCGCTCCCTTGAAGCGTAGGATACCTGTATCGTCTACTCTCCAACCTGAAGAGCCCTTCGCTCGCGCTGACCCTGCTTCCTTGGCCCTGTGAACAGCAAGCTCGTCAGCCGCCTGAAGGGTTTTGATCAAGTCTGCCAAGGGTTCAGCCGTAGCACTATAGGCGCTCTCTCCCTGAGCCATGGCTACTACCATAACTCGAGGGACAACGAGACCTGGACTCTTGGTGTCCTTACTCTGGTCTTCGCCCAGTGTGGTGCCCACTTCTTGTAGGTTAGCCACCACCCGCTTGATCTGCGGGGCTTCTCCTGCCTGTATGGCTTCCTGGAGCTTGTTCCGAAGGGTAGGAAGCATCACGTTCTGGCTACCCTTCTCTTCCTCGTAGTCTGGTCTCCTTGACGGCCCGTCTGCGGGGTTCGTCTTTCCAGCTCGATAGGATATTTGGAAATCGTAGGCTGACAGCGCCTGCGCCCACCGCGCCTGCCTTCTTGTGAGGGCGGTGGTTTCCATGAAATATTTGAGGTTATTGTGATCCGTTAGGACCTCGATTGGGTGTTGGCTACCCTCTAGGTAATGCCTCCACTGTTCAAAGGATCTCACGATCGCCAGGAGCTCCTGGTCGTGGACCTCGTAATTCAATTCGGCCGGTTCCAGCTTCTTGCTGTAGAACGCGACTGGGTGCCATACACCCTTTCCTTCTGGCTGGTCCACGAACTGGGACAGATTTCCAGCCAGCCCAAACCCAGAGGAATCGGTCTCTAGCCTGATCCTGCGGTTTGGGTCGAAGTGGACCAGTGTTGGGGCCGTAGTGAAGGCTTCCTTGAGGCGATCAAACGCGCTCTGCTGTTCTAAGCCCCACACGAAGGGTCCGGTCTGCTTGCCAGCTTTGGCGCCTTTCATAAGGCCGGTCAATGGGGCCACAACAGAGGAATACTGCTCTATGAAGCGCCGGTAAAAGTTGGCGAAGCCAAGGAACACCTGGACCTCTCGATAGGTCTTTGGTGTAGGCCACTCAGCTATCGCAGCAACCCGGTCGCCTTCCATAGCCACCCCTTCTGTTGTGACCGTATACCCGAGGAAGCCTACCTGTTTGGTATTGAACTCGCATTTCGAGAGCTTCACGTATAGGTTCGCCTCCCGTAGGCGACCTAAGACCTCCCGTACGTGGTGGGTGTGGTCTTCCTCCTTTGAGGAGTAAATAAGGATATCGTCGAGATATACGACACATATCGTGTCAACGAGCCCTTCGAGGGTCTCGTTCATATAGGCCTGGAACGTAGCTGGCGCGTTGGCTAAGCCAAAAGGCATCACTTTGTACTCGAAGTGGCCATAACGAGTGCGGAAGGCAGTCTTCCACTCGTCGCCTGGGCGGATACGGATCCTGTGGTAGGCGTTCCTAATATCCAGCTTCGTAAAGACCTTCGCTCCTTGGAGCCGATCCAAGGTCTCTGTAATCAACGGCAACGGATGCCTATTCTTCACGGTGATCTTATTCAGACCCCTATAATCGACGCAGAGGCGCAAGCTGCCGTCCTTCTTCTGTACGAACAGTATAGGCGCGCCCGCTGGACTCACGCTCCTCTGGATCCATCCTTTCTTCTCGCTCGATTGGAGGTATTCGCGGAGTGTAGCCAGCTCCGTTTCCGAAAGGTTGTATACTGGGCCGTAGGGCGGTTCCTGGGTCCCAGTATCGATACCGTGGGTTTTCCTACCCAGCTCGGGCAGATCTTCTGCCCGCTCTTCCGAGAAGACGTCGGCGTACTCTGCGTATTCCTTTGGGCACTGAATCTGCCCATCTTCCGTGGCGAAAGCGAGGACGAAAGCAGTATCGCCCTCGTCTATGGGTTCGATGTCGGATTCCACTGCCTTTGCTATATCGAAAGGGTGGCGCCAGATCTGCGTCTGCCAATCGATCTGGGGGTTGACCTGTATGATCCAGTCCATCCCAAGGATAACATCCACACCAGGAGTCTCCATGGAAAGGAACGTCTGGTCTACGGCCTTTTCCCTTCGAAAGTGATCGCGCGCCCTGACCTGTACGGTCGCCGCCCCGTATATGGCAACCTCCTTGCCGTCAACCCCTCTCGCTCGAGGGGGTCCCTTCTCGTGGCAATCCATGCCGATATCCTTTGCGAGAAGGGGGTGGATCGTGGATGCGTCCGATCCTGAATCTAGGAGGGCTCGGACTTGGTGCCAGGTCGACCCTACCTGTAGTTCGACGTCGATTTCCATCCTCCTACCTAGCGTGGGTCGAGGAACCTTGGTATGGAGTCACTCGGTCTTCAGGACTTCCAACTTCCTTACTCCAGGTCCGGTATGTTGGCTGCGGCACTCCTTTGCGAAGTGACCTGCTTTGCCGCAGTTGTAGCAGGTGCCGCCTGTCTGCGCAGGGCCTCCACCTTGGGCGTTGCCCTGCCTTCTTGCTGGTTGTTGATCTGATCTTCGGCGATCTTGAAAGGGCGTTCGTTCCCTCCTCCTGCCTGGCTTGTGGCCGTTAGAGTGGCCCTTTCTGGGCTGGAAGTCGCCCTGCGAGGCGCCTTTGTTTGGGGGTTCTTTCGCGCTCAATCCACCCTCTGCGTAAGGGCTCTTCTCAGTCACCCACCGGCTGGTCGTCTCCAGCATCGCCAGGATATTGACAACAGCTTCCCTGTGGGTTGTGGAACGCTCGGCGTAGCCACCCTCAAGGAGTCGCTGCCTCATCTCTGGGTGTATCTTTATCAAGAGGTGAGTACTCCTCTGCGATTCGGTGTAGGGTTCCATTTCCCGCTCTAACTCCTCAAGGTAAGCAACGAATTTGCGAATACCCTGGCCCTTCCGCTGACGGGCTGTGTTATACTTGAGGGCTGCAATACGTTGTCGGTTGGCTGGGTCGATGTGTAGGTCGCGAAGGAACTCTTCGAACCCAGCGAAATCCAAGGGTTCCTCATACCCTTCCTCTTGTAGGGCGCAGCGATTGTCCCACTCCTTCATGGGGTCGCCCTCGAGGTATTGGGCAGCGAAGGCCACTTTGGCCTCTTCGGTTGGAAACATCCTGGGTTGGTATCGGAAGGAGGCGCGGATTGAGGCCATGAACTCGCTGAGCTCCCTGGCCGAATCGCCCTTGTAGACCTTCGGGTCCTTGACCCTCCCAAACGATCTTACAGGCAGGGCTGGGGCTGCTTCCTCCGATACTGTAGGAGTCGTCGCCTGATCTGCCCCTTCTTGGGGGTCTTGACCTTCTTCATCGCTGTCTTGGTGTCGCCTTTTCCGACGGCTCTCGGCCTGTATACGGGCTTGCCTTTCTGCGAAGGCTCTCACGTCTTCCGGGTAGGCAGCGTAGTCCTCGCCGTGCGATCGGCGGAATATCTGGAGGGCTTCTTCCATAGTGGTGAAGTAGGCCCTTTCCTCGTCGATCCTCTTCCTGAGGGCGGCCAGCTTAGAAGCCATACTGCCCGCTTCGTTCGTGGCAGCGTCGCTCGCACCAGGGCCCTGGGCTGCAGGGCTGGTTTCGATGACTTCTGCTGCCGGTGTGGCCCCTCCAGAGGTCGCTCGAGTAACCCTCTTTTCCTGGCTGGCCATCCTGATCTGATAGGCTGAATATGGGTTGAGTCAATAGAATTGTAAAGGCGTAGGCCCTGTGTCACACGGGAGTTCAGGGAACCAGATCAGAAGGCAGGAATACGAGGTTATATAGCGTAACAATAGGTCTACCTGAATACAGCGACTATTGACTGGAGTCCTCAACTGAGGATCCAGCCCCTGATATCCTTCGTACGGCGAGCCCTAATAACCGGGCTATACCCGAGCGGCAGCTCCACCGTAGGGCTGCCTTCGGCGTGGCACCTCACGTGCCCTCACGTGAGGGCCGCCTTACACTTTGGTAGCGCCAGAGAGAGATTTTTGTTCAACCCGACCTAATGCATTCTTTTCCTTAGTTGTTTTCTGCTCAAAGTAGCCTCGCGACCGTGCTAGAGCAGCTTGTTCTTCTTTAGAGAGAGTTTTCCGTCCCATAGTTCCAGGGTCCTTGAAAGTGAATAATGTTGTAGATGGTAGAATTCGAAATTAAAACATAGCGGGAGCGTTCCTTTTATACCATTTTCAAGCTCACCCTAGCTCACCCTCGCTCACCCTCGCTCACCCTGCTCACCTTCGCTCACCTAGGTACCGGATTATCCATGGCCATCCAAAGTCGCGGTGCATCGCGTGCATCGCGTCGTAATATAAGACCCACTTCGTGCATGTCGACGTGGCCGCCATCAGGAAGCTGAGGGGGATAACCGGATTATCGTGAGGCATCAAAAACTTGAGGGCGGCGACGCTCACCCGCTAGTCCAAATGGCACCGTCCTGAGTATTAATCCACTGAAAGCTTGAGATCGGTGGATTAGTAGTTGGGTGGGTGACCACCAGCGAATACCCACTGTTGTATGTTTTTGTTTTATTTTATTTTTATCATTTTTTTGCCCCTTTATTATGAATATTATATAGAATCTATACACGCATATTCCCCATCCCTATGCCTACCCCTCCTCCCCCATCCACCCAAAAAACTCCTCCGCAATGAAATTAATCCCCAATCAGTCAAACATCCCCCCCATTAATCAAGAGCAACCCCATACTCCACACCCCCATACGCCTCGCCCTCCACCATCCCGCCCCTCGTAAGCACAAACTCAATATGCTCACTCACATCCCCCCACCCGCCACTCCCACCATCAACACCCTCCCCCTCCCCCCACGCACCCCCCCAAACATCCTCCCCCACCTCCCCCTCCCACTCCGCAACCCTCACAGCCCAGCCTATCCTCCCCCTCCACTCCTCCCCAAGCAGCCCCAGGATGCCACGGACTTCTTTTTTAGCGACGCCGGAGAGCCACCACGCCCCATCCACCGCACGCGTCATGGCGAAGAAACTCGCAATAACAGCCAGCGCGCGCTCATCCGCCCGATCAACCAACTCAATAAAGCGCCTCGACACAGTAGCAGGAAACCCCACAATCCGCGCCTTCTCAGGCCGCGCATGCGCCCAATTCAGATACGCCACAGAATGCTCGTACGCCCTCCGCGTCTCCTCGCGCTCACCCTCCGGCAGGCACAAGAGCTGCTCGTCGAGCCCGGAGAGGAGGTCGTCGAAGAACGCGGGGCGCGAGGGGTGTAGGTCTAGTGCCAGCGCGGGCTGCGCGGAGATGATGGGGCGGATGTCGCTAGAGCGCAGAAAGGGCCATGCGGCGATGACGACTGTTTTTACGCCCTGGAAGGCGTGGAACCATTGCGTGGGCAGGGAGTAGGGTTCTGCTTCGCTGCCGGGCTCGTTGAGGAAGCGCCGCGATGCAGAGGCCTGGAAGGCGATTAGGGCTGCTGTTGCGAAGAGGGCGGGGCCGTTTGCGGCTGTGACACCGGCGTGTAGGGTTGCGGTGTAGGAGCTCAGTGCGGAGGCCATGTAGGCGTGGAAGAGGCGGGGGAGGGAGGGGTCGGAGGGGGTGAGGGCGCGGAGGTGGAGGGCGGCGACGGCGAGGATGGCGTCCATGAGGCAGGGTGTGTTGAAGGCGAGGGTGGGGACGGCGAGTTGCCAGGCGAGGGCTGCGGGGGGGGTGTCGCCCCAGGCGAGGGTTGGGGCCGTGAGGGTGGTGTAGGTGTGGAGGAGGCGGAGCTCGGTGGCGCGGGAGGTGGGGGAGTAGGGGGAGAGGGTTGTGGGGGGGGGGAGGGAGGGGGGGATGGGGGAGGGGGGGAAGGGGGTGAATGTTGTTGTGGTTTGGGGGGAGGGTTTGGGGGTGCTGGTGCTGGTTGAGGAGGGGGTTGTGTAGCGGATTAGGGAGGAGGGCGGGGAGAGGGCGGTGGGATCGTCGAAGTCGCAGGGGACGCCGTGTTTGGTGCAGTTCCCGCAGATGGGGTGGGCTTCGTCGCACTGGGGGGGGTGTTAGCTGTGTTTGTATGCGCGAGGGAATTGGAGTTGGGGGAGGAGGGGGAGGGAGAGGTTGGAGACGATTGGGAATGGACTGGAGATGATTGGAGAGGAATTGGGGATTAGGAATGGATTGCAGATGATTGGGAACTGAATAAAGCCAGAAAGACAAGACAAACCTTAACCTTCCTCAACTTGCACCGCTGGCATCCCGCCCTGGACTTCTTATGCGAGCGCCTCGGCGGCATATCTGCTGTTTCTCCCTTGTATATCCTTCTTCCTATTCGAGCTTGCCCTTTCTTTCCTTCCTTCTTTGCTTCTTTGCTTCTTTCTCTCTCCAGCACAGTAACGCAGCAAATCTTTATCTCCCGAATTCTCAACACCCTAAGGATGGTCGCGGCAATGATCTCGTCCAGCAATCTTCCTCTGCATCGTCCCTCGCATGTGGCATATACACTCCCAAGCCCGTGGCGTACAATCAATCCGAAAAAGTCAAGTAAAGTAAAGGAAAAGAAAGGAATCCAGAAAAGAAGAGAGCTGCTAGTCTAGTCGCGCCTAGATCGCAAGACCAAGGACAGCTACGCTCGGTGTAGGGCTGTGCAAATCGCAGCTTCACAGTCGTGGTTAACGAATCGCGCGGCCTGGACGAGGCACCGGAGGAAGCGGGACCCGGGAGGAGGTGCAGTAGTGGCGGGCTGGGTACGTTGGGTTTATGTACCCCTTCTTCACGCCGAGGTGCGTTTTGCCCTCATTCTAGCCGGGAGGGAGGGGAAGGAGTGACTTGTGGGGAAGGTAGTAGGCGTACGACTGCTGGTGGATTGAGTTTGGGTTGGTGGGGGGGCTTTTTTCGTACTCGGATTCGAGGTGGGTGCCTGAGATTTTAGGGGTGATTTGGGGGGGAGGGGGGGATGATCTTGTGGCCTGGATGGAGGAATGGAGAGGTGGGGGTTATGTAAGAGTGGTGGTGGTTTGGATTGATGCGCGGGGGGAGTGGGGGTAGTGGTGTGGGTTGGGTGATTATATAAGCGGAGTTGGGATTCTCTTGTGCTACGCAGGGCGTGGACGGAGGAGCTGGGTCGAGGGTTGATGCCTTGGATATGTGGATCGAGTAGGTGCGGCAGATCTCTGTTGATGCCTTGGATATGTGGGATCAACTGTGACGGGCAGATCCGAATTGATGCCTTGGATTGATGCCTTGGATATGGGGTCGAGTGGTAGTAGTACGGTAGTATATCCTAGCCTATCCCGAAGTAGTGCCTTGGATATCTAGGATCAGCTCCATCAGAAGATATAGATTGCTAATAGTGCTATAGCTGCATAATCAGGCCGTATACCATTACATAGCCAGTGCATTAGCAGTAATTAATTGTATGGCTTGCATGTGTATCGTACAGTATCAAACAATTCTTCGGTAGTAGAGGCCGCAAGTACGATCTGCCAGAAATTGCTGAAGTTGCAAGTATCATCCAGCAACAAACTACAGCGCAGAGTAACAAACTGCATGATGGAGAGGTACATTACATAACTAGCCCTCCCCCTCCCCCTCCCTCTATCGTCCCTATCCCGCTTTCTCTTACGAGCTTCCTCTCTCTCCCATCCATCGTGTCTCTCTCTTACTCTCTCATTTTTTTCTGCCCCTCCCCTCCCTACCCTACCCCTCCCGTGTCCCGCAGCTATCCGATCCCCATTGGCCGACACACACCACACCCGTTATTTCCCCTCCTCAATCAAACCGTCAAATCCCCAATCCCCGCGCCTGTAGATTTAACGGGCGTGCCCGCTTAGTAACCCCCGTCGCAGCCTCGGGTTTCTCCAAATAAAATTTCCCAAATTTCGCCATCGACGACAACGTCATCTTAGACAGCGTCTAAGGAAGTGTGTAAGGTGGTCTAGGACATACGGCTGATGTGAGTAACTGCGTGTTTGAGGCTGGGTATGGCAGATGACAAAGCGGATGAAATGTGATATGTGGTATTACTCAACAATACTAGGGAATAGCCAGTATATAGTGTATACAACTGTAAAACCTATATATATCTCACCACCTCACTCGATGGCGCGAACAACGGGCGATGGCGACATCGCGATGGCGTCTTCGATCGCATCTGACTGAGTCGGTGCATACGCCCTTGTCCTTGTTCTTGTTTCTAGAACCTGACTGGGTTACCTGACTGGATTACGATGACTAGATCGTAGGGCCACTCCAAGATCTGTCAGATCTGTCCTTTGTGCTACTTGATGTCAGGTACGGTCAACGACGGGCTCGCCGGGCTCGCCGGGTTATGTTCGTATATTGTTTTCGTCGGTGTTTGGATGATATTTCTGTTACCTATAGTACACAATATAGTAAAGGGCGCCCTATAGTAGATAGTAGAGTAGATAGTAGAGTATATTGTAGTATATACTCACATACACTCATATACTCATATACTCTAGTAAAAACTCATATTTACCCACCCGTGAAATCCCTAAATCCTATATTCTCCTTTCTCCCTTCCTGTACGACTTACTCGTACGTGAACGGGCTCGCCCGCTTTGTAATCAAAAACCTCTTCCTACCCCTCCATCATCCCATCCCATCCGATCCAATGCACCCCGCCTGGGTACTTCCACCCTTGTACATCCGCCCACTAGCAAAGTACCTCCCCTTACCTACCTGCTGTAAACGTAAAGTCACCACACCAACCACCAACCACCATCACCACTGAAACTACTACTGAACTTTTCACTTGTCCACCTATATATCACCTCCGGGACTTCCCTCGTCGTCCTTGGTTCCTTTCTTTCTTTCTTTCTTTTCTTCTTTTCTACATACCAACTCCTCATCCTCTTGTTGATCTCGGCTTTGATCTTCAATCTTCGATCGAAAAGACAACCTCACACCTCATACCCCACCTAAAGTGAGAGTTGACGACACATCCACCCCACCACCTCCACCACCGCAAAAAAAACCCTCACCACCACCACAACCACCACAACCACAACCTCACCCTCCTCACAACCACCTCACCACCGCCACCATGACCATCCCCTGCGAACCCACCCCCCCAGCCCTCGCCGCCATCAAATGCGACCACGACCACCCCATCGCCACCCCCCCCCGCCCCTCCTCCCCCGTCCACCGCTTCGGCACCCTCGCCGTGCACGCCGGCTCCCCCCACGACCCCGTCACCGGCGCCGTCATCGAGTCCATCTCGCTCTCCACCACCTTCGCGCAGACCGCCGTCGGCGTCCCCGTCGGCGCATACGAGTACTCGCGCTCCTCGAACCCGAACCGCCATAACTTCGAGACCGCCGTCGCAGCCCTCGAGCACGCCAAGCACGCCCTCGCCTTCTCCTCCGGCTCCGCAACCACGGCCGTCATCCTCCAGTCCCTCGCTGCGGGCAGCCACGTCATCTCCGTCTCAGACGTCTACGGCGGCACGCACCGCTACTTCACCCAGGTCGCGCAGGCGCACGGCGTCTCCGTGACATTCACCCCCGAAATCGCCGTCGACATCGCCGCCCACATCACCCCCGCCACGAAACTCGTCTGGATCGAGACCCCCTCCAACCCAACCCTCCGCCTCGTCGACATCCGCGCCGTCACCGCCGCCGCCCACGAACACGGCATCATGGTCGTGGTCGACAACACCTTCCTCTCGCCCTACGTCCAGAACCCGCTCGACCACGGCGCAGACATCGTCGTCCACAGCGTCACAAAGTATATCAACGGGCACTCGGACGTCGTCATGGGCGTCGCTGCCTTCAACTCCGACGAGATGCGCGAGCGCCTCGGCTTCCTACAGAACGCTATCGGCGCCATCCCCTCGGCGTTCGACTGCTGGCTCGCCCACCGCGGCCTCAAGACGCTGCACCTCCGCGCGCGCGAGGCCAGCGCAAACGCCCAGATCGTCGCGGAGGCGCTGTCCGCCTCCCCGCACGTCATCGCCGTAAACTACCCGGGGCTAGCGTCGCACCCGCACCGCGAGATCGCGCTGCGCCAGCACCGCAACGGGATGGGTGGCGGGATGCTGTCCTTCCGGATCAAGGGGGGCGCGGCGGCGGCGGAGAAGTTTTGTCAGTCCACTGCGCTGTTTGTGCTTGCGGAGAGTCTGGGGGGGGTGGAGAGTCTGGTGGAAGTCCCGAGTAGTATGACGCATTCGGGGATTCCGCAGGAGCAGAGGGAGGCGGTGGGGGTGTGGGATGATTTGGTGAGGATTAGTTGTGGGGTGGAGGATGGGGAGGATTTGAGGGCTGATGTACTTAAGGCGCTGGAGGTGGCGGTGGTGTGGCCGAAGGTGGCGAATGGGTTGGGGAAGAAGGAGTAAGGGGGTGGGGGATAGGAGGGGTCATGAAAGGGAAGCTTAAAAGCTTATTTTTGTGGCGTCGGTCGATCTTTATATTTTCTTTTTTTCTATAATTCTCATTTGGGGTATTGGATGTTTTCTTATTCTCGCCAAGGGATGGATATGCAAGGGATCGAGGGAGGGGTAAACGGGAAAAACTCATATAGAGTAGAGAAAGTAGAGATGATTTGGATATGGAAAAATCGGGGGAAATAAATAAAAAAGGGGTCTGGTTTTTTTCATCACATATCTTTTGTCAACTTGGGAATTTTTAATTTCTATAGACTCAAATTCTTTTACCTTGGTGAAATCGTATGCCGACTTCCATTACCCACTGCTCTCCATACAAGCCCTATATGGGCTGTATATAGACCACGGCGCTGCACGATCACGGTACCAGAAGTATAAACCCCCATCATATCACCACTTTGGATTTCAACCACCTATCTACTATACAGGTCCTGGTATGTCACCTCCCTAGTACAATCCGCCACTAATCCATCCTTCCTTCCATCCATCCAGTAATCTCCCTCTCAAATACGCCCCCCCACCTTCCCAAACGCCATGCCATGGAAACAAAAATAAAGCAAAGCAAAGCAAAACCATGCAAGCTCAAGTTAAAGCTCAAGCCCAAACCCCTTCGCCCGCGGTGACACAAAACAAATAAACACCGCTTCAACCTCGGGTATACCAAACAACAAGCAACGCCATCTCCACCCCCCACCCCCCCAAAAAAAAACCACCTTTCCCCAACGCCCCCCTCACACCCCCAACCTCTCCCTCATCTCCCCCGGCATCTCCCTCCTATAAACCACAACCCCCGCCCTCGCCCTCGCCGCACTCCTCAGCTCATCCCCATACACCCCATCAATCTCCTCCTCCCCCGCCCCCCACCCACCCGCCGCATACGCGCTCTCCCCGCCCAACTGCGCGGACTTGAGCACGTACTTGGGCCCGCACCAGTACTCCCACTGGCTCCACTCCCTTCCGCTCGCGGGCGCGCGCGCCCTGCTGCGCCGCGGTGGGTGCGTGCTGATGGCTTGCGTGGCGATGGAGGGCGTGATGGGGCGGCCGGTGAGGGGGGAGTTGAGGTAGGAGAAGTGGTCTGATTCGTTGCCGTCTGTTGTCGCTGGGTTAGTTTAGTGTTCGGTCACGTGAGTGGAAGAGGGTTGGGGGGGGGAAGGGCGGAAGGAGGGGGACAAAGAAAGTGTAGACAAAGAAAAGAGTAAAGGAAAAAAAAAAGGACATACCGATAGTGCTCCCGCGCGGTCCATCGCCCATATGCCACGCCATAGGCACAATATGTGCTTTCTCCATATGCTCCCTAAACGCCTCCTCATCGCCAAACACCTCCCGCTGCAGCGTACCGCCCATCTCAACATCCCCCTCCCCATCGCGGGACTTGCCACCCCTGCCGCACTTCCCCCACAAACAAGGCTTAGCCGTAAATTTTTTGGACGTGCTCGTAATCCTCCCGTGCACAAAATAAACATGTCTCCTCAACGTCTCCAGATTCTGCAGCTCGGCTTTGCAGCCGAGCCACTCACATAAAAAAGCCTGGTAGCGGGGCTGGCCGAGGACGGAGCGCGGGCGCTCGGGTACCTTTGCGGGGTTGCGGGGTGGCCGACCGCGGCGCTTAGGATGCGGGAGCTCGTTGGGCTCGTCGTCGTCGTCGTTAGCGGCGACGGAACCGTTGAGGGTACGGCGGGTGCGGGTGAGGACGCGCGTTGGCGTGGGTTTGGGGGCGTTGGGGTCGCGGGGAGGGCGGCCGCGGCGCTTAAGGGGTGGGGGTGGTGCAGCGAGTTGCGCGGCCGCAGCAGCGTCTTGGTCCATTTCGTCGTCGACGTCATTGTCGTCGTCGGGGATTAGGATTGCGGTTTCATTGCGGAGACCGCTCGGGCGGCTGGGACCGTATTTTTGGTGGGAGGATTCGGAGACGGGGAATTTGTTGGGGGCGTGGGGAGGCATGCTGTTTGCGGATCCGACTTCTGCGCCGCCGGGATCGACCATGTCCCAGCGGAAGGTGCTGAGGTCAGAGGTGTTATCGACTTTTGTGAACCTCTTCTTCAGTAGCTCGAGATGGCTGTTCAGACCCCGCTGTGTGGGATGCTTGCTGGTGGAAATGAGAATGTCACGTGCAATCGTCTTTGGATCGTAACGCGACTTGCGGAGAGCAAGGGAGCGGTCAATGCTCTTTACGATTCCGTCGTATTCTAGAAGTGGGTTTCCGGTGACTTCAGCTTGAGGATTAACGGTGATGTTCCTGGCATTATTGTGAGAAGGTGCATTTGCGTATTGTTGGTGGTGATGTTGAAAAGGTATGGGGTTAGGAGGTGCCAGTCGCGTCGGAGCCTCTCCTGCTTTGGGTCCGTGCATTGCGGATAAATTATTGATCCGTTCTCCGGCTCCGGGATCTATCCGTTGCCTCTTTTCACTAGGCTCCTCCCCTTTATCCAAAGATTCGCCCTTTGTGAGATCAATAATCTCAGCAAAGGTCCTTTTCCTTGCTTGTGCCTCCTTTGTTAAAGGAGCTTCAGGAATAGATGGTGCCCGCGCTGGCTGAGATACAGGTGATTGGTCTGTGATTATGCGCACATTTGGTGGCAGTGGTGGCTGATTTCCATGGTGGTGGTAGGGATAGGCCACTGATTGAAATGGGCCATGCTGAGGTGGTCCTGTAGGTGTACTAAATGGAGGGTTATAATGTGCAATTGGACCAGGACCATACCTCGGAGCTGTTGGGTGAGGATATGTTTGCATTGTTGCTGGGTATGGATGTGCTTGAGTTGTTGCCGCGTAAGGACTTGCTTGAGTTGTTGCTGGGTAAGGATTTGTTTGCGTTGCTGGGTAAGGATTTGTTTGCGTTGCTGTTGAGTCTCGCCACGTCTTCCAACCACCTTTAGGAGGAGGAGCAGCAGCCTCGTTTTGGTATGGCGACAAGTAAATCTTAGTAGCTCCCTCTTGGGTGGAGGCTGGATCTGATGCTCGCCAGGGTTTGCCCACGTAAGCCTTTAGGAGCGACATGTGATGCATTTCCTCGGTACTCAATGAAGCTGAGCCTCCTGGGCCCTGGGATTCAGACGGAGTATTCGGCTGTCCTGGTGTATCTGGTGGAGCTGTTGTTGCTGATGTAGGCGGGGGGTGCGGCTGGGGCTGGGACCCTGATGCATTCGGCGAAGATGTGGTTGCTGGCAGTGGCGGAGGAGGCTCGGTCGTCGCATTAGGTGCAGCTGTGGTTGCTGATGCAGGCGTACCGGCTGCTGTCGTAGTAGCAGGCTCGGTTGCATTGGAGACTTGTTGAGTGATGGCTACAGGAGACGCTTGATTTTCCAGTCTCTCTGCAGCACTTCGAGCACGTGAAGACACAGGCTGCCCGTCATTTCGTGGCCTGCCGGGTCCACGACCCGTCCTCGCAACGGCATATGGAGACCCCGCAGGTTGCCCGTCTCTTCGTGGCCTACCTACTGGTCGACGCTCCATCCCATTCATAGGAGCTCCAGAACCCGGCGTCTGGTCAGCTTGTGCTGGAGCTTGGGTGGTCCCGGGTGTCATTGGAGGTCTTATCGCAGCCTGTCCTGCTGCCGCCCCTGCCGTTGGTGGTAGTATAGGCTGTGGAGTTTTCTGCTGGGACGCTTGTGCTTGAGTTGCAGAGGAGACAGAGGCCGTTTGCCCTGATACAGGGGTCACGGCCGTGGCACGAGGGGTCTGAGGCTTGGGCTTGGTATTGCCGGGTAAGACAGCGAGTAAGGTTTTAGCAAACCGTGCTCTATCCATCCTGAATCCCAGTTTCTCAATCATTTCGCATAACTCTAGGTAACTTGGGTTACCTTCCAACATGTCCCGGATTTGTCGTGCCAAGATTTTCTTCCCAGCATTCTCTTGGATCTCATTGAGGACACTTGCTGCCGTTACTGCGATGGCGTCTCGTTTATCTGTAGGCCATGTCGAACCTTGCTGTGGTGGCCGTGTGTTTGCACAAGGGCTTGTATGTTGAGCACGGCCTGTAACTTTTGATGAGGCAGCCGATGCTTGTTGAGTGTTATTGATTGGAGTTGTCTTAGCCGCATTGTTAGCGACAGCAGGAGAAGCCTTCTGCGGTGGTTGAGCAATGGATGCTATTCTCGGAGTGGTCGTGGTGGAATTACTGTTCCCTTGAGATTCAACCGCGCCCGGCTTGCCAGGTGTCGCCAGAACAGGTGTCGCCAGCGCAGGCTGTTGCGTGGAAGGTATCACCGTAGTAGCTGCCGGTGCTGCAGGTGGTGCTGCTGCCGCCTCGGCCTCTGCACGCTCAGCCTCTGCCCGCGCAGCTAGCGCGGCCTTTGACCTGCTGGGCCGTTTCGCCCTCCTCTTGGCATTAATAGAATCTTTAGTCTTTGGCGGCTTAGCTTGTGTTGATGGTGACTTTGAACTATCCCGACTTTGCTGTGTTGCCTTTCTGCCCCTTGATGGGGGAGGAGGTGCAGGTGCAGACACTGGTGCTGTTACAACTTTGGCAGCATTATGTGGTGCTGCTGGCTGAGTAATGCTTGGAGTTGGACTCTGCAGTGAAGCTTTAGCGGGTTGTGTCACTGGGCTGCCTTGGGTTTGAGATCCTTCTGCTTGCGGCTGAGGAGATTGCTCGGTGCTTGTTTTCCTCACTGAGGACCAGACCTGGAGGAACAGTTTTGGATCTTTTGACTGGTAGTCCCGTAGCCTTTCAACCATCCTTCGCATCTCTTCTTCCATTGTCACCGCAGTATCGTCATTCGTGGGCTCCTGCGGTCTGCCATCTGCGCTGGTATGGACGGAGCCGGAGCCTTCCCCTTCAAATTGGTTGATGCCACAGATACAGGATTAAATGTGTTCTCAGATGTAGATACTGTAGTAATCTGCTGCCCGTCTCCATTATCTCCGTCAGCATCATTGGAATCTTGTCCTTGCTCGTCCTCTTCACTCTCTTCAGACTCAGATTCTGACTCTGCTGCATTATTGGCAGACATCGTATGGGTAAGGGTTATTGCTGCTTGAACTGCTGCCCCTGTCATATCTGCTCTTTCCCTTTGCTGCTGTGCCCTCAGAGCCTCTTGCCGCCGTTGTTCTTCCACAGCTGCCCTCTGCTTTAATTCGGCGAGTCTCGCCGCCTCCGCTTCTGCGGCCTCTATTTGTTTCTGATACTCATGGTAGCTATTATAAACATGACTCGGGTCTACAGTGGTTGGTATGTCTGGTGATGGCCGTCTCTGAGGCTGTGAGGGCTGTTGGTTTCGAGCAGTTGCTCCCTGCGTGGGCAGAGGGAGATAGTTGGACGTCTGTGGTAGCTGGGACGTAGGTGCAGGCTGGTATTGGTTTGGTTGGTTACTTATATTTTGTGCAGTAGGCGTCTGCCTATCGCCTGTTCTACGGATCACATTCGTAGAAATTTTGGCAGGAGGCAAAGTGACGGCTGGCGGAGGGCTGGTTTGGATTGCCCTACCACTCTGGCTACTTGGGCCGCGAGCGGGCTGTGAGCGCGGTTGGTTAATATATGCATTCAAAGTTGCGTTTGTAGTACTCCTGGCCAAAGGTGCCGCAGGCGGAGTCGACGTCTGGCGATTTTGCCCCTGCGTAAAAGCCCTCGCTGTCGCCGGCTTTTGAGATTGCGACGGGGCAAACGGTGTATATTGGCTTTGTTGCATGTTTCGAGAGGACACTTCCATTGTATCCGGGGCTCTCGAAGCAATAGCGGTCCCACCACTAGACATCGTCGTATTGGTAGAACGTTGAGGATATGAGTTTATCAAAGACTGGGGATACGCAGGCGACGGCGTTGGAAGATTATATGCGGTCCCGCTCTTCGTCCCCGCAGCTGCCTCAGGGGCGTATCTCTGCGACTGCATTACAGTAACTGGCGAGGCTCTTGAGCTAGTGCTATCTGGATTTGAACGATCGTGGACTTGTAACGGGGTGCTTTGGTGGACGGCACCGCCTCTGGCACTTCCTTCATACACACCCGCCCCAGAATATCTCGTTGTACTCTGCACTGCTTCCGCAGCAGAGTTATAATTGCCCAGGCCGCTTGTATCATAGCTGTTGTGTGCGCTTGACTTGGTCGTAGTATTAGGGGTTTGTTTGGGAACACTGGGATTGCCTAAGCTCTCCATGCCAGTGGCCGGAGACGCCCTTCCTCCAGAGTATACACCCCAATTATACCCTCCGCCATTATTCGTGCTGGCCTGTTGTGGGTATTGCTGATACTGGTAATCATTATTTGAGTATGTTCGTGTTAGCGTCGCGGACGACTGAGCGCCATAGTACGGGTCCGCTACTGTCGCACTCGAAGTCGCGAAGCTCTGCTGGGCAGTAGGCGCCCGGTTATTGATAGGAGGGTAGTTGCCGCCGTAGTTATAATTATTGTTCGTCATATGGGGCAACCAGTGCGCGTCAGACAAGCTTCACGTTGTGGGCGCATTCATATGGTGAGCTTCGAGATGCCGAGCATAACTTACTGTTGGCTTCCCCGATTAGGAGAAGACACTCCACATTTGTTACTACAAGCATCAAAGACACAGCGCATCATGCACTCTCATTAATAGTGACAGGCTTCGAGGGGTGTTGGGCACATTTCGTCTCTTTCGAACTATATAATCCCCATCTTGGATGCGATGAGCCTCGTCGCCTGTGCTCTTGGGCGTGGTTGGGAGGCTCGTGCATATTCTAGTCCATTAGCGCGTCTGATTGGCTCACACCAGGTCGATCAGCCACAAGGCTACGCCAGCCTTACCTAGTCTACGGAATAGCATCATGAATTTTGCTTCTTGACCTCCGAATCGTGGGAAGGATAGCAAAGGTATTCTGTATGCGGATACCCCCTTTGGTTTAAGCTAATAAAGCAGTGTAGTAAGGTTCTCAAGCTATCATCTACGGGTTAAACTGAAGGCTGCAACGTCCCATTCTCAAGACCAAAGGCGAATCAAATCGGCATCTTATAGAGGTCGTCGCCTTATAATCTAGATCTCTAGAACATCTCTAACAAAACATTGTTATACAAAGTTGAAAATCGTACAATACACCATGAATTGATTAGTAAACACCCTTCTCCCTCTTGGGATTATTAAGCCGCACCCCGCCATAACCCCGAGCCCCGACGACGAACAAGCTAACCATTCGCTATGACACCATAGCTACTTAATATTGATGCTATGTTTATTGATAATCAGTGACACGCTTATAACTTGCTGTATATAAACCGGGAGGACCTACGTTGATGCTTAGATCTGATTACAACTCTCCACCTACGAGGTTATGCTGTTAGATCGAACACGACTTACAATCCAAGGTTCTCAGTGATAACCAGACTCAATTTCACTATGGCAGCCTCTAACTTATATGCTATCATTGCGGGTGTTGGCGGTGGCACAGGTCTGCTACCCTTCCCATCTGCCTGTTAGACATCCAAACCATCTAACTAACAATCAGGACGCTCTCTCGCGCTCAAGTTCTCCGCTGCCTACCCCACTGTCTACCTCCTCGCTCGCACACCTGACTCCTACGACTCGATAGTCAACGAGATTAAAGCCAGCGGCCGCAATGCAGTAGGCATTAGCACTGATGTATCATCCTCCTCTTCCGTCTCCTCGGCACTCAAGACCATCGCTGCGGAGAACGCCAACAAGAACCTCGCAGCCGCCATCTACAATGTCGGTGGCAAGTTCGTCCGTAAGCCATTCCTGGAACTGACAGAGGAGGAGTACTCTGCGGGCTTCGACGCCAGTGGCAGGGGCTTCTTCAACTTCGCGCATGGCACCCTGCCACTTCTGCTCGAGACTGCGGCGCTCAAAGAGGCGGCCCCGAATCCGCCGAGCTTGCTGATCACCGGCGCCACGGCATCGCTCAAGGGATCTGCTCAGTGCGCCTCCTTCGCCTCAGGCAAGTTCGCTTTGCGAGCTACGGCACAGTCACTTGCTAGAGAATTTGGCCCCCAGGGTGTGCATGTAGCGCATGCGGTTATTGACGGCGTCATTGATACGCCTAAGCTTAAGGAGTCAGGGTGGAAGGTGAACGAAGGTAAAGAGGATGGCACAATTAAGCCGGACGCTATCGCGGATGCCTACTATTGGCTTCATACCCAACCTCGAAGTGCATGGACGCAGGAAATTGACATTCGACCATTCGTTGAGAAGTGGTGATCAGAGTCAATGAGCAGGGCAGAGACGGAATGAGTGACAGATAGTTTTGTAGCTTTATTTATAACGAAGTAGCGAGTTAATATATCAATCCAGCGTAACTACAAGTCAGTGTTCTCAATACTACTTCAGCAGTGGACATAGGATTACTGTCTCACACCATCAAACCGACGCTCTTAATAGACTATAGGGTCTGAAGGGCGGTCTGCAGGCAGGATATAGCGCGGACTTCAATAAAGAGGTAACACTCTACAGGGGTTACTCTGCGCCATTTTTTTTACCGCGAAATCCGTTGGGGAAAGAAGTCGCGGTCTTAACCAGGCGCGGAAGGGGAAAGTCTGCAACCCTATCTACAGGTAGATAGAGTTGTAAACGAAGAGTCAAGGCAAAAACTGCCAGAGGGATGGAAAGGATGAAAGAAATTGGAAAAACTGGGCAAGGGAAGAAGAAATGAGGAAATTGGGAAGGGAGGGATGAGCCAGAGCGGCCGATGGAGGGAAGCAGACGAGCAGCGCTGAACGCGAAGCCAACTTCGGGATAACTCCCATGGAGCATTTCACAGTATAAACCAGACGTGCAAGCACGGTGGATGTGAAACGGCCATATCATTGATCGATTGAATTGCGCCAAAGCCCATGCCTAACGCATTGCCGGCGATTTGCTGCCGCAAAAATTGCAGAATCAGCCCGATATAGTATGCCCGTAACACCATTTCCCAAGCTCCGATAACCGAGTTTCACGTTGCCTTTATTGTTTTATAATCGAGTCCAATATTTACTCCGACTTGGACTTGAGCTTCTCCTTGATCTCGCGACCGGTCTTGATGCGCTCCAGGATGGCCTCACGATCCTTGTCAAGCTTGAGCTTGGTGATGACGACCTTGGAGGGGTGGATGCCGAGCGGGACGGACTGGCCGGAGGACTTCTCGCGGACAACACGCTCGATGTGAACGATGTACTTGAGACGGTAGACGGAGGTGATCTTGCCCTCACGGCCCTTGTTGGAGCCACGGACGATGGTGACCTCGTCATCCTTGCGGATTGGGATCGAGCGCACCTGACAAATTCTGTTAGATAGATCCTGGGATCGGTTGGCACCATATGCTTACGTTGTACTTCTCACGGAGCTCCTTGCTGAGAGGGGCGCTCATGATAGTGCGGCGAACACTGGATGGGGCGCTGAAGTGCGACTTGCGCGACTTCCTGCGGGAGGAGTGGAGGGCTGGGGTTTGGTCAGTCTGGTTTCCATGATTCTAAAGCGCATAGCATATATGCGAATAGTAGAGCCAATTGTAACATACAGCTGTTGATCTTCGTCATCTTGGCGGTTGGTGATGAAACTGGTTGTCGTAGAGTCGTGGATAAGAAAATCGAGGGGATTGAGATTTCGTGAACATTGAAGAAAGTTGTGTGCGTGCAGGGGTCAGCTTAAGCGAGCGAGTCAAAACTTGTCTCGTACAAACACCTAGCAAGTTCCCCACATAGAGCAGATAAACACCCACGTGATGTATTATCTATGGTCACGTGGAGATCTTGTCCATTTGCGGGAACACAACTGTCCCCATTTTCAAACGTACAGGCTGGTAGTTACTGAAAAAATCAAAATTAAGCCAAAGGAATAGATTCTATTATTGTAAGTTGCTCATATAAAGCTTGAGCTAAACATAATCACTCTTTAAGCTATACGGGAAGCTCAAATTGGCATTAGTAGCTGTGGTGATGTGACCCATGTGATGTGACCCAAACTTGAGGACTGTTCAATCGGGTCCCTTTGATAGAGCCCAGCATCGACAACTCAAGTCACTTTAGCATAAGCATTGGTTACATGTATTCATTTCAACTAGCTCGTTAAATCAGTCCATCTTCTGGATCGCCAAAGTTGATCTCTGGGTGACCTCCATCTCCAAGCAATCCAAAAAGGGCCTCATAGTCCTGGACGTAATCCCCCAACCCCTCGCTGAATTCTCCTGCCATTCCAACCCCGCTGAACTCTTCCCACTTGACTCCTTCTCCTCCGACAGACATCGGTCCCATTTGAAGACTCGGGTCATCCCAATCAAAGCGCATGCTCTCATCCCAACCAACCCCTGAGATACCCTGAGTAGTATCTACGCCGGCGCCCAGCTCCGCCAATCCGCTCACTGTTGCCTCATCCTCAAGTCTGATTGTTTCTCTTGCCGACGATATGGCCTTCTGAATTTGTTTCGCTGAATCCCATGTCTCTGCAATCGAGTCAATAACCTTGCTAATTTGCTCTAATTGGGTGCCTGTTTCTTGGACGTCTCTCTTGTTCCTTGGTAGACCCTGAGGGCTGGCCGAAAGAAAGCGCTTCAGTAGTACGATTGATGCGGCTGATGCGCACGTGTGGATGAAGGTGACTGGTAAAGCGGAATAGGAGTAGTGCTTCGAGTAGACCTTCATGAGTTGTAGAATGGAGTTTAGAGACGACGAGCATATATCAAGATCTTCGGTGACGGTGGCAAGGTGGGCGAGTGAAGAATGGCGGGGAGGGCGGTGGAGAATAATCATTACGGTATGGAAGAACATGCTGCATGATATTAGCTGGTGTTTCAAGATAAATAGGGGTAGAAACTGGGCAAATACTTACTGGAGATTAAGAATGTATGCTGCGACGGGCCCGCGGCTCCATTGGTTCCAGTGCAGGCGTGCGGGCAAGTCCGCCAGCCACTTGCTGAGCGCCACATGAATTCCCTTTGCGCTGGCTGCGAGAATACTGGGATCGGCTTTGGCGTTATGGTTCTGGAATACCTCGGTAATCATTCGATGCACGATCTTGCACAGCTCAGCTTGCTGAACAAAAGAACCGACGAAAGACAAATCGTCTTCATATTCCGTAGGTGTCGTATTGTTTTTGATGTAGTCATCAAGCAGAGAGTCCCAATCTGGAGGATAAATGAGCCGATTGGACTTGTGGACGTCAGATTCAGATGGATAAAGGGCCGGTGGCCGGCCAAAGTAGAGCGATAGTTGCCTGGGTCTATGTTAGTATTATGCTTGTGGGAGGTAGAGCGAGAAGACGGACTTATCAGCGATAAATGCGGCCCAGTAGGCTCGTCTCGAGATTTCTCGTTCGACGTCGGTATCCCGAGGAGTATTCCAGTGGCTGGGATCTAAATGCAAACCCATGCCTTGTGCCAGTCTAAATGCCATTCCTAATCCGGTCAGTCTCATAATCTCTGCTATATCACGCTAACCACTCACCCGTAAAAACCCAACCCCTCGAGCTCTTTCCCCTTCCAATATCCCTATGCCCTAATAGCAGCAGCGCTTGCAGCGTGGTTAGATCAGGGCTATCCAAGGCGCTGCCATACAGTAATTCTTGGGCCCGATTTGAGAAAACTGCACTCAAGTCCCTCACGGTCTCATCTGGGCTCGCCAGCGCGCCCATAGCACAAATCGCATACAGTAGCAGATCGGAGTAGTATGGGCCTCCGCCCGCCTTGTAATCCCTCAAAAAGTACTCTCGATACATACACATGTGGAAGTAGTATTGTTGGTCGAAGAAGACTCCCATGAGCTTTTGGCACATTGGCGTCCACGGCGTACTAAAGCTGTGTTCGACAATGTTCCCTTCGGGCGAAATAGCTAATGGAGATTCAGGTGTTTGAGGATCTGGCTTGACTTTGACGGGAGGCGTGGCAGCCATGATGCTAAAGCCTGCATCGGCATCATCTGCCCCAGAGGGGTTAATTTGGAAGAAGGATGTCTCGCCGTAAAACTGGTCAGCACTCCCTTCCTTTAGTCGCATGAGATGGCCTTTTGGGAGTGGTGGTGCCAATGGGATCTCTTTTGCAAGTGCCGGCAAGGGTGGCAAATGTTCCATAGATGTCTCTTTGAAATTTGCGAGCATTACGTCTCTTTCCGAGGAGCTAGCAGCCGTGAGGTTCATGATAAAGAGCTCTAGAGAAGCAATTTGGCCCTCCAGAGCCTCGACGTAGAGTCGGGATATTGGACTAAAGAACGTATCAGCTTGCTTGGTTCGTCAAGGATGGGTGAGACAGGACTCGGTTTTACCGTTTCTTTTCCCCGCCAGCATTGATGCATTCTGCACCAGCCTTTTTGCATTGATTACATGGCCTTGTGCGATCACATTTGACCTAATTTTACGAATAAGCATTATGTTGTAGTGAGGAGAGGGCACGCGGAATTCACCTTCCGTCTGCGACACCTTTCACATCTGCCCCAAGTCAGCAACAGCAAATCATGGAGGGGTAAGCAAAAGCAAAAGCAAAGGCAAAAAAACATACGATAGATGTGAGGGTTCTCTGTTCGTTCCCCCGCTTGCCCCACCAGAAGCTGGAACCGCACTCATAGTTACAGGGAGTTACTATTTCGTAAATCACGCATGGTATTGTTACTGATATACAAAACAAGATTATCCGAGTTCATCAACGGCATGCGGAGATATATCACGTGACCATTTATGACTTACAGCGGGCCGATTTCGGCAAATCACGCTTCATTTATATCAAAACATTTGTGGTCTTGGAAATTGGGAGAGCCTAACAGGTTGTAGCATTCCGATATCTACAACGCAGACCCACATCCAATGTCGACCCTCTTCATCTGATTTCCTCTACAATACGTGGAATGCCACAATTTAAGGTTTACAGGCACTGAGAATAGTACGGGTTTTGGACTTGGCAGACAGACCCCGCTACACAGGTCCCGGACCCAGTCCAATTTTGTCCGCCACATTGTCCGTACTTTGGAATTGTCCCCCCAACGTGAGTTGGTGTGGACGTGGTGCTGGCGGATGTCTTGGTGGATGTTGGTTTAGTCGTAGTGGTCACTGGCTTAGAGGTCGTGGACTTGGAAATTGTAGTGGAGGAGGTTGGGTTTGCGGTTGTTGTTGGAGTACCTCCACCACTCCTATTTGCACTATTAGAAATGTACCGACAAGAGATAAAGTACGGATTGGCTCTCAACTCACGGTATACCATAGAATATCCCCCTTCCATTCGTGCCTACGAAGACCTCGCCGACCGTGTCCCAGCTCGCAGCCAGGCAGTTCGCACTGGCGGAACCGAACCCATGCTGGGCGTCATTGATCTGAGTCCACGTAACACCCTTATCTGTGCTCAAAGCGAGCATATTGCTTCCGGAAGTGGTTGTGGTTAGGAAGGCATAGAGGTTTGGGTAGGAGCCTGTTCCTTTGCCAAGGGCAATGGCGTAACTCGCCGACACCGAAGCAATCTTGGTGAACGAGGCCCCAAAGTCGGTAGAGTGGTACATGCCACTAGATGTGGAAAACCACACGTCGCCGGCTACCTTGGGGTGAACCTTGATAGAGTTTGCTCCATTGTTAGAAAGAGCGACAGAGACAGCGAATGTCAAACCGCCGTCCTTGGACACATAGAAACTATTCCCGTCCGCAGCGTAGAAATACTTCGCGTTCACTTTGTCAGACGCTATGCGTAGTCCTGTCGTTGGTAGAGTTCCAACGCCCGATTGTACTCCATTCACGAAGACGAAGTTCCCAGAAGGAGTCGCCCAAAGAATTGACGACGCATCGGCGCTATAAGCGACCTTGCCGCAGCAGAGACTCGTTGACGAAACAGTGGCCGGGCTCCAGGTCTTGCCCCCATCAGTAGATAAGGCCATTTGGCTTACATCTGTTGAGCCATCGTTCCCAATGCGGACGATACTCTGCGGCTTCTGACCTGCAAAGTCAAGATCTGGTGTGGTTGGATAATAAGGGTTGTTGAAGTTGATGGCCGGTGACTCGGTGATGCTTTCATGTCTAAAGCCGCAGATGTCCCCAATTCCGGACACAAGGGGTGCTCCTCCGGGGGGGCAAATAAGAGATTGGACAGATGTCTCCTCAAACCCGTCAGCGAGTGACTCGACATGAACAGCTGGCCACTTCGTCAGGTCATGGCCACCAAAAATGGAGAGGCCAGTGCCGTAGAGCCAATGGTCCGAATCAAAGGGGTCAATCTCTAGTGACGCGATCATCCACCCCAATGCCTTCTCATCAGTACGAGAGGCATTGATCCAAGGGGCTTTGTCGGTGTCATACGTGTAGTGGTTTGCATCCCAGTCCCAGATAGTTACCCAGGACGCACCGGAATCGGTGCTACGGAACAGCTGTGCGTCTGGCCACCATAGATTATCGGATGCAACTATCAATGTTCCAGGATTGTTGGCATCAAGAGCTAAACCACCGTAGCCGAACACGAGGCTATTCGTAGCTTGCCACGCGGGTGTAATATTCGTCCATGCTCCAGTTGAAAGGTTGTACTTGTAGACAGTCCCGTCGCCGGCATCGTATGGGCCAGCTACGTTGCTGTAGGTAAAGTACAAGAGTTTCTCTGAAACCGAGAGCTTAACTCGGTGCGGGAACCGACCCGTTGGTTGGCCAGCAACTGCTTTCCAAGTTGCACCAGCATCTGTAGAAACATATACAGATGCTGCCACATCTGCAGTGGCCACATAAATCGTAGATGTTGCTCCATTAAGAGTGGCAGAAGTAGTGTCGAAGACGACCGAAGTTACACCCACGATGTCGCTCTGATACCCAGAGGTATCGGTTGGGTCCTGACGGTATGTGCCCACTGCAGTGAAACTAGACACCTTTGAGAACGATGCACCCGAATTAGTGCTTTTGTACAGGCCGTTTCCACTTGGAGCTCCAAAATAGACGATCTTGTTATTGTTAGGGTCCACAGCGAGACGCTCGCCCATCCCTCGACCAGGCTGGTTACCACCAAGCTTGAATGGGAGAGCGGTTTTGACCCAGGTGGTGCCTTTGTCGGTACTTTTCAGGATTGCACCATTGTTCGGGTCCCAGCTGTTTGTGTAGATTCCAACTGAAATATAGACAGTGTTTGCGTCGACGGGATCCGCGGCCACTGCACTGACTCCCCAGTAGTTCCTAAATTGTCAAAACAGGTCATCAACAGCCTAGTTAGAGACATACCATGTGGCGTCATTAGCAAAATCCAGGAGAGGTGTCCAGCTTTCATCGCTGTTCAGGCGATACAGTCCACCGATATCTGTCCTGGCATATGCCAGTCCCTTTGTCTTTGGGCTGAAAACTATTCCAGGGGTAAAGCCTCCGCCTCCTCCAATCTTGACATTGTCCCCTTTCTAGCGTTAGCAGATCCCCAGGTAGATCCCCGGCCATTAACTAACACTTATATGCAGCAAATACAGTGGAAACCAACGCGCTGAACGGGATAAGAAGCCGCATTTTGAATATAGAAAGTAAAACCGGCGCTCGAAGATCAACACTCACCTATTCCATAGGAATACAACCCTATATATATCTGCTCTCAAAGGGCATGGTATATCGCTGGTGAGAGCTAACCTGGCTTCCCCAAGGTCACGCCAACTATGGCGGCTTCAACGGCATAGCAGCCACGTGAAGCTTGCCGTGGCTCCGAGGGCGGGGAAACCTCATATATTATGCATATTGACTGGACGGCTGGGTAAATTGTGACAAGCGTTCTGGCGTTTGTTTGATGGAACATCTATATTAATGGATTGAGACATTATGGAGAATCTTAGGACCGAGGATCATTTACCGTCGATCCGATAACCCCCCTGCGCCGGATCTGCTTCCATATTAAGTACTCTTAGTCGTCGACTAATGCTCAACATACCGCGGCAATTGGATCATCATACTCAATAATTCGTGGTCTAGAACAACGACAATTAACAACAATGCGGCTTTAAGCCTGATGCGGGCATATTTCTACGGTGGGAACTGAGCCGCCTTGGCATCGTAGGTAATTTGTACACGGAGATGGGGATTAATTACCAGCATTTAAACTCATAGAAATCACTTGCGATAGAAAACTGGGTTGGGTCGACACGTTTGAATTATTAATCTTGGTATACATTTGAAAAGGGAGCTCTGTTGTAGAAGTGGGTTGCATAAAATCGCACGATACCCCTAATGATTCCAAGTGCCGTCCAAGCCAGAGAAAACAACAAAACAGTTGGTGCAGATGACGCGTGTTTTTGGAATTTGGTGTTATTTGATGCTGTGCGACCTTGCGAAATCCGGAACGAGGGTAGGAAAATCAGCTGACATATGCTAATGTCAATCGGTATCGCCTGCGGGGCATTACAAGTGTGTATCCATAAGCCATTAGGCTATTCACAGGATCTCGTCGTCCATTGGAGCATCGCCGTTGGCAGCAGCAGGTGCGGCTTCCGCCGGTGCGGCAGTTGCGTCGAAATAATCGGCCATCTCGGAATCCAACTCCTCGGCAGTCTTCTTGGCAGGGCGAGCAGGGCGGGCGCGGCCTCCGCGGCCCCTCTTGCCAGCCTTGCCACGAGTAGAAGCTGCAGCGTTGTTTGCACCAGCCTTGGTTACGGCAGCCGACTTTGGCTGAGCCTTTGGTTGGCTATTGCAACACGTTAGTATATAGAACATGCTCCATATAACAGGCTGACAACTTACGCAATACGATCGCCCAGTCCTTTTGGCGCAACAATAGCTGGAGCCTGGGAGGCATCAACGAGAACCTCGATCTGATAATGGTTAAGTGATATTCCAAAATGTGGGGGGCGAGATAGGCTTACCTTCATTGGCCTTCCGTCTACAAGTAATCCATTGAGAGCCGCAACGGCCTTGCTCGCTCCGTCGTTCTTGTGGAAGACGATGTTGGCGATTCCGCGGCTCTGGCCATTGGGCCCATATGAGATGTCCACCTTCTTGACTGATCCGACTGACTTGGCGAAATATTCCTAATAGGTAAAACGTGAACGTTAGTCATATGGTAATCGTCCAAAAGTTCGCTGGTAGACATCGCGTTGTCGTCATCGGGTAATGAAAGGCAATCCATGGTAAAGTCAATGAGCTGCAAGTCGAACAAAAGATCATTTGCAGCAGCAAGTTGGCAGCAAGCAGTGAGCAGCCAGCATTAGTATAGTAGTTAGTATATCATTAACCGGAAGAGTTGCGATCACCAGTGTCCAGGCTGCCGTTGTTTTGGGTCGCTCGTTCGTGAATTTACACTGGCGGAGTCCGCCAGCTGTGATACCGAAGTGGTGGCGACAAAAGCGTGCTTGTCGAGATGCTAGACTGTAAAATCATAGCATCCAAGTCGGGGGTATGACCAGTGAGAACATGCCCAGAGATCGATTAACCCTCAAAGTGATCTTGCTCCTGTTTCGGAAGTAGACTTGCTTCGTCAAATAATAATAATAATCCGGGTACCGAAATCTTGTATAACTGTGCTATGGTGTGCTGTGCATGCTCACTGCTGCGATCTCTCTCGCTGAAGTTCTTGATCTCATGTTTGAGTTCCATCATTTACGCATCAGGAAAGGTGCATTGAGCACGATGTCCTTTGACGCTGCCACCACATAAAGTCTGCACTGTACTCGTGTTTGGGGTGCTTGCCAGGCTACCTCTTGAGATACAGCTTGATGCTAGACTGATGCTCAACTCTTTTGTACTATGCTCAAGCCTGGAAGGCGAGCTGTACGTGCCAAGAGGAGTCTTGTTGGACTAAGTCCAGCATATAAAATGCCACCATATGGATGCTCTTGCGATAAACCGTCGTAATTTTTCGATGATCGTGCACTTTCGGGAAAAAATCCAAAGGCTTGAGCAGCCTCATCGGTAACATACCTTAATCTGCGTCTCGTCTACATCTCTTGGCTGTATTGTTGTTAGTACTGGTACATTCCAAGTATGGAGCATGCAGGGACTTACCAAATTGCTGACGACAATCTTGCTATCTCTGTGAATGGCGGGGCCCGTTGGGGTGGCATTGACTGCGCCCTTCGCGGAGCGAGTGTTCTTGGAGATGCCTCCGACAGGGGCAGGGGCTCCGGTTGATCGGCGAGGCTGGCGTTGGCCTCTTCCGCGTCTTGCGCCACCACGGGCACCACCACGGCTAGCACCAGTGTTGGTCATGATCTCATCCAAAGACTGGTCGAGCTTGGTGGCCATTTTGATTGTGTTTTTCTTGTTTTGAAGGGAGGCTGGATGTGTGGAAGTACTGTCAGGTAGGGACGACGATAAAAGCGAGATGATCGCTAGATGGAAGAAGTTCGAGTCGCGATGGGGCAGTGCTGACTCTTGAAGTAATCCGTATGACCGACTGTAAAGTGTAGTTGGTCTCGGCGTGGCAAAGAAGTGGCAATTAAAGATCTGTTACTTTCGAAGTTGGCTGAAGTACAGTAAATATCTTGGCTTGAAGGAGTGCTGATGCGGTGTCGATGAGAATAGAAGGAGTTGTTTGTATTATTGAAGTGGTTTGTGATGGATGAAGAGAAGGAAGAGAGGATCACAGGCAGGCGTTTGTCCAGTTTCGCGTCGTTGGGTATACGGCGCTAGACCTGATTTGGCACAAAAGGGGACTCACATCGCCGTCGCCATCACCAGAACGTGGACCAATGATATTACTTCAACTCTGAATAGTTGAAACGTCTTATTCATAGGCAACTTGAAGATTGAATAATACAGCTACTGGTACAATGTATGCAGCCATCCATGCGATGCGTTATTCCCTTCGCAGGAAGGTCCTTGAGCCAGGTCTTCGAGGCCACTGCTCCGGCGTCTTTGTAACTTCACAAGTCGAATTCCGTATCTTTTTGCCCAGCAAACTCCTACAAATCTGCAGGTTATCAAACTTTATAGACAGACGCTCAATAATCGCCCGCAATATGCCTTAACGCCGTGGTAATCCGCCCCAAGAATGCATCTAATCCCACACGACCCTCTGATAATTTCTTGACGCATATCGTCCTTTGCTGCCGTTCACATACAACAATCCGCCTTTCTATTGGATTGTTGACTTGGCCTTCGAGCCTGATGTGGCTTCCGCGACGGGGACGCCTGTTTTGGCATCAACGTCTTCCACAGAGTTGGCCTCGAGAAAGTGATAAAGGACAATCATCAGCATTGCTGCAGATCCGAGGAAGATGGCGAGCGCATATAGTTCATCGTCGGAGATCATCTTTGCGGTTCGAATCAAGGAATAGCTAGGCGGAATGAAGGTTGTTGCGGTCGGTCAGCGGAGGGAACGACGAGGAGAATTGAACAGGATCTATACACAATATTTAGCACTATGTTGTTTAGAGGGTACAATATATTCACTTTTATTTCAATAGCCACCGGGCTTTCTTGTATCAACTAATTGGTGACGGCTTAATTCGTTGGAAGCTGGCAATTGCTCGTTGAGGCCAGGTACGTCGCAAGTTGCCATCAAGGTCATGAATAATATTTATGCCTCAGGCACCAATATCAACCCCACCAATTAATATTCAAGACCATGATTTTCCAGCAGGCGACATCACTTGGGAACGAGCGCACGCGACCACACACTCATTCAAAATCTATAAGAAGGGGATCACGAGTATCGCCTACGTCGATCCGATTGCCCCCAGCGCATAGACTTTACAACCTCTTTAACCAACAGTCCACCGCCAAAATGCCGCCAAAGAAGCAAGAAAAGCAGGGCGGAGGCAAGAAGCCTTCGGCCACGAAGATGGTGGAGGACAGGACCTTCGGAATGAAAAACAAGAAGGGAGCCCAGACACAAAGGCAAATCGCACAAATGACGCAGTCTGCAAAGGCTGGCGGAACCCCAGAAGAGAAGAAGAAGGCGGCAGAGAAAGCCCAGGCGGAGAGGGATAAGGCTGCCTCTCTGGCGGCGCAGAAGGAGACAATGGAGTTGTTCAAGCCTTTGCAAGTCCAGAAAGTAGCATTTGGCGTGGACCCCAAGACTGTTCTGTGCCAGTTCTACAAGAAGGGACATTGCGAAAAGGGAAAGAAGTGCAAATTCTCTCACGACTTGGCAGTCGAGCGCAAGACGGAGAAGAAAGATTTATATCAAGATTCGCGAGAGGAGGAAGAGAAGGCAAAGAAGGAGGAGACTTCAGCAGATTGGGACGAGGAGAAGCTGAAGTCCGTCGTTTTATCGAAGAAGGGGAACCAGAAGACAACGACTGATAAGGTCTGCAAGTACTTTATCGAGGCCATCGAGGAAGGAAAATACGGTTGGTTCTGGAATTGCCCGAACGGAGATAAGTGCATGTACCAACACAAGTTGCCACCTGGGTACGCACACACAGAAGTTAATCCACACATTGAGCACGTGCTAACTATTCTCTAGATTCATATTGAAGACCAAGGAGCAACGCGCAGCTGAGAAGGCTCTTATGGACAAATCTCCACTCAAGACCCTCACGCTCGAGGACTTCTTAGAGAGCGAACGACATAAGCTGACTGGAACTCTGACACCCGTTACACCAGAGACGTTCGCCAAGTGGAAGGCGGAGCGTATGGACAAGAAGGCGGCAGAGCAACAGGCACGCGAGCAGAAGGAGGCAACTGGACGTGCTATGTTCGAGAAGGGTGACTGGAAGCAGGATATCGATGAGGATGAGGGAGACGACGAGGACGCGTGGAACTTGGAGAAGCTGCGTCTGGAGACCGAGGCTATAAGGGCGAGGAAAGAAGCTGATCGGATAGAGGCTGCAGGCGGCCCCGCAGCGAGCCGGCTGGTGGACGAGGGATCTAATGACACCGGCGACGGCTCAGATGAGGGCGCCGAACCGTCGGCATCTTAAAAGTGGTTTTTCTTCTGCGCGAGGTGTAAAGCAGTGGGTACGGGACGGGGTTTGTCTTGGGTTTAATGGCTTCGACAGGAATTATGGTCATGATAGGATGGATCATTGGCTTTGTCGAAGCTCTCAAGCGATAGGCCAGCGAGGCCAGCATTGACGCTCATTCATATAGATGAAATGATGATGTACTTGTGGGAGCAAAATGCTCTTCGTACACAACCCTACACTACACATATACTTGCCTCTTTCTAAACATGTCTTGTGAGACTCAATATGCACCGAAGCCTTAAAACTACGAAGAAGATCAATTGTTTAAGATATTGTATTGAGCTAACGAAGTATAGTAATAAGTAGACCGGGGAGGCATCTGAGCCTCAGTATGAGAACCATTGAATCTCCAGTCGCAGATCCCCCTCAAAAACACGGTGCAGTACAATATAAGCGCTGGGCACTGAAGTGCCAATATTCCGTATATTAAACCACGTCCCAGTTGAAAATACAAGACGCAACAATCCCAAAATTAAAGTAAACACTGGACAGTGAAGTTCCAATATTCCGCATATTGAACCAGGTCCCAAATGAAAATCAAAAAAATCAAAATAAAGACTGGACAGTAAAGTACCAATATGCCGCATATTGAACCAAGTCCCAAATAAAAATCTAAAGCGCAACAATTCCAAAATGCAAATCCTATCTTGCTATCCAATCTGTTGTCTCCTAATACACCGGGTTTCCTTCGGTCCAGTATGGCTGGTGCGCCTGTGGCACTCTCGGCTGCTGGATCCCGAGGCCTTTCTGCCAGTAGTCGGTCTTCCAGCCATCACCCTGCTTAAACCCCGTTTTTTCGTCACTGGTCTTCGGACGAGGGTTTTCATGCCATCCGTGGCCGGACTCTTGCTTTGGGTGTTCGGTTTTGTCGGCGCCAGATGTCCAATAAAGCGGGTGTCTCAGCTTGTCAAGATTTTTGACGAAATCATCGGACAACTCTTTATCGTCTTCATAGGGAAACGGCTTGTTGAACGGATCCTTGAGGTGTTCAAACAGCTCTGGAGCGTGGTCCATAATATTAGGGCGGTTTTTGCCAGAAGAGCCACGGTTCTTCTCCTTGGTCTCTTTTTCTCTGGTTTTTCTTTCCATGATTGCTTTCTCTCTATCGGCCTTTTCCTTGGAAGACTCATCCTTGGCAGCTTGGTTTTGTGCAGCTTTCTGAGCTTGTTGTTGTTGTCGTTGGTTTTCGAGATTATGTATGACTTCCGGCAGAGCATCAGTGTGTCCTTGGCCCCTGCGATTCAAAGTTGGCTCGGCAAGTTCCTCAGAGTCGCTGGCGGGCCCCTTAAAGCAGCTGATAGCTTCCGTGGTGATATTTGTGGCGTTGTTAAAGGCAGTTCCATTGATGGTGTTGTTAAATGCAGTCCCATTGATGGTGTTGTTGAAGCCAGTTCCATTGAAGTGCAGCGGTCCAGCACAAGGGAAAGGAGGTCCGGCAAGCCGACCCGGGCGGCGAACATTTCTGTCACCAGGTGTTTCAGGAATATATCTGGGATCCTCATAATCCGAAGACTCAGGATAATAATCTGAGATAAGAGGAAGATCCACTGGCATTTCCTCTAGGTCATCGAACTCGTCAGGATAATAATCTGAGGGGATAGGAAGATCTACGGGCACTTCCTCGAGGTCATCAAATTCCTCAGGATCATAATCCGGATAGTTATCCAAGGAGATTGGAAGGTCCACTGGTATTTCCTCGAGGTCATCAAGCTCTTCAAAATCATAATCCGGATAAGAATCCAAGGAGATTGGAAGGTCCACTGGTGTTTCCTCTAGGTCATCGAACTCTTCAGGATAATAATCCGAGGAAATAGGAAGGTCCACTGGTATTTCTTCAAGGTCACCCGACTCCTCCGATTCTTCACGCTTCGCGTTGATGGGAGTGCCAATCTTCGGACCTACGTGGTGGTCATTCGGGTGAGGTCTTTCAGTGATATCGATGAACCTGGGATTATTGGGAGTGCCGATGTTCGGACCCAAGTGATGATCGTTTGGATGAGGCCTTTCGGTGTTGTCGATAGCTCTCGCATTGATTGGAGTGCCGATCTTTGGGGGTAGGAGGTGGCCATTTGGGTGTGGAAGTATTGCTGTGTAGTCGATAGCTCTTGCATTCTTTGGGGTCCCAATATTTGGACCCAAGTGGTGGTCATTCGGATGCGGACGCTGTTCAGTGTCGTCGGTGGCTCTTGCATTCTCTGGAGTCCCGATCTTTGGACCCAAGTGATGGTCATCCGGGTGAGGTCTTTCCGTATTATCGGTGTTTCTCATATTCGGGTGAAAATCTCTCCGATGGACCTTTTCATAGAGTTCAAAGTGCTCACGGTCTCTATCCTTGGTGGGGTCTGCAAATGGACGGTAGGGATGAACAATGATTTCTTCCTTGGGGGTAGCCAAGGCCTTGTCACGGCCTTCGATCATTTTTCTCAAGCCTTCATCAGTCACCCCGTCGGCGAAGTTGTGGGGTGAAGTATGTTCGGCTGGCATGGGGGCGCCAGAAACGGCCGGAGGAGAGTAAGTATCAGGGTTTAGAACCATTTTCGTACCTGGAGTCGCCGTCGGACGAGCACCGATAAGAGCTGGTGCGATGAGCACTGCTGCAACGATCGAGGGACGCATAGTGACAGAAGTGTCGGTCTTGGTTGGGTGTATAAGTTGGAAGCTTGGCTGACGGTACTGTAGCTACTCTATCCAAGAGAATACAATAGGAGTGCTCAAAGCTGAAGGTTCCAAGGGTTTGAAGCCAAGACGAGGGTGTGATAATTTTGAGAGAGAAAGAAAAGGAAAGGAAGGAAAGAACGAGAGAAGAGACGAATACATACACCCTTATCGGCCGTACGCAAGTTGGTCCATAAGAGAATTCGCCTACCACTATAAGACTCATAAGAAAGTTGAACCCTCAATGGGTCGATGTTGGAACGGTACCAGCTAGCCCCCCTCTCCAGACCTCGCCGGCGCCGAGCTATTTCTGGTAGCGCAATCTGTCATGGCAGCACAATAACACAATACTGACGAAGTTTAAAGACAGCACTGGAGACAGATAAACTGAAATAAATGCGCCCAGCCCCAAGTTAAACGCCATAAAGCCCGCTCTAACATATAATATCGGCCAGAGTTCTAGTGTTAGCTCTTCAGTGCTTCCAGCCGGCCTCTCATCTGGCTGAGCATCTCCTCTGCATCTTCCTCCTCTTCTTCCTCCTCTACCGGTACGGATGGTGCCGCCTCCACAGGTGTGGCGCCAACCTTTCCCATTTTGTCCTTCAAGATCTCGCCCAGTACCTTGTCCACTTCGCTCTCAGCCTCCTCCTCATCATCTTCGTCGAGGCTAACCTCTGGTAGCATATCCGCGCTCATCTCTTCGATGACTCCCGCCTTCACTAGCTCCCGGCTAAGCTCCTGCATCGTGCCCATCAGCTCTGGTAACCTGATAAGATGATTCACATCCTTCATGATCCCCGTGCTAGCGCGTAAACTCCCCTCGATCTTCTTTGTCGCAAAGGCTTCCGATACCTGCATCGACACACTCTGTAGTTGCGCCTTGCTCGTGATCAGCCGACTCGTAGTTTTCCTCGCCCGTATCAGTTCCCGCGCGAAGACTCTCGTCTCCGCGCTCGCTTGCTTCGCCTGTGCGGGGTTGCGCTGGGCTCGCCGCGACGCTTGGCGGATGAGGTCTTTCGTCTTATTCTCGACGGTCTTGAGTTGCGCAATGTCGCGATCGAGTTTGCGCGTGTTTGCGCGGATGAGCTGGTTGCATTTGCGGACCTGCAAGGTGTCAGACAGTCTGTCATTTGGCCCGACGATGGCGGGGTGGTACCTACCTGGGCCTGCGGGTCCGGCTTGAAGAAGACAGACCTGATGGACTCCATCGTGATGAAAGGTCGCTTGGTCGAGATAGAGGCTATGAGCTGTCGCCAGCTATTACTCTAATTGCTGATAGAGCTTGTTCATGCGCCGTTGTGTGAATGATTGCGGCGGCGACTTTGGTGAGTTGCCTTGATTGACAGTGTTCGAGGTCACTTGAGGCTCAACCATCGCCAATCAGTGACGTGTGGTAGCTTTTAATAGAGACTGGGTGGGGTCATGATTAAAGTTGAATCATTTCGTACAGGCACAGCTTTAATAAATTGTAAATAAATTGTAAACAGTGTATCGCGGTACGGATTGAATATATGGCACATGAATATAGAAATAATTATTTAATTGTGAATCGTCCAATTGATAAACATGTTGTGACCTGATTTCTAAACTTGGGAGCCTTGTGGGCAATTCTCCAAGATTCGTTGGCCTTCTTTCTTTTCTCCACCACAGCCTCGTCTGGCGTCAAGCGCCGCACAACCTCAAATACGTCTCGCAAGCGACTTTCTGGTCTGGACTCTCTACAAACTGACGAAACATCTGAACTCCATCTCAACTACACATAAGCTGAATATAAGAAGCTCATACTTTTGACTTCAATTCTACTTATTATATAATGTCTACCACTACAGTAACCCCAGAGGGTAAGCTCACCCCTCCCAATGGCTCATTGAAGACCTCAAGGCTACAAAGACGTTGCGCCTCCATCGAGCCGCGGTCGTGCCACAATCCCATCACAGATTGAGGTCACATCAAGAGCAATCACTAACAATCCACAGTCCTCTGGGCCCAGCGGTCAAACGCAACCGAGGCAGAGAAGAACTACATCTACCTCACCATCTCCGTGCCCGACTGCAAGCCCGAAGACCTCAAGCTTGACCTCAAGCCCACCGGCCTCACCTTCAGCGGCAAGTCCGACAGCCTCAAGAAGTCGTACCACGTTGAGCTCGAGCTCTTCGCCGAGATCGATGTCGAGAACAGCAAGATCAACCACACCTCCAAGAACGTCGAGCTGGTGCTCAGGAAGAAGGAGGCCAAGGAGGAGTTCTGGCCAAGACTTCTCAAGGACTCAAAGAAGGTCCACTACCTGAAGACTGACTTCGACAAGGTACGTTTACCATGCAACAATAAACAGTGAATAGTTACTGACATTAACAGTGGGTTGATGAGGATGAGCAAGAGGAGGCACCAGAGGAGGACCTCGGTGGAATGGGCGGTATGCCACCAGGTAACCAATCCCATTCACCGTATCATATCACATCTAACGAGTCATAGGAGGCATGGGCGGCATGGGCGGTGGTGCAGGTGGAATGGGTGGAATGGACATGGCCTCCATGATGAGCGGCATGGGCGGTGGCGGCGGCGACTTTGGTGGCATTGACTTCTCCAAGCTCGGCGCGATGGGCGGAGCAGGAGGAATGGGCGATATGGATGACGAGGGAGAGGGAGAGGATGATGATGAGCTCCCCGCGCTCGAGGAGCAAGAGGGAGCTGCCAAGGCAAAGTCCTCCGACAGCAAGATTGAGGAGATCAACTAAGCAAATATGGGGCCTCGATAGACTGCCTGTGTCTGTGACGTGGGCTTTGGTTGGGGAGTACCAAGAAAGGGTTATTTGGCAGCAGAAGTTAACTAAAATGACATTTCTCGTTGAATATTTCCACATATCGGCCTGAGTCTCACGTTTTTGACCAACGTGATTTTCAGTTGCTTGTTTTCTTATCCTTAGGAGTCCAAATATAGTTTTCGTTTCCTTTCTGCAATTTCCATATATTCCTTGCTAGAATATGCGGATGGAGACTATACTCGTTAGGCCCTGTCCTTTTGATCGCAGCTCTTAGGTCCTATATTTTGCACCCAGTGTTTCGCCTCCCCCTGCGAGGTCAAAGGGTTACTACATGACTTTCTCGATTTAAAAGCTGCCACATAAATGGCAAAGATCTCATTGCAAGGGGGGTTCTATGAAGATGCAGTAGTGGGGTCATTTTCGTTTTTCTCTTATATATATCCGCCTCAGGTTCGTTCCTCTGGATTCTCTTGCTTCCTCAAATATCAAAGAAAGAAAGAACGCAACTTCAATAGTCCCTTGTACCATTAGCACATGATGTAGCTGAAATAGAAAAGCTTGGGGTTTCTTCTTCACACGTAGTGTAGTAGAAGACGGTGAGAAATGGCGACAGCAGAAAATAATGGTGGTAAGAAAGGGGTGATAGTGAGAAGGCCCGACAGTAACAAAGGCAACCGCGAGGACAAGACACCCACCTAGCACCCGTCGGCCCCGTCGGCCTGAAAGAAACACTTTAGATGTTCTTGCCCAAGTGCTTGGAGGATCGGCTCGATGCGCTTCATCGTATACGCGTCCTTACGCATGAAAGTGAAGGCAAAAGTGTCTGCCAACCTGCAGAAATCCAAAATCCAAAAGGCAAAAAAACCAGACGACGTGTATGGTGAAAAATCCACCCCATGGTGCCTCGAACCCCCGAATCCGAGAAGATGGTTATTTGCTTAAGTGAGGGTTGTGACCGCTAAGCCATGGGCCCTGTTTTGTATATTACTGCCTTGTTGTCCTTTATATGGGGGGGGGGTTCGCTAGTTGGGACATATGTACATGAATGAGGGGGACAAAGGGATGAAAGAAGTAGCTTCCTGCGATAACGTCTATGAGGGGGGGACAAAGAGATGGAAGGAGTAGCTTCTTGTTACAACATGCATGAAACCAGAAGCTATAGCTAAACGGATTGGCTTGTCTCTTCTGCGGTTTATCATATGTAATGTCTTATATATCATTCTTGAATCACTTCTCTCGACCTCTCGACCTCTCAACGATTTTACTTCCTTCATACCTTGTGTAATCTCCTCAGCCGCACCTTTGCCAACAACGGTCATCTCAAAGTCGTCAAACGCACAGGGATGTGGGAGAGGGGCTGAGAAAGGCAAGTAAGACAAATGTGAAGATTTCAAACGAAAAGGGGGGAAAGGGAGGGGGGACAAAACCGACGGTGGAGATTGAGAAAATGCAAGACGAAGATAGTAACTAAGAGAAGATTCGTCTTGTCCCAAGTATCCCCGTCAGAATCCCAAAGATAGGCAGGCATGGCTGAAGTCGGGAAACCAACCTAGAGTACGGGGGGTTTCCCTATTTCCCCCCGTCGTTAATTAAGATCTCTGGCGATTACACTTTTGCTGTGCCGACCGGATATAAAACATAATTCCAGAGGGTCTGTTTTCTTAAGATTTCATCAAATACTTTATTCCCCCAGAAGCTCGTTAGTGTATAAGTGCCACGAAATCGGGACTTCGGGCAGGGATGCCACGACTGGATGAAGCCAACGCCACAGTCAACTCCGTTTGGCTTAGAGATTAAATACGTCGCGCCGTCAAGTCAAAGGTTGGTCGTGGCTAACATGGTGAGAGTGGGAAACTGAAGACATCAAAGGATCTCAATGATGCAAACAAGGCCATCATGATATGAGTAGATAGCACCAAAGAGTAAGTTGTCGGCATTTCCAAGACATTGTCCGAGATGCATCACTCGGTTTCAACGGCAAGAAAGGCAACCGTAGCAAGAAACCTCGACGACAGCAACAAAAGCGTCCGGTGAGAAAAGACACCACAGAGCGTGGCACAGTGCCAGCTGCCGTATGAAACAAGCTGCACTCACGTGGCCGAGGAAGCGAATGAGATGACCGACCAGATGAGTTGGGATATGCTTAGAATGGTTGGCGGCGACGAATTTACTGCGCTCAGCAGCGATCTTAAGTGTAGATATTATTACGAGGCCATCGTTCGTTGGCGCCTGCGCCTACACACCCAGCCTCGAGATCGGACCGATATCCACTCAAGCTTTTCCCGACCACGGCTCTTCTCTCCCTATCAAGGATGGAGGGCCTTACGATCAGACAGTCTTCCACTTCCACCCCTGTGCAGAGACGCAACCAAGAGACATATGGGGGGCCCATCTAGTTGGAGAACCAAACGCAAACGAGCTTAAATTGGGTTGGAGAAGGAGGTGAAGAGAGAGAGAAGGGATCGGGAGACGGCTGGTGCTCCGGCGCTCATACTGTCTCCTTCTTCTCATCCGGCAGACAGAAATTCGGGCAACAACATGGATTTTGGGAATGCGGTATCCTCTAGGAGGAAGGGGGTAGTGAGAAAAACGTAACGGGAAGAAATGTCGACGGTGAGAAAAGAGATGGACGGTGACAGGAAAGGCGGACAGCAAGAAATGGTTAACTGGAGGTAGTGAGAAAAACGTAACGGGAAGAAATGTCGACGGTGAGAAAAGAGATGGACGGTGACAGGAAAGGCGGACAGCAAGAAATGGTTAACTGTATGGCAGGTTGCATCCTGATATCGTAACTTGTTTTGTGGCTTGAGAAAGAGAGCCGGGTGGATGTTAATCTGACTTCTTTCCCGTCACCCGGTTTGGTCGGTTTGGCATTAGTGCCTAGCGGTGTGGTTGGGGATTTGAAAAAAGACATGCTTTTGATGCCGGTTTTGGATGGATTTTTTTATTTTGGGGCTTGCTCTTTGGGCATCTGTGATTGCGCTTGTTGTCATAGCGCATCTTGTGAAAGAAGCAAAGGGTTAAGCGCCCTGGTGTTCTCACTTGCGTCCATCCTTTCTGATGCAAATGCCTGCGATGATATCCACCACGGCTAGATTAGGTTGATAAAACGCCTGTATGTGCAACTCATGGGATTGGATCTAACAGCAGCTTTGATAAACAGGCCACGAGATGCTTGCCTCCCACTTCAACTCCGTCAAAACTGTGGAACAAAATCATCTCCCTTCTCACTCCCCCCCCCCCCCCCCCAACTTCTATATATCTGTCATGACACCGAGGAAAACGAGATCGACACAACATCGCAAGAGGCCATAATCCTATGTGCGGCAGTCACTGCCAACTACATAAGTTAGATGGCAGCAACGCCGCGAGGAAGCGAGGGAGTGAGGGAGTGAGGGGGTTGGTGCCGGGATGGCGGAACGGTGAGAACTAGTAACGGCGAGAAATGTTAATAGCGAGAAATGTTAACAGCATGAACCCGCAACAACAAGAATCCGCAACAACAAGAACCCACAACAACAAGAACTCCCCCCCAACATACCCTCCCAAGTCCAACCCCTAGTTCCAGATCAGAAAGCACAGGGCTACCGTTATACCCATATGGATATGGTCTGTCTTCATCAGTGTCCACTACTTTGAGAGAAATACTCAACATAAAACGAGTCTCTAGAGTGTAAGAACGCTTTAGACGTTCTCTTCACAGTAAGAGCACTTTCTGCGCGAAACCGGCGTTTCTCGTCTTGTTGTTGCCAGGCATTTTTTGTCCGATGAATGATGAGCAAGGAAAACCCGAACGCGGAGGGGAAGAAGGGGGGTTTATAGGGTGATGGTGCGAACGCGGACGTGGGAGGGGAGGATGGGAGGTTCAAAGACGGCAAGCCCCCAAAATACCCTCATCTACACCTACCATGCCCAGGACAAATCACCACAACACAACTCGAACGAAACACAAATGTATATATATATATATAAATATATGGGGTATCATATTAACTATCCTATCCTATCCTAAGCTATACTATCTACACATCCCCCTCCCCCTTTCCCTCCCATCAGCGACACACTCAGTATCCAGCTGCCCTCCCAAAATGCTTTTTATCCCCCTAATCCAATCCAATGCCGCTTTCGCTTCGCTCGCTAATAAAAAACAAAAATTCCAGATATATTAGGTCAAGAGACCAAAGACAAAGACAAAGAAAAAGATTATGTAGTTGTGTGCCGCCCATGCTGTCCGTGTCTGTACTGTACTGTGAAGTACCCCGTTTCTCATCGCTCTCGCTTTCCCATGCTACTCCGTTCGTCGTCGTGACCACCAAAAAAAGGGTATAATAAAAAAAATCACACTCGCTCCCCAAAGCCGAATCGAAGGTAGGGTTTCTCGTCACCCCCCAAGAAGTGAAGAGGTCGAGAGAGAGACAGACAGGTGATCTACCCGACGTAGCTCCCCTCAACAATGGTACTCAACTTCCCCCCCCTCCCCGCGCGCTCACTCCCCCCACTCCCGCGCCTGCGCCCAACCTTCACCTTCCTCGCCCTCTTCCTTGCGCTCTCCTCCAGGAGCACATCGCGGATCTGTCGCGTATCCAGCAGCGACCTCGTGGGCGCTGGTGCCGACGCAGCAAGAATCAGCTCCTCCTCTTCCTCCTCAGAGAGCGGAGTCAGGTCGTCGTCGGAGAGGTAGCTGGATGCTGCTGTGTGTGCGAAGGGGGTGGAGTTGCTGGTGGTGGAGGAGGAGGATTGGAGGCTCGGGCGCGTGGGCCAGGAGGGGTAGGCGCAGGGTGAGGAGATGGAGGGGGAGGTGGGGGTGGGTGAGGATTGGTAGGGGGAGGTGGCGTGGTAGGATGTTGGGTGTGAGCGTGGTGTTGAGGGGGAGGAGGTGGGTGAGGAGGCCGCGGAGGAGGTTGCGGAGGAGGGGGCGGAGGTGGTGAAGAACTGGGGGTAGGGGAAGTACATTTTCGACTTCGTGGTCTTCCTTCTTCTTCGTGTGGTTTTGGTGGTAGGGTGAGGTGGATATCGCGAACTGACTCAACCGAGTGGGTGAGCAGGGCGATTTATATCACAGCTAAGTGTGTGAGCTGTCCGTCCGATCGATGACACAGTGTGTGTGTGTGGTATAGGTGTGTTTTTCTTTTTTAATCGGCCGATTATGAGACTGCTGGCTGCTTGGTGCTAGCTGTGGTGGTCGCACGCGTCTCGATCGATGACCGGGGTGTCTCAGATGCGTGGGTTGCCGTTGTCCGGGGGGGAAGGGCGGCTGCAAACGAACGGGGCGGGCGTTGCTGTGGTGGGTGTGCGGAGATGTGAGTCGAAGGGGTCTGGATGTCTTGAGAGTTTTCTTGGTTTTTTTGTGGGTGATGGGCTGATGTTTTTCTGGCGGTGTGGATGGGAGGTTGCAGACGGGTTGGTTTGTATGAGAAAGTTGGGGTTGTGGTGGTGATGTGTGTGAATATGGCCGGTGGTGAGAGAAAAGGCGGTGGGTGTGATAAATGGCCGAAAGTGAAGTTGGTGCGTTTGGTTGAAAGCGGCGAGCGAGCGGGTGAGAATGTAAGTTGTAAGTTGTAAGTTGGAAGTTGGTATTATAGTGTGGTATGGTCTGGAATGGTATCGTGATAGTCTGGTATGGAATGGAAGTAGTTGGTATGGTATGTGTCTGTATTTGCCTTTGTTCCCAGAACGAAGAGTCGAGAAAATATCACCGCGAACAGACCGAGCAGGAAGGGACGGGGGGGTATGTATACGAATTCCATTTCCCTCCCATCCCATCCCATCCCAGCACAGTACAGTGCTGTAAGTCTATTCCATCCCTCCCTCCCATATCCCCCACCGCCCCCCCATGTTACCCATCATCTCCCACGCAGCCCCATATCCCGCTCTCCCCCCCCCCATCCCCCTGCAGCTTTATGCTCAGATCCAGATCCTCCGGGCGTGGCGCCTTACCTTGTCCTCTTTCCTTTTCCCACCACACCAAACAACGGTAGTTGCTCCGAGGGTACATGGGGGGAGGTACTCGCCGGCAGAGCAGCCGGGGGCCGTTCACGGGCGTGGCGTTCGGCGGTCTAAGACAAGCTAAGCTGGATGGGGGGAGAGAGTTTCACGGACGCGACCCGACGACGCGGTGTGTGTGTGGGGATTGGTGATGGGGGGAAGTGACAGGGGAGTTACGGGGGAGATTGACGGGGGTTGACGGGGAGTTTAACGGGGGGAGATGGAAGGGATGGGGGGAGACTGGGGGGGAGACTTGGGGGAGGTGATGGGGCGTTTTAGTGATTGATTGGGGACGGGGGGGCGTGGGATTTGTGGGATTTGTTCCTTTTGCGAGTGTGATGGCGGAGTGATGGCGGAGTTATGGCTATGATGGGTGGTTGTGGCTGGGGATGGCTGGGGGATGGCACCTACACGGTCGCTGAATGGCAGCAGCGTGGTGGTGATGGGATGGTGTGATAGGGCGTGATAGGGTGTGGGGGGGTTTGGTGGCAGCGAACGGGTGGACGACCTGTCACTGTGATGAAGTGATGAGGTTGATGAGGGGTGAAGTGATGAGTGACGAGAGTGATGAGTGGCAGCGATGGGGAGAGGAGTCACCCGTGTCGCCCGTATCGCTCACAATCATCACAATCGCCCATACCATACCCATACCACCGCCATTCTACTGGTGTTAGGCGTTCTTAGGGGTATTTTGCGTGTTTTGGGTGGTGCTAGGTGTGTTTGCGTGTGTGCTGTCCGTGTCCTGTGTATGGGCAGCGACTGCGCTGTGACTGCGCTGTGACTCCCTAGGGCAAGAAGGCAAGAATGTGTACCCTCCACTCATCTGCCTCTGTACATACACATTCACATCGAGTACCATTCCACTCGTCACCGCTCTTCACCACCGCGAGATGTGATGGGTCAATACTTCTAACGTGATGACCTAGTACTTCTACACTAGCAGAGTGACGGTCAGAGCGACAACAGGGCGACAGCAGACTCAACCCTCCGAGTCGCGTCCGATAGGGCACCGACGAGCGAATCCGATGCCCAAGCGCGCTGTCACTTATGATGATACCCTACACATACCAGACAGACACTTCACACCTACCAAACACCACAATCCAACCACACGCCACAAAGACACACTCCTCCATACCAGCTTCATCCATTCCTAAGTACAGTACACCCTCCCAAGTCACCGCCTCTTCGCGACTCCTCCCACCGAACCACCGCCCTACACCACCCACCACCGGCATCCACGACGCACACAAGAGTCAGACGTGCGCACTTACGGTGAGCAGACACACGCACAACAACAGGGCACGAAACAACGCGAACAACGCGACACCCACAGCCGCTGCCATCGCATCGTCATATCTCCCCCTCCCTCCCTCCCTTCCAACCCCGCCTCACCCATCAACAGCTGAACTATCTCACTCCTGACTCACTCGAGTCATTCCCCTCCCTCCATCCCATCCCCATCGCCCTCCCGCCATCACAACCGCATCGTGCATCTCGCATCCCCCATCCCGTCTCAAACGACATACATTCCCATCCCCACCCCCAAAAGCCCATACCGCTCTCCCCATCCGGGTCCATGCATCCCGTCTCCGTTTCCGTACTCCACCCACACCACACACCCAGTACGTACCCTAATCTCCGCTGCACCCAGATCGCTGGACCTCACCCAGCCCGCAGTAGCGGGGGCAGGCGGTGAACAGACCGCCCTCCCCTCCATCCCCTCGCGCTGATTGGTCCGCGGCGCTCCCTCCGGCTTCCCGCGCACGTCCGGGCCCGGTGCGCGGATGGTTAGGTTTGAAAGAAAGTCCGCGTTGTGGAACACGGACGCAGACGGTTCGATAGTTGACGGGCGTGGAGACTGGATGCGGCGGAGGAGGCGGCGGGTATGTATCAGTTTCTGGTGAAACTGGAAGCGGGAAGAGGGGGGGGGATAAAACAGGATCTGGGGAAAGCAGGTAATCGGCGGGGGGAGAGAGGGAGTTTGACAGGTGGGTGGGTAGGCGTTGAGATGGCAGCTGGGTTGAGACTCCGGGGTGGCGATGTCGCGGAGCTATGCAACGGATGTGTACGCGCCTGCTTCTGGCGGCGTGGTCTGGACTCGATTATAGAGCTCGTAGAGCTTGCAGAGCTGAGGCACGCATGCTAGGACAGTGTGTGGTGAGGGCTCGGAAACCGGATTGCTGCATCGTGCGAGTCGCGTAAACAAACAACCAAACCGGACACAGCACAGCACCAGCGCCGCGCGCGCGCGCGCTGGGGGTGTTTGACTTTCTTGCCTGCCCGCCTGCCGTCGAATGGTACCGTACGCGGGAGCCCGGGGAATTGGGTCGTCGCATCGCCTCGCGCTTTAGTACATCCTTCCTTCTAGCATCGCCCTCCCATCCTCCACGGGCATCTCCAAAAATACACTTCCTCCCCCTTCCCTTCCACCATTTCTTCCCCCCCGGCCGCCCCACCGGCCGGCCCACACCATACACACCCTTCCACCCGGGGCCCCGGGCCTCCCCTTCCTCCCTCCCGCCCGCTACATTCCACCAATCACATCTTCGGATCCGTCCACCACCCCATCCCCTCGCCGTTGCCGCCCCACTGCCCCACACCGCGGACGCCGGGAAGGGGGGGGGCTAGAACCCCGAATCCGAGGTTTGGAGGGAGTGTGCGCGGGTCATCTCATACCCTGGGAATTTGGGGGAGAATCCGAAAACTGGGATGGATGGGGTGAATGGGATGAATTGGATAAATGGGAGAAAGAGAAAAGAGAGGACCTGGGATTTGAGGGATGAGGCGCGTGCGTGCGTGCGTGAGTGAGTAAGAGGAGGCGCAGAGAGGGGACCCAACTTCCCGGATCCTACTGTCCGCTGTCCACTGCCTGGTGCCCGGTGCCCGCCGTGGTGGCTACAGTACTGTACGTACATGTATCCAATCCACCTCGGTAAACACGCGGTAAAGCATTCTTCCATCCCCTCATCATCTCCCACCCTCGCCGAGGGTTATGCTGGATAAACATATACTTGTACTACTTTGTGCCAAATACGGGGGGGAATTGAATTGCCGCCCGCCCCGCTCAACTCTCCTCCCACTGCACCGGTTCCAATACCCATCCACCACTACAGTATCCCCACTGGGAGAACCCGAGGTAATGGAAATTCCCTTCCAACTCCCCCCCGCTAGCCAGGGGCTTACCACCCCAGGGCCGGGGGGAAGGGCTCCTTTGAAATTAGATGCTTCGGGGAGTCTGGTACTGTACTGTACCTGGCGGAGCTCCACAGCGGGCACTGGGGGTAACTCGATATGGCTCAATCCCGAGCGCGCGGGAGGACGGGGGAGCGAGCGAGGGAGCGAGGGAGGGGAGCGGGAGAAGGAGTGGGAATTGGATGGATGGATGGCTAGATAGGATGGAATGGATGGGTTTTGGTGGGTTTCCCGGCCGCCGCACGTTAGTCGGTCCACCTTCGAGCTACTTTGGGGAAGTTCGGGAATTGGGGAATTGGGAACTTGGGAGAGGGAGAGGGAGGCAATCTCCACTCTGCGATCTGCTTTGGGAAAGTAAGGTGAGAGGGAACGGGTGCCTGGGTCTCTCACCCCCTCCCTCCCCGGCCCGCCGAGGTATCCACATCGAGCTTTGTGGCAATTCAAATCTCTGAGCGAGAACCAGCAACTGTATATGTACGGAGTAATGTAATTCACCCGTCCGCTATAATTCCGCCGACCAGAGCAGCGTACAATATGCAGGGGAACAACGGCTCAAACGGGTTCCTGGGTCTCCCCCCCCCCTTTCCCTTCCCCCCGGGCCCCAGCTATGCTCCACCCACCCAATCCTCTCCTTTGGGAAGATTTGAGAGAGGAGACGGGAGACGGGATAGATCGCTGGGTCTGCCTCGTCCCGGTGCGGTCGGTCCACTTGTTTTGTGTTTTTGTTACTATTGAACACATTTTAGAAAACTGCTTAAGGTGGAGGAGGGGTGGTTGGACCTGCTTCTCCCCGATGAGCTGCCGCCTTCCCGCTGCATGGGTGCATGTATGCATGCAGAGGTCCGTACCGTACCTACATAACCTCACAACCTCACATATGGGATACCCACCACCACCACCACCACCAACCGGGGCCATACTTAACACATAACCACAAATCTCCATGCGCGGAACACCACCCTCCATCTCCCCGCCCGCCCAGACACAAGCCCCTAGCACAGATCTCCCGTACCTCCCCTCCGCCGTCTCTGGCACAACCACTGAGACGGGTGGATGGGTGGGTGTGCGATGTGTGATGGTACCCCGATCCCGACGCAGCGGGCGGGTGGGCGCGCAAGTGTGACGGCGATGAGGCGCTGGAGGTGGTTTGTGTGCACTGAGATGGCCGGGGGGGGGGTGAGCTATCATTTTTCTTGTGGGAGGTGGGATGCGATGCTGGTGTGATCTTGGTCGTCGATCGATGAGGGTGGGCGGGGAGAACGGAGTGGGAGCCGGCGGTGGTGGGAGGGAGGGGGTAACGTGATATGTGATTTGTGATTTGTGTGTGATGGGATGGGAAGGGCGGTCCAGGTCCTCGGGGATGAGGGTTCATTCCATTCCAATTATTCGTGGGGGGGGCTGGCTGTGTTTGTTGGTTCTCCTTGTTTGCTTTGTTAGGAACGTCCGCTTTGTTGCAGTATTGGCAATATTTGCTTTCTCCCCATCCTCCTCCTCCGCGGACTGACGATGCGATAACTCATACGTTGGAATCTCAAACAGCGGTTGCGGAGAAAAACGAAGCATAATCGATAAGTCCACCCGCGACACCGACGATCGAGGATAAGGCGTGCTTGCAGCCAGCCGATTAAGCACGCATGAGCTACTGAACTTAGATTAACATATCTCCCCCTCCCACGCCCCCACACGCCTCTCTTCCCTCTCCTAACCTCCTCAAGCCCTCCTCCCTTCTCCCTCCCATCCATCTCCCACACCCCTTCCTAAGATAATAACCCCAATCCCAAAATCCCACCACCCCCCACACACCCCACGCCCCCCACGCCTTCCCCCCCCTCCATCCCACACAACGCGAGCCCGCGCGTCCACCACCATCCCACCCCTCCATCACGCCCTCAGCCCAGCTCATCACGTTACCAACAGTCCACACACAGCCTGTGAGGAGGTCATCATTCTCTCATCACGGCTTGGCGCGTCGCGTCCGCGAACGGGGTGGGCGTGCGAGGGAGTGTGCTTCTCGTACTGTGGCGATCGTGCGGTATCGGGGGGTTAGGCGCTGGGCTTGGGATATGATGTGGGGGAGAAAGGGGGGGGGGAGGGATGGGTGGGTGCCTGGTGGTGGTGGTGGCTCGTGGGGGAGGAGGGAGTTGGGCAATGGGGATGAGGCTGGTGGGTGACGTGTGCGGCGTTGGCACCTTGGGAGGTGACGAGGCTGGTGCGCCTTGGGTTGTGAGGCGGATGGGCTGGGGGTCACGGGGTGGTGTTTGGGATGGTGAGTTGGATGGGGGATGGTGAGTCAGGCGGTTGTGATGAGGGTTCTAAGGATGATGGATGGGAGGGAGATGCTAGGTTGACTTCTTGGAGGTGGTTCTGGGTGTTTGGTGACTACCTTTTATATTGTGATATTCACGTGACGAGAGTTTCTCGTTTTGAGAGGGAAGGGGGTATTGAGATGAGAGGTGAATCGTCCAAGGTTAAAGACCCGAAAGGGAGTTGTGCATTAGGGGGTCTATATCTATAACTTGATATCTGAGAAGCTGGCTTGTCAGAAGGCTGTAATATGATACTTACAGCTTTCGCTGATCGAGGGTCTAGAGAAGGAATAGTAGCAGTAAATCTAATATCAGGGGAAATGTCATCTTCATCCTCGTTCTTTATACTAGCGAAGTGATTTGTATCCCTAAGCATATTCGCAGAATCTTGCCCATCAAACCTTCTTGAGAACCGTCTATTGTTGAGTTCTTCTCTTTCTTCTATCAACCTACAGACACCACGCTACGCTGCCTTCTCCCAAAGGGGTTTATCACACCCCCCTTTTATACACAGTACTATCATCCTCAGCCAACAGTCAATTCCATTCTGTTGCTGGATCGAACGGCACCACGACATTGTGGAAAAGGAGGAGCAGCAAGTAAGTGGCAGTGACCGCCCTCCATTTTGTCGGGTATCAACGGTCCTTTTTGTATATCAGAAAATAGCAGTGAAATAACCCCGGATATGTATCATATACTCCCCTTTTGGCATGAATTTTTGACCTGATCTCTAGGTAAGTGGATAGGCCGCATAAGTCAGCTTGGAGCTTGCCAACATCTGTGGCAGGGCTTGAGCCAACCAGCATCCCACAGTCCGAAGAGGGCGGATTTAATCTTGCTACTCCATAATCCCTCCTGTCGTCCATACCCCAGATCCTACTCGACAGTCTCCGCCTACTTCGCTTCCTCATTTAAGCCTTCACGACTCCTTGTCCGCACACCCGTCACTCAAACGACTATCTGTCTCAAAATCTCCTCCACGCACTCCTCCGTACTCCCGCTCGAGTCCACAACAATAGCACCACTCTCAGGCTGAACCGGATTCTCCATCTTCCCCCTCAACACCGCTCGGTGATCAACCACCCCCGCGACCTCCACATCCGACGGCGGCACATCAACACCCGTCCTCTGACTCCTCATCGCCACCCTCCCCTTCAACCTCCGATCCAGCACCTCCAAATCCTCAACCCTACACCGCACAAACCGATACGCAGCGCCATACCTCTCCGCCAGCGCCGCGCCCTTCTCCAGCAGCGCGACGTAGTTGCACACGCTGTCGATGATGACGCTGCGGCCCTGCTTGAGCAGGTCCTCGGCGAGCACCCAGTCGAGGCTGTAGGCGAGCTTGGCGGCCTCGTCGAAGGGCGTGTTGGTGTCGAGGAAGAAGGTCTTGAGGAGGTCGTGGTTGATTACTATGCCGTCGATGGAGCGGGCGAGATGGAGGGCGATGGTGCTTTTTCCGGAGCCGGGGGCGCCGGACATTTGGATGATGTATTGGCGTGGTTGTTCCATGGTGGGTGGATGGGTTTGGCTTTGGGGTTTGCTGTGGGGGGGGTTGTGCTGAGTATTTATGGAGATGGTGCGTGGGGCATTGTTCCACGGTTCTGCCTTGAGAGGCTGCCTATAGTCCGGTACTAATATGATTCTGTATCGGAGTATATGAATCTCGATCCCCTTTAAAGACCATAACGCAATATTTTTAATTCTACATAGGGGATACATATAGTTTTTGTAATATTTTAATGGTTGTAAATTTTTTAAAATTGCGATTTGTGTGATTAATTTAACATTATGTTTATAATAAATATAAATTGTTTCTTAGCTTCAAGAAAAAAGTGCTCCGAAAATAAACCCCGCGAGTTATATATTAATGTTTACCCTCTGCCCCCAACGCCCAAGAATCTACCATGGCACAATTCTAAATAATAGCACAAGTAAAAGTGTCTGGGAGGTGAGCCATTGGGGTGGGTACACAGTGGCATTTCTTGGCCTCACAGGAGATAGACGGCGGAGATGATAGTGGGATAGGGGTTTCGGGATCTGAGATGAGATTTTAGGATGGGTATTGGGGGGTTTGAGGGTAAAAGGGTTCAGGAGAAGTCCGATAAAACATCCGCTATTTGTTATCATCCGGATATTCAGACTCGGAAGGCCGCGAGGTTGTTGGGGCAGTACACTCATTTCTCGACACGGTTTGGACATAGTCTATCGGGAGAAAATCAATGGGATCGTCTGCGCAGGTTGGTAGGGTTATTCCTGGTCCCTCACATCTCTGCAAAGTATGGATATCTAATGTAGTAGGCAAAGCATATATTGAGTCGTAAACAACAATGGAGATGTGCTCAGGTCCACTACCCCGCAGCACGGCCAGATTTCCCAATACCTTAATAGACATAAAGAAGGCGCAGATAATCTCGCGTTTGCTCTCGCCGGCCTCTTGCCACATCAACAGGTGATTTTGGGGCAGCTCTCATTTTAATCATGGCGAAGAAGCTCGCAACGCACATTCCCTTGCTGTCCGTTTACTGGTGGGAGTGATCAGTGGTGAGAAGATGCCGCGACTGTAATAAAGCACAAAAGTTGTGCCGCATTGAGTTGCCCCTCAAACCCAGAGAGTATGCTGGACAACATTGAGCGGCTGTGCCGCATTAATGGCCTCTGTGGCGGTAACATTGGAATAGTGATGAGCTGAGGGCTCGATGGGAGGGGCGTGATTGTCAGCTAGGACTATCCTCGCCGTCCCTTTTTGGAAAAATCTAGCATCTACATGTCATCCCCGTGCAGAATATGGAGTTAGGGGATAGGACAGTTGAGGAGAAGATAGTAAGGGGAAATACGTGACTAATAAATGAGGGCGGGAAAAAGACAACGTGTTGACAAACTTTCGCTGACAATAAATCCAATAAATCCAATATCTACTTCTGTCTAACTTCAAAATGAGAAATTCCTTCCTCTGATACCATCTGGATATTATTCGCACCCAACCAGGTGTTGGTCCTAGTATGAACCTCAGAACCGAAGCCCCAAAAGATTTTCTAATCAGAATACGCCTTACTCGACCCTCTCAGAGCAGGAATGCGATAGCGCATCAACATCGGCAATGCATTGAGTGAGATTTTTGAAACAAACATCTCATCGCCCTCGATGCACATGACCTTGAATATTGTTCCAATCATAACGGCAGTCTGTACGGCCTCCCAATTCGCCTCCAATGAATTGCGAATCTCAGTTGGCATGTCTTCGAGAAGCCCAGCCCAAAACCCCCGATCAATGGCCTCAAACCCGGGACGCTCGCGGAAGACTTTGTCGATGACCTCTCCAGCTAAGTACTGGATACAGTAACACGCAACACCGAATGGCCGAGGAGGAGGTGATAGTTCCCAGTCGATAACACCAGTAACTTCGGCATTTTCTCCAGCAAGAACATTCATCTCGTTTATATCGAGGTGTCCAAAGAATAAAGGAAGTTTTTTCAAAGCCGGAGCCTCGTCGATCAACTGTGCAATAAATGCAGAGAATGGCTTGACATCATCTCTTTCGAGGGCGAGAGTGTGAATCTTGTGCAGTTTGGGGATGATATTGGAGTCGACTACCTCGCCTGTGTTGCCTTCAACAAAACATCGAGCAAAGACACGACCTAGGGACTTGGAGCAAGTGGCTCGCTGGGTCTCGTTCCATATATCTTCATACTCCATCAAAGGCTTGCCAGGAATACGGGTCATATAAAATGGCCATACTCCAGCTTTGACCAGTTCTGGGTCATGGATTGCTTCAATAATGGGCACAAGACCGCCGAGAAGATTGCGAGCACGGAAGAAGGGCTCGGCATCCAGAGCCTCGATTCTGAATTGGATTATGACATTCCGACCATCCTGGAGAGAGACCTCTAGTGTCTTACTAAAGCATCCCTGGGTAGTCGTGAGCTGAGCTGATATTGCTTTAATTCCAAGGTGTTGCGATGCTAGCTCTTTCGCCTTGTTGATTTGCTTTTCAGCATTGTTCAATGTGGTAGGATAATCGGAGTCTGACATGGTTTTTGGGTAAATTTCCTTGATGGGCGGGTGTAAATAATCATAGATACAGCAGGATAAGGACAGAGGTTGTGAGAACTTAGATGGGACAAAGACGTAAGGTCACCAAGGCAAACAAACAATGTCGCGTAGGACCATCAACATTTTATCTCAGGCTGCTAGATTTACCCCGCTCTCAGCCTACCCTGTATTGTACCTGTTGGATGGAGCATGGCTTCTAACATCGTCAACCTTGATGAGAGCCCATTCTCTGCCGAGAGATATAATTCTCTGCCCCATGGAATGATAAGGATGTCGCAAAAAGGTATAAATCTGGCTGAAACAAGCTTATCGGTCTCAGGTCCTCTTCCAGATGCTAATGCATCTCTTTATTCCATCTGCTCTGTTTGAGGAATCAACAGGATTTGTTGGTGCTTTTGATTCAACTGTGGCGCACGGCAGCTAGTGGAGGGGTCGCTGGTGCCTTAAGGATTCCTGTCAAACCAGGCCACAACCCCGGAACCCCACGACTCACTCCGAATTTCCAACAGACGAACCATCCCCTTGCACACGGCGTTGGCTTTTCCAAAGCCCGTCTTTCTACAGCTCTAGCAACCCTCCATAGTCTAGTTCCACAAACTCATTTAAATATGGAGGCAGACGATGCAGGGACCACAAGTGCATCAACAGCCGCCGGGGGGAGGGCTGTAAGTCATCGTGTTGCAACCCCATTGATAAAACACTGACGTATATAACTCCAGTGTGACACGTGTCGCGCAAGAAAAGTTAGTTTTTTAATATGTCGATTTAATTCCTTTGTCTAATGCATTTAGATTCGATGTGATAGAAAGTCACCTTGCTCAAACTGCCAAATTTCTAAAGTTACGTGTCGATTTTCTCCTAAAGCCGGTGAGCATCGACAAAGGATTCTCATTTCTAGCCGCTAGTGAGTTTACCTGATTGAATTTAATTATCATGTTAACAACGCCAGTGAAAAACAAGTGGGGAGCATAGAGGAACGTCTTGTGGGCATTGAGAATTCCCTACGAACGCTCGTGTTGGAGTCTCAGCACCGGGCGCACCCAGACACTGCCCACGCCCCTACAGCTGCACCCAAGGCTCCACAGAATATGGCATCACAGCCTCTATGCGAGGACTCCCCTAGATCAGACACCGAGGAGAATTTTGAGGGCGATACCTCGCTCCTAGCCCACTCACTACATGCGAAGGGAATTTTTGAGAAGCTAAGTTTGAGATCGTTAGCAGCCCCAAGCCCAAGGCTGGAAGCTGCTATAATATCACTCCAAAAGACTCTCAAGTCCGAGAACGAGCCGGGAGAATTTTATGATATGCGATTCGCTTCTCATGGGCAGACAATAGACGATTCGGAAATGCCCCCTATGGAAGCCGTCCTAGACCTGTTGCGTACTGCCAAAGGTGAGATTCGACAATGGTTGATGGAAACAAATCTAATGTCTGTATCTCTAGAGAAGATATCGCGGATGTTCTTAGAGTGGCCAATTTTCTCGGAAGCTGATTTCACTGAAAAGTGTCGGGATCTGTATTTTAGTCCTACCGGCTATTCACCCGCACATTTTATTATTGTGAATTCGGGTCTCTACTTTCTTTTCGCTGAGCAAAGCGACACGGCACCAGAGCACAAGGCGGCTGAGCTACGGCGGTATTCTTCAATGTGTCGATCCAACTTTGAACGAGCCTTGGAAAAGCTTCATTTGCTTATTACTCCCTCCCTGGAGGCCTGCCAGGCTCTACTTTTAGGGGTCATTAGCATCTTTGACTTCAGATATTAAACATACACTAACATTTATAGGCGTTTTTTGCAGCTGAGTTTGCGAAGCCTTCTCTTTGCATACGCATGACTTCTACTGCTGCTCAGATGTGCCAGGATTTAGGTTATCATCGACTTCCAGCCGCTGAAGTTGAAACCCAACAACTACGTAATAAGAAGACTCTTTTTTGGGGCGTCCATGCTTTGGATAAAGCTTTGTCAACACGGATAGGCAGGACTTCAATTATTCAAGACTGTGACATCTCCACGGCTCTTCCAGCATATCCTACGAACCCTGCATTCAATTCCTGGCACGAGATATCATTAACCTGGATACAGTTTGCTAAATTTCAGGGCAGAGTATTCTCCGAACTCTACACTGTTTCTGCTATGTCGTTACCTCCAGCCACAAGGGAAAGCCATGCCCATAAGCTTGCCGCGGAGCTTCACGAATGGCAAAAATCCAATTCTCAAGTTTGTCATAATTCCACCGTGAAACCTTCATGCATAGCGTTAATCGTGAGTAGATTCCCTTCTGCGATGATATATACCCGGAAGACTTTCAAATGGCCCTGGATTCGCTTGAAATTGTTTGCTACAGTGTTTTGACCATCATATACCGAGCTATTCCTCCATCCTCCAATGATGGTACTCAGATCTTTTACAGCCAGTGCGTTGCGTCTGCTAGAAAGGCTCTGGAACTTCATCAAGTGGCGGCTACCCGATTTAGAGGAAGTGATAAAATATGGAATGGCTATATTCATTGGTAAGTTCTTTACAGAGGCCCCTTTACTCGAGCGATTATAGGTTGATATTGTCGCTAACACCGCATAGGACGTTATTATATAGCCCGTTTGCACCATTTATGGTCGTATTTTGCGAAGCCATCGCAACTTTCAACTTTACCGACCTTCACAACCTTGGAGAATTCGTCTCGTCAATCCAACCAAGTAGTGGAGATTCTGAAGCTGCAGTGCGCCTATACAATCTCTGTTCCGCATTCTATGAAGTGGCTCGGGTATATCTTGCGGAATCGTCTGCTTCGACCCCAGCACCTGATATTACAACTGCCGTCCCTCACATTTCCCAATTGCCACAAGGTCTGTCAGAGCAGGGTAGTAATTTCGTCCAGAGTTCTAGAAATGCCCAACGATCACCGGAGAACTTTACTTTGGCTCCCGACACCAACTTCCTCGGAAACTTGGCCGAGGATGACGCGTTCATGACATGGCCCGCAGAAAATTGGTTTCTGCCTGATCAATATATGATGGGACTTTTGGATGGAAATAGCTGAAGCGTACTATGATGTTGCCCGGGAATGGACCTTAACCCGCTTTTAGTGCTTACAAACACATAATCACGATGGGAGCATATGAATTCCTTCAGGTGGAGCATGAGGTTAGTGGGGGCGATGCCTATCGGTGCTCTCGGGATGCGCGGGTTGAAGTTCTCGGAGTCCTAGGACACCGAGCGCCAAGAAAATGACCTTTTGACCAATAGGGTGGCGATCCATAACTTGGCGATGGTCGAGAACAACTTATTACCACCTCAAGTATTATCAGATATTTTGATTCTGTACGAAACAGATAAAAAAAACTATCGTTACGAGTCTTCGTCATGGGCATTCAAGAAGAATCACCTACTGCGGAGAAAGAGGACGAGGCAGTTACTATTGCCAGCGAAAATGCCGGCGGTTTTGCTGACTATTTGGTGAGAAATATGAGAACTTTGAAAAACATGTGCTAATACATACCGATAGAAGATATTCCGATATGCTGATCGCTGGGATTGGATACTAAATGCTATCTCACTTTGTGGTTCAATTGCCGCGGGAACGACAATGCCACTGATGACAGTGGTATTTGGAAATTTCACCAAGACCTTCAACGAATTCTCCGAAGGGAAACTATCAACAAGCCGATATCAGGAAGAAACCCATAAACACATGTTATTATTTGTCTACCTCTTCGTTGCGAAATTATTCCTCACCTATGCGGCAACAACTTGTATAACTATTTCCGGCATGCGAACAACGCGTGCCATCCGACAGGCATTTCTAGACCATCTCCTACGTTTGGAAATCTGGCATTTTGATACTGCGAGCAACGGAGCAGCTGCAACTCAGGTCACCACCAATGGGAATCGTATCAATCAAGGAATTGCTGAGAAGCTTGGCTTGGTTGTGCAGTGTACTGCGATGTTTGTTTCCGCTTTTATTATCGCCCTTGCTGTTCAATGGAAGCTGGCATTAATCACCATGTCGATAATTCCTGTCATCTTTATTGTCGTTGGTATCACAGTCGCAATCGATGCAACATTGGAAAGCCGGGTTGTCCGCATTTATTCACAGGGCTCAGTACTTGTTCAAGAGGCCATCTCTTCAATAAAAACAATACACGCGTTCTGGGCCCAAGAGAAAATGGCCGAGAAGTACGAGACGTTCCTCCAAAAGGCTCACATAGAAGGAAGCAAAAAATCAGCAAACTATGGTATTATGTTTTCGGTGGAGTACTTTTGTGTTTATGCGGGGACTGCTCTTGCTTTCTGGCAGGGACACCGAATGTTTCAGAGCGGAGAAATTGGTAACGTCGGGACTGTTTTCACGTGAGTCACTGTCGGCACAGCATTTATGAATAATTATTGATATGCGAATTTTAGGGTTGAGATGGCTGTTTTAATGGCAGCAACATCGATGTCCCTTCTTGCGCCTCAGTTCACTGCTCTAAGCGGTGCAGCTGCAGCTGCAGCTGAACTGTTCCACATCATGGACAAACCCCCACAGTTAGACCCTTTAGATCCATCTGGGCAAAAACCTTCTACATGTGAAGGAAGCATCAGCATTCGCAATATCGACTTCGCATATCCGTCAAGGCCATCAGCGCCGGTGCTCCAAGGCTTTAGCATTGACATCCCTGCTGGGAAGACTACTGCTCTCGTCGGTGCTAGTGGGTCTGGAAAGAGTACTTTAATTGGCCTCCTAGAGCGCTGGTACGAGCCATCACACGGAAGTATCACCTTAGATGGTGTTATGCTGTCGGACTATAATTTGAAATGGCTTCGAAGCAATATCAGACTTGTGCAACAGGTACGAGCCCCGCGACGGTTGGAGATGTTTGAGCTAACAAAATTTACAGGAACCAGTATTATTCAAAGGCAGTGTATTTGAGAACGTTGCTAAAGGTCTTGTTCAGTCTCAACTCTCCTTGACTGATGAGCAGAAAATGGAGTTGGTCCAAAAAGCATGCACATCTAGCAATGCAGATGATTTCATCCAACAGTTACCACAGGTATGTCGGATTAATAGGTCTACAACTTAGCTAACATATTCTTAAAGGGCTATCATACCCAAGTAGGCGAACGCGCCAGTCGGCTGAGTGGTGGCCAGAAGCAGCGGATCGCCATTGCCAGGAGTATCATTTCCGATCCAAAGATTTTATTACTGGATGAAGCTACCAGCGCACTGGATCCCAAAGCTGAGAGGACTGTTCAAAATGCCCTTGATCGAGTTTCAAAGGAAAGAACGACGATTGTTATCGCTCACCGATTATCAACAATCATGAACGCCGATAACATTGCCGTCATGTCGGAAGGGAAGATTGTAGAAATGGGCACCCACGAAAATTTGATCAAGCTAGATGGGCGGTATTCGGCATTAGTGCATGCTCAAGACCTTGGAGGACAGCAGGGGGGACCCTCTAAACACCACGAGAACCCGGATTCTGGAGACGATGACGAAAAGGAGCTCGAAGTTATGCTCACGAAGACGAGGCAGGACTTGGAAAACGGAATCGATCTTGCCCAGCCAGAAAACGGGGAGACTTTAGGTTATTCGCTCGTCCGCTGTCTCCTCATCATGTTTTCTGAACAGCGCCAGCTTTACCCGGCCCTCTTCATTTCCGTTCTTGCATGTCTGGTTGGTGGTGGTACTTACCCGGCCCAAGCAATATTATTTTCCCGCGTGCTCAATGTCTTCACTCTTGAGGGTTCCGAGGCAACAAATGAGGCTAACTTCTGGGCTCTCATGTTCTTCGTCGTTGCGATTGCTAATCTTATTGCATACTTTATACTGGGCTGGCTTTGCAATATCATTGGGCAAGATATCACACACCGGTATCGCTACGAGATGTTCACCAGGTTACTCAACCTCGATATGGACTTCTTCGATCGTCCTCACAATACATCTGGAGCGCTGACGTCGAAGCTCTCAGCTATGCCGACGCAGCTAATGGAGTTAATGTCAATGAATGTCTTCCTCATTTTAATCATTGTTGTCAATATTGTTTCTAGCAGCATCCTGGCTCTGGCATATGGCTGGAAACTATCCTTGGTAGTACTCTTCGGCGGTTTAGTACCATTGGTTCTCGCGGGCTACATCCGGATCAGACTCGAGACTGCACTGGATACCGAAAACGGAGACCGCTTTGCTGAGAGTGCTGGACTGGCCAGCGAAGCGGTACTTTCCATCCGCACCGTTGCTTCTCTCACCTTGGAGGCAGATGTTTTAAATGAATTTTCTGGGATGTTGAGCAAAATTGTGGTAAGGTCGATACGGAAGATACTGTGGACGATGATATGGTTCTCCGTGTCCCAGTCACTTGACTTTTTAGTTATGGCGTTGGGCTTCTGGTACGGCTCTAGGCTTCTAGTCTCGGGAGAGTATACCGCCACCCAGTTCTATGTCATCTTTATTGGGATACTGTTTGCTGGGCAAGCGGCTGGGCAATTCTTTGGATGGACAAGTAGTCTGACCAAGGCTGTGGGTGCAGCTAATTATATACTCTGGCTAAGGACCCTGGAGCCTGTTATCACCGAGAACAAAGCCAATAAGGATATCGGACCCGATGGTGACGAGGACATCAACTTTGAACACGTTGATTTCAAATATCCTCAAGCGGAGCACTCACGTGTTTTACGAGATGCCTCTATGACAGTAAGTCAGCACTTCGTTTTTCGCTTTAAATGCTAATTCAAATCATAGATTACATCTGGACAATTTGTCGCATTTGTAGGCGCTTCAGGATGCGGGAAATCGACCCTAATCTCCCTCATAGAACGATACTATGATCCTACGTCTGGCCACATCCGCCTTGGCAAACGGGATATTTCAACCCTATCACCTCGTCTTTACCGCGCACACCTCTCCCTGGTCCAGCAAGAGCCAACTTTATACGAGGGCTCGGTTTTTGACAACGTCACGCTTGGGCTCCCAACTACCCCATCCACCGATACAGTGCTCAACGCATGCCGGCAAGCGAACGCGCTTGATTTCGTGCTGTCACTTCCCGAAGGCCTTAGTACTTCCTGCGGTGCAAGGGGTACCCAATTCTCTGGTGGTCAAAGGCAGCGTATAGCAATTGCTCGCGCCCTCATTCGTGACCCACGTGTCTTGCTTCTCGATGAAGCAACGTCCGCACTTGATACCCAGAGTGAAAGATTGGTTCAAGATGCCCTGAGGGATGCTGCAAAGGCTGGTGGTAGGATTACCGTGGCAGTTGCGCATCGATTGAGTACGATTAGAGATGCTGATTTCATTTTTGTATGGGATAGAGGAGAGATTATCGAGGCAGGAACACATGAAGAACTTCAACAAAAGGGAGGCGTGTATTACCAGATGTGTTTAGCGCAGAGTTTAGATAGATAGCTTCAAGGCTAGGGTGGTAAAGTGGCGAGTGGCTGCGGAGTTTGGGAAATTTCTCCTGTCGTTTCTTACCTCAAGTATGCCGGATTCTAGCTAGAGAAGGCTGAGAACGTTGCTCTAGTTGCTAGGGGTAGTGTAATAATAAATATCTCTCTCCTTTCGCTGTTTTTCTACGCTACAATGCGGTTTTCTGAATTGTCCCGCAGCTTCTCGCCCTGTCATAGATCCGACCCGGTGTCACAAGTCAAAGAGCTCCGCTCTTGAATACAGGGGTCGATCTCCCACGACGAAATAGCTGTCCATTAACGACAAACAATTACGGTATCAATGCTCCTCCGCGCGCGGTTAATGCTATGGTCTCTTTAAAAATGGAGGGGTGCAGAGTGAAATGAGCCGGAGACGGAAATGGCGATCTCATACGGATCAACCCGATGATGTTGGATCTCCTCCCTCCCACGCGGCCGAAGTGTGGCGGTGGCGGTAGCAGGTATCGATGACGTTTATGGGGGGGGAACTGACCTATCTCCTATTCTAGAAGTGAGTGTAGACGGTGTTGTCTTACTTTTGTAGGGGGCGAAGTATCCCTTATGGGAATGGATTAAGGGGTCAAAGGCGGGGAGAAAAGGGGTGTAGGGGGGAAGGAGAGGGAGAAGGAGAGGGGGAAGGAGAAGGGGAAGGAGAGGGGGAAGGAGAGGGGGAAGGAGAGGGGGAAGGAGAGGGGGAAGGAGAGGGTGAAGAGGGGGAAGATGGGGAAGAGAGTGAGTTAGTATCGCAAGCCTTCTTTCCCAGACATCGGTATAAGTGTTAGGCATCTAGTGTCTAGAATTTGCTGTTTGCTTCAAAGGGGACCTAAAGGTACAGAGATGGACTTTTACGATCTACCATGAGGCAATGTGCATGCGTGTGTATATATCTTAGTCCCCGATTATGCGGGTGCTAGGTGAAGATGATATATTTTTGGACTGTGGAGGGGAACATGGAGGGTCGAGTATGGGAGCTGGGACTGGGAATCTAGGAGTTTCTCGGAGGCGATGTCTACTACTGCATCTCCAGCTCCGCCTCCGAGTATGCGGGTGTTGACTGATATTCTATTTCCAGCCAGCTAGGCAACGCATGATCTGGGAATTCTACGAGTACTGCCACTCACCTACACTAAGATCAACTCCAAGGCTGTGCGTCTGCGTCTGTATTACACATCCACATCCCGAGAAGATGGCTACTGGCCGCCACAAACCTATTTCCAGCCTTCAAACTATCAAACCGGCTCTATGCCCGACGGCGGTATTCTATAAGAAAGCACCCGACAACGAACTGAGGGTGTCCTCACAGCCTAGTACTAGGCAAGGTATGGACAGCACAGAACGGCAAGGAGTGTGAATGTGTGTGTGGTGGCGCCTGCGCTGTGTGTTAGCTACCCCAATCTAACGACTCAGCAAGGGAGCGGCTGCCGCTGAGCGACGCAAGGGGCCGAGCGTGCATGATGGTGCAGAATAGTGTTCGTGGCGTGGGGGGCGGGGAAAGAGGGGGGTTTCCCCTAGGAGTGGCATAGGCTAAATGGGTGTATGAGGGGAGGAAGGGATGACGAGAGGGATAGATAGGGGGTATGGGATGGGAAGTGTAGGAGAGAAGAAAAGGGGGAAAGGTAGGGTTGAGAAAGGAGAAAATGCAGGGGGGCGTGTAAGGGGGAAAGGGCAGGGAAGAAACGGAATAAGGAGACGGGGAGGGTTGAACGGTGCTGCGGTACTTGTGTTCCTCGAAAGTCTGAAGAAGGGTTGTCACAACAGCTGGTGGTTACGGGAACCATGACTAAAATGAAGGTCCCCAGTTACTCGGAGCTGGAATTAGTATGTCGGTTACTCATACACAGAGCCGAAGAGATAAATTCTGTTAATTTAATTGCTGATATCAATCCTCAGCTGCGGCAGTACTGTTTTCCTTGCTCGGTACTCGACGATCGACGAAGCGAAAAGGAGGATCCGGCATGGGCTGTGAGAGTACCATGGTAGACGATGTATGCATCATCCCAGCCGCCTTGCTCTTGCCGCAGCATCCCAATCGAGGCACAACACCGAGCTCGACGTCCTATCCAAACCTAGATCCAACACCGAGAGTAAGAACTATCCCAAAATAACCCGATACCACATTTTATCGCTATCCACGATCTCGCGATACACCTCGCGCCATCTTATCGCCCCCCGATCTCGCCCTTCCTCCAGCCGCCCGATACTACCTCGGGATCCATCTCCAGCCGCCCCGATCGCACACCCCGAGATCCAATCCCCTAGATCGGCAAAACTACTACACTCCACGCGCCCGTCCGACCGTGCACCATCTGCGATCGCGCGGGTGGGCGGGCGGCTCGTGTCGCATCTCATCGTCAGCGGTCCATCCCTCCGGATGATATGTCATCTCACCCGTCCGTCTCTCGAAGCTCACCTCACTTCATCAACCGCCACCCATCACCCAACGCCGGAATGACGCATAGTGCGTCCTCCTAGTCTACAGCATTGCAGATCGCTATGTTGAGCGGCGCGGTGCATGCTGTTGGAGCGAAGGAGTGATGCGCAGCGGTAGGAGACTGGCGCCGTGGGCGGCGGGTGATTGATGGGTGATGGTGGTTGGGCTTACATGGATGGGGGCGCGCGGTTGGGAGGGCGGTTGGAGAGGGGGTGAAGTCGAGGGATGGGATGGGATGGGATGGGTGCGAAAAATGGGGGTACTCTTGGAAGGAGTCACGGGATGTTTCGTCCGTAACCTGGTTGGGTTTGATACACGGTGACTGAGAACCTTGGGGAGGGAGAGGGTGGTTTTCACCTTGCCTTCTTCGCAAGACTCCCTCTCTCATATGACTATTGCAGCTCCCCTGTTTACAAGTCGTCATTTTATGTATTTATAGCCGCAGGCTGTGGACCCCCAACCAACCGACAGTGTTTGTCTCCAGGGCATCCCTTGCCTTGGGGGGGAACTGAATGTTATACTATTATATTGTGCACGAACCTTTTTCTCCTCGGACGCTCGGGCGGCATGGAGAGGTACATGTACGTGATCCCGTCCGTACAGGAGCGGTACAGCAGCGATGCGGTGGGCCGTGGGGAATGTAGATGGGCCCGGCCCGGGGGGACAATGGGCGGCCACGACATATCGGAGATGGGAAGGGGTAGACCATACTTTGTGCTCTGGAGGGCCGTTGAGGACAACTCTACTCTGGGCTTTGGGTGCGCTGTACGAGGAAAGTACGAGGAGTAATGACAGAGTTGTCGGAACGCACCACATTCCCAGCGTTTCCAGTGGACGTGCAAGCAGGAAATGAGAGAGGGTGTGGTGCCATCGACAGCAAAGCAACAGCACAATGCGTTACCGACCGGGACTGCGATCCTTCACCGGGGCTCACCCTGCGTTGATCTTCTAGCACAGTCCGTTATCACAGTGGAGGCGCATAGCTCCCTTGAGCAACCCCCAAGCACCCCCGCGGCGTGGGAAGGGGACGGCACGGCAACGAACCGTACTGCACGCGAGGGATGGAATAAGCAAGGAAGCGATATGGAAGGAAGGAGGAGAGGGAGTCTCGTTGCCGCCTCGTGGCGAAGATGAACGACAAATGATAGCGATCTCTCTACGATGATGGCGTCTCGGTCACCGCCTCAATCATCTCGTCACCGTCTCAGTCTGATCCTGTCGTCTCCACATCGCTTCCTCATCAATGCCCCAGTACTGACGCTCACACCAGCGGTGACGGCGATGTGATGCGCCTCGTTGTGCTGTGTGACGACAAAGTGTGACGGTCTGTGATGAGACGACTCGGTCAAGTGTGATGGGATGGTAAGGGAAGGGATGGGATGGTGAAGTACACCTGTTCCACGCCATACAACAGCGTACATGGAAGTACATGCCCCTACCATCCCCGTCGGATCCCCTCCCTCGTCCCCTCCCGTACCCCACTCCCCGCTCCCATCACCAACCAGCGCACAGCTGTTGGCGCCTTGCCAGCCCCCCCCTGCTATCGCTGCCCCTCCTCATAGGGTCCTCTGCTTTAATCGCAGCGGAAAATGCAAAAATGCTAAAAGCGAATTATCTCATTGGCTAATAGATGTGCGATTTCTCGACAGAGGTGCTTTAGCGATGGGAGCCCAGAGCGGGGCGGGAGCTGCAGTTCCCGCCCCCCCGCTGCACCCCCGCTGAGCTCTCCGTCCCCTGCAGGGCGAGCTGGGATGTGAGCCTGTCGTGTGTGCGCCAAGAGCGCCAAGAGCCGCCTGGATATGAGGTTATTGACGAATGAAGACGCTGAAGGACCTGTGCGCGAAGATGCGCTAGAGACGTTGTGGCTGGCTCTGGATGGGAATGGCTGGGAATGGCTGGTTGTGGACTCGAGATGAACGTCACCTTCACCATATACCCAATCAAGATCTCTATATGCCAATTCACACCCAGCCTCGCCTTGCTTCGTCTGAACCCTGATATTCACCCTCACTGGCTACCCAACGAAGCAGTCCAAGCATGTTCAGACCAGCCAGACCAGGTTGAACCTGCCAAACCGAATGAACCTGCCAGAGCCACCACAGCAAACCGTTCCAACAGTGGAAAGCCTCCGTGGGAATGTCGAATTACCGATGGCAGCCATCGCAGCCAGTGGTGAGCGACATATGCCCTCTGGTCTTTATTTAGAGCATCACGCAGCGAGGTCATATTGCCTGCGATGCCGCAACTGGCATGCTCCGGCTTTGCATGCCATGCGCGAGACGGGCACGATACCTACAGTGGCTACTGTACTCTACTATATTCTATACTACGCTCGAGTATAATGCTTACTTGACTATCCACTGGTCGTAAAGTGCACAGGCAGTAATCTATGTGAGAAATCGTCCCTGGGGTGGCGGGAATACGTTGGTCGTCGTCCACAGGGACTGGTGCACAGTGTCTGAGGTGCTGTGCGAAGCCTCACCCTCTTCCAGGAACACAACTCCCCCCCCCCTTTATTCCTCTCGTGCAACACCACCAGATTGCGGGTTGAAGGCCTGAGCAGAATTTTCTTCTTGCCCTGGCCTGGGTTGCTCCATCATCACACAAGTATTGACGCCTCAATATGCCATAATATGCACCGTTTAGGGCATGGCTGGCCATACTGGGAAAGATATTGAGGGGAGGGGCAGGTACTTGGAGGTACACGTCCGCACATCGCCCCCATGCTCCCCCCACCCTTGTCACCTGTGCGGATGCGGTCCGGCTCATCTCTATCGACGAGTAGTAGCCCGCTACGGGTGCGTGCTCCCTGTATGCCTGTCAATCGCATCGAAGAGCTTGCCACTAACATCACAGAGCACACTGCTGTAGCCGCTCTCCTCAGACCGCGATGTCGAGAGCGCCCGTTGCGACGAGCCACTCGCTCCGTCGTCAGCGACCGGCGTTCCAATATCCCCTAGCAAGCCATAACGTACGGTGCCCCAGCCAGTACCGTACCATACGAGATCTACGCTTTGCTCCGACTCGCGAGAAGCGCCCTGCTTTGGGCGACTGCAATCTAACCAGCCACCGAAGTGGGAGGCCCATCCCGGCCGTACACTGGTCGTGTTCCGCCGTTGGCTCTTAGTGGCTCCTGCGGCGACGGCTTTCTCATCCTCGGGCTCTTCAACGTTCTACGATTCTCGCAAGACTCAACAGCACAGAAACAACAACTACTCACCACCCTCCCAACACCTCCTTTACCACGCAGACGACGCACTGCAACGCTTTAATCTACCAACTACCTCTATCTGCAGCCAGCGCATGAGTTCGACGACTGGCAACAACTCCATGTGACGACTGACAGAGGCGGGCGACCACATCCAGAGCCCTGTCACTGCAGGACAAGTCGCACAACTAGCGAGGCGGCCAGAAGACCGGGCACCACCGTGAGTTCTCTCCTTCTTCTCGCCGCTCCCTCGCCATCCCCAGCGACAGTGACCTCCTCAAAACTCCCAGTGCCGGCCCTCACAACCCCACCCCGCGCACTGGCTAATCCGCCGTCGTAGAACCGCCCGCACGCTTCCGCCGTCGCCATGTCCTCCGGCGGGCAGCTCGCGCGCAACCGCGCGCTGTCGCTCGGCTCGGGGCGCTCCTCCAAAGGCGGTCGCGCAGCCTCCATGGCCGACTTCAGCATGCCGGACTCCAAGCTGGCTCGCGACTTCGAGCCCAGCGACGCCACCGCCTCGATGTTCCTATATGCGCAAGGGAACACCGTGGTATGCGCACACCACGATACGCTGACCATTGAGCGCCGCTTCTCGAGGCATAAGGAGGAGGTTTTGATATTGGCGGTGGATAATGTGTCTGAGAGAGGAGCAGGAAGGCTGGTTCTGAGCTATGACGCTGGGCAGACGGCCATTGTTTGGGATCTGATGACGGGCGATGAGGTGGCGAGATTTGCGTCGTACAATTCGCTATCCGTGGCGGCGTGGATGAGGAATGGAAATGTGGCTTTTGGTACGGTTTTATTCCCTTTCGTTTGTGGGACGATTGTGCTAATTCGGACAGGAAATGCGCAAGGAAATGTGATACTATTCGAACCGTCGACGTCTGAACATATCTCGGCAAGGACAATAGATCAGGTTCCCATTACTGCGCTTGCGCCATCGGCGGATTGTCGGACATATGCTATTGGGTTTGTAGCCCGAATCGGTGTGGAGGCAATGGCTAACTTTTTTACAGTTATCAAAATGGAAGTTTATTGATTGCTTCGCTACAGCCGCGATTTACTATACTACATAACTTAACTACCTCGAGAGCACCATCTCCAATTGTCACCCTCGCGTGGCATGCCTCCTCGTCACGGCAAAAATCGGACATGCTGGCGACACAGACGCACGATGGCGATCTGCGCGTCTGGAGCATCGCGAAGTCGCCGTCGAGCAACGACTCTGCCAAGGTCGTCCGTGTGCTCAAGAGGAGCGAGAATTTTATACCGGGCCCGAATTGGCTCGCCTGGTCTAAGAACGGTCGCATTATCCAGTATTCCGAGGGGTAAGCACAGAGTATTTTTTTCTCAATCACACACACCTGTATGCGTGCGCTAAAAAAAGATTTTACTGACTTATGAAACAATAGAGAGACATCGTCATGGGATGTGAGGACGAAGAACGTCACATATGAGACTGTACCGACCCTGGAGCACGTCAAGGGTATTGCCATTTACGGACCAGGGGCTACCCTTTTCACCCTTGGAAGGAGCAACACAGCGCAACAGTTCGACCTTAACTCACCCCCTGTGTTGGTAGCCAACGTCCAGCACCCGGCAAATCTCTTGCCCCCTTCACCACCTGTTTCTATAGAAGAGCAGCAGAAGGGCATAGTAGCTAGCTCCAGCTCCCTATCGGAGATCCCAATCAATGTTGATGTCTCAGAGAGCGACGAGGATCACATGTCCCCGTTAGCAAGGATAGCAAGGGAGATGGACAAGCTAGAGGAGCGACAGCAGTACGGCGGCCCTGACCGGAGCGGAACCCTAAGCCCTGCATCAAGCGCCGCATCGTCGACGTCACGGTCCTCGGCAGGCTCCCGGCCAGCCCGTCGGCACGGCGGCTCCGTCCTCTCCAAGGGCTTCAGCGACCACACTCTTATGTCTCCCGGGTCCTCACTACACTCCCGCGAGCCCTCTGTCCTCTCCAGCCGTGACAGCTACTCCGTCAGCAGTGTAAGCTCCTCCCAGATGTCCGGCCGCTCGCGTCCGCGCGCCTCGCGCCTCCGCCAGGAGGTTCTCCGCAGTCCCGAGGACAAGATCGTCGTGGACCTGTTCAAGTTCACCAAGAGCCGGCTCAGCGACATCCCATACGCACATCCACAGGTCCCCCAGAACAAGGGTATGTCTCACCATGACCTGCGGCGTCAGATGCTCAATACGATCTTTGGGTGGAACGGTGAGGCGGATGATCTTGTTCGCGACGAACTGAGTCGCCATCCGATGGGTTCGCCTAATCGGCTCCTGTTGACGAAATGGCTTGGTGATATCGATACGGATATCATGGCCACCAGCTCTGAGTCCATGACGGCTAGCGACTGGATGTTGCTTGCACTGAGTGGTATTGGTGGACAAACATCGCAGCAGAAGGTTGCACGGGCATACGTTCAGCGGCTTCTGGAGAAGGGGGATGTGCACACAGCGGCGACGATCATGATTGGAATGGGGGACCAGAACGACGCCATCGAGATCTACGTCTCTCACAAGTGCTATATGGAGGCGCTCATTCTAACGTGCATGGTATACCCAGCTGATTGGGGTCGCCAGACTCAGTTACTCCGCAAATGGGGAGAGTGGGCTGTCCAGCATAGCCAGCAGCAGCTTGCCATTAGGTGCTTCTCGTGTACGGAAGAGGCACCGTCTGAGTCGTCGTATGCGTCGCCCAGCGCGCAATCCCTCACGTTCTCACCGCTCTCGTCGAGTATCCCTGAGATGCTGAGCCCGCCGCTCTCACCACCGGGTGTAGTTCCGCGTGGCCCACAGCGCAATATGGCCAAGACTGCTGCCCTGAAGCTTGTGACAACATTCGGGGACAAGACGTCAAAGTCCAAGTTTTTCGGCGGCGAGGATGAGCGGACGCCAATGGGTAACGTTGGAACTCCCATCGCTGAGTCGGCGCTATCGCCCAGCGGTGACGCCTCGACTGCATTCCTACGCCCTGGACAGCGCAGTGTCCTCAACACCCCAGCATCAGCGCGAACGGCCACACCCGGCGGATACCAGAGGAATCGCCTACCCTCCATCGGCGAGACGCCCACCGACGTAACGCCCATCATCAAGATGCCCACGGTCACCATGCCCACTCCTCGCGACCAAACAGCCAACGACGCCATCGCCTATGCTCACGCGCGCAAGTCTTCGCAGCCCGAGACAATCCAGCTCAGCGCCGCGACGTACCAGCCCACCTCGCGCGCCGCTACTGCGAGCCCTATGATGCAGCGCATGGTGCGCAACGCGAACCCGCTACCGTCGCCCTCGCCTGACAATTTCACAGAGGTGAAGAAGGAGAGCCGCGCGCGCAACGGGTCGAGAGGCCGCAAACCGGATGGATTGCAGATTCAGTGGCCACCCATGGAGTCGATTATCACCGGGGACTATATGACGACGCCCGAGTTGTCCGCACCGAGTAGACGCGCGACGCCCTCAGCGAGGTCGGTTACGGGGTCGGTGAGCTCGGCGGGTGCATCGTCGCGAAGCTATAAGAGCCATAACAGGGCTGGGGACGCGAGCCCGATGACGGGACGCAGTCTAGATCCGTATATCAGCAGCTTGGATGCCGCCACCCATTACTCCAAGCAGAAGGCCAAGCAGGAGCGCCAGGCGAGCCGTGACAAGAAGTCTCGTGGCCGCAGTAGCAGTGCCACGGGCAAGGGGCGTGATGCCTCTCTCGAACGCGGAAGGAGCGGAGTGCGTTACATCAAGCCCGCCAAGCGCTCGCCGACCTCGCCTGTGCCGATGTCTCCTGAAGATTTGCGCGATCTGGGCGCTGTCGGTTTCGGCGATGAGCCGGACTCATACTCCGTGTCGTCCAGCAGGCACAAAGGCCGCGACGGGAGCCAAGCCACCGCACGCCCAGGATCCAAAGCCTCGAGCCGCATCCGCAGGATGTCTCCCGAACCGCTGAAGTTCTCAGATAGTCGCCCGGGAAGCAGACTCGCGAACAGGCAAGCGAGCCGTCGAACTAGTCCCGATGCCAGCCTGAATGGGCGCGATGGTCGAGGAAGAAGCAAGGCGCGCGATGGGTCGCTGATGAGATCCCCATCGTCACCGCTGCCGATGTCCTCGGAGGCTGCAAAGTACCGCCGTGATGAAGACGATATGGATGATAGCAGGTCAGCGTTCTCGAACAGAGAGCGCCAACGCTCCCGCCAACGTAGCGCTTCGCGGATACGCGAGCGTGCATCGAGTCGTCAACCATCACCGGAAAGGAAACGTAGGGATAGGTCAACGAGCCGCCACACTAATGGGCGAAGCAGCACGAAGACGGAGGACGAACAACGTCGTAGGCTTCGCAGCGTATCACACGCACGCGCCTCGTCAGATATGAAAGTTGGCGACCTGTCGGCAATGAAAACTGAGCGCCAGCTCAAGAAGGAGGCCGCAGCGCGAGAACTGGAAGAGCGCCGCCGCTCCCTTGCTCGCCGGCCCTCCGCACCGCCCATCCTGCACCCTGAGCAGCTGTCCCCGCCACTGCCGCGACCAAACTCGCGCTCCGAATTCCTGCGCAGCTCGACGTACCCGTCACCCCGTGACCTGCCACCGCGCAGCCAAACTGTCGACCCCGAGACGCAGCGCGGGTCGCCGCGCGGATCCCCGTACATGCATGGATACAGCCGCTCGCAGTCTACCGTGCAACAGTCGCCAGCAGTTGCGATTGGGCTACCAGCCACGCCGAAGGCGATGCAGCACCCGAAATTCGACCCAGAAGGCAAGGACATCCCCGACGTTCCACAAATCCCTGAGAGCTACTCGCCCATCCCACAACTCTCAATGGGTAGTCTCAATGCCATGGCCTATGCCCCTGCTGAGGACTACGCACCCCTCCCTCAAACAACATTCGCCCCTCTCCCAAAGACTACCTACCAAGCTGCCCCCCGCCACATTCCCCCGCGCAGCATGTCCGCCCCTATCCCCGAGGAACCTATTTCCCCTCGCGCCCTCCCGTCAGCACTCCCCACTCACCCCGCTTTCCACGCGGCTCTCCCCCCCTCCCAACGCCGCCACAACAACTCCTCGCAAGACTACCGCGACGCGCCGGCGGCCCGCAAGGTAAACCCAAGCACCGACATCGCGCCCGGGACTCTCGGGTACGGCACCTACGGGATGGGCGGGATTGACGCTGCATTGCACTCTGGCTCGGGGTCTAACAACATGATCCCACCACCGCCGCCGCCACCTCCGGCACCGCCTATTCTCAGGGAGTTGATGCATCTTGCACAGCCCCCTCCTCCACCGCCAGCGCCGCTATATCGCTACGGCGCAGCCACGGACACAAACTCCCTTGTTTCGGGAGTTAGCTTGACGAGTTCGGGGAGTGGAGTTATTGAGATCGTAATGGATGATGAGGACACCTCGCCGCAGCACTCGCCTAAGCATATCCCTCACTCCCATCAACACCCGCCTCCGCCACCGCCGCCACCTGCTCCTCCAGCACCAGAAGCGGCACAACAGCTGCCACAGCAAGTGCCACAGCCAGGGGGCCCGCCAGTGTCCATGATGCGCCACTCCACAGCTCAATCTCTCGACGCGCCCACACGGGGCCATAACCGTGGCAGGTCAGGAAACGATAACTCCCTCAGCAACCGCTTCCGCAGCGCCACCGAGCGCATGCGCAGCGCGTCCCGCGGCAGGAACGGCGCGAATGACAAGAATGCGAGGACGATGAGCCCGCCGATGGAGACGAGTCCGTATGAGAGCTTGCCACCGCAGATGTGGGAAGGGCCGGGAGGCGGACAGGGGAGGAAGATGAGTTTTGGTGCGCAGGGCGGGGAGAGGAAGTTGAGCAATGGTGGACTGCAGGGGGATAGGCAGGTAGAGAGGCATCCGAGGGAGGTGGGTGCCAGTATGATGGAGGGAGGGATGATTTAGGTGTGAGGTACAAATGAGCCGTCACGCATCTCTGTCCGCCAGCCAATCAGTTTCCAACTTTTCATCCGCGCCGCATAGCTCGATCGATCGGATCATTCGTACATACTTCTTCTCAGCGAGCGACGGGTTATATTTGATACCTTTTTTCTTCTTCACCCACCCCACCCCAGCCTTTGAGCACGGGGTGGCGGGACGACATTTACGACATATACCTTCTTGGAGATGGAGAGAGTTTTAGAGAGCGGGTGGGTTGGTGATTGTACCTTTTTTGGGTTTGAGCGAGAGGATGGAAATCGATGGACAAAAGCACGCGCGAGTTCAAGGACGAGGCAGGGCAGAGTCATTGGATTGGATGGGATTGGATGGGATGGGAAATGGGGGAATTTATATATCGTTACAGGTGACTGCCTCACGGCAAAGAAGACTTCTTCTGGGGGGTGTTTACAGTTGGGGCTTTTCTTTGCTGGTGGATGATGGGATTTTTTGGGGTGGGATTGGGGGAGTATAGTAGCGTAGTGTGATTAGTTGCTAATTTGAGGCGTTATTTTGTGAACTGCTCTACTGGGAACTGAGGTGACGTGCTGGCGTGGTGTTGGTGATCTGAAGATTGCTGCAGTGAACCGAAGCTATTCCCACAACTAACCGCAAACCAATCAAGAGCACCACCGTTATACTGTACTGGGATCATTAGAGAGGGCAAACCTCTATATAAGGTTGCGTGGACGTCGATCGAGCCAAACATCATCGACCAGGACGGGGGTAACGAGGATTCAAGCGTAGGGTCACTATTAGCAGCATGTGGGTGGAGCGGAGCGGCGGCAAGACAGGCACTGCCGAGATTTGTGGTGAGAAGAGTGCGGCGGCGGCGACAGAAGGGGCGGCGGGGGTCTAGATTTCACATTCGCATCTGTTAAGAGTTAGTTTTCTACATTAACGTCGATCCTCATGGGTGCTCATCGACGCCAAACTGAAGAGGGTCGGTAGTGGTGTCGGCGTTCCTGTTTTGACGGAAGAATAATCCTGGAAGGCGTAAAGACTGTATTTAAGTCGCCGCAAAATAAATATATTGCTACGATACTGAAGCCATCATCTTGGCTCTCACCCTCAAATTCGTAACCAGACTATTTTGAATCGAATCGAATGCGAGACTGGGATGATGGATGGAAAGCGCAAGCTTATGTGGAAACGCGCACCTCAAGATAAATTCACGAGAGGCACAGATAGGAAAGTATATGTATTGAGCACTAATACTGTGCCATATATTACTTCGATAAGCATAACTTGAAGCTTCGTAAGATTAAACCCATAACCAACAAAATAGGTCGTTAATTTATGTCATTCGCAATTACCCTCACAGATGTCGTGATAGAGGCACGTGGGGTGGGGTAAACTGTGGCCAATCTCCACGCGAGCCAAGCCAAGATGCAGGGACGGGACGACGACGACTATCAATTGTGACATAAAAACTCAGACTCCCAACGCGCCTCGTCTGGCAAAATTATTTGCTTATAGCGATTATAGCAATTGCTTCAATATGCCGCCCTCGATATTGCTGACGCTGCAAAAGGCTGGCCAGCATCTCGGCGTCGACCCGTCCAAGGTGGCGGGTCCAGTGCGCGAGATGCTGCACCGAAACTGGCACCTTGGGCTCACGTGCTTCGGGGGACCGGCAGTTCATTTTCAAATCGTGAGCATTCCACTATCTGTAATTTAGATGGACCGGGCTGATGAGAGTATAGTTTCGGGATTTATTCGTAGACAAGTATCAGTGGGTTGATGATCAGATGGTGAGAAGTCCCGTCAGAAATACCCTTATTCGCCAGCTGACCAAACGACCTCGTAGTATAAGGAGCTGTTTTCGCTGTGTCAGGCTCTACCTGGACCGGCGAGCACGAAGATGATCTATGCTATAAATATCATCCACGGTGGCTTCGTCGCTGGCATTCTCTCGTTCTTCGTCTGGAGGTATGCATGGATATCGAATGCGGGTGTCGAAGAGCAAAGCTAACAGGCTCTAGTCTTCCCGGTGCCATTGGTGCATACGGCCTCGCCATCGGCGTGAGCAAGATTAGTGATACACTACCCGCACCGGTATACGCCCTCCTCTCCGGCTTGAACGCCGCCACCGTTGGGATCATCGCTCTCGCAGGTGTGCAGCTGTCACAGAAGGCCATCACGGACAAACTAACGAGGATATTGGTATTCCTGGGCGGTAGCGCGGGGATGCTATATAATGCGCTCTGGTACTTCCCGGTCTTGATGGTTCTGGGGGGCTGCGCGACTATTGTCTGGGACTATAGATGGGGACACACGGCTGTCAACGCTGTCAAGGCAGGTGTCTTTGGACCACGGGACCAGTCGAATGTTGGCAATGTGGAGCAGCAAGTTGGCGATCAGGTGGAGTTACAGGATGTTTCACAGTCTCAACCTGGTTCGATGAAGGATTCCGCAACTTTGCGTAGAGCACCTGGAACAGCCTCTACCGAGGGATCGTCACCAGAGAACTCCCAAGACCAACCCACAGAAGATAGCGCCGAGCGTGTCGTCCCGGCAAACCTAGAACTGCGCGTCTTCTCCTGGAAGCTCGGCGCCGTCATCATCGCCTCCTTTTTCATCACCTTCATCGCCATCATGGTCCTCCGCGGGACCCTCACCTCTCCCCCCGTCGGCTTCAGCCTCTTCTCCAACCTCTATCTCGCCGGTACCATCATCTTCGGTGGCGGCCCCGTCGTCATTCCCCTTCTGAGCGAATACGTCGTTGCCGAGGGCTGGGTCTCAGCTCGTGACTTCCTCCTCGGCCTCGCCATCTGCCAAGCCTTCCCAGGCCCCAACTTCAACTTCGCCGTCTACCTCGGCGCCCTGGGGCTGTCAGCACACATGAACCCCGCTGCAGGGGCCGTCATTGGATTCATTGGTATCTACACTCCGGGCATAACGCTGCATACGGGCACAATGGGATTGTGGAAGGTGCTGCGTGGCTATCGCTGGTTTACGTCGGCGCTGAGGGGCGTGAATGCTGCGGCGGTGGGTCTGATTTATACAGCGGTTTACAGGTTGTGGGAGCAAGGGTTTTTGAGTGAGAAGTTTTCGTCGGGGTCGTCGTTGGGGTTGGATCCGTGGTGGGTGGTTGTGACGGCGACGTCGTTTGTGGGGGGAAGGTGGTTCAATGTGCCGCCTCCTGTGGCTATTATCTTGGGAGGAGTGATGGGGATGATCTGGTACGGAGTGGTCACTGCATAGTTAGGCCTCCACCGGCTGGTCCGATGTCTTTTCTGTTGCTGTGCATGGGAATTAGTCAGTGTAGATTTAGATAGGGTATCATAAGCTAGGTATTGCTGTTTAAATATGGGAAGAAATGCTGTAATATTCTAAAAACATCCTTATCTATGCTGTAAAAGGGGCTCGGATGTGGTGATTGCAGTTTAGTCTGTTGCTCCATAGCAGCCTTGCACGAATTATGGAACTTAACTTCTGTCGTGGGGATGGTAAGAACGGCACATCTACCATCCCAACCAAAACGAACAAGGCTAATCTGTTAAGTGACTCTATCATCGCCGATAAGTGGTGTTGTCGCCAAGTGGTTCTGTCGTCGCCTGATCCTGTCACCGAGCGGTTTTGTCACCGAGTGGCCCAGCCCGACTGATTCTACCACAGAGTAATCTACTCTTGAGAGAGAGGGTCCAAATTGAGGGCCTTTGTCATATATGTCACAGCAACTAGGCAGTTGTGTGTCACTGCGTAATGAATGTTAACTGTCTAATCTGCTTCGAGAGATTCGTGTTATTTATAGTGCAAAACGAAGCCTCCTGTGTTTCGTTCGTAAAACCGGCGTGAGTGACCAACAGGACGCAAAAAAGCAATACAGTTTTCTAGGCCCTAAGGATTATTTGATCGGTATTTGTGAGTATTGAAGACCTGGGCCATATTAGACATTCTGCTTTTGACGCCAACACACGTCTGGCTGTTATGTCCTCTTTTGGCGGCAACAGTTACATAGCGACATATAAGTACGCAGGAAATAGAAATGGAAATGATTGAAACACAAAGTAAATCTCATTTAAAAATGCATCAAGCAACCTCAACAACCTCTCGCAAACCTCCTATCTATTCATCCTGTCATGGCCTGGTCACGTCGCGGATATGAGAACCACAAAAACAGAAGGAGCGATGTACTATATATACCAGTCTAGTTGACCTATAATCAAAATAGGCACTTTGGCGGAGTGGTTAACGCGATGCCCTGCTATCTACATCACGTGGAAGTCAGGCATTTCCTTCGGGAGCGAGTGTTCGAATCACTCAGGTGTCGTATCTTTTGTATTTTTTTTGCTCTTTATTACTAGCACAATATCGCATGGAGTCTCATTGCGCTGTTATTGGAAGCTCATTTGGAGTTTATTGCGAGCTTGTGGTGATGTTGTCGTTGATATGGGAATTTGGTGCGGGGTTGTATGGTGGGATTGTTCATTGCCAGGATCGAGCTCCGTTTAGATTCAACAACCTTACCACAGTTATTATATATATATAACGGTAGGCTTTCTTATTTAATTTAAAATATTTATATAATATACAGGAAAATTCAAGCATTTGATAACTATTTATCGTATGCCTTTTGCCACACCATGACGCCGTTGCTTGTATGGCGGATCTCCATTCCGTCTTACAGCGGGGCTAGGCTCCTACCACAAGATCCCTCATGAGTGAGGCTGATGAGGGTTTCAGATACAGTCACCCACAATCTTCATATATACTACAAAATCCCTCATAAGTGAGGTTGACAAAAGTTTCTGGCGCAGCAAGTCTCCGACACAATCACTCACACTCACCGCATGCATCTCCCTCTCACCAAAGGCAAGATGAGTTCCAAACACCCACCACCCAGTCCCACGCCTTCAGACCTCAAACAACCCCCCCTCGCCTTCCTCCGCTTCAACGGCTCCTCCTACCCCCTCGTGCCCACCCGCGTCCTCCCCTCCCTCGGCACCGACCCCCGCGACCACTACCTCAACACCCCCCTCACCAGCCCCGCCCCCATCATCAGCGCCTCCCCCTTCGTCCCCCGCTCCCTCATCACGCACCTCATGCGCCGCAAAAACGACAGCGCCCTAGCCATCAAATTCGCCCCAGGCCGGCGCGGCGTAATCACCAACATGGAAGGCGTGCTGCACACCTTCGTGACGCCCCTCGTCGGCGCGCTCATGCACGGCGATTACCGCTTCCTGGGCGGCCACTACGTGGAGGAGTTCCCGCTTGTGGAGGGGAGGCAGCAGGCGAGGCGCGTGGTGGTTAGTGCGGCGGTGCAGATGGATTTTGAGTTTCGGAGCGTGATGATGGAGGCGTGTCGGGTGGAGGTGGGGGAGGTGGTGGGGAGGGAGTTGGGGGCTGATTGGAGGGTGTTGGGGGATCAGGAGAAGTGGGAGGGGAGGGGGAGGGAGGAGTATGATGATGGGTTGAAGAGTCATTTGGTTGCGAATTTGGTGGCGGACAAGAGGCTGCCGCCGCTCAAGGTGGTGAAGGAGAAGGCGCTTAGTGATGCGGCGACGATTGAGTTTCTGGAACGACATATCCGGGATCCGCAGTCATCGCCGCGGGATTTCCAGAATGTGTTTTCGGCGGTTGGGGCTCCGAACAAGACTGTCGTGTCTCTGGAGCTTCTCTACAATACTGCTGTGCACCAGCTCAGAAATGAGATATCTGCCTTGGAAGTCGCCTGCCCTCAAGGCTACATCTACACCTCCGACCCGCCATCTATCTTCGTTCAGGCCATAGGGGGAGCCAAGATAGTCAACCGCCTCCAGTTCGCGGCGCTCAAGCACCTGGCGTCCGTGAACAAGTATGCGAAGTTCGTTAATATGAAGGCCTTTACGTTCAACGACTACGCTGACAACGGCGCCATGGAGCTCCTGCGAGAGGCACTGCGGGCTCAGCGACACGTTGTGGTGTTGCCGAAGGCGAAGCTGTTTAGGGGTCAAAAGGGACTGTATGATCCTGGGGAAGAACTGGAGGAGGGGCTACTGGTGGTGCATAATAACAGCGATGCGTTCGGGCAGAACATCGAGACGGAGTTTGCAACGGGGAGCTTGGATGGGGCGATTGGAGCGTCGACTAGTGCGGCTGCGTCGTTGATGAGGGACCGAAAGGACCTGTTGGACTGGATTTTGTGAGACGATGTTACAGTCGATTTTTGAAGGTGTTTTCATCGAGGGTCGTATTTTTAAAAGCGTCGTTTGGATTTGTTTTAAGGTTATGCTTGGTGCTGGCAGTATCACTTGATGCGTGCGGTTGAGACACAAAGAGTGTTCTGGCCAATTGAGGACCCTCGTTGACATCGCCAAGTTTGAAGACTATTCTTATGACATAAAGGGCCTGGTTACCGATTGTGGATTATCATCACGGCTACTCATAGAAAGAAGAACGGAGAACGGAGAGAGTAGAGAGTCATCCCCAGATTTGTTATTCGGCGATGGAAACTACCTGATTCATTTAGCAGGTACTGGCACTGTACTGGCGTATAAATCGTTGGATGCCGTTGAAAGAGCTGACGGATTACTCAGCATTTTTTGGTACCAAATATCGTATTGAGCAGGTTCCAATATCGTTTTTAGGCGGCCTGGCTGGTACGTAGATTCAGAGCGGGGAGAGGGAGAGGGAGAGGGATTCATTCCGTTGTATCCTTCTCCTGTACTCCGCACTATTGAATTCACCCCATTCGTACGTATGCGTATGTACCCTCCTATATTTCCCAAGAAAACTATCCCTATCCCTAGATTATCCCTATACCCAAACTCCAAACTCCAAACTCCGAAAACTCTCGTACATGTATTTTTGTATGTATTACCGTTGCCACTGTACTCGTAATCATATATATTGTACCATAATCTCAAAATAGCGACACAATTCAATTACTGGCGAATGTCAGACTGTCCTCACTGTCCGCCCGTAATTCTCCCATCTGCGCCACCTTGGGAATACATATCCGCCCCACCCGCCTTCCCCAGCGCCGGGACCAGGAAGCCGGGGCCTGATTATCAACCAACCATCCTCCCCATTGAAACATCGCGAACGACGACAACCCACCGAAAATCCCTCCTCTCCTACCTCACAACCACCAAAGAGCCCGCAGCTCTCAACTCGGCTGCAGATACTCTAGGTGATGACCGCCCTCCTACACTTCAACTCGTCGACACCGGGGTCTCCACCGAACGAGAAGCGCACCTTCTCTGGCCTCCCCATGTCCTCAAACAAGAACGACAAGTCCGACAAGAACGTCAACGGCAACAGCCACTTTCCCACAAAACTCAAGAACTTCTTCCGCATCAATTCGCTGGGCTCCGACAAGACCGAAGGTGCCAAAGATGTCCCCAAGCCCGAAGGCAAGAGTTTCCGCCAGTCCAAGTTCTTCAGCGGCGTAGGACGCAACCGATCAGCGACCGTTGCGAGCGAGGGCCACCCGCTGGACGATGGTGTCAGCCCCACCGCCCATGCGAACCCATACTTTCAACACCAGGGCATGCCAAACTTCAGACACCACAATGAGGGATCCGTACCGAGTAGTCCGACTGGCAGTCCCGCGTTACATATCAGTGCTGCCTCGGGAGCGAACGATCAAGCGACAATTGCGGGGAAAGAGGAGTTGGCGAGGAAATTAAGGAGGGTTGCCAGTGCGCCGAATGCGCAGGGACTGTTCTCGAAAGGCAAGGGGAGTGCAGAGAGGCCGAATACGGCAGAGTTGGGCAAGGAGCCGATTTCTGGACTGGGAATTGGGGATAAGTCGTCCGTCAACCTTGCCGTGCCAGGTTCCGATGAGCTGGGGGAGTTGCAACCACCAAGGGCACCGGCCGCTTTCAGGAGGACGTATAGTTCCAACTCGATCAAGGTACGGGATGTGGAGGTTTCGCCGAGCAGTTTCGATAAAATCAAGTTGATTGGGAAGGGAGATGTGGGGAAGGTTTACCTGGTGAGGGAGAAGAAGAGCTCGAGACTCTATGCGATGAAGGGTATGTGCCTCGATATGATCCTACTGACGCATTTCTAACACCTGGCAGTCTTGAGCAAGAAGGAGATGATCAAGAGGAATAAGATCAAGAGAGCTCTTGCCGAGCAAGAGATTCTTGCGACGAGCAACCATCCATTTATTGTGACGCTATACCACTCTTTCCAGTCTGAGGATCACTTATACTTGTGCATGGAATACTGCAGTGGCGGAGAGTTCTTTAGAGCATTACAGACTCGCCCTGGAAAGTGTATACCAGAAGATGATGCTAGATTTTATGCCGCAGAGGTTACAGCTGCGTTGGAGTACTTGCATCTGATGGGTTTCATCTACAGAGATCTGAAGCCAGAAAGTAAGCATTTCGCCTACCGTTACGTCGGGAGTTATATTAACAAACTGTAGATATCCTGCTGCATCAGTCGGGCCACATTATGTTGTCAGATTTCGATCTATCAAAACAGTCGGACCCTGGAGGAAAACCGACTATGATTATCGGCCGCAATGGAACCAACACGAACTCATTACCGACCATCGACACGAAATCCTGCATAGCGAATTTCCGTACCAACTCTTTTGTCGGGACTGAAGAGTACATCGCCCCAGAAGTTATCAAAGGATGCGGCCACACCAGTGCCGTCGATTGGTGGACCCTCGGTATCCTCGTATACGAGATGTTATACGGGACCACCCCATTCAAGGGCAAGAACCGCAACGCAACCTTCGCCAACATCTTGCGAGATGACGTCCCGTTCCCGGAAGGGTCCGGAAACCCTCAAATTTCCAAGTAAGCCTCAACCAACCCCCCACTAGTGACCCAACCCACTGACCCCCCTCCTAGCCTCTGCAAATCCCTCATCCGCAAGCTCCTCATCAAAGACGAGAACCGGCGCCTGGGCGCCCGCGCGGGCGCCTCAGATGTCAAGACGCACCCCTTCTTCCGCACCACGCAATGGGCGCTGATCCGGCACATGAAGCCACCGATGATCCCGCACCAAGGGCGGGCCATCGACACGGTCAACTTCCGCAACGTCAAGGAGTCGGAGAGCGTCGACATCACGGGGCGCAACCAGGATGCGCTGGGCGCGAATGGGCTGCCCAAGGGCGTGCCGCTCGACTCAGGGTTGTCGACGCCAGGGGTCGATATCGTTGATCCGTTTGAGGAGTTTAATAGCGTTACGCTGCATCATGATGAAGAGGTGGGGCAGCATGTGGATTTGAATAATGGGAGGTATGATGGGAGGGAGTAGAGCGAGCGTTGCGTTCTTCGTCCGCGAGGACTAGACTGCTGTTGCGGGTCCCGTGGACCCTGCTACTGCTACTACGATCATTTACCACCCTGCTGGGGATGCTGCACGCCTGGGAGCGTTTCCGGACGACACAATGCCCGACCCACCCATCCTACCAACCCACCACCCAGGGCACTCAGCAACCCCTACATTCAGTCCTTACCCGCCCTATTTTTGCGCCAACGTTCGGCATTTGATTATATTACCTCCCCCCGGCGTCTCTCTGGAATTAGACAGCGCGTCCCTCACTTCCTCTCCCTCTCACTCTCTATATTTGTTTTTGGCGCGCAAAGGGGCCCGGGCTTGGTTGGTGATAGTATTTCTGTTATTGCATTATGGCGTTATTTTTTGTTTTTTTGCCTTTTTTTTTGAGGGGCGTGTGGTTTGGTGGTTCCGTTGAGGATTGGGGGGGTTGTGTTTATGCGAGCTGTGCCTTTTTGTTTTGGTGGTGGGGTGGCTTGTCTGAGTAGATAGACGGGCGAGGAGGGAGGTGGGGGGGGGGGGGGGGTGGGTGAAAAGTTGTGTGGATGACATAAGGGGAGGGGATGAGAGGCGGGGTGAGAGATGACGGATGTGGATGCGTTACGATGAGGATGGTTGGGATGGAGTTAGCTAGGTTGAGGGTTGTCAGATGAAGAATGAATGGACATGATTTGACTCGTATGTGATGGTTTATAGTGTCCATCTGCCGAGGAGAGGGCGGTTGTTTGGTCAACATGTGTTGCGAGGTTCCTTAGCAGCTGTGATTTCTCCTGGTGCCCAGTATTTGGATTTATCTTCTACTGTATAAGCCGGCTCATAGTATCTAACAAAGGACGCCCCCTGGGTTATCTTTGTCATGGAACGGAGTGCCGCTTAACGCAACCTATATAAGTTTCGTCAGCGACATTGATGGCGCCTATTATCCATGAGCCTCAATCCCATTTTCGACATCGAACCTTTTGACTTGATCGGCATGGATTTTATACGTCCCATTTTCCCAAAAGGTATATCGATATATGCTGATACTAGTATTCCATCGATGAGTTATGCGTGGCAACGAAGACGGCAGTGACAGCGAGCAGTGGCAGCAGTTGACGGCAGCAAGAAGGTGGTGGTGATAGGAAGTATATGTTGGTGAGAATGTGAAGTGACAGCAATCCACTGAGCCGGCCTCATTGGCAACTTTATGTTGTTCGACTCAGAGGAATCTTCAAATTGGTGTATGGATGAGTATTGGGCCATTATATACTCGTAGTTTGTAAGGATGTGTCGATGTGATACAACTCCCATTGTGTCTTATGCGGATGCGGATTCTAGCATTTAAACTTGGTCTGGCCGAAATAATTTTACTTCAATGAGGAAGGGCTATTATATTATCCTTGTAGTTCTATCATTATTAACAAGCGTGGCAGAGACATCAATAACCACAATGTGTCCTGATGTCCCACCGAGCCCAACTCAACACATCCAGTCCTGAACGTCAGGTATATCACTTCGCCGCCGCCGGTCCCGTAGGAGCTGCAGGTGCAGCAGGCGCACTCGCACCAGCCGATCCTTCCGCCGCCGCTCCACCCCCTCCTCCACCTCCACCCCCAGCACCCCTCCCTCCCCTCCCTCTCCTCACATTCCTCCCCCCACCCGCACCTCCGCCCCTCCCACCACCACCACCAAACCCACCCCTCGCCCCCGCCGCCGGCGCCTCCCTCGCAGGTTTCGTATCCTTCCTCTCGAGCACCACCACTGTCCCCTGAGCGATCTTCGTCGGGTTCGCTGCAACCGCCTTGCGCAGCCCCTCACCATCCGCAAAATCAACGTAGGCGAAGCCCTTCCGCTTATCAATCTCGACGTTTGTTACCGTGCCGAAAACAGTCATGGCTTCGCGGAGGAGCGGCTCTGTTACGCCTTGAGAGGGGTTGGCGTGCTTGACGAATGCGCGGGTGGCGCCCGCGGTAGGAACGGGGGAGGGCGCTGGTTTGCGGCCTGAAGGCGCGCTGGGTGGTTTAGGTTGAGATGCTGAGGCGGTCTGGCGAGATGTTGATGGGGGCGTAGATACACCAGCTGCCGGTTTAGGTGAGGCAGAAGGTGGTGCTGGTGCTGCGGCTGCGGCCTCGACTGGCTTTTTCAAGAGTGTGATCGCCGGAGTGGGCTCTTTCGCCTTGCTGTTGTCCGCCCGGCCTTTGCCCTTGCCGCCTCCGCCTGCATTTGATGGTCCGGCTTTTGGTCCTTGTGGTGCGGACGCGGCTGCGACATCGCTCTTTGCGGCAGCCCCAGCTTCTACCTTGGCGCGACGATGCGCGTTCACTGGGCTCAAGCCGAGGTCGCGCTGTAATATCCGCGCTGCTGCGGCAATGCTTCCTCTCTCGCGGGTCGCTGCACGCGGGTTCTTCGGTGCCTCGGTGGGCGCTGCGTTGGCTGGTTGTGCTTGTGCCGCTGCGCCCTTTGATGATTCTCTGTTGAGGACCCTGACTGCCTCTCGGGCGGCCTTCTCTACGAGTCTCTCCCTCTTCCCATCTTTGGGGGCCTTCTTGTGAGGCTCGTCGGCTGCACTGTCTTTTGATTTCGATTTGCCGGACGCAGAAGAAGACTGAGATTCCAACCGGCTCTGCTTTGCAGCTTTGGCGGCCGCTGCTTCCTTACTTTTGTTTGCCTTCTTGTCTTTGAGATATTGTACTAATGGGGTTGTGGTTACTTTCTCCCCCTTCGTAGATGGTTCGGTGTCCTCCTCTTTCGTAGATGTGGGGTTTGCCAGACTCTCCAGAAAGTCCATGAATTCTGGATCGAGGTCGATTGTTCCTTGACGTGCATCAGTGCGGCGTTTTCCGCTTGGGATGCGGGCATAAGGTGTGTATTCGAGGGAAGCGGGACCAAGGAGACATGGGTTTGTGAACGTCTTCGCCGCGTCTTCAAATGTGAGTTGGCGAACATGGTTCGACAGTTGGGTTAGGTATGGCTCATTGACAAGATGCAGGTAGGCGCGGGATGGCCGAGATGCTTTGGAAGGGCTGTGGGAATCAGTATGAGAGCTTCATTCAATAGCAGCATCGACTAGTAGGGCGCATACTCTGTTGAAACCTTCCCAGGTTTGTAAGAGAACCAATCCACTTTCCCTGCTCCAACCTTCCATTCTTCGCCGATAATCTTCATGAACTCGGCCTCGGTGAGGGCAGGCGCAAGACGTCGCACCACTACCTTCAAGGATGGCCCTGCTCTGTTCTGTGACGCCTTCGATGTTTTGGGTGCAGTTTGTGAAGCCGGTATGGGCAATACGCCGTTTGTCTGAGCCCGAGAAGCCATCTTGAAGCTGTTTGAGTGCGTACACTTCTTGGAGCTATTCGGTGTTGCGGATTTCGTCCAAGAGGCGTTGTGTTATCGCCGCTGGTCTGTGCAGCACCACAATCAGTGACTCCACTCAGATTTGGCTGTGGTGGGGTGTTGATTTCCCGAACATGGACCAAGGAATTGTAAGCGACGAAGCGCGAGTAGCGCTTGGATTGCGCGCGTGCAGATCCACGTCAACAGCACCTCTGCGAGCTTGCTGATACCACTCCACGAGTTAACGCTCAGCAACTCCCTGACACAATTACAAATTCTCTCAATATGGCGCCTGGAGTCCCAAAGCCAGGCCCGGCCAAGCTTGGCCCCCGTGCTGGACTTGATGAGTGGCTGGAGCAGGCCAAGCTATGCCGGTACCTACCAGAGGGTGCCATGAAGCAGCTCTGTGAGATGGTGAAGGAGTGTCTTATGGAGGGTGCGTTTGGTTCAGCTTTGTTATTACTTGTTCACTGATGAATTTATGCAGAGTCCAACATCCAACCCGTTCGTACGCCTGTCACAATCTGTGGTGATATACACGGACAGTTTTACGACCTTCTCGAGCTCTTCCGAGTCGCTGGTGGTATGCCAGGGGAGACAAATGTACAAGCTCCTACAACTATTATCACCTCTGACGATATTGAACCTCCAACTACTATCGGCGGCGATAAAATTGGTAGTGATAGCGGTATTGGGAGCAGCGTTGCGAGTGGTACAGAAGATGACGCTGAGGAACCAAGAGGTCGCCCTCGTACAGCAGGAAGCACTCGCTCAGGGGCTAGTTCGGCTGCTAATTCTGCCAACACCAACGAAGTTACTGGCACAGGAAAGCAGAACTTCGTGTTCCTTGGCGACTTTGTTGACCGTGGTTATTTCTCTTTGGAGACCCTTACTCTCCTTATGTGCTTGAAAGCCAAGTAAGTACTTTGCGGGATCCTTGAACTGGGTCGATGCTGACTATCACAGATACCCTGACCGCATTACCCTTGTCCGCGGCAATCATGAGTCCCGTCAAATCACACAAGTCTACGGTTTCTATGAGGAGTGCCAACAGAAGTACGGCAATGCGTCCGTCTGGAAGGCTTGCTGTCAAGTTTTTGACTTCCTTATTCTTGCGGCAATTGTTGATGGAGCCGTCCTGTGTGTTCACGGAGGTCTGAGTCCAGAAATCCGCACTCTGGATCAAATCCGCGTCGTCGCCCGTGCCCAAGAGATTCCTCACGAGGGTGCGTTTTGTGATCTAGTATGGAGTGATCCGGAAGATGTGGAGACCTGGGCAATTTCTCCCCGTGGAGCTGGATGGCTGTTTGGAGACAAAGTCGCAACCGAGTTCAACCAGGTTAATGGACTTAAACTCATTGCTCGTGCTCATCAGCTTGTCAACGAGGGTTATAAGGTATGATACGACAATGCTTGGCAGGAAAGTGAAATAAATGCTAACGTCATGTAGTACCATTTCCCGCAGAAGTCGGTTGTTACCGTCTGGTCTGCTCCAAATTACTGTTACCGCTGCGGTAATGTCGCCTCCATAATGAATGTTGGAGAGGACCTCGACCCAAAGTTCTCGATCTTCTCGGCCGTCCCAGAGGATCAGCGTGCTGTCCCTGCAGGTCGCCGCGGCGCTGGCGAGTACTTCCTCTGAACTACAACTGTTATCTACGTCGCCAGGAACCTTCTGGTCGACCATCAAACCCTTAGTTTTTGGAGTCTGTCCCTGCATACTGGCGTTTGGGCTTTGGCATATGGCATGTGGTTGAGAAATACCCTGTATGAGTATAAATGGCGTTAGTGTTCCAGACTTTGAAACATATTGAGAAGAGAACCCAATAGTGTTCGCGCTGGAAATAGATATGAAATGTATGCATATATGATCATCAAGGAATATAGTTTTTTACGATTTTCGCCCAAGATAACCCATCCAGGTTATATGACTCCGCAATATGAGATCTACAAATGTACATTAGCCATAACTGAGTAGCAGGGATCACATCAGACAATGGGTGTACGAAATAATACAGGATAAAAATACCATCTACCTCAAATCACAGAATAATATATTACTCTTTATGTACCTTCCGCATCATTGATATTGAAACGACTGTTTCTCTTTAGGCATTAGACATCATAATTACAAATATGCTCCGCAAATTATACAGTGCTCTCTCCCCTTCCCAGGCCAGCATCAGTTAGCTATCCTGAACTTCTGTGGTATATTATCGAGAACAATGGCTTGGCTATCCAGCTTCGCTATCCGATCAGCCTCTGCATCCATCTCATCATGCTTCTTGAAGTGCGCAATATCCTCCGGATGCGTCAGGTCTTCTTCTCTAGTATTCTCGTCGTGATATCTGTGTTCGTCAGTCTCTCGGTCCAACCCCCAAATCTACTTTAGATGTAAACTCACTTCTCCCAATGATGTATCTCATACTCGTACTCATCATCTCCGTGGTGTCCCGGCCCCATTCCAAAATCAGGGAGCTTGCCCCCTCCTGCGACAAACGCCATCCACTCTTCTCTCGTCACTCGCCCGTCCTGGTCTCGGTCTATTAAGCTTAATACCTGCTTGATAACGTCGTCTTTGCGATCTGACGCGATGTGGTCAGTGGTCTCATGCTTGAGGCCATAGGTCGTGTATATCTCTTCGAAGTCCCAGTATCCGTTATCGTCGAAATCATGCAGCTGGAAGAAGGCGCCGCCATCGAAGTTGGAGATGTGATGCTCGTCTAGAGTGGGGTATCAGTATGGGCTGTAGAAAGGGTGCAGACGCAGGCACCGGATAAGGGCAGTAAGGGCAGAAGTGTAGGGGGGAGGAGGGGTTGTGAGAGTGAAGGGGGATTACCAGCCAAATGCTGCGTCGCCCAATCGGATTGATGCTCATCATCTGATCCATGGGCGCAGACACCATGTGAGAAAAGGAGTAAAGGCCCTAATAGCGAGAGGAGAAGGCGTGCTGGAGCCATGGCTGGGGAATTCCAAAGCGAATCTGAGAAGTGTCGTTATGACGAAACTGTGTCCTTTGACACAGCACGATGGAGCAATTCGTGCAATTGGTTGGCACCAAATCGTATATTCGTAACTCTTTGTTAATCAACGGGGTTTATGTGCCCCTCAACAAAGCATCTTTATAACAATAACACAAGCTGGTTTATTCCACCATCGCGCTGTCCTCTCAGGTTGTTCCTGGACCGTTCTCGGCCGCCCTGTTGAACCCCTAATGTAGACTAGACTAGCCTTGCGGCACCTACGTAGATCGCGGTTTGGTATCACCACCAGCCTCACCATTGTCAAAGCAATCTCTAATCTTTATGCATTTAGTTATTGCCCATAATACCCCATTCTCCGCCCTCTAAATCGCAAATACTTACCTGAAATGAACCGCTCCATCGAACAATCCCTCACATCTCTCCTCCCCCGCCTCACAATCGACCTTCCTTCAGACCTCATCAACCTTGCCTCCTCCCTCACGGCGCAATCACGCACTGTAGCCAGCAACCTCAAACCAGATGAAGAAATAGGCCGGGCCTATGCCTGCGCTCACATCGCCTGCGAACGCCTCAAATCAACCCTAAATCTCCCAACCATCGAGCCACGCCCTCCCGTCCCCCCACGCGTCTACACAAAGCTCTACACCTACCTCTCCTCCGCCCTCGCCGCGCGCCCCCAGCGAACCCCCAAGAAAGTCCAGCGCCTCGAAGAAGTACAGCCGCCTTCCTCGAATGGCAAGACGCCTACGCGACGAAAGTCCAACCCCGTCTCGACGACCGCGACGGGCCTCCCCCTACCCAGTCGCCCGACGCCGTCGAAGGAGAGCTCGTTAGCTCCGTTTCGCCCGGCGAAAAAGAGTCGCAAGTCTGAATTATCACATGGAGGACGTGGTCGCGAGATCGCGGCGTGGATACGTCCTGTGGTGAGGGGGTTGTGCGCGCGCATGGCGGCGAGGGCCGCGATCGCCCATGTGCTTGCGGGTATGGGGAGTGTGTTGACGCTGCCGACGCCTAACCCAGAAAAAGGGGAAGGGAAGGAGAAGGAGAAGGTTCCGGCACTAGTGGCGGCGATATATGTCTTGGTGCATACTAGATTGACTGGAAAAGAGGTTAATGGGAAGGAGTATGTAGCTCTACGGCGAAGTATCCTTGCTGCGTTGAAAGATTTGAGGGCAGATGAAGAGGTTATTGAGAAGGTTGAGAAGGAGGAAGCGGGGGAGGCTGGATGGGAAGGGTGGACGAATATTGTGGGAAAGGATGTGGATGCTTGGCTTATGCAGTTAAGCGCGAGGGGGTGGGTAGAACTGGACTGGTTTGAGAATATTGAGAGCGGCTCAGGTATCGAAGGACCACAAACAAGTGATGAGCCAATGGATGATGCGGAGGACGAAGACGCCGGTGAAGACAATGATGGAGAAGAGGAATCGATCATGGGACTAGGAACCATGATGCAGGAACGTGTGGATTACCTGAGCACCAGGAAGAGAGAAGAATATCAGATCTGGAAAGACGAGATATTGGAGAAAATAGACGAAATGGAGAGGACAAGGGCTGAGACTGAGGCTATGGATACAACTTAAAGCAAGGTCATCACGTTTTCGCTAGCCAGGAATCAAAATTGGGTCCGAGTTAGAAATCATTAATCAAGACCCATACAGTATTCAAATTTCCAACTCCATCACTCTCTTGAACGATAAAAGCCACCTATTAAACCACGAGGATTATCCTAGGCAAAGTTCGTACCACTCTTACTCACCTGATATTCTATTGCAGTTATTTATGTCATATTCACGCAATAACCTGGATGAGTCAAGCATGCACCGAGGCAGTGAACCTTTTAGTCAGGGACTAAACTCTAGTTCGTCGCCGAAACCTCACTTATCACATTTAGTCATATTAGCCTTCACGCCAGCAGGCGCCGGCCTTGTGTCAAAATGGCACTTCTTAAAAGTAGATACTATCATATTTCTCACCTTTATTTTCTTCTTCCTATGCTCTTCTTATTACCAGTCACCCTTTGTATTGTTTCTAACCTTCGACCATCAAAAACACTGATTTTATCGTCACCAAGGTCTTATAAACAACCGCCAGAATGCGAGCCTCAGCTCTCTACCATAGCGTGCCTCTCCTCTCCCCCGCACTTACCCCAGCTATTAATGCTGCCTACGACGCCATAGCGAAGCCCTACCCTACAGCCGAACGTGCAGTCAACTCCGAATCTACCAACGACACCACAGGCGGCGCTCCCTCCAAACGCACACACTATCGTATCAACGGCCCCGGCAGCTCGCCGTCATATACACCGAGCCAAACTGCCCGCGGCTCCGAGGTGCGCAACAACTATACTCCCCCGGACGACACCCACGAACCCGAGCTGAAGGAGGCCGCCTCAGTATAGAGCCCGAGTACCAGGGCTAATCGTTAGTGTCGTAAAGGCCGGTTGGGGCATTCTAGTGCTAGACGAAGGTGTTAATGCAGCCATTCTTGTCGAAGACAATAGCGTCTTCGACGGCTGAAGAGGATGTGACATGCGCGACGCGTGACGGAGAGTAATCAATGAAGTCACTTCCGAAGATGGCGGGAGTCTTGCCAATCTGGGACTGTACCCAGGCGAAACTGGTTGGATCTTGCTAGCCGCGGCCTGGTGGGATTTGTGCGATGAGACGACTGTGTTTCGATGAGACGACTGTGTTTCGAGTCTGGTAACACAAGTGCGTCTGTGCACAAGTGGGACGGCTATTTGCATACAAATCAACCAAGTCATTCCGCGCACCTCGTCACCGCTGCGCCGCACAGCACAGCTGTACAAAAGGTAAATTGTCTGTCCCAGGGTCGGGTTAGATATTTGGCAGTATGTCGGCATCGGCGTCGGTTCGGCGCACCAACGTCTCGGCGTATATGAGGTAGATCGTGGCTGGTGCCCTTACGCACCGCACCGGATCGGTAGGTCACCTCATTTAGAGCCGAGGGAGGCTTTGCTTGCTCGGTGTGCTAAATGGAGCCTATGATATTCCAAACGAGGAACGTGTGTTGCTTGCTAGTATGCTCGCGAGGCTGAGGGTGTTAAGAGGGGTTGCAAGGCTATGAGACAACCAACAACGAGGGAGGCTATGTGCAACCACTACAGAGGGGTACACATCCTAGCATATGCAGAAGTAATAGGTCGGGTGAGCATAGCCAGGCTGTTTTTATGCAGCCTGCGGCTTTGAGTCTAGGGTTTGCTGTTGGGTCTGTAGTTACAGTGTATGCATTTTTACGCTGCGAGAGCTGCGGGAGGGGCTGAGATGTGCGCATTTCCCTTGTCGGATTTGAGTCGCTACTCTAGAGTGAGAGTTGGTCTATGGTTGGTTTAATTTACCCTGTTCTGCATGGCTAGGAGCTGTTTCTATACAAGCGTTTCCGCGTTGGTGCGGCCTTCTCAGCCTTGTGGGTTGCTGCTCTGCCTGGCCCTTGGGATGGATAGAGATATATAAGGTATAGTGTCGCCGACGTGCTGTTTTCATTCATACATTTCATCTTATTTTTCGATTTACATCATGGGCGACTGGAAACTCAGGTCACTAGAGGGTTTGGACAGTTGGGATGGCAAGTGCCTATGGTATAAAACCCGCCAAATCGGTGGCAGGTATCAAAGGTGTTCAAGAGCTCTGAAGAAAAACGATTGGGAGAGAAAGCAAGCGCTAGACGATGTTAGAAAGCTTCTTAGTAGAGGAGGCCGACCAGAAAGAGGTACCTTAATAGCGCTGGCGAGGTCGATGCTATGCCGCAATAACCACTTCAGCAATATAAACGACGAATCGCTTTGCAGGCTCTGGATCGAACAATGGGGAAAGGATAACATTAGCCAAGATAGTTCTGACGAGGAGCTATCAGATGACGATAGTGAAGACATTTCCGATGAGGAGATATTAGATGACAATGGAGGTGACAATGGGTTGGACGTAGAAGGAGACACACAGGTTAGTCCCTACCGTACTGTGGTTTACGTTGCAACTAACATAAGATAGGTATCTCAGGCTACGGGCGACTTTGATGACTCTGCCTACTTCTCTGACGATGGCGGCGACTTTCCTGTGCCCTCAGACGCCCCTCACAGCGGCTCAGATATCGAAGAATTTAGCCCAACACCATCCCAAGACGAAAGCCCAAACCATACTCGCCATTACCGCCGATACAAAGTGCTAGACTCTTATGAAATATCTAAATTGCTCCGGACAAAACTCACACGGCCCCTTACATGTACAGAAATCTCATACAGGACTATATACGGCTTTAGAGAAGCAGCAGACAGCCCCTACCTTAAGATAGGCTCCACAAAAGATTTTGAAAGGCGCCGTGGCGAGTTATTCCGCGAATGCGGGATCAGGTGCGACGACATTGTGTTCCAGCTTGAGGCACGACATGGGGGAAAGGTAGAGCGGTTGGTGCAGCGACATCTTGCTGCGGAGAGGAGGACAGAGGACATACCGGCATTAGGGGGGGAGAAGCGTTGCAGTCACCTAACTCACATTGAATGGTTTGAGGTTGAGAATGAGAGAGCGATGGAAGTTGTAAAGGGATGGGTTCGGTTTATGGAACTGGAGCCAATTGGAGAGGATGTCTATGGTGAGGCTTGGGGGCTGAAGCTCGAGTGGAGACGGAGACTCGGGGATGTTGGGGAGGATGTCCAAGGATTTGCCGAGGAGGGAGATAAATGGCTCCGATGGCTAGAGAGATACGCCCCTGAAGAATCTTCAGAAGCAGATGTGGAGATTGAGGAGACACCTAACCCTGAAACCGAACCGGAGGAAGCGGCTGAGGAAGCCATGGAAATCGATGAAGTGCTAGACGGCGCTGACTTCTACCGGGCAATTACCGGCGATAGCACCCCACCACAACTACAACAGCCAACCCGCCCCGAAAAAATATACACAGCTGATTGCATCACCATGTCTACGACGCCCTGCCCCTCACCAACCTCCTCAGAGCTACTACACCCCAACCTCCTCATACGCTTGCTCATTCACTCCATACAAATCATTTTCTTCCTCGTTATCGTGGGGAACATCTCATACCGCCAATATGCAAGCATTGCATTACTTGGTATTTTTACGCTTGTGATCCGGCAGGAGAATGGGGCGATGCTTGGTGAGAATAGGAAGCATGACGTGGGATTACTATTAGGAGTATGGTATCCAGACTTCCAGACTTAACGTAGCGAATGGCTGCGATAGATCAAATGGAGATTGTTAGGATGGCTAAATGGTAGGGAGGAAACGAATAATCTGGAATTTATGAACAAGTGTAGGAGTTTAAGCATATGGGCGTTTTAGAGGCGTTAAATGTTCACGGTTAGCTTTCATGCCTTTAGATGCTACTAACGCTCCTTAATATCCTAATATTCTCTTGTTATATAATCTAAGCTTAATATTAATAACGCTGCATGAACCCCCCCGAGGGTATCCGCGGACTTAGCATCGAGCTCAGCCTTTGAGACGAGTGACTGTAGGGGCGTTGGGAAAGAGTCGTTGGGAAAGACGCGTTGGTGTCGAAGAGGCTGTTCTGGGCGTGTACTGATGTCGAAGATAGGTTCTGGCACCCCGGCCGCGAAGGGGGTTTTGGCAGCGTTATGGTCTGGGAAGGGTGCAGATACCTAGAGTCGGAGGAACAGAAGGAGATGAAGCTGAGGAACTGGAGGTTGAAGAAGGAACAGGAGAAGGCTAGGCGGATATTGCTAAGGCTAGGTGGAAGGACGCTGACAAAGAGCACAAGATCCAAAAGGAGGAGGGAAAGTTGGAGATTAAGCTAGGGAAACAAATTGAGAAGGAGAGGCTGAAGCAATGGGAGAGGGAGCAGAAGGAGAAGAAGAAGATGGACAAGCAGGATGGAAAGCAGCATCAGCGTGAGGATAAACAGCGAGAGAAAGAACGCAAAGCCGCTTGGACTGGTCAGAAGGCGCAGCGCAGGAAGGATATGAAGAAGCAGTTTGAGGAGTGGAGACAGGACCGCATTATGGAGTTGAAGGAAGACAGCGCGAAGGAGAGAGCGGAGCGCAAGGCTCAACGTCAGAAGGAGAGGGAGGAACGCCAGGCCGAGCTGCTCAAAATGGAGAGGCAGTGGGAACAAGATCGCCGGGATAAAATCGCTGAATACGACAAGGAGTGGGAAGAGCAGCTAGCCAGTGAAGCTATTGAGAGTGCGAGGGATCAGGAAGAAGAGGAGATGCTAAAGGCCGCTGAGGTTGCGGCCGAAGGAGAGGAAACTTTGGTTGCGGCTAAAGATGAAGGAAACTGGGAAACAGAGAGCAAGAAACGGGACGTCAATAGACGCCAGTGTAGACCATCCACCAGCGCAGGCAAGTGGATTGGTGTTGACGGGTTCGTCTGAAACTGATAACTACGATCGAGTCATCGTAGCTCGACAACACAACGGCATATTTTACCCCGGATGGAGGATTTGTGCAGCTACCTATTACCAGCTTATGTTTAATGGTCTCGTTTTGTCTGGATCGATATATTATTATTTGTTTTTGCGCTTAGCTCCTTTAGATAACGCCAAGCTGGTCAAGAACGGAGCTTGTTCTAGGCCAGATGAGTCGACAGTTGCATGCGATTTCAGTCACAGGTTCTACGATAGTTTTGCTCGGATAATAGAGATCAGAGTGCGGAAGGGCAAAAATCTGTTGTTACTATATTATTATAGACTCTGAAACTTGTAGTCCGTTTTATCTACTTGCGCAATACATCTTTCATGCCACGATTAATGACCATTGCTATGCAATTACAACATGAGGCTCCTCTTCCTGGCCTCAGTCAAGGGCACGCAAGGAACACCAACATCGGAGATACCGTCGCAGACAATCTCAGCCTCACCCTCTGGGCTGTGGAGGTCAATCTCGCTCAGGTTGATGTTGTCGCAGACAGCGTTGGGGCTGCAAGTAAGCGCAGCGACCTTGCGTCCATTCTTACCGCTCGACATTCCGGTGAAGTTCTTAAAGACGATGTCGTGGATGTCGACCTGGGATGGGTACTGGGCGCAGATCTCAGGGTCGACATTGAAGTAGCAAGCATCGAGAACGATGGGCCAATCGGTGTTGTCAACATAGAAGTTCTTGAAGGTGACGTTCTTGATGTATCCGTAGCCGGCGGTTGGGCCAGCCCATGCCTTAAGACGGGCACCGTTCTGGAAGATTGTCAGTTATTTCGCATTTGTGGGATGATCGGGGGTAGACAAACCTCTGCGTTCAACATAATCACGTTCTCGACGTAAGCGTTCTCTATGTAATCCTTGACACCCTTATACTGGCCAATGCTGCCCATGGAGATGCCGTGGGTTCCGTTGCAGTAGATGTTTGAGACGAAAATGTTGGAGGTGTTGGGCTTGGGGGAGAAGCAGTCATCGCCAATGTTAACCCAGGCGTTGCGCACGGTCAGACCGTCCACGTTGTACGAATCCCAGCCGTCGGTGTTCTTGGGCAGGTTCTCGTTGGTCGACAAGTTCTCAATGATAACGTTGTCGTAAACAACGTTCTTGGAGGTCACGACGAAGTTGGTCCAGATAGGAGAGCCGGTGAAGCGGATACCCTCGATGTGGAGGTTGGTGGCGTTCTGTGCATAGAAGAGAATGGGTCTGAGGTAGGTGTTGTCGGGGTCCTATTTTTTGTTAGTTATCGTTCAGGAGTTAAGGCTTTCTGCAAAATACTTACAAGAACTTCGAGTCCAGCAAATCCATCGTACCATTTCTGTCCATTACCATTGAGAGTTCCAGTGCCGAAGATTCTAATATCCTTGCCTCCCCATTGCCAGAAAGAAATACTCTTCTGGAATGGATGGTAAAAGTAGTTGTTTTGCCAGTACTCGATGTCATCCGTGAACTTGATCTCTCCGTCAAGCTGCACCTGGACATCGTCCAAGAAGGTCAAATCGAGCTTCCTGCCAATGACGAACTTCTGGCCGGCGGGGAGGACAAGAGTTCCACCGTGGTTGGCCTCCTTCAGTCCCTTGAGGAACTCGCAAGACCTGTCATCAGTGTCGCTGTTGGACTCTGGGATGTAGACCTTCTTGCGGTTATCTGGACCCGGATGAGTGTACGGGTAGAAGCGGCGGTATTCGTCAACGGTGCGAGGGCCGAGATAACTCGCATCCATATGGGCTGCCTCAGTAATGGCAAGGAGAGAGGCAACGAGGCCTAGGGCGGGGAGTTTGAAAAACATGATGTCGATGAGAAGGAGAACTGGCTCAATGGACTGTGAGGCTGAAATATAAAAAGGTGACGCATGGCGAGGCTATAAGGACCTGCGAAGGTGGATAATGAAGATAGCTCTGCTGCGGTTCTTCCCAGCCAGATCCTATCGGAGATGTAATGATGAGAATGTCCACCTATCGGCGGATATGCCGCCCATATTGCCATGCCTTGAGAAGTTGGGGAGTTGGGGTAAATGCGAGGTAAGATCGCCAGGTCTAACCTTACCCCTGTGGCCCGTTAGTGGTATGCGGGGAAGGGCCATACGCAAGCCAGGAGCAGTTCGGGGATGACAAAAGCAGATGGCTTGATGCAAACGCGTGCATAGCACCAATAGTAAACAAATTGAAGAGACAAATGAGTGGAAGAACGCTGTAGAAAATACTCAACCGGAAACGCGCCTTCCTAGGAGTCTCACGCCTTCGTAATTCCAATCCATTTATCATAGTATGTGGTGTACTCCCTGCACTGTATTGACGGATTCTAACTCGACGCCACAGTGAACCTCAAACTCCACAGTAAATGCCAATCCCCGCCTTGGTGTAAGTAAGAGTTTGCCCAGGCCGGCGTAAATATGACTGCCGTGCTTGAATCCATGAAGCTTTGTTCACCCGCCGTCGTCCCCACCAGGCCGCCTGATTGGAGCGAAATTTGCGGTCCAGGTATTATTCCGACGCCCACATCTCATCAACATCTGATGGCGGCTTGGCATTAACGATGGTATTGAATCCTAACCAGCCATTTTCCAACTTGAAGTAGAAATCCAACGGTTGGACATTTTCTAGAAGCAGAATACAAGATGCTGTTCCTGGATTTGGCTGTGGTCGGGCCGTGGTTTCCCCATACGCCATGGTACCCCACAGGCAAAGATTTCCTCCGTCGCTGCCAAAAGCGGGGGCGGGGCCACGGATTCTTGACTCCGTCGTTGTTGTGTATTTTTAATGGATTTGAGAGGTTTCACGACTGTAATCTTAACGCTTCTTTCGGTCTTCCTCTAGATGTAGTGGATTGTGGAGAATGCGACTCTTCCAAGGCTCGGATGGCAGCACTTGTGCGAGAAATGCAGTAAAATGCTTGGCTCCCGCGTCTTCTGGCAGCGCCGAGATATGATTGTGCATAGAGTACTATGGAGTGCGTGCGTCGACAACGGGATTAGTCCAAGCGAGGCAGCTACTAATTGTTATTTTCCAAATTGTATCTAGACATAGCTGCACTCTGTGAGACGGTGTATTTTTGCTGACGTAGCCGGTGAAATGCCCATGTTAATTGGGGAGGAACGACCACTACGTTTCCCAGGATACATATTGATCCCAAATATAACCCGCAGATCGCAGCTGTACATGTAAAAATACTCCAGTATCATATGGACTCACGGAAGGAACGGCACGCTGCATTTTATTGTTGTTCTGGTCCAGTCCCAGGGGCTAGGGTACAACAACAGTTGGCATGATGTGATGTGCGACGCGTGGTGCCATGATTCTGGCCCTGCACAGTATCCCATCCCTTCATGATAACCACCCAAACGAAGCTCAACACTCGACCCCGTGTGCTTTTGATCCTCCTTCGAAGGATCAGTTAATGCATGGCTTGCTATTTGCCAGTAGTCGCGCGCTTCTTCTCATACACTTGTACGAAGGTTACAACATAAGGGTCCCGCATGACACATTGTAGTACAGCACGTATGTACCCTGATTCCATCGATTCCCAGTTAGTAATTCCACAAGACAGAGAAAACATCGGTTTCTAGATATATTCAGCAGTGATCACTTGTGCTCATCTCTATCTATCTTCGCTCATCCGATAATACTTTGTACAACTATGGAAATGATCACATCCCTACGGTCGTAGGGCTCCAAGTTACAGTATGAAGCGAGGAACAGCTGCATTCTGCATGTGATGGTGGCACGGGAGTGTCAAGCTTTTGAGCACCACACCAGCGACGCCGTGGCACCGTCCTGTGCCTTCCAACGTTTTGGATCGATATTCCGGGAGATTTTTTATCTGATGTGACGATCTGCATGGTAACCAGGTATCATTTTGTTGAGTTTGGAATGTAAACTAATATTGGTCTCTCCTAACAGAAGGATACCCAGGCTATCAAATCCCGAGAAACATATATGACGGTCAAAATTACAACCAGCATTCATTTCTCCGGCGTTGATTTTGGGTACGCACATCGTTTCATCGCGATTGGATTTTTCGATGCTTTTAATATATCAGCAAAAGAATCATTTTCTCTGGCTTTAATTCTGTAAAGAACGATATACCCTGATCTTTATAGAATAAAGCCACTTCTCGGGGTCGGAGCTGCTGGATTTGGCAGGGCGCGGTTGCTGCTTTACGCACCCTTTACCTCCACGCTAAACCCAAATGCACGTGATCGCAGATCGCATAACAGCCCCACGTCGGTTACCCTTCGAACGGTTCCTGGTTCCTGGTCCCTGTGGTCTACTTTCTGCGTTCCGTTTCTCTCTTTTCTGCTCGCCCCAAGGTACCGCCCACTGGCCCTCATAATCATGAGGGCCACACGATGTACCACCCGGTCGCTCGGGCTGGCCACTTGTTTAAATACCTTGCTATCCCCTGGCCTACATCGAGCACCACCTACCTCTGCCCAAAGCTTGCCCTCTCACGCCCTCGAACAAGTCAGCCTGATAGGTATTCGTCTGAAGGCAGGCCCTTCGCGACTCAGCATTCGGAGCTCTGCGTTCATCTCATTATCCTGAGTCGCCCATCATGTCCACTAAAGAAATCAGCAACCGGCAACTGCCTACTCCGAAGCAGAACATGATAAGCTTCGTCACTAAACGGACGAGACATGCTGAACAGCCAAAGAAGCCTAAGCGTACCGCCGAGGACTACCGGGTTATGGGACGAGAGCTCAGCACCAAATCTCAGAAACCCAACGATGCTGAAGCTACGAAAGAGAATGTCCGAGGCATATGGCGCAAGTGGTCTAAGTAAGCCAACAACGTCCCCTTCAAGGCTCCAATCACTTACTCGAGATAAGGTTCTGCGCTTTCCAGGGTGTGGACGACGTGCGAGGAGCTATTCAACAATGCGATAAAGCGACGACTATGCTGTTCCTGTGCTTCATCTGCGAGAATTGTAAAGTTAAGACGTTTAACTCTGTCCACCAGTACCTGCTGCAATTTAAACAACTCTATAATCGGGTCAATGGGTGTCACATGGATACAAACGATGCCAAAGAGGTGTTCAAGGTATGTGTTTATATTCAATGTTACCTATAAGTGGCATAACACTGACGTTGTTTGTGTAGTATCTAGATACGACCTTGGCAGACGAATTCAAACTCAGGCGGACGATGAAGGCCAAACCAGTGTTGGGAGCAGACGATATCCTTCTCCTCCTCACTCACCTCTGGGCTCGGGATACCTCCGTATTTCCGACTGAGGACCAACGGTTAACGACTGCAACAATAATGCTCCTTTCTATCTATACTGGTTGTCGACCTGCAGAGCTGGTTGACGCTTTAAAGCGTGCAGGCGGAAAGACGACCTCTCGCAAACGCCCACATATAGAAGTCTGGGATGCTGTTAATGACTTGGATGAAGATGAGTGTGTAGATGAGGGAGAGGGATTAGATGAGCCGAATTATCAAGGGCGAGCGCCATGGGATAATAAAAGCGATTCTGAATATGACGATGATTACTTCGACCCTGACACTGTCGAACGAAAATATAAGAGTTTATGCTATGAGGACATCCGTCTCTGGATTGTTCGGAACCCTACACAGGGAGAACGAGACCTCCTAGGCATGGAGATCACTTTCTCCCATCACAAAGGTGCTGATAGGAAACCGAAACCGTATGTCCCTCCGCAATGCCTCTCCCTTATCCCAACTAACTCCACGACTTTAGCACGACTTTCCTCTTTCATGAAGAAGCCCTTCCTATACTTTGCCCTATCAGCCATGTCTTGACTCACGCAATAAAGGATAATGCAATTGAGGTTGAAGGCTCCTCGCACGCAGAGCCATTCTTTTCAAGTCATCTGCAGCACCCTACGAAAGCCGTACTGATACACTGGAGGCCAGAGATGCTTAAAAGGCCTGTATTTCGTCAGGCGGTGCGCTCGTTCGATTTGTTCCGTACGTCGGAGTGGAAGGCTCTACGCTACTCGACCTACGCTTACTACCTTGATCGTCTCGGCTGGGCGACTGGTTTTGAGCAGAAGTTGACGAGTTACTGTTTTCGCAGAGGCACAGGAAACGCTGTTGACGGTAAACATCTCATTGACCATGGCTTGCTTTAACTGACGGTTGCGTAGGGGCTGCGACGACAGCAGTTCGCGACCAGATTCTAAGACACAATCCCCAGACTGGCGTTTTTTGCGGATCATACAACAATGAGAAAGTCAGGTTTATCGTTCAAGATGCAGTGCTAGACCAGCCTACCGATTCTGGCTTTCTCCGGGCCTTTACGCACATGAGTCTCACTTGTGATCCCCGGGCGCCTCAGACAGTGCCGGACGACGTTCGCGATGACCTCCCGCCCAATCCAGAGCTGGTGCAGCTGAAGCTTGAGCAGCAAGAGCTTCGCTTGGAGCTTAAGCGTTTATATGGACACGCATTTGTTCAGGGTTCGATTGGAACAGAAGCCGGTGAAGATTATCGTCAATTAAATCGACAGATTGCTACAGTAACCAAAACGTTTGAGCAAGAGCTCAAGAGGGAGTACCGCCGGGACTACTTCTATCGTATCCACAACGAAGAACTTGAGAAGATCCTTAAGAAGGTTACAGTCGTGACACCGACTTATGTTGAGCCTGTTGTCAAGCACCAGCTGCCGGAACGGACCCAGCTTCAAGATATCATGTGCGACCTCTCTAAGGACCTCAATCCACGTGACATTGTTATGCGACGGATTCACGCCATCGACACAATGGTCGCACTATCTCGTCGCCAGGAAGTCCAGTGCCATAAGTCGCGGCTGAGCAAATCGTCTTCGGTATCTTCTCTTGAAGAGTTTCCAAAGGTAAAGGAGGAATCACCTGTTCCTAATACTTTCCCTCTGGAGTGCGAGAAAACTCAGTGTATATTTTGTATTGGCGACGATCGACAGAGCTATGACAGGCGCATACGTAAGTTTTCGAAACCCGACAAGATGATGGACCATGTTGAGAGGCATTTAGAAAAGAGGACACCAGGAAAGTATGAATGCTGCCATCCAGTTTGCAAGGCCGAGGGGGTACTTCTCGACAACATCATCCTTTTCAAGAATCATGTGGAGATGGTGCACGGAATTAGACTTAGAGACGAAAAAGAAGTATCTTGAACAACTGGTCCTTGTGACATTGTTCGTTCCGAGAGACTCTGTAACCCTTACGTTCTGTCTTCATTCTGCAAGTAATCGTCGGATCCTTAGAGGAATACACTTAATGCAGCTTTCCGTGTTGAATGAACATGATATTTTTCGTGATACGTAACAGATGAATCCATGAACCTGCCGGTGAAGAAAGGTGTGGACACCAAGGTCAAAATAAATCTGTAAATAAATAAAAGACAAAAAACATACAACAGTGGGTATTCGCTGGTGGTCACCCACCCAACTACTAATCCACCGATCTCAAGTTTATGTATGGCAGAGCGGACGGGATGCCCAGTTCTCTTGAGTCTAGGGTCGTATGTGATACTGTGATTACTTGCATATTGGGAAATATATACTGTGTAAACCCTACTCAGCCATGGCACTCCAGCAGCTTTAGGGGTCAGGATAGCCTGCCCCGGGCTCTGCACCGTTTTCGAATTGGTGTGCGAGGGAGAAGCGATATGGTCGTTTCTAGCTTGCCTCGTATGGCGTAGAAGTTGGTATAGCTGTTCAATTTTGCCATTATCATCACATGATCAAACCTGTAACGTCAATCATGTCTGGCACAGGACTGGGCTTGACCCAAATGTGCTACGGGATTATTAGGGGCAGCACGCACTTTATAGCCCTTCCCCCGCTCTAGAACTCCTCGTGTGCTAGCACAGCTGGGTCAGCACGCTTCCCGTGACAAAACATATGTGTCTACCCAGGAACGGCTTTACCCCATTTAGGCTGTGGCAGACGCTCTGCTATCACCCTGGCCGTTGTGGCACCTCCATTGTAGCCACGTTGCCGGGCGAGAAACACTTTACTTTCACGCTAAGTTTATGACGAGACTCATCTGATTTGTCGTACAGTTACTATATGGTACAAACTTTTGTGAGATGACATAAGAGCTCTTGGGAGCTGCCTGGTTTATAAGCTGCACGTGCGGATGTGCTCACGTGCTCGAGCAGCGTAGGTTTAATACAAATAATATCATAGCACCTTTGAACCACAAATAGTATTGCAAAAAGAAGCTGGTGAAGTTTGTATTGATTGTATTGAAATAAAAGGGTCCCTTCAGTATAGCAGGTGCCTTTCGAACAAGATACCTTGGATAAGAAGGGTGCCTTCCATATAGCAGGTGCCTTTTGAAGAAGGTGCCTTGGATAAGAAGGGTGCCTTCCATATAGCGGGTGCCTTTTGAAGAGGGTGCCTTGGATAAGTAGGGTGCCTGCAAAACGCTAGGCACCTTTTGGGAAAGGTGCCTGTGAAAATGCAGGTACCTGCTTTTTTAAGGGTACCTTTCTAAAAAGGTACCTTTTTTTTCGCAGGCACCCTTTGATATTGTGAGCACTAAAGAGATCAGCTGGAGAAACGGCATTGGATCTGTGGATGCCCGGCCCGTAGACTTAGTGACCCGATCAACAGGGCTAAACGGATCTGGCAGTTTTGCATATGAGGAGTGGCAATTTCCGGGGTGGCTAGCGAAAGTGGCCCTCACATATCAAGGGGCCATACAGGTTGCGAGGGCCACATAATTTGAACGGGCCTGCTTTATTAAGCCGTAGCTATGGTAGACCTTCCGTATGTATATCCTGATAGCAGGTTAAGGGCGAACTTCTTTCATCATTTAACATAGTTAGTGCGACTGGTCCTTCAGGACCCAACAGTCTCTCGACCAGCACCTCAACTCCCCAGCTCACGTTTTCGAATGCGAGGCGTGCGATAGGTCCTTCAGGATGGAACAGTCTCTCACCCAACATCGTCAGTCCTTAGCCCATCATGTTAATTTGCGATTGTTCCTTTGAGGTGAGCAGGAGCAGTGCCAAAGGCTGTATGGAGCTATTGTCGGATCAATGGACGCGACAGTTCAACCGCATTGAGTCCATCCCGCCCACAACACCCCCTTCTCTTCTGTCTTGCATCCCTATGTCTGTTTTGATATCGATTACGGTAACGTTACCGTAGCAATACGGCACCGTACCTGGGGCCGAAGTGAATTATCCCACCTTACGCATCTTTGGGTGTTTGGACCCACTGTCTGGAGTTAGGGTATCGGACCTGAAAAAGTCAAAATCTAGTATTTCTACTCGATTTCACGAGTAGAATCAGCGTAAACTCACCGAGCGACTGGAGATACGTACCAGGGTTTAGCAGTTCCGTGATTTCGTAGGTAAAAGAGGTAATATGGCGGCAAACATTTGACTTCAAGATGTCTTTGAGTCCGTCAATCCCGGCCTGAGAGAACTCAAACTTCACGCGGCGAAAGATTGATTGCGGGTAAGGCAGATGAGGCTGGAGGGAAAGAAGGGGAGTCGAAAGCGATTTATAATGGGGAGGACCAGCTAAGTCACTCGCTAGCTATGTGATCTGCGCCTGGGGGAACAGTGGAGCCACTTCCGAGCCGGTCTACCAGGTTATTTCCACGCACACCAGCCTTGGCAATCGATACGGCCACTCGCGGCTTGGAAGCTTAAATTTCAGAGTACAGGATCTTCTACGTCACAAGAACCCTTTACAGTACTGTAATCCTGTACGGTACTGTAATCCTGTACGGTACTGTATTCCACTCCGGTACTGTATTCCACTCCGGCACTGTAATCCTGTACGGTACTGTATTCCACTCCGGTACTGTAATCCTGTACGGTACTGTATTCCACTCCGGTACTGTATTCCACTCCGGTACTGTATTCCACTCCGGTACTGTAATCCTGTACGGTACTGTAATCCTGTACGGCACTGTAATCCTGTACGGCACTGTAATCCTGTACGGCACTGTAATCCTGTACGGCACTGTAATCCTGTAAGGCACTGTAATCCTGTACGGCACTGTAATCCTGTACGGCACTGTATTCCACTCCGGTATTGCAATCCTGTACGGTACTGTAATCCGCTCCGATACTGTAATCCTGTGCGATACTGTAATCCGCTCCGATACTGTAATCCTGTGCGGTACTGTAATCCGCTACGGTACTGTAATTCTGTACAGGTGTTTGCAAAAGGTCATTGGGATTAACTGTCATATTCTCTTGACCATGAGCATTCCATATCTTCCCTAAGTCGGGCATGCCTCCGTCTTGCCATGTATTAACGGCAGGCTGTTTTTTATGGAGCTCGGAGGCCAAAGGAGAATGATTAGTTGATTTGTTAAAGTTTAGTAGCGGCGTTGAGGCTCGCGGTATATTGACAAGGTGCGCTAGCCAATCCTGGCCATGATATTGATCTAAGGATGGAGATGCGATGCTGGGCGTATTTTGGGGAGAAAAGTTGACGTGCGAATTCACGTCATGGAAATTTTCCTCACAGGGACCTGACTGCTGCAAGCTACCGTTTGGAGAGTCGAGAAATTCTCGCTCGTGATCACTGAACTGTTCACGCCAATCACCGCCCTGGGAAAAGTAATCCGTCATATCTCTGGTGGACTGCTCATCAGAATTTCCAAGAGATGCTGAGGGGCCCGCACCAGGAGGCTGCCACTGAGAGTTTTCAATGCCTACACGTATACCTTCTACTGACTTCGCAATATTTTGGGGATGCGACGACTGGTTATTAGCGCACACTTGATCAAATGAAGGGCTAGCTACCGGCTGGGCTAGATCTGACTTGGACGGATGATTAACGAACTGTAGCAGTTCTTCCGGTTGTTTGATTCTACTCTCCGAAAATAAGTCATATGTTAATATGTCGAGCAGTTGCCTTTGTGCAGGGCGGCTACTGTCTACTCTCTGTAGGAGGACGCCGGACAAATTTATAACTTTTTCCTTCAAACCTGGGCGAATCAACTCGATGTAATCTACGAAATCCCGAATACGATGCCGATTGAGTTTATGAAGGCTAAATCATTATCAGCCGAAAAGGTAGCGAGACTCACTAGCAGTCGGGCAAGAACAACTTACTTCGAAAACGTCAGATTTTCAGGCAGGATAAGTAGAATGAGACTGCCAAATTGCTTTGCCAATTCTGCCAGCGGGTCTCCCAAGGTTATCCAATAGCTAAATGTTCCCTTAGCTGCCTCTCGCGCGTTGTTCCTCTCTTCTTCCCCCTCGATATTACCTATTTCGGGGAAGAGTAGGTCAGTAAAGAGACGCCTCGGCGACAACCGAGGCATTTCCTGAGGCAATCCCTTTTTCTGTCTCTTCCTAGCGTCTTTTGCCGCAGTGTACCTTATACTCAGCTCTGCTAGTGCAAATAGCTTCGAGATGCGGAAGCTTACTCTCAAATACTTCACAATCTCCTCCTCCGCCTCATCTCGATCGATGCGGTTTCTGAGGACCCTGAACCTTTGATCTGAAGTAGTGTCAGGACCTTGATAATCTTCCGAAGTATCGGCGCAATAATCTGCAGAAGGAGGTGGGTTTGCTGTGTAGTTCACGTAGTCCATAATAGCTGCGAGTGTTGATTCATCCCCAATCATGTTTAATTTTGCGCGTAGGTCCGCTGGAAGCTTCTTGAACCTATCGCTTTCTCCCTCTGGCAGCTCGGTCGCACTCGGCGGTTCGGATGAATGCCGTGATACCAAGTCCTGGCCAGCGTCTGAGGTGCCAGGTTGCTGGCCGTGAGTCTCATCTTTCCGGTCAGGTGCAGATTGGAGTTCGTAAGTCTCTGAGAGTTGAGGGCTTCTGCTTCCAAGGTACACCTCCGTTCCATCCAAAGCCTTGATCTGGAAGTTTTGCTTGCGTTTAGAGGATATATTTGACTGGTGTGATATTGATGACGTTGCGCCCTGCCTTAACAGCTTACCATCTTGACGATCATCACCGTCACTACTCGGAAGCAGATCATCAAAGTTCGCAGCATGCTGAGAATCGCCACTCGACCATCCATCTTGACGATCATCGCCGTCACTACTCGGAATCCAATCGTCGAGGTTCACTGAGGGCTGAGAATCGCCACTCGAGTCCTCTGCGTCCTCGACATAGGCTTGGTATGGTGGGACTCCATGACCGCCCCCTTCCTGTGTGGCTGGTGAGCCATGGTCGTGAGGATTGACGAAAAGGCCCTCGTCCTGATTATCAACGGCTCGTGAACTTTGATCGTCAGGTTTGATAAAAGGGCTCGCGTGCTGATCAGCGTCGCGGCCACTATTACGTTCGACTTCTTGTTTGATAAACTTAGAGGGTACTGGGGCAGGAGCCGGCTCGCCAGTTATGTCGGTATTAGAGGGTGTTGAGGCAGGAGTTATCGGTGTGACAGCTATTGAGGGCTGGGTGTCCCGGGTGTCTTCTAACAACTCAGGATGTTGGCCAAATTGCTCGTCACTGATAGGAACAGGCTGGGATGTAATTTGCTTAGAGCATTCAATGGTTTTGTCCCCGAGCTCTACTTCGGTTGTATCTGTTTCCCCGATACGGGCCCGTTTAAACTTACCACAGCCCTTCAAGTTGTGCTTGCGTTTTCGGGGCTGGTCTCGTGGAGTGTTTGATCGATATTGTGCCAAAGACGTAGAGGTCTGCGTAAATGGCAGGCCATTAGGATGAGCATCAATATCACTGGCATCGTTTTCAGCTGGAGTAGAGACCTCGAGGCTCGCAGAACGCTGAGAATCATTGGTCGCATGCTCGCTGTCTAGTGTGTCTCCGTGTTCGATAGATGAGTAGTATGGGGGTTGGCTTCCGTTCTCGAGGTCCTGTTGAGCGGCCGGAGATGTCTGATCGGGAGCATCTCTAGGGATCTTCTGTAGGTCGGTCGAGTCGTCGAAGTCCCCACTTTCTGCCTGTGCATTGTGCAGAGGTAGGAGAAGGGTGGAAGTCTGGTCGCTAGGATCAGACTCGTGTGCGGTAGACGGTGACGAGAGAGGGGTCCGAGCCTGGTCGATAGATGCATGTGAATTATAAGATGTCGAGGTGGGAGTCGCAAGCGCCGTCGGGTGCGTTACTTCTCGGACTGCTGTCACGATTGCTTCACGAGCGGCTGGGTGTTTTTCAAAGTATCGGGTAGTGTTCTCGTTCCGTAGCCAGCGGACCACAGACTTAAACTCCTGAGAGGCTATCAGCAATGCTACGTTCGAAGGAAATGGGAGAAGTGTATGATGCTAGACCTTGTCAACGTCTGAGGTGTCCAGAATATTCAGCTCTGAATCTTCGTCTGGATCTGGATGAGCCATCAATTTAGTATGCGTCTTGGATCTGCTGTTCCAAGGGTCATGTAGTGGGGAAGGAGATGGTCAACGAGGAAATGTCAGGTACGCGGTGTACGGAGGATCAAGCGACGGAAAGGTCAGGATGGGGGCGGTGCGGGACTGGGGGGTTCAAGAATTGTAATGCGCAAAAGCCATTACGATTTCGATCCCTGTAAGTACTTCCGAGAAAGGTCAGGATGGGGGGAGACGGTGCGGGGCGGCGGGGGTCAAGAATCGTAATGCGCAAAAGCCATTACGATTTCGATCCCTGTAAGTACTTTCGAGAAAGGTCAGGATGGGGGAGACGGTGCGGGACTGGGGGGTCAAGAATCGTAATGTGCAAATGCCATTACGATTTCAATCCCTGTAAGTACTTCCGAGGAAAGAGCGCCACACGGTTATTTATAGCTAGGGTCGGGTGGGTTTCTGTGGAATTGGGTGGATCCATGGATGCGCGGCCCCTGATCAGCACCAGGGGCAGAACGGATGGCAGCCAGATTTCCAAGTTGCTGGCTGTTGCCTGGTACCATAACTCGAACAACATGGCTGAAACCGTCCGTTTTATAACCTTGATATGTAAAAGTCAAAGTTCCCTCCAGTTTGGTCCAGAGCTTCAAAGCGAAAACAGTACATGGGTACATTGAGCCGCTCCGATAATAACCGTGTGGCTGTCGGTTACGATTTTTCTGCCATTGAAACCGCTATAAATATAAGGTTTCTATCCACCTAGACCGATCAATCTTATTCCTTCCTTATCATCATGACTGGGCCACCAGATAGCAAATGGAACTTTTCATCCCTTAGGACTCTAAACATTCGTGCTTGCAGTGAACATCCAACTGGAATGCTCACAGTGAAGAGTTGTAATCGAAACCAATCCGGGCAACCACTTCTCGGCGTCAATTTATGGGATTATCGACGCTAATTATGCCAGTTACGCCATCTAGCAGGGCTATTACAGGGCTATGTGACCCGCCTCAACGCGCAATTGAAGCTATTCGCAGTGTGCCGTCGCAGCTGTAAACAGTCTGGTGAGTCAAATTCCTTATATCGATACAGGTGCAAGGCTATCCTACTATAATACAGTCCTACGCCAGGTCAAGCACCTCAATCTGCTCGATCTGAGTCTACGGTTCGGCGGGCGACCTAGGACGATATCGCTGTCGCTGCCTCCCACCACCAGCACCTCGCTGTCCCACGACAGCCATGTCTCGCCACCGACATTCTAGCCCTTCCATCGCTCCCTCACCCTCTGCCATCGCCGTGGCCATCATCTTCAGGCCCCTCGCCGCTGCAAACTTTTGTGCCTCCTCCACTTTTGCTGTGGTCTGCGGACTCTCCCTGTGGTCCTTGTTGTCGCTGTGGGATGTCGGGGACTGTTTAGTGGTCCCAGTAGGAGCGGAGGTAAGACTTGCTGGTACTGCTTTTAGAGAGGCGACTCTCTGCTGCTGCTCGAGGCCAAACTCTGCGGCCTTCCGGGCTGTCATGAGGCGTTTATTTGGGGGCCCGTGAGACTTAATGGGTCTCCATCGTGGCTGTAACAAAGTCTTAGGCAGTTGGGCGGGGCGGCGCCTGTGCTGCTCCTCCTGCAGTTGGAAGTCTGCAGTAAGGCCGTCGACCACAGTGCTAAGTCCTGTGCAAACTGCTCCTTGCACTGCCCAGTAAATCCCCCCACAGTATTTGGACAGACACTAACACTTTCTTCAGCGTCAGATTCATACCGCTGTCAGCATAGCGGTCTGCAATGCCTGGGGAGAGTTCCCAGCTCATACATGCTAGCTGTAGGGTCTTGATAGCCCATAGCCCAACCTATGGAGTCGCTGGCGCTACCACCAATAGGACATCGCGAATGGCTAAGTTGCGCCGGGTTGTATGGGCCCCAAGGTTTGGTAGCGGCCCAGTGCAAATAGTAGATAAACTGACGCTCTATAGGTATCCAGTTCCTCCCAAAACTGGCTCCCACATATATAAGGCAAGCTCCTCCCTTCTATCCTTTGAATACCCTATATTAGCTAACACTTTCTTCTAGTCTTCATGCTACAGACTTACGTCGCCCCGCGGTCTCCAGAGGCAGGAGACTCGGGAGATTGGCCTGATCTGGCGATCTCAGGTCTCCAGGGAGCCGAGTTGCTCCCACGCCCCTGGGTCTCCAGAGGCGGGAGACTCGGGAGATTGGCCTGATCTGGCGATCCCAGGTCTCCAGGGAGCCGAGTTGCTCCCACGCCCCTGGGTCTCCAGAGGCGGGAGACTCGGGAGATGGGTCTGATCTGGCGATTCCAGGTCTCCAGAGGCGGGAGACTCGGGAGATTGGCCTGATCTGGCGATCCCAGGTCTCCAGGGAGCCGAGTTACTCCCACGCCCCGCGGTCTCCAGAGGCGGGAGACTCGGGAGATTGGTCTGATCTGGCGATTCTCACGTTCATCCCGGCGTTCGCCAAGACAGCTTACCCAAGCGCTCCATGAGTGACTCATCCTGGGTCTGTAGTATATAGCTGTTCAATCCGCCATAGTTAACACGTGATCAAATCCGTATGCCTCACCAGATGGTCTTGAATGATCCCCCACCAGATAGAATCACCTTCTTCCCGAAGACATACTTCTTCCCGAAGACATACTCCTTCCCGAAGACGTACCAGTGTAGATCAGCTCGACTCCATGCAAGGGGTCGCGGTATTTAAAGCTTCAAGATGTAGCGGCGTAGTACGTACTCTGCTGTGTGCCATCAAAACCATCTGTGATGGATAAATGGGTGGTCCCGCGCGGTCATCAGGAACCGGGCCCACAACTTTTAGTACAAATAACACGACGGTACAAATAACAGGAAGCCACAAATAACAAGATGCTACAAATAACACGAGGTACCAATAACAGGAAGCTACAAACAACACGACGGTACAAATAACAGGAAGCTACAAATAACAGGAAGCTACAGATAGCAGGACGCTACAAATAACAAGACAGTACTAAAATACAAATGCACATTATAATAGCTACACACACACAATTTATTTACGCCCGGCGGTTAACCCGATAGGGCAACTATGACTAATCTAACAATACATTTCTGAAGTGAATTCTTGCCTCCTTAAGCCCTTGCGTAAGCTCTTTATAGCTTCTGTCTACTCTATTCTGGCCTCTCTTTACGGATTCTCGTGGGTTAGTGGTGTTGGTTGGCTAGCTTGAAGGCTCTTCTCCAAGTGTTCAGCATCCTATCCTCGGCAACTGAAGCGGCGCCTACGGTTGATAGCACGAGGTGATTAGTATAAGGCGGTTGAAAGGTGGTGAAAGTGGTTGTGGTTATTAGCTGTTCCCTTGCCAAGGGTCTGCGTCGAGTCGGCCTGTGGCTATGGCGAAACGTATCGTTGTCCGAACGGCTTTCATATCAGGGGTCCAGTTTTTGTCATCAGACAGTGATTTCCCTCCTAGGTAGAATGAGATATTGCTTCTATGAGTCTCTGTGCATTGGAGCATCTCTTGACGGTGTTCTGTCCATCTTTTGCAACGAAAGAGAAAGTGCTCGACTGTCTCTCTTGCTTCGCCGCAATCGCATTGATCAGACGGTGCAGCTTTGATAAGGACTAAATACGAGTTCAGCCGTGCTATCCCTGTCCTCAGCTGAGCAAGCACTGTGGCTTCCTTCCATGTACACTGGTTATATAGCTGTTGTGTGTGTTTGCCTGGTAATGCTGTATCTACTCTCTTGGATAACTTTCCAACCTTGTCCGGCAAGCTACTGGTGGTACCTCGTTTGGCGCGTGCCACGCTGAGTGTTGTCGACCTCGCTCTAGGAACTGGCGTCTGTGGCTCTTTGCCTTGTCGTGTGGCTTCTTTGGCTTTCTCTTTAGCACACGTCCAGAGTTCATCATCTTCACCTGATGGCAACCAAACTACTATAATTTTGTCGCATTTTCTCTTCAGCTTTGCGATGGACTCGTAGATGCTGCAGATATGTTCCTGGCCAGACTGTTGGCGTGGATTCCTAAGCGTAAGCACGGCTGCTTTGTTCCTCGTCAGAAGCGTGATGCTGTGGTATTTACGCCGCTGTAGCTGTCCAAAGGCGTGGGCCATTGCTGCTAGTTCGCCTACAAATGGGTTCTGTTCTGTCCTTGGGCCTAGAGTGGAGGAAAAGGTTTCAATAGTGGGAGCGTCTCCAACGTGTTTGCGTGTCTTAATTGCGGCTCCAAATCCAACCATGCCATGTCGCGCCGAGCTGCTTACGGCGATGTATGCTGCCCTGTTTGTGTCTGGTTGTCTTATTATTTCTGTGTCAACAGTGGTTTGTACTCTCTTCTCCCATGGTGCAAGTGTGAACGGGTTGATGGCTTCCATCTCCTCCATCTCTATATCTTTAAGTGCCTCTGCCACCTGGTAGAGCGGTGAGCGGTGTGTTGGTCTGGATTTTCGTATCCGAGATGTGTTCCTGCGAAGTGGGTTGGTAGCCGGTAACGTGTGGATATATGTCCATAGATTGATCGCTCTTTTCCAGAGTCTGTCTTGAACGGTAGGAATGGAGGCCTCTGCCTCAGCTACTCTCACAGCTGCTGTCATAAACGTTCCGACTATTGCTTGTGCTCCTATTTTCTGAACCCTGTTGATGGGTATGGCCGGCTTGTATCTACACTTGTGCATCCAGACATTGGAGGCATAGTCGACCACCGAGGCGACTGTGGTTGTAAAGAGTTGTCGTGCTGTGGCTGGTGATAGCCCTTTGAGTCGTTTCAGCTCTAGTACCGCCTCTAGTCCTTTAGAGGCTGCCCTTGCTAGGTGTTCCTTGTACTTAAGCTTAGCGTCCATAATCACCCCGAGAACCTTGATGTGGTCCTTAGGTTGAATAGTTTGTCCCTTGATTGTGAAGGGCTGAGAGTCTGTCTTGTATCCCTTGCGAGTGAAGTGGATGATTGCCGTCTTATCTGCTTCAAAAGTCGCTCCGCTTCTCCTCTCCCATTCTAGAGCAGCATCAATAATTGCTTCTATTATAATAGCTACAGTCGATTGCAAAACCGGCTTCCCCTTAGTATACAACTCCAGAAACATTCCCCTAACTCTTGACTAGGGCCGTCAGGGCAATATAGCCAAATATGGTTAGACGCAGAGTACGTACTCAATTCAATCATGCTCACCGCCAAATGTGTCTTTCAAATCGCTCCAAAGTCATGCGAGAACTACACTATAAAGTAAAATCTATTTAACACCAAAAGAACTCCTCTGGTGATATTAATTTGACCCACATTTCCGCATAAATTTATTGTAACAAATACACTTCATTAAGAGTAAGAGCTGTTTAGGATAGCTAATGAGAATCCGATAATAACAACATTTCCAGATTTGCAGCCGATAGCGAGTCTTGATTCCCTCAGTAATGAAACGCCGGAATGTAAAGGCCGGTAGTCAGGTGGTAACCAGAGTAAGTTTTGTGAGTTCCACGTAATCCAAGACCCGCTAATAGCTAATCCTTTGCGATCGCTTTTCCTGCCCCCCTCTTGAGAAGATTCGGACACAGAAACAAGCTCAGGTTTACCTAAATTAATACGGCCGATGTTGGTAATAAGGTTAGAGTCTGCAATATCAAACAATAAACTGGAGATGTACCCATTAGCTGGGATAGTCCGCTGCAGCGTGCCGGTGGTGGCGTCCCAGATCCTAACGGTCTTGTCGTACGATGTTGACGCTAACAGCTTTGAGTTGTGTGAGAAGACTACTGAGGTGACTGAGTTGCTATGGCTCTTGAGCGCCTGCAGCAGCGTGCCTGTGGCTGCGTCCCATATCATGACAGTTTTGTCGGCTGACGCCGATGCTACCAGTTTCGAGTCGTACGAGAAGACTATTGAGTAGATATAATCGCTATGGCCGTCTAGCATTTCCTGCAGAGTGCCCCTGGCCATGTTCCAAATCTTAACGATGTTGTTGCTCCAAAGCTTAACGATCTCATTGTCCGGCGCATCGCCCGACGCTAACGCAAGCAGTTTAGTGTCGTGCGAAAAGGCTACTGAGTGGACTGAGCTGCTATAGCCCTCAAGCATATACTGCAGCGTGCCAATGGCCACGTCCCAGACCCTAATGGTGTTGTCATACGATGCTGATGCTAGCAGCTTTGAGTCGTGTGAGAAGGCTACTGAGCTGCCATGGCTCTTGAGCGTCTGCTGCAGCCTGCCCGTGGTTGCGTCCCAGATCCTCACGGTCTTGTCAGCTGACGCTGATGCTAGCAGCTTTAAGTCCTGCGAGAAGACTACAAAGTGGACTGAGCTGCTATGGGCATCAAGCGTCTGCTGCAGCGTACCCATGGACGCGTCCCAGATCCTAACGGTCTTGTCACACGATGCTGAGGCTAACAGCTTCGAGTTGTGCGAGAAGACTACTGAGGTAACTACATGGCTATGGCCCTTAAGCGTCTCCTGCAGCGTGCCCGTCGCGACGTCCCAGATAATAACAGTGTTGTCGCATGACCCTGAAGCTAGCAGTTTAGAGTCGTGGGAGAAGGCTACGGCGCGGACTGGGCTGATATGTCCCTCAAGAGTCTCCTGTAGCGTGCCAATGGCCACGTCCCAGACCCTAATGGTGTTGTCATATGATGCTGATGCTAGAAGCTTTGAGTCGTAAGAGAAGACTACTGAGAAGACTAAGTCGCTATGGCCCTCGAGCGTCTGCTCTAGCGTGCCAGTGGCTGCATCCCAGATCCTAAGGGTCTTGTCGGCTGATGCTGATGCAAGCAGCTTTGAGTCGTGTGAGAAGGCGACTGAGGTGATCCAGCTACTATGACCCTCTAGTGTCTGCTGCATTGTACCAGTGGCCATGTTCCAGATCTTGGCAGTGTTGTCGCCTGACGCTGATGCAAGCAGCTTCGAGTCGTGAGAGAAGACCACTGAGGTGACCCCTGTGCTATGTCCCTCAAGCGTCTTATAGAGCGTGCTGGTGGTCACGTCCCAGATCCTAATGGTTCTGTCGTACGACGCCGAAGCTAACAATTTCGAGTTGTGCGAGAAAACGACTGAAGTGACCACGCTTCTGTGGCCCTCAAGCGTCTCCTGCATTATACCAGTCGCCAAGTTCCAGATCTTGACAGTGTTGTCGCCCGAGAGCCTGACGTTTGACCTCATTCCCGACGCTGACGCTAGTAGCTTTGAGTCGTGCGAGAAGGCCACTGAGTTGACTTCGCAGCCATGGCCTTCGAGCGTCTGAAGCGTAGTAGTCCAACGTGATTCTGCTTCTGGCTGCTGGGAAATATAATCTGGTATGTAATTCTGGAACGCTTGTCGAATAACACTCTCCTTTGGGGCGAATATAAGGGCACTAGAGTAGAGCTGGAGGGGTGATGAGGCAGCTATTGGCAAGTAACGAAGGATAAATCGCCTTGCGTCATAAAGAAGCGCAGATAGTTCAATGCTTGCTGTTGGCTAAACGATGTTTATTTAGAAAAACGAAGTACTTGATATCAGTGAGTGACGTACCCTTAACATAACTATTAGGTCATTAATCATGCTAATGGCTTCTGGTAACCTCTGAATAAAGCTCAATGCTTCAAGCCAATGGAGGAAGTGGCGCCGGAGAAATTTGTGGACTTGGTCGTCATCGAATATGGTGTTTCTACCTTCCTTTAGGTGGTACACCCAATACTGACATGCATATTGGATATCTGGTGGTATTTCAGCCTTTATCGTTTGCCTATCGACATCTTCCCGTAGCCTCTCTGACACTTGAAGATTGCAGATATCCTTTTTCAGTCCCTTCGATAAAGCTTGAAGGCATTGTGTCGCTAATCTCTTGTGGCCCTTCTGTTCACTAATCCAGAACGGGTGCTCCTCGCGCTTTTCACTATCGAGGAGGAAGTCACGGAATGAAAGGTGGAGTAGTCGTACTGGCATATCTTGATTAGAAGGGATACTTAAAACTGAGTGGAGGAGGTCTAAAATGTGATCGACTCTTGCTTTGGGGATATCAAGTAATCGAGCAAGAGAAACAGTGGAGAGGGGGCTGGCGAGAATCACGATCGAGCCAACGACTTCCTCAAATTTTTCAACCAGTTCGTCTTTTCGTGAATTAGTAAGCCCAACAAGCAACTGGTCAAGGACTGGGAGATACGTTGCGTCAAGCGCGGATTCCTGGCTTTTAGTCTTATATTTCAAAACCTTCGCAAGTTGTTCCCCAGGCTCGCCGCATCTACGATCCTTAACAAACAAGCAGATTGTTGCAGCAAAAATGAACAATGGGATAGCCATCTGGACTAGACTTTGGATATTTGCTTCTCCTGGCCAATCTGTAGGCAGTTGGCGGTCTGGGATAACTGATTTGTTATACTCATCCCGGATTCTCGCTAGCTCATATTCAAGGAAGGCGGAGATGTCATGCTCCATAATAGGGTTGGGGATCTCATGCAGAACCACACATTTATATCTGCCACTTATGTCCTCAAAGCCAAGGCGAATCGGTAGCTCTGGCCTGCTTGTTAAAAAGAACTTGAGGCGCACCGATGTTATCCGCTGCACTTGTTGGAGGAGATGAATTATAACGGTGAGGTCCTCTTCTTGGTTGCACTCGTCAAGGGCATCAACAACTATCACTATCCTGGACAATTTCTGAGGATCGAGACGTATCTTGCCAAAGGGTTGTAAGACGAGCGTCTCAAACTGTTGCTTTAGAGCCTTGTTAGGGATAGCTGGGTCAGCTTCGATTGCATCTCGGACATGTGGAGCTAAGGAAGGTAGTTTCTGGACAAGCTGCGCAGCAATTGTTGAAAAGAACAATCCTGCATGATCACGGCCGCCTTCTCCTCTCTTAAAGAAGAAGCTAGCGCCGAGCACTCCTTCTTTAGCGAAATTCTGCGCCACGGTGCGGGAGATTGTCGACTTGCCAGTGCCAGCCATGCCATTCAGCCAGAATATACATTCACTGCTAGGGTCACTTGCCCATGTATTTATCTGTCCAAGAAGTTGGACTCGAGTGCCTTTGTAGCATCTAGCATTATGCTCTTCGGCATGGGAGTCGAACGCGGCGTCGTCGGCAGACCGTAGTCTGTCAAGAACAATTTCTTGATGGATGCTAAGAACTTGTACTCTATAGGCAACAGTGTCAACTCCGCTTTGTTAAATATACATGATATCACTCACATTTGGTCGAATTGGAGACTGAAAGATACGCTATCCTTGCATTTCCCTAGTTTCTTCATAATTTCCTCCACCTCATGACTCTTAAAAGGCCACGTCAAGGCGCGCCTTCCGAACCGACTCATCAGTTCATATTTCCGAGGCTTCAACTTTGTCTCTAGCTGAGCGAGCTGCTTCTTGCACTCCTTCACCCCATCGCGCAAGTTTTGGGATGACTGGAGTTTCGCACCAAATGCACCATCACTTAGCGACTGAGCCCGCCAAAGGATTGCTTTTAATTGTCCAATCTCCTCCTGAAGGTGTTCAATGTCGTCTCTAGCATTCTTGACTTTGACGTAGTACTCAGAGCACTGCAAAGCAACCTTTGCAGATAGGTCAATAACTGCGATAATGCTTGCAGTAAGCCCGATCTCCGCCATTACGGTTGCGAGGAGCCGACGAATGGATCGTGTACTAAATATCTTCGGTCTGCTGGTTGAGTCTTCAGTTGGTGGAGGCTGTGACCTACCTTGGAAACTAGACGCTTAGAGTATACAGCAGTGCTGCATGCACTGCTCCTACTGCTTTTGCTGAGTGCGCGTTGTATGATGATGATGAGGTTGGGTTCAGCCGCAGCTGTATGATTGCCATACGAACTTGGCCTAATTTAGTTGACAGCGGCTACTTCACCAATCAGTTGCTGTAAGCCTTGCTGAGTCAGACATAATTGGATTTGATCTACTCACGTGGTGTACGGGCCGAACCGATCACTATCAAGTGTGGACTAGTCGTGGATTATTCATCACATATCCTCTTTGCATCTGAGAAGGTGAGCTTCTTCCCCCACAGATATGAAAGAATCACATGGGGAGGAATGATATCAACAACATCTCTGGTAAGGCTGCATTTGTCGACGCTTTTCAGTTCTAAGGGATGCATGACAGAGCACAAACGTTGAGATCCGGCGTATCCCGAGACAAATAGGCACGATTAACGAGTACAATCTGACAGAAATAGGCCCATGTTCTGGGTAACAAGTTGGCGGTTTCGTTCACAGCACGTGAGTTCATTCGCTAATTCTGCCAATGGCTGGTCGGCTTTACCACGGTATCGAATGTGTAACTCAGTTACACATTGCGGCTCTGCACACTTCGGATCATATTTCTATGAAATTGAGCGAAAATCATCAACACACCTCAATAGTTGGTAATGGGGGACCTGTAGCTAGGCAGTGCAGTCAAATGAGGGGGCAACACTACGGATGTCCCTGTTCATCTTGTTGGAAGCCACAGGCGCCGCCACATTGGAAAGTCGCTCATCTTGGGATCGATGGTAGTTGGCTGGCGTTGGCTGGAACCAGCATTGGATGCAAGCGAGAACGCCTCGGGGGGTGAATGGGGAGTGGGGAGTGGAGAGGGACTGGGATGTGCTGGTCGGTTCATCAAACTGGTCTCGGTTGGGATGGAAGAGGGAGGGAGGGATGGGAAGGTATGTGTGAGGTATCGACATGGAGTTGTTTGAGCACCGAGTTTACTGTACTCTGGCATATGGCTGGCAGTACTGCATACTGTGCTGGTGATATTCATCGTGTAGTATTTGACACAGCATCACCCACAGCATCGTTCTATGGCTTGGGTGATACTGTATCCAATACTGCCACGACGGACAGAGTATGTACTGTACACCACATGCACAGGCCACACCCATCTCTTCCCATACTCCTTCACACCCTTTTCCCTCCTCCCTCCCACATCCTGGCGATCATCTTCAGTGTCGACAATGATTGGCCATATCGCGGAGTGAGCGACAGGAGGAGCGAGGAGCAAAGAGCATGGGTGCGTGACCATTCGCAATTGCCCAGTAGCATATTGGCACATTAGACGGCCTAATGGCGTTTTCAGCCAAGGTGCTGCCAACAATACGCTTCGTTGTGATGCCCTAACATCACACGAGTCGCGATTATCAGGACACAATAGTTACAGCGAATACGTACTCTTCATCTAACCATATTTGGCTAGATTGACCGATAACCCCGGCCAGGATTGAAGTGATTGTTGTTGAAGCTGCATACGAGGGGAAGCCGGTTTTGCAAGCGACTGTACCGTTTGGGATCATCCAATTCATCTCTGAAAAACGACGGACTGAAGATTGAGGACCGACTGGGAGGGATTTTTACTACAAATTTTGTTATTCTACTGCTAGTTGTTGTGTTGTTGGTGTTTTGGGCCCGGGCCAGATGCCTACAACAAGCGAGACGCGTTCCCGAGGCTTCGGCGCGTCCCGACCCCACGAAGTGGATACCGACGCGTCAGAAATTGAGGCTATCGATGCTCGCCCAAAACGACGCCTGCGAAAGCCCAGCGCGAAGGCTCAGCAAAGCGAGGCAAATAGAGGCGCAATTGATGCGGCATTGCTCTCTTCAGATGATCAAAATGGAGCAGCAGAGCAAATTACGGTCATTCACGATGTGCAGACGAGAAAGAAGGGAAGGCGTGGAGGGGATGAACAGACGACAGTGATAACAATGCAAGATCAGATGGAAGAGCAGACTAGCATACTCAAAATCCTCCTCGAAGCCTGGATGAAACAAGAAGCGCACAATAAGACATTGGAAGCAGAAGTTGGTCTGATCAAACAGGAACTTCAAGCTGTCAAGGAGGAATGTCAAGCAGTCAAGGACGAACTACACGCCGCTAAGGAGCAGCTGGACAACATCACAGCGGTCACCACAGGGCAAGGTAGCCCACACCGGTCCTACGCAGAAGTGGCACGAACGCCGCCGAACAGCGTCCCCGCCAATGTACACTCTATATCATCTATGGGAACCACCCCGTCAACCATGACCGACACCCTATACTGCACAGTTGACACATCCAGAGTGGCAAGTGAGTATGCTGACAAGGTCTCCGCCGGAGCAATTAGGGCAAACGTGGAAAAGGAAATGCGGGATATAACCGAACGGATCAACTGGCGCTGTCGAGCAGTAACCCTAGATCGGAAGAACCCAAACCGAGTTAGAATTGCCTGTAGAGACGAGGCTGAACACAAGGAAGTAAAGCAAGCCATCGAAACAAACCTGGTAGAAGGAGCGCGAGTCCTCCAAGACGACCTCTACCCCGTTAGAGTGGACAGCGTCAACCGGGTTGCGGTACTTGACGAGACAGGCAACATCCGCACTGGAGCTGCTGAGGCTTTCGGGCAAGAAAATGACACCCAGGTCGCCAAAATAGCCTGGCTCAGCAACAGAGAGGTAGCAAAAGCATATGGCTCCATGGTTGTCTACCTCAGCAAGGCTTCGGACGCACGACGCCTCCTTCAGGAAGGTTTCTTCTATGCAGGAGGGGAATCGGGCTACACCAAGCCATTTGAACGAAGAGAGCGCCCAAAGCAATGTTTCAACTGCCAGGAAGTAACTAGTCATAGAGCTTATCAGTGCACTAAGCCGCGAGTCTGCGGAAAATGTGCCAAAGAAGGCCACCACCACAATGACTGTATAGAGAGTATCGCGAAATGCGTACCGTGTGGAGGCCCCCATGAATCGTTCAGCAGGAACTGCCGGAAGCTCTACCCGACTCATGAGTAGAACACTCCACATGATCCAACTAAACGTTAGGAAACAAGACACTGTACTTGAAAGCCTAATGAATGACGAAGAAATTCAAGGCGCTACCGTACTAGCTATCCAGGAGCCCTGGGCCCAGAAAACTAAGGACCTGTTACTAACAACACCAATGAGCCACCATAAATGGATCAAGATGGTCCCCTCGATCTGTAGAGAAGGCAGATGGCCTATTAGGAGCATGCTCTGGGTAAACAAGGACGTCGAAGCGGAACAAGTGGCAATACAATCCCCAGACATGACAGCAGCAATCATCCAGCTGCCAGAACGGTCGGTTCTGGTAGTCTCGGTCTATGTACCTGGGGTTGACCCCCAAGCTTTGAGAGACACATGTACCAACCTGCAAAATACTATCCTAGAGGTGAGAAGAAAGTCGAACATAGTGGTAGAAGTAGCAGTGGTAGGAGATTTCAACCGACATGACCAACTGTGGGGGGGAGACGAGGTAGCGATGGAGAGACAGGGAGAAGCCGATCCAATCATCGACTTGATGACTGAGTTCACACTTAGCAGTCTCCTTCGCCGTGGAACCAAAACATGGAGAGGAGGAGACTACGAAACAACAATTGACCTGGTTCTTGTATCAGAGGAGCTAAAGAACGCAACCATCAAATGCACAGCACATGAAACAGAACATGGGTCAGACCACCGTATGATTGAGACAATTTTCGACGTCTCAGTCCCTATACCAAGACCCCAAGAAAGGCTGCTCCTAAAGAACGCCCCATGGAAGGAGATTAACGCCAGAATAACAAGCTCGCTAGGCTCCCCATCGGGGGGTTCGGTGCAGCAGAAGACAGATAGATTGATGGCTGCAGTCTTGGAGGCAGTCCATGCACTAACACCCAAGGCCAAGCCATCACTATATGCAAAAAGATGGTGGACGTCCGATCTAACACAGCTGCGCCGCATATACACCTATTGGAGGAACTGCGCACGAGCTAGACGACGGGCTGGAAGGACTGTAGTAGACCTAGAGGAGACAGCGAAGAGCGCGGCTAAGCACTATCACGACGCCATCCGCCAACAGAAGAAGAAGCACTGGAACGAGTTTCTGGCGGACAACGACAACATCTGGCAAGCAGCCAAGTACCTTAAGTCTAGCAACGAATCAGCTTTTGGGAAAGTCCCACAACTGGTCAGGTCAGACGGGACGACTACAGCTGACCACACAGAGCAAGCAGAGGAACTACTAACCAAATTCTTCCCGCCACTACCAGATAACATCGACGATGAAGGCGCGAAACCGCAAAGAGCCGCTATAGTAATGCCAGCTATCACTCTAGAGGAAGTCGAACGACAGCTCTTTGCCGCAAAGTCATGGAAAGCACCGGGAGAAGATGGCCTGCCAGCAATAGTGTGGAAGGAGACATGGCCAGCGGTTAAACACCACGTATTAGAGTTATTCCGAACTTCCCTTAAGGAGGGAGCCCTGCCTAATCAATGGCGACATGCAAAAATCATTCCCCTTAAGAAAATGGGAAAGGAAGACTACACGATTGCAAAGGCATGGAGACCAATCTCACTACTTGCTACCCTAGGCAAGATCCTAGAGTCTGTAGTTGCAGAGAGGATCTCTCATGCAGTTGAGACATACGGCCTTCTTCCAACCAACCATTTCGGTGCACGTAAGCAACGATCAGCAGAGCAGGCACTGCTGCTTCTGCAAGAAGAAATATATGCAGCATGGAGAGGTCGCAAGATCGTGAGTCTGATTAGTTTCGATGTCAAAGGAGCATACAACGGAGTGTGCAAAGAGAGACTACTGCAAAGAATGAAGGCTCGAGGTATACCAGAAGAGCTCTGCCAGTGGGTGGAAGCTTTCTGTTCAGACCGCACAGCCTCGATCCAAGTCAATGGACGGGCCTCCGAATCGCGAAGACTGCCACAGGCTGGCCTGCCACAGGGCTCGCCCCTATCCCCTATCCTATTCCTTTTCTTCAACGCAGACCTTGTACAGCGGCGGATCAATGCTCACGGAGGAGCCATAGCCTTTGTTGACGACTTCAACGCCTGGGTCACAGGACCTACAGCAGAGAGCAACCGGCAGGGCATAGAAGCAATTATTGATGCTGCTCTAGAATGGGGGAGGAGAAGCGGAGCGACTTTTGAAGCAGATAAGACGGCAATCATCCACTTCACTCGCAAGGGATACAAGACAGACTCTCAGCCCTTCACAATCAAGGGACAAACTATTCAACCTAAGGACCACATCAAGGTTCTCGGGGTGATTATGGACGCCAAGCTTAAGTACAAGGAACACCTAGCAAGGGCAGCCTCTAAAGGACTAGAGGCGGTACTAGAACTGAAACGACTCAAAGGGCTATCACCAGCCACAGCACGACAACTCTTTACAACCACAGTCGCCTCGGTGGTCGACTATGCCTCCAATGTCTGGATGCACAAGTGTAGATACAAGCCGGCCATACCCATCAACAGGGTTCAGAAAATAGGAGCACAAGCAATAGTCGGAACGTTTATGACAGCAGCTGTGAGGGTAGCTGAGGCAGAGGCCTCCATTCCTACCGTTCAAGACAGACTCTGGAAAAGAGCGATCAAACTATGGACATATATCCACACGTTACCGGCTACCAACCCACTTCGCAGGAACACATCTCGGATACGAAAATCCAGACCAACACACCGCTCACCGCTCTACCAGGTGGCAGAGGCACTTAAAGATATAGAGATGGAGGAGATGGAAGCCATCAACCCGTTCACACTTGCACCATGGGAGAAGAGAGTACAAACCACTGTTGATACAGAAATAATAAGACAACCAGACACAAACAGGGCAGCATACATCGCCGTAAGCAGCTCGGCGCGACATGGCATGGTTGGATTTGGAGCCGCAATTAAGACACGCAAACACGTTGGAGACGCTCCCACTATTGAAACCTCTTCCTCCACTCTAGGCCCAAGGACAGAACAGAACCCATACGTGGGCGAACTAGCAGCAATGGCCCACGCCTTTGGACAGCTACAGCGGCGTAAATACCACAGCATCACGCTTCTGACGAGGAACAAAGCAGCCGTGCTTACGCTTAGGAATCCACGCCAACAGTCTGGCCAGGAACATATCTGCAGCATCTACGAGTCCATCGCAAAGCTGAAGAGAAAATGCGACAAAATTATAGTAGTTTGGTTGCCATCAGGTGAAGATGATGAACTCTGGACGTGTGCTAAAGAGAAAGCCAAAGAAGCCACACGACAAGGCAAAGAGCCACAGACGCCAGTTCCTAGAGCGAGGTCGACAACACTCAGCGTGGCACGCGCCAAACGAGGTACCACCAGTAGCTTGCCGGACAAGGTTGGAAAGTTATCCAAGAGAGTAGATACAGCATTACCAGGCAAACACACACAACAGTTATATAACCAGTGTACATGGAAGGAAGCCACAGTGCTTGCTCAGCTAAGGACAGGGATAGCACGGCTGAACTCGTATTTAGTCCTTATCAAAGCTGTACCGTCTGATCAATGCGATTGCGGCGAAGCAAGAGAGACAGTCGAGCACTTTCTCTTTCGTTGCAAAAGATGGACAGAACACCGTCAAGAGATGCTCCAATGCACAGAGACTCATAGAAGCAATATCTCATTCTACCTAGGAGGGAAATCACTGTCTGATGACAAAAACTGGACCCCTGATATGAAAGCCGTTCGGACAACGATACGTTTCGCCATAGCCACAGGCCGACTCGACGCAGACCCTTGGCAAGGGAACAGCTAATAACCACAACCACTTTCACCACCTTTCAACCGCCTTATACTAATCACCTCGTGCTATCAACCGTAGGCGCCGCTTCAGTTGCCGAGGATAGGATGCTGAACACTTGGAGAAGAGCCTTCAAGCTAGCCAACCAACACCACTAACCCACGAGAATCCGTAAAGAGAGGCCAGAATAGAGTAGACAGAAGCTATAAAGAGCTTACGCAAGGGCTTAAGGAGGCAAGAATTCACTTCAGAAATGTATTGTTAGATTAGTCATAGTTGCCCTATCGGGTTAACCGCCGGGCGTAAATAAATTGTGTGTGTACCGTTTGGCAGGTTCCATAGCCAGAAGTTCCATATCTTTTCAAAGTCACGTGGGACAGCAATAGTAAACAATAGCAACGGAATTACGATTTTGCAGAGTAATTTGCAACAGGACCGCTGGGACATCTAGAGTAATATAGCTAGAGAGTGACATTAAGTATAAAAGAGCCATAATTTTCCAAGTGACTGTTCCAGGTAAAGAAACCTTCTCGACAATGCTTTCGGCATGAATCATCGACACATCGGGTGAGGGGTATATTGGGTAGATCCGATTTCTGATCAGCACGAGCCGAGCAGATCTGGTTGAGCCAGGGCTGCATCATCCCGCTTTCTTGGCGCCGTGGCAATCCACACCTAATTTATTCCTTCTCTTTACTCCCTGCTTGCTCTGGAGTTTCTAGATTCCGTTTCCGTTGATATTTTGCGTCAACATCATGTGGCAACATATTTATAGGGATTGGAAACGAACTCATCTTGCCACTAGTTAGTAAATACCTTCAAAGTCAGGATTGAACCTACGATTTCTTTCTTGGATGGTGGAAAACATGGGTTACCAGGAGATACATAAGTGTAATAACGCCCTTTCTGATAGATGATCAAAGCAACATCCGCGCTGTATAACTCCCCATACTCATATACCTTGTTGGTCAAAGTGCCTCTCCTTCTAGATGCATTCTGGCTTTGGCGCTTCCGTACGTTGCTCACGTTAGGGCAGGGTATATTGGACATAGCGCTGAGAGGCTTATGTCTAAATTAATTTGAAGAGTTGTTGTTAGATCAAGATAGTTGTAGGGGTGTCGCTGGCATTTTATAGAGGTCTAGTTCCTCCAAAAACGGTCATTTTTGTACGTACCAGTACGTACTCTCCAGTCTGCCATCAGAACCATGGTGGGTCATTTTGCCTCCGCGGGAGGGCGCGATCGACAGGGGTTAACCATCACGTTTATTCCGTCCAGAAGAGGAAACCAAGCTTGGGACGCACGCATGACCTTTTTGGATGAGCTAGATCTCTACAACCCCCACTTGATGCCTTACCACCCGATGGTTATAACCATCCTTTGTCTGATGGTAGAGATAATCCCTCACCACCCGATGGTCCTAACCATCCTTTACCTGATAGTATGTATGATCTCTCACCACCCGATGAACCTTCACGTCCCGGTGATTTCACCAGTTATACACGGACTATACTTGAAATCAACTCCGTCTTTGAAGCTGGGGGGCGTTGATCGAGAGACTGTTGCCTTCTAAAGGTCCGGTCGCACTCCTCTCATTCGAACTTGTGAGCTGGCGAGTCGAGATGCTCGTCGAGAGACTGTTGGTTGCCGAAGTCTACGCCATCACTTCCCTCGTCTACTCAACTTATACAAACACTCTATATTCCACTACTACACGCGGTCCTCTCGAGACTTTGGTTCCTCAACCGCTCCCGCCAGCGTCGCAAACGCAAAACCACCATCCACTTGGACACCTGTATCAGATTGCCGCGGCGCAGATACACAAGGACTGTGTAGAGCACGCACGCGGCGACCGTGGCGACGATGCTGAGGAGCGAGGGCCACTTGAATTGCTCGGTGCGAGAAAAGATGATGGTGGAGACAAGAGAACAGAGCTCGAAGGCGTTTTGCCATGCTGCTTCGACGGAGGAGAAGGAGCCTCGGTATGCGGCTTCAACGTTCTGTGGGTTTGTAGTTGTTAGTCTGCGGTAATTGGCAGAAGAGCTATGCGAGCAGATGACTGACCTCCTGGATAATAAATTGTATACAGAGGCCCAATCCTCTCAGGCCTACCCGGCTGAGGATCGTGGCACCCACAAGGGCCGACGCGGAGAGGACCGGGCTATCTTGCAGTTCATGGGTACTCCATATTGGCACCGTAGGAACGGCGTTATCTATCTTACAAAGTGCAACGCAGAAATATCGGACCTTATAGACAGCCAACTATTGTAGCCTCGCCAGAAAATTTAAGATACATGCATAGTCTGTCTCGTCCAGGATGCCTACCGACTCCTCGCGAGAATACAACAGCAGCGTCTTGAGGGCGTCCCGAGCTTCATCCAGTGTAGGAGGTAGCACACTTGAGACCCCCGGCCCCAAACCGGACAACGGTGCCGCCTTATTGATATCCACCCCTAGCTCTCCTTCATTCAAGATTTTGGAAGGAGGAGATGGCAAACCGTCAACTCTTCTTCTCTGTTTGAATTCCTCAAAATCGGTGCTTTGTAGAAAGCTCTCCTCATTACCAACAGAGGCAAATATTCGTGCCTTCTCTTCAATTGCAGACCCTGTGAGTTGTATGCCTAGCGTCTCAGCACGCAGGGCCCAAATCTCTAGTGCTCGTCCAATATTGGCAGGTTTGCGTTCCGCATGTTTGACCGAATGATGGCTTGCGCCGCTATGCTGAAGATATTTTTCCTTGTGTTTTAATAATTTCGATATAGTACTGAGGAGTCTTTAGTGATGCCCAGACCTTGGTATACAAGTCATACCTTCTTTCAAACCCAAAATGTCCTATAATAGAAGTTAGCAAAGTAAAGTAGACTTCATTCTAGCCTTATCTCACTTGCTGTTTCCTTTTGCTTTGTAGATGGGAAGTCTTTATGAGTTTGACAGATTTTTCGCCGTTCCTCATCAGTCAAAGTTCTCCGTAGGGTTTTCTTCCCGTTGCGCCTGAGTGATGGTTGCTTGGGCCTGAGCGGTGCAGACCCTGTGAGTTCTCGTCCAATATTGGGAGGTTTGCGTTCAGCATGTTTGACTGATGGATGGCTTGCGCCTCCATGCTGAAGATATTTTTCCTTGTTCTTCAATATGCTCGATATAGTACTAGGAAATCGTTAGCGATGCCGAGACTTTGTATAGATGTCATACGTTCTGTTAACGCCGAATATACCTATAACAGAAGTTAGCGAATGGAGGAAGGCCTGATTCTAGCTCTATCTCACCTCCCGTTTCCGTTTTCGTTGCAGACGGGTTGTCTTCATGAATTTGACAGATTTCTTGCCGTTCCTCATCAGTCAAATATTTCGGTGGTTTTGGCTTCCCTTTGGGTTGCTTAGGCGTGAGCGGTGATATCTTGCGCCCGAGGGCTGGTTGCTGTATCCGTTGAGGTCGTGCTGTTGGCAATGCGAAAATGGGCTGTACTTGGGGCAATTGCCGCGAAGCTTCATCGTCCGATGGTATCTGCGGCAGCTGAGTGGGGTAATTGTTGAGTCCGTACATTTGCCGCGAAGCTTCATCGTCCGATAGTATCTGCGGCTGAGTAAGGTAATTGTTGAGTCCGTACATTTGCCGCGAAGCTTCATCGTCCGATAGTATCTGCAGCTGAGTAAGGTAATTGTTGAGTCCGTACATTTGCCGCGAAGCTTCATCGTCCGATGGTATCTGCGGCTGAGTAGGGTAATTGCTGAGCCCGTATTTTTGCCGCGAAGCTTCATCGTCCGATGGTATCTGCGGCTGAGTAGGGTAATTGTTGAGTCCGTACATTTGCCGCGAAGCTTCATCGTCTGATGGTATCTGCGGGTAGATTTGCCACAAAATTTCCCCGTCCCATGATGCCGTTTGACAGTACTCGCTGGCCATTACGAGACAAAGACTGCAGACACCAGACCGGTGGGCCTGATTCGGATTGAAAATAAGAAATACCCAATAGTAGCAAAGAAAGTATGATGGCGATGAACGATGAAGAATACAGAAGACAAACACTCATTGCATCGTTTCGGCAGCTACTTCTTATACGTAGGAAACAGTATCCCAGTGTTAGGAGCTGACATGCAATGTCTTCCTTCGACGCAGCAAGAGGCACTTGATTGAAACATGGCGTAATGATCCTTGAAACTGGCTGGATATCTTCGTCCGGTCATTATTATGGTAATCAGGGAATTGTGACGGGAAGGGTTAGGAGGGGCGACACAATGCAAGACATGACGGGACGGGACTACGGTTGCGACTGGCATTGTCAGGGTAACTGTAGTAGATAAACAGGGTTGAACCTATCGGATTAGGGAAATGTTCCCCTAGACTAGGCGGGTACCTAGAGCATCCCCTGGTTCTAGAGGCAAGCAAATGGACTGAAAGTTTAGTTTCCAGAAGATGATAAACACAGCAGATAGTTGTCTCACTCTGTCTGACATTCAGCCTTCGGATAATCTTATTACCCGACTTTGTGGAGGTAACAAGGTATAGCGCCTAATGACAAGATGGCACATGATCAAGCAAATGGTACCCCAGTAGGCAGCTTCTGGAAACTAAATGGCAGCCTAATCGCTGCTTCTAAACATTATTATATCCTAGCGTTCCCCGATTTAAATACAAAATTAACCATTTCACGCTGTCAGCTACAGAAACTTGTTGCTGTAAACATGGCAACGACGCAGATAATTTCCACTCACGCTATAGCAGCACTGAGTACTTCTGCCTTGCTGGAACCGCCAGCGAAGGCAGAGGAGGCCATGAAGCCTTATCTATCCGCCAACACTGATTTCAATAGTGCCTTGCGAGAGAAGCTCCTCTGCTGCCTCCGCGTGCCCACCCACCGAAGTCCAATACAATGCCGTCTGCTGATACCTATCCTGTTCTGATATTGAGGCACCATTCTTCAGTAGTAGACGAATGGTCTCTCGATGGCCGTGCTGCGCAGCTCGCAATAGTGGAGTGGAGTCGAGAATGTCTCGTGGAGAGTGTTGAATCCCCATCTCTAATTGCTATCTGACCTTTTCTGTATCTCCGTTCGCTGCCGCTGTTACGAGGACAGTCTCATCATCGATCAAATTAATAGACTTTCTGCACGTAGGGGCAGCCGCCTGTCTGGAAAACGGACTTGGCCAAGCAGGCCTCGTGTGTCCAGGACGAACATTCATATCGAAGCGTCGCCACCTCCTCTCCAATTTGCCAGCGTCGCATGCAGATATAGCAATCTCCCGCGAGCATCCCATCGTCGACGTTCTTGCGGCAGACAGCGCTGTTGGAAAATTCGGAAATGCTATCGCGATACGCCTTGTGTAATGCGCTGACGTCCGAAACGATCCCTTCCATTGTATTTTCGATGTCGGAGCGAACTCAGGAGCGGACAAAGACGACATCATCTTCATCTTCATCTTCATGGACAGAGGTGTCGGTTGTCTGGCGTCTGGTTCGCTTATCGTACCTGATCACTCCTACGTGTGAGTATAGCCACCACTCTCTGGGTTGTCTCCTCCTGAAGATGCTAGATTTCAGAAATGTAAGCTGGAACCGTGAAGACTTTGAGGAGAACTAGCCAAGCATTTGGCACCACATGCACCAGCCAATGATCCCTCGCTCGATGACCACGGGATATTTGCAGGTTTTCTTCTCTCGACTTACTCTTGCAATTCGTTGTCGTTCCCTGGGTAAACATGGCCATGCAGCTTGTACGGGCTACTATTGCGCCTAACAGTCACGTGGTAATTGATTATCATAGCACAGACCACGCCCAGAGACAAATTTTGAACTGGGGCAGCGATAACAGCAAGGGAGTGGCACATGGTTAATAGTAGCCTTTATTTAAAAAATTCAACAAACTAAAATAGGAACGTATGTAAAGGCCATCTCCCCAGTTCAATTCGCCTCCCTACAGGAGCGACGACGTAGGTACAGATCCCTTTCTCCATGCAACAACTAATTATACACACTGTCGACATAGTCTTTGCCATAAAACTCCCGCACAAATCTCTCATTAATTGCGACAGCCCTTTGAAGGTGTGCGAAACGTATGCAGCATCCTTGCTTCGTCGCCAAAGCATGGGCTGTTGCGACAATGTTCTTGATCTGTAGAAAGCAATAGTGAGCACAAAACAGACATTAGGGGGGAGTTTGTATGGGTTCTTACCTGGCGGCCATTGTATTTGCCTGCAGTCAAGTTCTTCAGCTCCGAGCGACTAACATTAGCAGGACCTTGACTGGTGATGGCCCGATCAAGGAATTGCTTCCATATCTGTTCCTTGGTATCTTTGTACAGGTCATCGTACCTCAATGTGATATGTACCCGGCTGAGAATTGCTTCGTCGAATTGCGAGACGCGATTCGTTGTCAAAAACATGATACCCTCGCAATACTCTAGCTTGCGGAGGAATACCGCAACTAGACTATTACGGATTAGGTCATGGTTTGACCGTCGCTCGAAGTAAACGTCGGCTTCATCTAGGAGAAGAACAGCACCCCAGTTCTTTGCGATCTGAAAGATCTGACTAAGCTGTGCTTCCAACTTTGCTGCATCGGTACTCAACTCTCCAGCGGAAATCTAAATAGTCAGCGAACATCTCAATGCGATATGGGATAGGCACCGTACCGAATACAGCGGCCTCTTTAGATGCTCGGCTGCGGCTTCAGCTGTCAAGGTTTTTCCAAGCCCAGGGTTGCCACTTAATGGTGAGTTAGCACATGTGATAAGGTGGAGAGCGAGCCATCATACTGTAAGAGAATGTTGAGGCCTCGCCCCTTTCCTGAAACGAAGTCATCGAATGAGAAATCCGACTCTTGGTCGGATTGACCATTGCGAGCCTCCACAAGCGCCATGATCACCTCTCTGTCCTCATCCTTAATCACCAAACAATCGAAAGGATCAGAGGACCACTGGATTTCGACGAGATCAGCCACTGCAAATTCAGCTGTAGTTTATGAGTTAGTTTGCAATAATTCGTTCTTGAAAAAGGTACTCTTACCCCACTGCTTGTCTGCAAAGCTGAACCCTCGTACCGTGGGACAGCAAATCAAAAAGTCGTTCTCGGACACGTCGGCTGGGTCAACAGTACTACTGCTTGTAACTGGACCAGACGTCTGGCTCCCGACCTGGTCATAATCACTTGCAGGATCGCAAATGTTGGAGATTTCAATCCAATTATCAAATAGATCAATTTCAGCCAGTGAGTTGATTGGCTCGGTGATCTTTAGTTGGGAATAGTTGGGATTGATCTTTTGAAAGAACTTTGCATCGATCATAACTCGGCCATCAACATTAAACTCCACAGGGACGCCGTCATTCATGAAGAAGGCCAAGCCGTTGTACTTGCGATGGTGGGATCCATTTAGGGACATGAACTTCCGACCATTCTCAATAAGGTTATCCTTTACCGTAATAGAGTCCGGGTGATGCTGGAGCGGAAACGTTTCAAGGAGGCTTATTCGTTTCGTTCCGCGAAATTTAGGGATCCCTAGCTCGATTGGTACGTTTCCATATTCTTTCCCGTCAAAATCGAGATATCGACACTCGAGTTTCCAGTATATGAACCCAGAGTTGGTTTTCTTCTCCTCACCGAAATCGAATTTCACGCAACGCGGCTTGTGGGTTCCGTGGCAGGTGGTGAATACTGGTTCGTTCGGTCTGAACAGTGCCCAGAGCATGTCATATGTGATCTCGCCAGTCTTGAGAAGTGACTTGAGGTTCTGGGTAGTATCTGCATACTTCTCCTTCAGGTAGTCGAGAAGAAGACTGACGTGCGTCGCGCTAGTTTGGTCCTGGACATCGATACCATTCCAGTTTCGGCATGTTTCAAGCTCGGGGATGTAGTGATACAAGAGATTTTGCTCAACCTGCACGCGTGTCAGCAGTCGAATTTACACGGTAGACGTAGACCGTATGGACTCACCGAAAGATTGTTCTCCTTTGTACTGACTGCGTGGGCATCTTTTAAGACGTTTCTCAACGCATCTCGCAATATCTCTGACTTGATATCAACATGGTATGTGATTTTTGTCGTATCCTTGTCTGGGATGTATTTGTAAGTAGGTGGATTCCACTGTGGGTTGAGAAACTAACCAATTCGTCCACGAACCACAAACACATATTGATTCAGTTCATCTGCTTCATTGGCTGGCGTGACTGATTTTACGACCTTATACTTGTATGCCTTGGCGTCCCATCTGCATAAACGGTGTTAGCTCCTTTAAGGTTGGACTTGCTACGAAGACTAACACTTCATTGACGGCTTTAAATTCAAGCTTGGAAGCTCGAGCTGGAGAAACCTTGGCTTCGACTTCGTCTGCAGCAGCGGGCGCCGCAGGAACGCTGTGCATGGAATTGAGAGACTTCAGAACTTCTAAGAACTGTTGGGCGAAAGGCAACATTTCAGACCGATGACAATGAGGGTCTGGAGACGTGGGGTGCATTTCCATAGCGGCGAGGATCTCATTAGCATCCTCATCGCTCATCGTCGGGGTACTGGGTGGGGTGGCTGGCCGTGGGCTGCGCAGCGAAAGGCCGATTTGAATCATTTCTTGAGCCATGGTCAATGTAGAGTGTTGGCAGGTGGGTTGATATGGTTGTTGGGAGATACAGACAAAAGTAAGAACCCTGAAGATAATTGATGATTTGAAGACTGCAGAGGTTTATGATTAAACTTCTGGGGAATCGCGTGCCCTTATATATTCTCATCTCTTTGCCCATTATATCAATGAAAGAACAGCCCCCCTGAAACCAACAACGGCCGGGGAGTTAAGGGAAGCTGATCATTCTTCGTTCAGGATCACCAGCAGCCCACGGTTGCAGCACCATGCATGGGCCGATTGAACGATCAAGGGTTTGTTAGTGCATCATGCAAACAACGCGGGGTGAAGCACATATCTGCAGGATAGTGTTAGGGAAGATGCTGGCGAGACCGATTCGCCATGCAGTAGTGCGGGAAGCAGCCCATTGATGTGAGACAGCGATAGCATGCGGGCCGTGGATGTTGGACGCAGAATTTATGAGGCATGATTGTGCATTTCTCCAAGAATGGAATGTCTTCCTTCGAGGCGGCAAGAGGCACTTGAATGAAGCATGGCGTAATGATCCTTGAACCAGGCTGGATATCTTCGTTCGTTCATTGTTGGGAGAGGCGACACAATACAAGACATGACGGGACGGGCCCACGGTTGCGATTGGCATTGTTAGGGTAACCGTAGTGGATAAACAGGGCTGAACCTATCAGATCGGGAAAATTTTCCCGTAAATCAGGCGGGTACTGGAGCATACCTTAGTTCCAGAGGCAAGCAACTGGGCATAAGTTTAGCTTCCAGAAGATGATGAACAGTGCAAGATATTTGTCTCACTGTGATATTCAGCCTTCGGATAATCTCATTACCCGATTAGTAGAGGCAACGATGCATAGCGCCCAATAGCGAGATGACACATGATCATGCAAATGGGCATCCCGGTAGGCAGTTTCTGGAAACTAAATAGCAACCTGATGGCTGCCTCTGAGCATGATTAAATCCAAGCGCTCCCCACTTTGAACACAAAATTACCTATTTTACGCCGTCAGTTCCAGAAACTTGTTGCTCTGTAAACATGGCAACGAAGCAGGTACTTGCCACTCACGCCATAGCAGCACTGAAGGAACAAACTAGGAAGTTTGAGGCGATGTCGGTGCAGCTGGCGAAGTCGGCAGATCTCGCGACGAATCAGGCTGCTGAGATTGCGAAGTTGACATTGAGATTGATCAATGCTATGACCAAGATACAGCGAGACACTCAACGAGATGCTACAGCGCGTCGGGAGTGCTTACGTGGCAAGCTTCGCAGCCTCGCCGCCCAGGCTGTCTCCACAAAGCGAAAGATACTGGACGCTGCGGAATTGGAATCGTCACGGACCATAAAGGCGAACTTTAGGTTGATATTCGGACCGTCAAGAGAAACAGAATACAAGAGCAGAAGTGCCAAATCTGCGATAGCTACGAACCTCATCAGGATTACTACCATCCGCGGTTTGTGTGAAAGCAACCCTCACAGCGTGATCGCCCTCTCAACCACCTACTCTACCAAAGCCTGGACTGAATCGAGCTCTGATGTTTTTGACGGCGTTATCGAGCTAGTTAAAGTTGAGAAAGAGCAAGATTGGCCAGAGGAGATAGTCGATATAATAGACGAACTAAAAGCGGAAAGACCAATGAGTGCCGAGATTGAGCTGCTTCGCGGTATGACCACCTTTATGTGCATTCTCAGCGTTTTGACTGACCCGTGAGCAGCAACGATCCTCCAGCAGAAGGACCCGCGCCGTCGAAGGATCAGTGACTCTGATGGACCCGCACGGGAGATTGCACCATTGCCGCCAATGCAGACTGGCGAATTGGCTACTCAGACTGGGCGACACAGCGCCAGGACGAGTATGTGATAATCACCTTGTAACTGTTATGAAGGCTGACCTCAAAACAGCTCAATTGCCAGGTCTACAACAAATGGCACTTATTGCACCATCCTACAATCGCGGTATATAATACTACTCCTTTGCACGGACAAGGCTGATTAAACGACAGATCAAACGCATTGTTGGAATTACAGGCAAGACACAGCCACCGATAGTGGGTATAATGGCCCCTTTGTTGACGAACAACGACAACGGCCGCTTCTTTGCGAGAGCGCACATCACCCCTCTCGACAATATGAGCAAGAGAACCCGGTAGTAGATGAACCATTACCACCATCCAAGGAAAACAGGGGTAAGGAGAACCTTTGCATATGTACACGGCACTAATAATTTACCAACAGAAATGAAGGATATGTACACAAACGCACTCGCTAGTAATATATCGAAAATGCCAGAACCGTTTAAAACGGCAATCGAGAATAGCCGGCAATGGAAATGGGAAAGAAGTAAAGGATTGAAGACGACAGGATGCTGGCCAAGCTTGTTCCCGAAAGACCAGACACAGGATGTCTCCTTTAGCATTTGGTGTGGTAACGAGGACGGAGAACATCTGACCAAATTCTTCGGTGGAAAAATTGAAATGTCATCCTAAACTTCGAATTTTACGGTAGCGCCTCTGACGTGAACAGAATACCCGGCAGGAACCGTATAACTCTCATATGTGGTTGTAATGGGTTGGTTCATTATATGGGTTTTGTTGTCTTCTGTTTCCTTGCTGTAGATCGAAAGATAATAGCCTTTGAACAATATCGTCCTTTCGCTGGAATTATCTGGGGGAAAGGTGTTAATCTGGATCATTTCATCCGTTCCAGCAAGGGCGTCGTCGCCGATCTACATAGGTACACATGTGTCAGCTCTAGGTACCTTGAGGGCGTAAAATGGGAGTTCAAAATATCTGACCGCCATGATCACAATAAAGTGTGCTAAGGATCCTGCCTGCTTATAGATGAATCGATGGAATGTGACTATCGCCTATATAACATAAGTAGCTGCGTGGAGTTGGAGATGCTCATCTGGTATTTACCTTGGCTGTTGAGGACGTGGTTGTGCCCTTTGGGAGCTGGCAGAATGAGGTTGCCTATTTGCGCAAAGGCCGAAGGAAGTGACGAGTCTTCAGAGTTAGAGGCACTCTTTTGTACCTTTGATAGAATATGCTAAGTAGCGGTAGAGGAACGTAAGGTGGGTGCGCCGAGTGGAGAGATAAATCCGATGAAAAATAAATCACGGAACGTGGATACTGACATACGATGGAAGATAGTCAACGGCTGCCCCTCAATGAAAGTGGTGGGGCTCGATGCCATGTGATTTGCTCAGCAATCCAATACTAGCCGAAATCACCCTGGCCCAGTTAGGCTCCAATGCCTTCAGGCTGGTGACGGAAGAAGGTAGAGATGTACAGCGTTGGGTGAAATGAAATATATGGCAAAGCGCAAGACGCAATGACTGCTCCTCAATGATGGTCGAGAAGGAATTTTTTAATGAGGTTGGTTCGGATAGGACAACTGAGTCATTATAATCGCTCAGAAATGGCCTTGGTTTCGGAGAGGTTGATGAGGGGTAATGAAGGTAGTGGTTTCTCGATATGCAAGTGGTGGGGCTCGATGCCCATGTGACTTGCTCAGCAACCCGAAAGTGAAGCCCCTGCACACTTTAGGCTTGAGTGCCTTTCAGGCTCGAAAAGATGGACCGTATCACGGTGAGGACAATATGATTTAACCATTCGAGATTGTGACGTGATCGTCTATGGGCGACCAGAATATTGTCAGATGGTGACAGGCATATATACGATAAGAGTCGGGAACTATTGAGAGACATTCGAAGGTCGACGTGCCGGATCACTTTTGGTGTTGGAGCAATGACGTGTCGGCGAATCTGTTTAGGCTTGGCGTTATCTAGGGTCATGTGATACGGCTGTGGATTAAAAAAAAGGATAGGTACCTCGGTGAATGCAATCAAAGGGTTAGGAAGACGCTAGTCGCTGGAAAATTGGTTCTGTCCCTCGGGAAAGGCTGCGGGAGCTAGAGGCAGACGCCGCCGCTACAAAAACATGTACAGGGGTGCAAGCCAGAAGAGATAGGAAGGATGGAGGAGGGGGTTGAGCGACATGAACTCCTTCGAAGCGGTTGAGGTATCGCGCCCACCGATGCCGACCACCAAAAATCTTGTAACTTATCGGATTCACATCAATTCTATGGTTGAGGTGGAGCGCAGATAGGTCTATCGCGTGCCTGCTGTCATCTATCCTTGAAAGCTACTGCGACAGTACCATGCAAGTTCCCAGAAACACTCGAACTGCCTAAGGATTGAAAGTCATCTGGGCGTCATCTGGGCTTGCTGAGTCTTCAAATGGTGTTCTCTATTGCAAGCCATGGATGCTTTAGCATTTCTGCTGCTGATTTTCTATCGCCTGGTTCAACAGCCAACATGCCTTCTAAGAAGTCAACAAAAATAGGTACTTCAGCTTGCGGCATGTCCTTTGGTTTTCGGAGGATCTCATTCTTGCCATCCATTAGTGAAAGTAGAGACGCGGGCGAAAGCTTTGGAATGCGAAGCAGGTTCCCTGATGAAAGCAGTCAGCATGTTCGAACGAGGCGTCTTAAACATGAATGAATTTCAATACTCCTCCAAGTCAGGTCATCCACGATAGCTGATAACCTTGAATACGAGACTAAGGCGGAGTGAAGTAGTTGAGGAAGAGGCTAAATTGCATACCTTCATCGTCAAAAAACTCTCGAGATCTGACACCTCTTCTAAGAAGAGCTTCAGGAAACGGCCCAAAAACTTCCATAAGCTGTGCGAGTCGGTCGTCCTCTGCTGTCCACTTGCCATTTCGGGATGCGGTTCCGGGAAATGAGAGGTGTCCTTTGACAAACTCTATCATCTGTGACTCAAATCAGTGTTCTTCAATCTTCCACCATACGTATTTTCAACGCCTTGTTGGGAGACTGCAACATACGAGACATCCTAAGCTCCAGATATCCACACCTGTGTTCCACGGAGCGCCCAGCGTCACTTCCGGTGCCCTGAGATGCGGTGACTGGATCTGGTCACATAGGTGCTGGTTCACCCAAGACGCTGCGAGTGAAATCAGTAACTTTGGAGGGCCTGAGAACAAGATGAAGCAAGACAAGGATAACCTACAGACTCCAAAATCGATAATCCTCACACGGATATCCTCCATTTCGGAAAGTAGTGGTGTAGTTATTACTTCACTCAGTGGCATCGGGATTTCAGTCGCCTCGCTACCTGTGTCGGTATCTCCAAGCCGTGCGCCCTTAGTCTGAGACGTCCGTACTGATGTCTGCTGTAGATAGCTTGAAATGACAGCCTCGGGATCATCCAGCTCCAGTAGTATATTTGAAGGCTTAAGATCTATATGATCAATCATCAGTCGAATTTCGAAAGTGAAACAAATCCCATCAAGAAGTCGAGGTACCTGTGTGTATAATGCCGCATTCTCGGTGTAAAAAATCGAGTCCTTGGAGCAGTTGTCGCGCTACCTCTTTCATCACAGCTACTGGTATACGCTGTTGCTCAAACTTCGTGGCTTGAAGCCCTAAATGATGTCCCATAACGGGGAGAACGAGACAGACATGGTTTCCATTTGCTCCCCTATGGTGAAAGTGATCGATGAGTTGAATGACATGGTTCCGTCCAGGATTTGTAGATAGATGCGATTTCTGCTGGATATGCTGCAGCATCTCGAGTTCGAAGATGTCATGATTGCCACCATAACAATCTGACCTAAGAATCTTTAGGGCTACGTGTGTTTGCGTCCTAGTAGAATACAATTAGCTGACCTGTGCTCTATGCAGCATTTTTTATTGGGTCATACCTTGAGTCGCGCGCCAGCCAAACGGTTGAATATTGACCGTACCCTAGCTTCCGCAAAGCAATGTATCTCTCATCATTGAACTTGTCGCCTAGACTAATGCGGCAGAATAGCTCATAGTCATGATTTGTCCCTTCTTCAGGAATTTTAATACCTGCGCCTGAAATTGCTGGCAAAATATCCGTTGCAAGAGCTCCAGGTGAGGTTGGCTTCTCCCGTGTCCGGGTCAATATTCTCCATAGTCGTGCCGCAACTGAAAGGCCATGTGCCATTATTCATGTGGTTATTCATGTGGTGACAGACATACATCGATCGACAGACGTGGAGCGTGTTGAGGATTCCGCATCGACAGCGCTCCAAAGGTAATATGGAGACGAGACGAGTATCGTTTTAGCGAAAGCAGCTGCTTAGTCATCCAGTTCTTACCGAAACACCACCACACCATCCTATGACGTCTTAATCTCTCTCCTGTGGCAACAAACGTTTCAAAAATATTGATTGTTGTTGATCCACTTTTTCTGAAGGATGGATGGGACGCGAATAGAAGCCAGCTCTGAAAGCTAATTATACTTTTCGCGCTTTGGATGTGAAACGAAAGCAACCCCGACTTTAGCGCGCGGCAGTCATGAACGCCCATTGACACCACTAAATATTTTCTGCGTTTTGTGATTGGCTACGTAGAGAATGACTTCAGATGCGTTGCCAACCAGGTGGGTTGAGGGTATGCTTACTTTCATGTCCTCGGCGCTTCGTAAGTTATAATTGTCCATATATACGTGTCTCCAAATGTAACGAAACATCTATATAACCCGTCGGTCATCCTCGTTTGCTCACACACCCATTTCAACAGGTTTCTCGTTTTTTCTCACAATTAAAGCAATTAGGCGTCTAGCTTCACACCATTCTACTCGTGCAGAACATTCAATTCCCCGTAGCCTCTCTTGGCGATCAGTCTTTTAGACGTTCTAAAATATGTTTCGAACTACGCCTGTCCTCGCCTTTCCACTCAAGGCCATTAGGTGGTTTGCAGAGGAAATCTACAAAAAGAATCCTGAGGCACGGCTAGAAGCTGAGAGGGCTATCAAGGTCTTCTACGATGAAAACAAGGATAACCTTGAGCGTCGTGGCGTCACTGAGGCTTTGGTCAAGTAAGCCAATAAATCCTATGCACTAATTTTTACAGAAGGCTTACATAGTGACCAGGGGCGCCAAGCACAATGATCCTCGCAACCCAGATCCGAAAGGAGATCACTGGACGGTGGAGCTATCAAAAGAGACTGGAGAGTTCGTTACAAAGAGACATGTCTACCCTGTGAAATAAGGGCTTCATTTATGGTCTCATCTGCCACTCGAGTTCAAAGGGCAGTTGGCTCTGGGGCTTAAAGTAAGGAGATCGGAAGTTCTATGGAATTTAGATAGGCATTCAAGATAATTGCGTAATAAAACCTATACAATTAACAGATTATTCTATTCCTCATCAGATTCAGAGTCTCTGTCCTTCAACTCGTTGCAATAGCGTACTTGAAGCGATCCGATGCTCCTGTCTGAAAAAGCACGGATGAAAGCCCTATGTATCTTTTTCCACGACAAGCCCTTCTTCTTAAGGCGCATTAGCAGATTATCTTCTTCTGCTGTATATTGGAGACGTCCACGCTTTCTCTGCTTCTGCAGAGCTGGCCGTGACCTCTTTGCATGAGATGCGCAAACCCGTGAATGAGCTGATCCTCCAACTGGTTCCCTGCTAGACGTGGGATTTGAGATGTGGAGACCGATCGAGGGTCTGAACGAATCTGGAAGGTCTAAAAGCCTGAACTCTAGGTTGTAAGTCGTCTCTCGTCCGATCCTCACGCACTTGAGGAAGCCCTGCAAAGGGTATCCTTGGTAGTCAGCACCTATTGACTCCGTATCGTCTGGTGAACTTCGAGAAACTGTAGAACTTTAGTGGATGAGCACGTGTGGACCTTCTTGCGCGTGGCGGTTTCAGTCGCGTCAGAATCTATGCGGCGCCGCTTTCGCATAAGGTTGATGGGTAGTAAACCTCTAGCCATTGCCGCAGTCCAAATTGCTTTGGTTTGCTGCACCAGCTAGACCGAATTCATTCACCGGTCAAACTGCCGATCAGACAAATGCTGCATCGCAGGCCGAGGCAACCACTACTTGCGTCGCACAAGTATACGTACAGCCAGGAGAGAAGAAAATATGGAAAGACAGCTCCTTCACGAAACAAGTCACATAAGAAGCGGGAATCTTCCAATGCCCATCATGCTAACATCTATTCTTTTGGCTATGGCTGCGACCGCGACTTCTGGATGTCATCGATCGCAGATTTTGTTGGATTACTTTCACTCGCTGGGCTACTCCGCACCATGCGCGCCAAGCATTTGGCGAAGCTAATGGACGAATCATTGATGACTTACTCGAGAAGCATCGACGCGCCGATCCCTATCAAATGAAGAAACGAATAAGGTCAATTGCTACGTAGCCCCCGGGATGACAAGACTATGTATATGTAGTATAAGCCATACGATTGGTTGCTTTCCATCAACCGTTCTTGTATTACCATCAATTCACCATTAATTAACTTTCTTATCACATTCCTCGGCTCATAGCCTCTGAGAAGTTCAGTCATTGAACGGATACGAGGCGGTGGTGAAGCTGCTGCTCGCCACGACCAGCGTCGACGCGGACTCTAAGGACAATTCTAGTCGGACGCCGCTGTCGCTGGCCGCAATGAGCGGGCACGGGGCGGTGGTGAAGCGTGCAGTCGCACAATACGATTATGAAAAGGCAGAAGATAACGAGATTGAGCTGCTGGAAGGCGAGTACGTCACCGAGATCGACATGGTGGATAATGATTGGTGGATGGGCACAAACTCTAAGGGCGAGAGCGGATTGTTCCCTAGCAATTACGTTGAACTGGTCCAGGACGACGAGCTACTGCTCGCCACTGCTGACGTCGGAGCGGACTCTATGGACGAGAACGACTACGGTCGGACGCCGCTGTGGCTAGCCGCAGAGAACGGGCATGAGGAGGTTGTAAAGCTGCTGCTCGCCACGGCCGGCGTCGACGCGGACTCTAAGGACGACAACGGTCAGACGCCGCTGGCAGTAGCCGCAGCGAGGGGGAACGAGGCGGTGGTGAAGCTGCTGCTCGCCACGGCAGGCGTTGACGCGGACTCCAAGGACGAGAACGGTCAGACGCCGTTGGCAGTAGCTGCAGAGAGCGGGCACGAGGCAGTGGCGAAGCTGCTGCTCGCCACAGCCGGCGTCGACGCAGACTCCAGGGACGAGAACGGTCAGACGCCGCTGTCGCGGGCTGCAGGGAGCGGGCACGAGGCAGTGGCGAAGCTGCTGCTTGCCACAGCCAGCGTCGACGCGGACTCCAAGGACAATAAAGGTCGAACGCCACTGGCGCTAGCCGCAGCGAAAGGGCACGAGGCAGTGCTGAAGCTACTTTTGGCCACGGCTAGCATCGACGCGGACTCCAAGAACGTGAAAGGTCAGACGCCACTTGCGCTAGCCGCAGCGAAAGGGCACGAGGCCGTGGTGAAGCTGCTGCTCGCCACAGCCGGCATCGATGCAGACTCCAAGGACACTTCTGGTCGTACACCGCTGTCGTGGGCTGCAGAGAACGGGCGCGAGGCAGTGGTGAAGCTGCTGCTCGCCACGGCTAGCGTCGACGCGGACTCCAAGGATGAGAACAGTCGGACGCCGCTCGCGTGGGGTGCAGCGAGCGGGTGCGAGGCAGTAGTGAAGCTGCTGCTCGCCACAGCCGGCGTCAATGCAGACTCTAAGGACACTTCTGGTCGGACGCCGCTAGCGTGGGCCGCAGACTACGGGCAAGAGGCAGTGGTGAAGCTGCTTCTCGCCACAGCCGACGTCAACGCAGACTGCAAGAACAAGTACGGTCGGACGCCGCTGGCGTACGCCGCAGAGATGGGACACCAAGCGGTGGTGAAGCTGCTGCTCGCCACGGCCGACGTTAACGCAGACTGCAAGAACAAGTACGGTCGGACGCCGCTGGCGTGCGCCGCAGCGATGGGGCGCCAAGTGGTGGTGAAGCTGCTGCTCGCCACAGCTAGCGTCGACGCGGACTCTAGGGATGAGAACGGTCGGACGCCGCTGGCATGGGCTGCAATGAACGGGCGCGACGCAGTGGTGAAGCTGCTGCTTGCCACGGCCGGCATCGATGCAGACTCCAAGGACACTTCTGGTCGGACGCCGCTGTCGTGGGCCGCAGACTACGGGCAAGAGGCAGTGGTGAAGCTGCTTCTCGCCACAGCTGACGTCGACGCAGACTACAAGTCCAACTCCGGTCAGACGCCGCTGGCGTGGGCCGCAGCGAGCGGGCGCGAGGCAGTGGTGAAGCTGCTGCTTGCCACGGCCGGCATCGATGCAGACTCCAAGGACAATTCTGGTCGTACACCGCTGTCGTGGGCTGCAGAGAACGGGCGCGAGGCAGTGGTGAAGCTGCTGCTTGCCACGGCTAGTGTTGACGCAGACTCCAAGGACGAGAACGGTCGGACGGCGATGTCGCGGGCTGCATACTGGGGGCAAGAGGTGGTGGTGAAGCTGCTGCTCGCCACGGCTGGCGTCAACGCAGACTACAAGTCCAACTCTGGTCGGACGCCCCTATCGTGGGCTGCAGAGAACGGGCACGAGGCGGTGGTGAAGCTGCTGCTAGCCACGGCCAGCGTCGACGCAGACTTCAAGGACGTGAAAGGTCAGACGCCGCTGGCAGTAGCCGCAGCGAGGGGGAACGAGGCGGTGGTGAAGCTGCTGCTCGCCACGGCAGGCGTTGACGCGGACTCCAAGGACGAGAACGGTCAGACGCCGTTGGCAGTAGCCGCAGCGAGGGGGAACGAGGCGGTGGTGAAGCTGCTGCTCGCCACAGCCGGCGTCGACGCGGACTCGAAGGACAAGACCGGTCGGACGCCGCTGTCGTGGGCTGCACATGTCTCAACAAGAACAAAAGGCCTTGCCAAAATGACACGCGAATCTACCCAAGCCTGTCCCATTTGTAAAGCACCAGGGAACGCAAATCCCCGAAACCGAGACTACTTGTGCTTCGCGTGCGCTGACAAAGCTGTGGACAAGAACGGTCGGGCACTCGCCTTTTACAACGTATCATTTGGCGGCGGTTTCAAGGCGTGTTATAAGGATGACGGCTCTGATTCCCCCAACGTTACGGAGGGCCATGTTTGTTTTGTGGAAGGGAACAAGGTGTGGGCTGATGAGGCGAGGTTTGGGGGGATTGTGTTGACGCTGTTTCATGGAGCGTCGTGATGGAACAATAGCCACCAGCAAGCGCATACACCTCTTCCACCCACTCGCACCGGAACAAGTTTTTGGCAGGTAAACCCTCGTCTCTCACTTCAACCAATTGTCTGTCAACCACGAACCCGAGGCGCTCGCAATCATCATCGCCCCCGTCCGTCGTGGCAGCAGCAGGACGCCTTGCGATAGGTGCCTACCAAGAAACGTATAAACATACGACAGAAAACGCTTACTAATCCAGTTCCTTACACGGAACTAGGTGAGAGGAAGTCTACAGAATCCTAGCCAATATTTCCCACCATCAAACACCATGGATCTACAGAATTATGCCTAGTAGTGTGCATTGATGTATGTGGTATCAAGAGAGAGGGCAGACGCAACTCTTGGCGAGTCTATTTCGTCAATGTTGTCGCGCTCAGTACTTATTAATGCAAGGAGCAGCAGAAGACTTAGACGCGTTTATTAGCAGTTGTGGGTCGAGCTACATAGGCACTTTTGTAATAGAGAGTGAGCAAGGAGGTGAACTTGCATTTCCGAAATATTCTTCTTGCACCTAGCTGTATACTTGCAGGCTGTGAGACTTGGTAGTTGCTGGTATATTGCAAACCAAGAACTTGTCTACTATGGCAGCGTAAACAGGTGTGCCAAAAGTATCTTCGTCCCCCCCGTCAACGAGCTTTCCTGGCATCGAGGTTATCAGTGTGTTGTAAACCCCCCGGGCCGTCGGAAGCTGTGGCGTTATCTGCCAGTTCTCGTTCTGCCTTGCGCCGCAGCTTTTCTTGCAAGAGTTTTTTGGCTTCCTCCCCGGGGACTTCCTCATAGTCAAAGTCTCGATGGCCCAGCTTATACAGCTCGAAGAAGTTGGTATCTTCCCAGCCAAGCTTGGAGAAGTTGTAGACCTCGTCATGGAAGACCTGCCCGGTGCGGTAGGTGCGAAGGAATCCGAAGGGATTGGACCGCGTGTATTCCGGTTGGTATGTCTTCACGAAGTACTTGACATCATCCGCATGGGTTGCGAAATACGTCGGATCAGCTTGCGACACTGTCGGCATTGTTAGCGTTGCGATGCACGATCCTGGAGGTTACTGTGTTTAGAGTACTGAAAGGGAAGTGACGCCTCTCTACTGGACAAGTTGACGGCGGCTATGGCGTTTGCAGCGACGCTAGGTCTTCCCACAGTAGCCAGGCAAACTAGTTCGCTGCTTGGTTTCTTTCTTCAAGCCGGGGACGGATACGCGGATGTAGAAACACGAGTCAATAGCGCGGCAATGGTGTTGGGTGGGTTGGCTCGCAAGTAGCTGCTGCCAGCTCCAGGCAGACTAGCGCCCTCCGAACTCAGGTACAGAGGATTTTGTCACGTGAACTCATCGGAGGCGATGTTTGTATGAATGCTTTCTGAAAATGCTCCAAGATTGTACCGTAGACCCTTACCCTTTCACGGTTCAGGTCGGTTTTAAAATCATGCCTCCCGGCGAAAAAAAGTGTTGTGGACACGGCAAACCTGCCACACCACCAAGGAGAAGGAGGTAAATCTATTGTATAAAAAGACAAAAAACATACAACAGTGGGTATTCGCTGGTGGTCACCCACCCAACTACTAATCCACCGATCTCAAGGTTATGTATGGCAGAGCGGACGGGATGCCCAGTTCTCTTGAGTCTATGGTCGTATGTGATCTCGCAATGAAGTTCGCGGAACATATCGACGATAGGAAATTTAGCCGTGCTCAGATTCAAGGATTTCTCCAACAGGGTCACGTCTAAATAGTTTACGTAGAACAAGGGAATTCATGAAGATAAATGACCGTACTATTAGCAGATAATCTACTCGTCATCAGATCTAGAGTCTCTGTCCTTTAACTCGTTACAATAGTGTACTTGAAGTGATCCGATGCTCCTCTCCCTCCCCGGGAAAGCACTGTTAAAAGCGAGATGTATCTCTTTCCACGGCAAGCCTTTGTTCTTGAGGCACATCAGCTTATTGTCTTCTTGCTCCGTATATCCGAGACGCCCACGCTTTCTCTGCTTCTGCAGAGCTGGCCGTGACCTCTTTGCATGGGATGCGCAAACCCGTGAATGAGCTGATCCTCCAACTGATTCCCCGCTAGACGTGGAATTTGATATGTAGAGACCGATTGATGGTCTGAACGAATCTGGAAGATCTAGCAGCCTGAACTCTAGGTTGTAAGTCGTCTCTCGTCCGATCCTCACGCACTTGAGGAAGCCCTGCAAAGGGTATTCTTGGTAGTCCGCACCTATTGACTCCGCATCGGCTGGTGAGCTCCGAGAAACTGTAGAACCTCGAGTAGTGCAGGTCTGGGCTTGGGCTATAGTGGATGAGCGTGTGTTGACCTTCTTGCGCGTGGCGGTTTCGGTCGCGTCAGACTCTATGTGGCGGCGCTTTCGTCGTCTTGGAGGCCGCACATCCTCGTCGTCATCTTCATTATCCTCATTATCCTCCTTGTCCTTATGATATGATTTGACGCTGTTTTCGCGGTCTTGTGAGAGAGGGGCCACAACTATGGTCTCGTCTTCCGCGCGTTGGTTCGGAAGGCTCTCCTTTATTTGCTGGCAGCAGCTAATCGGGCCCTTATCCTCGCCGCTCGCCTCTATGTCGTCTTCGTCTTCGTCTTCTTGCTCTTTTTGTTGACAATGCTGCTGTTCAATCGTCTTTTCCCACAATCGTTCTTCGCTCGAAATACCTCGAACGTCTGTATTATTTTGACTTTCCTGGTCCATCTGATTGTATTGGGAGTGAGCTGCGCTTGAAGGCGGCGACCCCCCCGCTTCTGCTGAAGTTTGTCGTAGTTCATCCTCGATATCGTAGACGTTGCCACGGTCGCACGATCCACCAGCCCTCTCGCGTAGTGGAGAAGGCCTCATTTCGTCGACTATGGCCTTCTCGACACCCTGGTGAATCCGATCATGACCCGTTGTCTCAGCTAGCTCAGAGCAATTTGGAGAAGGTTGTCGAACCTGAACATGGAACGTCGAGTCTAGCTCTGCGAAAGACGGGCGTTGTTGTCCATCCTTGGAGAAACAATCGGCACTGAGGTAATCCGAGTCTCGAGGAGTGGACGGGCCAAATAAACTGCTGCTGGGCGAAGCAGTATCTTGAGTGGCTAGCCCACACTCGCTCGCGTCTTGATTATCGATGCTGGCAAGGAGATCGCTCGAGGCAACCCCAAACTCAGCTTCGTCGCTGCTTTCATCGTCGCTGTCATCTTCGATGATTAGGGGTTCTCCTGCGTGGAATTAGTAACGTGTATGCGCATACAAAAGCGAGCTGAGAATCTTACTTTGATTATTGCCTGGCACATAGACCGAGTTCGGGGTTGTGGCATCAGTAAGCAGGCGGCTCTCGTCGATTAGTTGGCTCTTCGAGATATGGAGGGGCTTGTGGTTCTGATGTGGCATCTGAGGCGTATCTCCGTTTCGGGGGGCCTGGAACAACTCATCAAGAGATGGAAGAGAGTCATCTAACGAGTCGCCATCTTGAACATTCCGTGCTGACTCTGCGTCTCCAGGTGGTGATATGCTGGGTTGTAGAGACGGTAGGTGCTTGTTAAACACCGACCTCGTCAGCTGAGTGTGTGAGGCCTTCAATGCAGGATTGGGGTTATAGAATTCAACACAGTTCATATTCACGGTAGCCATGCTGAACAGAGTAGGACGCTGAGTGGGATAATGGTCTTTATAACGTGTCTCTCGAGCGGAAATGAAGGAGCTTATATAGAGATTCGGACAATTGCTCCGCACTGTTGCTGTGACTCGCTGGAATCCGCGAGCCCATTTGCTTCCCTGGTCTCCACGCTCCGTGTCACCTCGTCATTTCCCGTGCTCTGCAGCCAGGCAGTGAACTTTCCGCTCCAGGCTTGACCCGATTCCACCAACCAGACATTTGCGTCAAAGAGGGACAAGACACGTCGTATTCCGAGGGTCTCTGGTGACTGCGCTGCTTCAACTTGAGTGGTCTCAAGAGCGGAGTCTTACTCTCAGCTGAGCGTTTAGCGCTGGGGTCGGCCCCTCTGCTGCCAGAAGGAGGAATCATATCCGGATTGTGCATGTTGTGAAGGCGATCGCTTTGCAAGCCCCAACCAACCGCCTATAGGCCGGATAGAGCGGCATCTGAGGTCAGACGACTCTAACTGCCTGACTCCAACGATTGTCCGCTCTCCGTATCCATTTGTCCGCAAACCCAGTAATATTCCCGAATGAACGCCACGAAACGAAAGTGAAAGGCAACAAAATGCAACACAGGGATGGTCGCGGCCGCGACGGCCTTCAAGAGGGATCTCCACTTCGATCTCGAATCGGCCCTTCTCTCGAAAACCAGCCTAGACTGAGGCAGAGGTCGCTGCCAGTTCCTGCAACTCGCAACGTCGCAAAATGTGCCGCGCGGCGGTCTGCGCAAGGGCCGGCCACGTCACCGCGAGGCATTTTTGCGATTGGCTAGGTCGTCGCGCAAGGCACTCTCGAGGCAGATTGCGCATGCCACAGTCGCAAGAGGCTTCAGATGTGCGCGGCGACGGCGAAGGGCGCGAGAGAGGCAGGTCGAGCGGAACGCAGCTCAGCTCGTCCTCGCATCTTGACCGATCTGACGGCCAGACGTCGAAACGCTCAAAGGGATCGTTACCATCACAAAGAGCTCGGTGGCATGGACGGCGCAGTCATTGGAGGGCGTAACTCGAGGTTGTGGCTCTGCGAAGCGTTCATGTGCCACTCCGGGTTTTCAGCTGCGGCGAGGCCGAGAAGGGCGATCCGTTGGGCGGAGCCATCATGCAGTGTGAAGGGGGCGGAGGGGGCCAAGCGTCGCACGATGAGCGTAGCAGGTGCGAGAATGTTGGGAGGGAGGAGCGACGGTGGAGAGGGACAGAGTCGGAGGGAGGGAGTGGCCCTTTTATAGAAGTTGAAAGCGGCGGCAGGCCCGTGCACGCGCGTTGCCCGATCGGGCGGGCGCCAAACCCCGCGCGGCATACCTCGCGACTGAGATTATAAAAAGAACTATTTACATTGTAATTACCCCCACTCTATGATTTATGATTAGTAGCTATTAAATACGTTATAACAATAGGCCAAAGCACTAACTTATTGTAGGTACGAGATAACTAATTCGTAACAGTTACAACCCTAGGTTATAGGCTACTATAGTAGTTACTGCACTGATTTTGCGCCCCTAGACTACCAACTACAACCTACTACTATACTATAGGGGCGCAAAATTAGTGTAGTGGCCACTTTAGTAGCCCGTAGCGATAGGCTATAGTTAATGGTAAATGGCTCACGGAGAAATGTGATCGATGTCTTGGAATGCGTTGGCCAACAGTACCAAGGCTTGACACGGCTCCGAGGTGGGTATGGGTATAAACGAGACATGACAGCGGCATCGGCAGTTGAAGATCCCGCTTCCATCCGAAGTGAGAAGACATATTTCTTACAGCTTCTACAAAAGAAAGTTTAAGATTATGGAGACCCCATAGATCCCACGACTCCGCGCCGCGAAGGAGGATCGCTACATGTCCACTTTCTCCTTCCTTTCCTCGTTCATGCCTGTCAAATACGGACCGAGAATGTCTCCGGGTGCTCCCAGCCCCGCCACGTGGGGGTAAACATCGGCGATCATACCCCAGGAATGGATGTCGCCGACGCATCTTCATGGATTAAGATGTGCACGGTGGGACGCGATAGCACAAAAAGCTTCACATGTGACATCAGCTCCTGCCGTCTTGAGCCCGTTGTGAGACTGCCGCACGATGTCGTGAGAGGATCTTAGAGCTAATATAGCCTCGCGACTATCCTTTCGGCCCTGTTACCAATCCACGTGGTGGTGATAATGGTAGGCTATTATATACTATAAGGCATGTTGACAGCGCCTCTGAGGCCTGTTAACGTTACACGTGGAAACGACTGAGCAGTATATATCTGACAAGGGAACCTCCTACAGCGCGGAAGGTAAACTACGCTGCTGAATTGCCAAGATACGCTGCACGACTCTGCTTAATACCAGAGTCAAGATGGTCGCCAACTCGTTCGCCGCGAAATGCCTTGGCATTGCCGCCCTCTTTACAGGAGCCCGAGCCGTCACCACCTTCACCGACGCCCAGCTCGAAACGTATCTCAGCTCGGGAGGCCATGACCTAGCCTACGCCTACGCACCGTAAGGGATCTTCTTCTGCCCCTCTGCCCCTCCCACCACATCTCACACCCCGCAGCGTCTTCTTCTTCTCCCAATCCCAAAACCGCGTCCCCACCTACCCTACGTGGGCATTCAGCGGCTCGCCGGACACGCCCGACATCTACGACCTCGCGCACCAGACTGTCCCATCGCCGCAATGCCAGTACCCGGACGTTGGGTGCAAGAGCCGCAACCCTGGTGTGCCAATCGGCAACCAGGGCCCGCGCTTCCCGGTCTACTTCACCACGAAGAAATGCAGTGACACCGAGGTACGCGTCGTGTACAACTTGTACTACCAGAAGGACGGCGCGAAGGTCGTCTTCGTCGATACTGGCCATGAGCATGACTGGGAGCGCGTTATCGTTATTCACACCCGCGATGCTAGCTCGACCTGGATGCCCACCCGTGCTCTGTACTCTGCGCACAGCGGATACAACTCCTACGCCTGGAATGATATCCAGAACACCCTGACGTACGTATCCCCTGGCCCCGCAAGTTATTAACCCTAACTAACACCCCTCCAGCACCGCGGATGCCGAAGCCGGAAAGGGCCCTGACCCCAACGGCCTGCGAGGTCTAGACCATCCCAAGGCGTACGTCTCGTGGTCGAAGCACGCGTTCTTCGACACCCGCAATACGGGGTGGAACGACGCCATCTCGCAGTCTACGGACAACGCGTTCCGTGGCCAGGACTGGTGGAAGTTTGTCGAGAGGCGGGACTTTATCCAGTCGGATATGGAAACCGCTGCTGGGAAGGTGCTCGATGCGGCGAATTGGGGGAGCGCGACTAGTGACCCGGTGATTGTGGAGGACCAGGTTTGCGCGGCTAGTTAGAGTTGAGGTTGTGGGGATGAGAGCGTATGTTACGTGCCATATATCTATTTCATTTCTGCGAAGCGTTGCGAGAAAGAGAAAATATATTGTTTTATGAACCTATTCTCATTTCATGACGTCTAGAGCCATGTAGACATGGTGGTAATACACGTGCGTGACTCCTATAATTCTTTATGTATGCCTCCCTAGCTCCGATTTGTAAAGATAGGGGCAATGGCACTAGGTATGCCTTATAGACTGCCTAAAACATCAATACCATCCGAGTATAGAGCTGATTGACCTCTATCCCATCTATGAGTGCATATCGAGATGTTTTGGAAATCTGAACAAAAGCAAGCTTGTCGCCTTGTGTACTTTGTGTACTCAGATCTACGTGTACGAGATCCGCTTTAAGGGCCTTTGACCCAGATTCCGTCACTGTGTTCTTGCTGCCGAGCACCAGTCATCTCACCTCCCCCCATACCCACCGCTGGGATTCTGTCACCGCTAGCCTAAAGGGTGCATCCGCACTAATGGGAGCGGCTTTAGCTTGTATTTGGCAAGCGTGTGATCCTAGTCATGCTAGGAATGGAATTCGGTTAGGATATTTCTAAACAAGCATTAAGGGGGGGGCTGGTGTGGGACTCATCACCCGCAAAGAGTTGCTAAGTCTTGTAATACACAATTCTCAACTTGAATAGCGACTTCTCTGATGAGCCCTTCGGGTGTCTCAGTAATAGTGGCCTCCATGTCTATAGAACTTGTCATTTTTAATAATAGAAGTTAAACTGACAAAAAAAGGCAACCTTGACTCTACCTCCTACCCTCCTTTGATACTCTATTTCAGCCCCATGCCCGGCCACAGCGGCAGAAATAATCGCGTCAACCGCTCTAACGCATTCACATAAGCAATGTATGATTTTGTTTCCCCTCCGTTTCGCAAGCTGGTGGCGGCTTGGACACGCTGTCTACGCAAGAAGGAAGCTTTAATAAAATAGGAGGGCAAGCAAGCGGATTGGGGGTGAGATTGACAAAGAAAAATAAAGATTGGGGAAAAGGCCAAAAGGCAGACAACAAGCTGTAGACAAAACAGAAGAAGCTGACAGAGACGAAGGTGTATATTTAATTAAAACTACGAACAACATAAGTAACCCAGCAGTGGGAGGTATCCTATGTCTCAGTGTGTTGGTCAACTGGATATCTTCTGGTTGAGAGAATTCCGAGGAAAAGGGGTTCCTAAGACTGACTGGGGTCAATAATGCTGGATGCGTGAGCGCTGTTACGTAGAATGGTGTTAAGGATTATCAATACCTGTTCGGCTGCGTACTTCACTAATTTAATATCCACAAACCAATCGGTGCGGCAAAACTAGGACAACAACGGATGGGAAACCAGTTCCTTCAAGCCACGAACATTGCGTGGGCAGGAGCCAAGCGTTTGTAACAGATCGAATGCCAGGCAGAAAAATGTTACCGCTACAGTCTTGTCACCACCTCACACAATCCACCACCACGATCCTGTCACCACCCCACAGAACCCACCGCTACGATCCTGTCACCGCGAGCCATCCTACGGGCCAGCGGCTTTAATTTTCAAGCCGACACAGTTTTGATACGCTTTCGGGCCAATATGCGGGTCACGCGACAGCAGACGCACCATATTGCCAAGTGGGAATCGTATAGATGTTTGCGCCACATCCATCTCGTCCTGCAGAAGGGGGATAGTTTTATAGCCCCGGTGAGCTAGTTTTCGTAAGGGGGGAAAGGAAAAAGCCTATGTTTTGTGTTCCCGTCACTGTGAAGCCGCAGTGACGGAGAGTATATGAACCGGAGGCAATACAGCGGGTATGAGCTGATACAAAAATGAAGGTGAACGGCGAAGAGGAAGAAGAGATGGTATAGAATCAAGACAGAAAAACTATAGATATGGAAGACGAAATCCGAAGCAAGTGGGATGAAGATAAACGCCGAGAAGTGCGCTGTGATAAATACAAGTCCCACGGGCGACCATATCTCTCTAACCCCCTTTTTGAACCTCAAAGCCTATATATAGCCGCCCATTGACTGCATTGCAACCAGTAGGGCTACCGACAATACAGAAAGGCGATGTTCCTTATTGTGAGTTCTGGCGGGAGAAGTCCTACTATTGCAGCGCTTCATCACGCTCGACCCAGTGAGTTCTGGCGGGAGAAGTCCTACTATTGCAGCGCTTCATCACGCTCGACCCAGTGAGTCCATCATCGTTGAGGGAAACCCCCCCTTTATTCCCGCCACCACCACGTAATGCTGTTGTCACCAGTATGATGCTACCGCCGCAATCCTGTCACCGCACTAACCTGTCACTACACTCGCCTGTTGAAATATATATGTGGGCTCTGTGAGGCACAGCATAGTGGCCAATGCAATTAATAAGCTGTAGCCAAATCCGCAGGCGCCTGGTGGCTTTTTTTGTGCGGTATTTCTGCAGTATCTTCGTAGGAGAGCAGGGCCCACCTGCATATATATTTGCGATCTACATGCTCTCCACGATATTGGAATTACTCCTAGAAATTCCTCCGTATATGAAGGCCGCCGACATACCGAGTCGGGAGGCTGTAAAAAAGTTGACAAGCAGTATTATCAGCAGAAATAACCCAAACGCTGTGCTCCGGACTTCGCAAGAACCGCGAACTCTTTCCACACACGAACAATTATAGAGGTGAGATGTAACCTGAGGGCACATCAAAACTTCTTCGGACAAACTACTGGGCCATCGATGAATGCCAATTTTCGGGCAGTCCCGTTAGGGTCGGTATTCCTAGGATACGTATATGGCAACTGATGCGCTGGACGTGATGACAATGGAGGAGCGTCAAGGTCTATTTGATGAGTTTGCAGCGGATCTGGACCATTGTATGGAGCAGATGAGGTTCCGACTTAGGATCAGAGAAACCAACGAGGATCTAGAATCAGAAAGCGGTACTATTAGGATGGGTCCAACTGTTGCTCCACCGCAAATCTGCATTCCTGTCACCACTTCTCACCGTCGTTAGTCCATTCCTGTCACCGCACTCACCCATACATGCGTCTACAAGCCCTGCTGGTGCCGTCAATACCATGAACAATTTCGTGATCAGCTCCCGACCACCTGAGAATCCTACGTAAACCGGGCACCCGCATGGATGGCTAGCGTGTTGCATTGTCCACAGTGCCTTGTCTTGTCTTCCCTTGTCGCTCGAGTGTGATTTATACTCACCTGCCTTCTCCCGGTCCGTCTTCCTCTCCTTGGGCTGAGATGGAGTATCTCCATGGAGGTCAGGGCGATGAGCGTTCAACGTGAAATCAAAGATGGGGGATTTGATGGGAGCATAATTTGAGAAGGCGTAGCTAGGGATAGGAATATAGGAAAAATATTTTTTGACCCCTTTTTATTTTTCTGTAAATTTATTCAATTTGATAATTAAAAACATGTATTTAAATAACTTGCCCTCTTCCATTTCCTTTGCTAATTCAGCTTGAGATATATACTTAATTCACAAAGAGACGACAGCCTTGGGAGATACACCTACGCTTCTTTCACCCACCACCGCCGCTGTCGCTGTAGAGAGAGTCATGGCAATATAAAAGCCCCCCCCTCCATCCACCACAATCCCTACCATGCCAGAGATCTCAACCCGTCTATATACGCCATCTATATTGTTGACACTGAATATTCCATGATCCCCTCGCAACCTCATTAAGGAACACCCCCCAACTTCCCCGCCCCCTTTTTATTTCCCCCACCGCCACCTAAATCCTGTCGTCACTTCTATGGTCCCGCCAAAACCCTATCACCACTCGCCATCCCACCACCACACTCCTGTCACCACCACCCCCGCACCACCATCACCACACGTACGTCCTCCCACCCCATCTCCCTTCCCCCATCTTTCATCCCTCCGCCACACCACGGAGCCCCCCCCCCCACAACAGGACCCCACCACCCTGTCGCCTTTGTTGTTAAATCAGATGACTCTTCTGCCGATTTCACCTGTCACGACTCGAGGGTGTTTATATACCCATCCTTACCCAGCCTCCTCCCCATCTCCCTTCCCTCACCCTCCCCCGCCGACACCACTCCCATTCCCAGAATCTCATCGCTTATCCGTGTCCCCCCAATCCCGGGATGAGATCTGATCTTTCCCAAATCACCAGAGTTAAATTCCACAACACCATCGATCCTTGATCCCCTATCACAGCCAGCCCATGTTTTCGAAGGGATAGACATCACCATCCCAGCCGATTGAGTGACTGAATCTGGGGTTGGGTGGGGGGTAGTTGTATATATTACCCCTCACCTATACTCGCTCATTCAGAAACCCAAAACCATCCCAGTATGGCAAGAAGAACTCAGGTGAGAGCTCCTCCCCGTATCACACAAGCGCATCTACTGGTTCTCCGAGGTTCGAGGTTAATCTTATATCTGATTCTGCGAGAAGGAGAAGATGCACCGTCACAGCACAGCTCTCACTGGCGAGGAGTCCTGTCACATCTCTACCATCCCAACTGGTCGATCGGCTGAAGCTGGGCGGGGGGGTTGTATATATCCCCCTCCCCCATCCGTACCAACTCACCAGATAAACCCATCACCCGATACCAACCAAAAACAAGACGTATGCATCCCGGCTTGTCCTCTCAATACATGTGCCAATTACCAAATAAATCAGAAGCCCCTCATTCCGTTCTCACCAGTGGAGTTCTAGACGACTAGGTGTTGTTAACGATAAGGCGAGACTCACAGTAAGTATTTCCCGTGCAACCGACTGTTTCATTGCGATTGAGTCTTCCAACGATCATGAAAACATCCTTAGGGGGTGCCCTACACCCTATGCTCTACAATGCGAACGTGGTGTCCACCACCCACCACTGAGCTCCCTGCCACCGCGCACCCTTGTCACCGTCACGCCTCCCACCGTCACGCCTCCCACCGTCACGCCTCCCACCGTCACCCCCCCCTCTCTTGCCCCCCCCCTCTCTCGCCCCCCATCTCAGGCGTGAATGAGCCGACATGCCTCCCGCTGCGCACCTCGAGATACACTCCCGTCCACCCACTCATCCCCACCACTTGTCAAGCATAGTGCCTGATAGGATGGTTAATAGATTATCCAGCGCGTCGAGGGGGTTTATATACCACCTCCCCCACCCCTGTAAACCCTGTAAACCTCCAAAGCTTCAATATCACCCCGTCAGGATAGATAGTAGATACCCTCACTCATATCCCGAGCATTGATGATTGATACGACACATTGTTTGTTATTCACTACCTATACAGAATCTTACACTCCCCCAACCCCAACCGATGAAGCTCTATGCAACCGTGGACTGTGTCAGGTGGCTACTGTATCGCTGGTTTGGGGGGTCGTATTGGTGCGGTCGGGGATTGAGAGGTCTGCCGTTGCAACTGCATCCCTCTCTCCACATTCCACGCCTTCCACGCCGCCTTCAGTAGCGGCTTCAGCAGATGCTCCTTCATCCTCATCTTCATCTTCATCCCCACTCTCCTCATCCTCCTCACTCTCCTCAGAACTCGAACCACTCGAGCTCGTATCACTATCCTCCCCCCCATCCCCTCCCTCCTCCTCCCCCTCACTCCCCAACCCCACCCCACCAACCCCTCCCCCCTCGATCTCGAAATTCCCCGGCACACCAGCACCAACAGGAAAAACATACACCCTCGGAAACTCCAACACCACCTTCCCCGCCAACTGTCTCCCCAACCCCTCATCTGCGCGGAGCGGGATCAGCACCGTGGGGCCGGAGGAGCGGGTTAGCGGGCGGTGGAGGTAAAAATTGTACGCCGACGGATTTCGGGGTGGTGGTGGTATTGGTTCACCGTGTTCTGATCCAGCTTTGTCGGTGTCCGACTGCACTTGTCCTTCCGTCGTCGACGCCTCATCACGATCACGTAGCGAGATCTCACCCTCATCCCCAACCCCAGGAGACGTCTTAACCCTCTTCCCCCCCCCCCCATCCCCCTTCTCAGCGACCTCCACAGCGCGCCGCCGCTTCTCTCCTGCTTTCTCTTCGGGCGTCAGCGTCGCGCGCCGTGATTCTTCGAGGAAGGCGGTGTAGGCTTCGCTGAGGGGGGTGGTGGCGAGGATTTTGGAGAGGGGGCCGAGCATGCCTGGGATTGTTGGGGGGTTCGGGATGGTGGTGGTGGTGTTTGTGTTGGAAGTGGTGGCGGAGGTGGAAGTGGTGGATGTGGTGGAAGTGCTGGTGGAAGTGGTGGAAGTGGAAGTGGAGGTAGAAGAAACCCACTCAACCTGCCACACCAAACACCCCCTCTTCCTACTCCAACTCGTCCCATTCGCCTTCCTCCTCCCCATCCCCACCGGCAACCTCTCCCACCTCACCCCCCCCGCCACAACCTCCCTCCCAACCCTCTTCTCCGCCTCCCCCATCCCATCCCCCCACCCCTTCCCCCCCCTCCCCCTCATCTCCCTCCCAAACCCAGGCCCGCCCCTCACCTCCCCCCCGCCAACCAACCCCCCCTCAACAACAACCCTATCGCTCCTCTCCACCCCCCTTTCTATCCCCGACAGGAAATTGAAATCGTGGTCCACACCCGCTGGCGTGGCGAGGTCGCGCATGGGCTTGTAGACTGTTGGGTCGCGGAGGCCGGAGCAGGCGGCGCGCCGCTTGTGGGTCTGGACGCAGGCGAGGCTGCAGGAGCGGAGGGTGCAGCGGGGGCAGGTGTAGAGGGGGGGGCGGAGGTGGCAGGTTGGGCAGAGGGTGTGGAGGGGGGGGTCGGACATGGTGGTTTGGGGTGGCGTGGTGGTGGTGGGTGTTGTGGATGTGGTGGTGGTGTGAGGGTATCTTGAGTGTGTGTTCGTATGTGGATAGCTTGTGGTGGTGGTGGTGTGTATGGCTGTCTTCGTGATGTCGATGCTTCGAATCGTAGCTGGTAGAATCGCGTGTAGTTGTCGCCCAATAGCTCTCTCGTCAAGCCTTCCGTGCTCTTCTTCGTGCTCGATATAGCTTATCTCTATTCGCTGGGGCAATCCTGATCTCTGCTGTTTGCTCAATGGGTATCCTCTCCGCGACGTCGTGACGTTGTGTTGTGTTGTGCTTTGCCGTGTCGTCGCAACTGCCAAAGCCAGGTTCAAGATATCGATCGCAATGGCTGTCCAAAGACCTTCCCCTCTCTTCTCTTCTCAAAAGCAGAGTATACGCCCGAATAGCCTGCTCTAGCGCCAAAAATCCCCAAAGAATAAAGAAACCTCGTGAAGACGCCGCCGTTGGGTTGTACACTTCGTCGTCGTTATCCAACCGCTATACAAACCTCTAATCCTTCGCCTCCAAAAAATTCCCGATAAGAAACACTTTCACTCCTCTTATCGCCTCTTCTCCACCCTATCACGTGACACCGCCCTCCTCCCCCCAAAAAAATTCCCGGGTATTTCTTTCTCCCCTAGTACGTACCGATTCTTGCTTTTGCAGTCCCTTTTCAAAACTCGCGGGTGGTGGAGCGGAGCCCAGAACCACCATCCAAAGCGCGCCGCCCACACGCGTTCTCGGATAACTGCGACGGGCTGCTCCGCTGCTGTTATGGATGAATGTCTCGGCCTGGTGCGATACGCCAATCACGAGGGTGGGTTTACGGGGTACGCTCTGTGATCGGTGAGTTGGTTTACGGAGTGGGAGAGTGGGAATTTGATCAGCATCGGCGTGCTGGGTTTTTTTCTAGTGCTGAGCTGGATGGTGGAGATGGAGCCGGAGATGGATGGGGATTCAGAGGACTAGGGAGTGATGCGCTACTGTACGCACTTAATCTAGCAGTGGAAGCAGAGGACTCGGTTGGTCTGGGTTGGATGTTAGTGTAGTGTAGTGGGCTGGGCTGGGCTGGTGGTGCTGGGCTGAAGAAGGCTCGCTCGCTCGCGACTTTCACCGGACGAGGAGAGTAAGGTGGTGATCCCGGGGGTGTGGGAGTGTTGAGACAGTGTCTTGTAGACCAGCGCTGGAGGGCTGTGATGGGATTGCATCCTTACCTAAGGTAGATTGGGGATGTGGTGGTGAGGGTGTACGAGATGGTTGTTTGGGATGGGGATGCAGGCTGTGAGTGAGACTGCCATGCTGTCGTCGTTGACGTGTCTGTCTCTGTCCCTATGTCTCTGTCTCTGTCTCTCTGTCTCTGTGACTGATGTCTAGGAGATACTCTAACGAACCCCTATCTCGCCAGGCTGGGATATCTAGGTTTCCACGAGAGGGAAGGATGATACGGTGGGCAGTGGTGGTCAGTTATCACCCTCTCCCGTCAGAATTAGAGATTCATCACCTGCATCATCGCTTACTCGTGTCTACATTGCATACTGTTCATACTCACCGTATCCCGTCCGTGTTGGTTTATGCGGTTTCTGCAGCGCTGCCGTCATGTCGAGTTTCCCTCTCTTTCCCTCTCGAAGCCAGGCAAGAGCTGTGTTGTAGCCTACAGTAACCCGCTCGCTGCTGCTGCTGCACAATACCATACCATACCAGATACCCAGAGCAGATACCGACCAGTACACCCGCCGCCCGCCCGCTCGTTCTCGCCCCATCCATCCGTTTCACCACATACCGACCCCACATACCGACCGTGCGCGGTAGCACTCATCCCTCCCTCGCCCATCCCCTCGCCCTGGCCGCCGGCGTAGCTGCAAAGGTACAGTGATAGACATGCAATCTCGGTCTCGGAACTCTGTCTGCTGTAGTACTGTAGTAGTTGGACTCTCTAGGGTTGGTAGGGTAAATTTAGTACAGTAGGGCCCCGATAGGAAGTACACCAAGACCCTGATATCGCTACGACCAGCTATAGGTGTGTGGGACGAGGAAGAGGAAAAAGAAAAGGATCAGCGAGGTACTTGCCGGACGATCAAACGTGGTGCGTTTCCTAGGGGGGTTTGGCACGTGTGTGTGTGTGGTTCAGCTGTTGTGGACGGGAGGTACGGTACGGTGGTGATAGCGAGGTGTGATGTGATGATGTGATGAGTGTGATGAGTGTGATGAGACGGCCTGGTGGTGTTGGTGGTAGTGGTAGGGACGGGGACGAGGGATTTTGGGGGGAGGGTAAGGGGTGAGACGATAAGGAGAGGGATGGCGGGATATAGAGGGAATTGTGCGCTGTGCGTGCTGTGCGTGCTGTGATCGTGTCTGTGCAGTGTGTGTAACTTACGTAGTCTGTGCTGTGCAGTGTCTTTGTATGTAAAAGTGCGTAAGAAGTAAGTAAAACACGTGATTTGATTTCCCAGTATTATAAACCAACGTCGCATCCCATCCCATCCCTCTCCTCGTCTACGGATGGAAAGTTCCCATAAGGGCTCCCCATCACACCCACCATCCCCCATCCAGCCTAGCTCCACGCAATCTCAGGGGATTACTGCACAAAAAAACCAGGCTAGCGCGGCATGGGCACCGCGGCCGGCTCAGGAACGGGCAGGTGGGCAGGGGTGAGGTTGCAGTGGCGCTAGGCTGAATTGGGGATGGGGCGCGGGGATCGGGGGTTTGGTGTGTGGGTGCAGCAGCTGAGTGGGTGGGGAGAGGAGGGCCCTTATAAGTTGTGCTAGGCTAGAGAGGGGAGAAGCAATTTTTGGGGAGGGATCGGGGGATTCGGGTGCGAGGGGAGGCGGCGGGATGGGTAATGTGGGAATATTGGGCAAACGGAATGGTGGTGGCAAACGGACGGGAGATGGCGAGGAGGATGGGGATGGGGATGTCTGAGATGATGGCGGGAGAGAGGCGGGAGAGAGGCAGTGGGAGGGTTTAGGGTGGGTGGAGGGTGGGTGATTTAGTATGGGAGAGGAGGGGGTAGGGCTGTTTATCTGATTATCTAGTTGGCTGTTTAGCTGTTTAGATGGGATAGGAAGAGGAGAGGAGAGGATAGACTGCTAATAACAGTAGAAAACATTGCAACGAAAGGGGTAGACAGACAGATAGATAGACAGACAGAGGAACGAATCCAGGTACGCAACTTCTAGTACGCCAGGGCTGCTCCTGATCCCGTCGTACCTTACAGTGTACAGTACACTACAGTACCAGCCATACACCACACATCTGTACCACCGCACAACACGGGGAATCTCTAGTACTCTAATAGTAGCAGCAGCGGTAGCAGTAGTAATAGTAGTAGCAGTAATAGCAGTAGCTGTAGAAATAGTAGTAGCAGTAGTAATAGTAGTAGCACTGGTAGCAGTCCTTTTGTCTCAACCAAAAGTGCCAGAGACACAGCCAGCCAGCTAGCAGTTACCCCTACAATCCTCTCTGAAGGTAGAGTACTCCCACTAGAACACAAAGTATCTCCGCGTACCCACCTCCCAACCACCGCATATCCACGCTCCTCCACGCTCCTCCGCGCCCCAACCCACCCATGCCCGCTTCACACAATGGTACACTGATCGTAGACTGACTTCCCACTGACCCTAGACTGACCCTCGCCGAGGTACAGAAGGGTACATCCCTCCCTAACCTCTCTACATCCATCCACTCCAGCTTCTCTTGTGACAAGCTATCTCCCTTCCCTCCTCCCCATCCACCCACCAAAGCTCAAAGCTTCCCTCCCTTCCATCCCCCATCAGCCAATCACATTCCACCCACGCACCTCCCACACTGTCCACCCAACGTACCTTTCCCTTACGAGCGAGTTACCCAGGTACTTCGCGGTACCTGCACTCTAATAATCTCTCCTCCACCTACCCCCCCGGTCGTCCTCCTGTAGCACGCCGTCGGTCGTACTGTACCTGGCCTGGCAGAAGAAACCCGTTACAGAAACCTCCTCTCTCCTCCTTCATACCCATCCCTCCCTCTCCTACCTCCTCACCACCACCACTCCAAGAGAGAAGCAAACGAAACCTCACTCACTCACCCAGTGAGCAGGAATCCGCCGATCTGGTGCGTGAAAGAGTGTTGTACGAGAAGTGAACTGCGTTTGCTTGCTGTACCCGTCTTGCCTACTCGCCGGCAACCCTTTCTTCGATCTTTAAAGACTGGACGAGACAAGTCTATTCGCATTCCCTCCGCGCAGTTGATCCTGTCCGTCGTCATCGCCTTCATCACAATCGTTCATCCGATCAATTCCAGCGTCTCAGCTCCCTCCGTCCATCGACACCGTTCCGACCAAGCTCGCGAACCACCACCACCACCGCATCTCTTCTCACCCTCACCACCCCAACAACCACAATGGCTCCCTCCCTCAGCACACACACCTCCTTCGTGCGCCCACGCACCGGCGACCGCGACGGCCGCCCCGGCACCCGCGACCAGACCGACCAATCCCTCGTGATCCCCAGCCGCACCTCCTCGCTGCACTCGCGCATCACCCAGCCCATCCCGTCGACCCTGAACGTCAAGCCGCAGCAGCGCGCTCCCAAGACCCTCACACATGCCTACATGGTGTGCGGCGTCGGGCGCGAGCCCGCGCAGTGGGTGAAGGCACCCGCGCCGGCGCAGGGCAAGATTGGACACATGAAGGGGGCTGTGGGGCAGTTTTGGCTGCCGGAGATTCTGGGGAGTAGTCCGAGGCTGGAGCAGGATAATGAGAATGCTAGGGCGTTGCATTCTGCTATGAGGGTATGTTGACACTTTATTGGGGAGTAATTGATGGATAGAGGCTAATATGACTAGGCTTGCTTCCCTCATGATGTGGAGATTTGCACTGGACGAAGCCAGCCGCATTGCGTGCACCACTCGTTCGTCCTGCAGCAGGACTCCTCGCACACCCTCTACGGTATCGCGCTCAGGGTCTGGTCGAGGGCTGACGAGAAGCGCGCCGAGACCATCAGGGACCTGCGCAAGAGGACGGAATCCGACTTCTACGACTCCGCCGACGAGACATACTGGATCCCATACTGCCTGTCGTTCCTCTCGCGATACCCGCTCTACGACCTGCTCGGCGACTACCTGCGCGGCATGTGGATCCACTGGAACAAGGCCACCAACCTCTTCCACGCCGAAGAGGTCTCGCGCATCCTCAGCTTCCCGGCCCCGCGCCTCAACGACCTCGTCCGCATCGACATGAAGGACTACGCCCTGTGCTACCAGTTCCCCTCCTCGCCCACCGGCTTCCAGAACTTCGCCATGTGGCCCCTGTTCTCCTGCCTGTCCATCCCCAACATCGTGGGCGTCATAGAGGCCGCCCTGTCGCCTACCCGCCGCATCATCTTCGTCAGTCACTACGCCGCCATGCTGACTGTGGCTGCCGAGACGATCCGCTACTGCGTCCGCGTCTACGAGTGGAGCGGTCTCTACGTCCCGGTTGTGCATGCGAGACATGCCACCGAGCTCGTCCAGGAGCCGGGCCCATACATTCTCGGTATCACCGCCGAGTGCAGGACTCTCTTCACCGCGCCCAACGATGCGCTTGTCGTCGATCTGGACCGCAACTTTGTCCTTACTTCCAGCCCGCCTACCGCCCTCAACGCTGGCCAGCGCACCAAGATGGTTAACCGCATGACCCAGGCTCTTAACGGCGACATCACCCCATCTGGTGTTCCCCAGCACCTCAGATCCGCGTATGGTGGTGGCAAGCTCGTCCCGGCTGGCCAGATCATCGTCATGCGCGGTGAGGTCGAGTCGATCCAGGACCCTGAGTGGTGGAACCAGGACTCCATCATGGCGGTCATGGACCACGTCTGCGAGAAGATGGGCAGGAATACCGGCATCAAAGCCGTCTTTGGCGGAGCCGTCAAGAAGCCCCTCATGACCAAGGTGTCGATGCGCCACCTCAACGAGATCGTCCGTGAGCGCAACCAGTACTCGCGCGACGCGCTCGAGGCATGGCAAGACTTTATCAACCTCAAGGGCAGAATGGACACTGAGCTCGGCAAGGTCACCAAGCGCAACAACTTCCTCGTCGAGGAGCTCGAGAGCTGGAAGCAGCAATTCCTCAAGTTCCAGGCCTTTGCCGAACAGCTCACCAAGGAGACCACGGACCTCAAGGCCAAGATCGAGTCGCACAAGCGCGAGGCCCGCCGCCTCACCAGCCTCATCGAGCAGCACAAGGACGACAGCTCGCGCCTCACCGTGCGCCTGTCCGGCACGGAGAAGCAGCGCGACGACGCGCTCGAGGCGCTCGTGCTGCAGCAGGAGATTGCCGAGGAGCTCGAGCGCGAGCGCAAGCGCAACAAGAAGGAGCTGTCGCAGCTGCAGCACACGAACACCACGATCCTGCGCCAGCGCGACGAGGCGCAGCGCGTGGTCCTGCACCTGCGCTCGCTCATCAGCGGGCAGACGCACCATATGGAGCATATTGTCCGTACTCTGGGTAAGGACGAGCTGGCCGAGTATATTGAGAACGGCTACGATGACGAGGACCTCGAGGATATCGCCGAGGAGGGCACCGCATCCGGCTCCCGCGACGCCGCCCCCGACTCGCGCTCCTCCTCGCGCGCCCGCTCCCGCGGCGCCGACGTCAGCCCCGAGATGGAAACGCGCCTGTACAACTCCCCCTCAGCCAGCGCGCGCAACTCGAAGCGTCTGAGCAACATGTCCATCATCGACGTCGCAGACCGCCATCTCCGCGACAAGACCGACGCCATCGCGCACATCATCCGCAACATTAGCGAGCAGTGCGCCGCGGCCGTCGAGGGCCTCCAGCTCGCGCACGACGCCGACGCGGAGGCCGAGGCGATCGCGCGGCAGCAGCGCAGGCTGGCTGCGCAGAGCCGCCACTCCACGGCGTCGGCGGCGAGCGTGAGCGGCCAGAGCGAGGAGGGCGAGGTGGGCGGGAGCGACGCCGACGAGGCATCGCTGCTGCACCCGGGCCGCGCGTCGAGCATCCCGCCCACGCCGGATCTGATCCACAACCGCTCCAGCACGGCGATGTCGATCGCGTCCGTGACCACGACCCCGGAGCGCGGATCAGCGCAGTACTCTGACCTCCCCACGAAGATCGTGGAGGACTCTGATGAGGGGGAGGAATCATCGACCTCTGCGCCGGCGCAGGCGGAGGAGATGCCGGCGAAGGGGCGGCTGCATGAGAGTCTCCTCCATCGGCCGGCGGGGGCGCGCATCAGCGCGCTGGGTGGGCATTGACTCGTTGGGTTTAAACCGCAGCGTCCCTGGAGTGGAGGGGTGGGACGGCCTGATAGCCCGATCTTGAGAGCGGGAACGCTGGAGAGGGAGGGGCGAGGGGGCGAAGGGGGGGGGGAGGGTGGTGGGGGAGGGCGGTTTGAACGTGTGGCTCGTGGTGGTGGTGGTGGTGTGGAGGGTGTGGCGACGGCGACGGCTGTGGCGGTGGGGGGGGGGAAGCAGGCGGTGGTTGTAAGGGAGATTGGTGTGAGAGAGGGGGGCGAGAGGGAGGTGTGGGGGGATAGCCCGACGCTTGCTACGTTCCGGCGCGAGTCGGTGAGGGAGATGCGAGAGAGTGCTCGTGAGCGCCGCTCACGTCGCGAGAGCGGTCTTAGCATCTCCTCTCGTCGCGAGAGCGGGATGTCCATCTCCTCCACCTCTCGTCGCGAGAGCGGGATGAGGAGGGAGTCTAGACGCGAGAGCGTGGCTAGTGTCAAGGAGGGGGGGGAGAGCAGTAGTGGTACCGACACAGTGGGTGGTGGGAGCAGTCCGTCGTCTCCGCCTGCTCCGCCGAATTCGAGTAAGCCGGCGGCGGGGAAGTGGGAGGGTGGGCTGAGACCGCTTAGTCTTGGGACGCAGGAGGTGAGGGCGAGGAGGTGGAGGGATGCTATGGAGGAGTTGAGGAAGATGTAGTGGTGTCGATCCTTTTTTGTGTGTGTGGTTTCATTGACTGTCTGATTGAGGGAGTGGAAGAGGGGGGGAGAAAAAGGGCGTCTTGGGCGTCTATGCAAACTTGTCTTTTCCTTGTCTTTTTTGGTTTCTTCCTGACTTTTGCCTCGCGTTTTATACGGGCAACTTTTTAGTTATTTTAGCGCCGAAGGGTGGCTCTGTTGCTTTTAGCTGTATTTTCCAGATCTCTCCTTGTTTTTTAGTTACTGTATCTTGTTGAGTTGTTTTGATATCTATATCTATCTTTAGTTTAGCTTAGCTTAGCTTAGTTTTTGCTTCTTTTATATCCAAGTTTTTGAGGTTTTAAAGTAGGAAGTAGGAATTTTTATAGCACTGTTACATTACATTACGTTTCAGCTTATTGTCCCATCTTTTAAGCTACAAACCCACCCACGGACAGCAGCAGCAGCAACAGCAGCGGCTAAGTCATCGCTGCCAGAAGTGCCCATCACTCACTCACTCACTAACCACTATCTTCCTCGGCAGGTGTTTCTCATTTCATTGGTTTAAATTGTTTTGAGAGGGAGAAAAGGGGGCGTCGGCTTTTTTGGGTTTGGCTAAGCGTTTTTCTTATTTTTCTTGTTTCTGACCGCGCGAACTTGAGCTTTGCGGGGTTGGTGGTGGTTTGTAGAAGGAAAAATAGGGGGGGAGGAGGACTTTCTTGGGGAATAGGGAAGGTTTATTTCGTGGACTGTGGCTATTTTGTGTGTCTGTGCGTGCGTGTGTATGTGACATTGTATGGTATGTAATCCTGACGTGATAATTCCCTGCTTAGGCTGCCTCTTTGCGTTTTGCTATTTCATCGGTGAGGAGAATCACGATTTCTTTGCGCTTCTTCGCGATTTGTTCGTTCGTCTCCTCAGCGATGTGGTCACAGTAAAGGTAGTCTTCAAAACTAAGGTCGCTCCCCCCCTCCGTTGCCCACCATAACGGCGTGTGGCCGTCTTTATCCTTTGAGTCGGGGTCAACGTCGCTCCTTTGAAGGAGCAGCTGTACTATCGCCTCGTGCAATCGCCCTGCTGCCATTGATAGTGGCGTTCGACCAAACTTATCCTTTGAGTCGACTAGGACACCGTGCTCAAGAAGCAGCATCACAACTCCCTCCTGCCCCGCAATAACTGCCCATGATAGTGGCGTTCGACCATCATTATCTTTTGAGTCGGCTAGGACACCTTGCTTAAGAAGCAGCTTCACAACTACCTCACGCCCGCGCCCAGCTGCCATTGATAGTGGCGTTCGACCAAACTTATCCTTTGAGTCGACTAGGACACCGTGCTCAAGAAGCAGCATCACAACTCCCTCCTGCCCCGCAATAACTGCCCATGATAGTGGCGTTCGACCATCATTATCTTTTGAGTCGGCTAGGACACCTTGCTTAAGAAGCAGCTTCACAACTACCTCACGCCCGCGCCCAGCTGCCCATGATAGCGGCGTTCGACCACTATTATCCTTTGAGTCGGCTATGACATCGTCCTGCTCAAGAAGCAGCTTTACAACTGCCTCCTGGCCCTGCCTAGCTGCCCATGATAGCGGTGTTTGACCATATTTATCCTTTGAGTCGGCTATAACATCGTCTTGCTCAAGAAGCAGCTTTACAATTACCTCCTGGCCCTTCCTAGCTGCCCATAACAGCGGTGTTTGACCACCATTATCCTTTGAGTCAGCTATGACATCGTCTTGCTTAAGAAGCAGCTCTACAACTGCCTTATGCCCTTCCTCTGCTGCCCATGATAGTGGCGTTCGACCATAATTATCCTTTAAGTCGGCTATAACATTGTCTTGCTTAAGAAGCAGCTCTACAACTGCCTCATGCCCGTTCTTCGCTGCCCTTAACAACGGCGTTTTCCCCCATTCATCTTTCGAATCAGCTGCAACGTCGTCGTGTTGGAGCAGCAGCTCCACAACTGCCACATGCCCGTTCTTCGCTGCCCCTGACAACGGCGTTTTACCCCCTTTATCTTTCGAATCAGCTGCAACGTCATCCCGTTGGAGCAGCAGCTCCGCAACTGCCTTATGTCCCATGTTTGCTGCCCACGACAGCGGCGTTCGACCTTTTGAGTCCTGTGCATTTATGTTTATGCAATTTTCATTCCCGTCGCAACAAGTTAGCTCTTGTAATAAGTATGTCAGTTGGAAGAATACCGCAAGGTGTACACCCCTGAGATCTTTTGCCATCTTTTGACTATAGACCCAAAAACCCCTATAATTCGGAGCTAACATTACTTGGCTCGAGCATGCAATTTGCCTCGTGTTGGAGAGAAATGGTAGCGCTAGTCCTTTAATTTGCCCCTGGACGGGGAAAGCATGTTTTCCCCAATATCGAGCAGCGTAGTCTAAGAACGGATTCTGTCCAAGCCTACTCCAAAAGTCTGCCTTGTCGTTGCAGTGACCAGCGCTGAAGGTTTCGAAAGAAATGTAGGTTAGACATGTCGACGCAATTTCCTCCTGGGCTTTAGGATTCCATGTCTCTCGTATACCCATAAAGTATTCTTGAGTAGTGTAGTGAACTAATCGAATGACGTTGCTTTTCTTATCAACTTCAACTAGGCCTGCACAAACGGAGGTTATGTCTTCAATGTCGGGAATATTGTCTTCGTCGAGCTCTAAATCGCCTTCCTCGACAGCAAGGGCATGGCAAAGCTCCGTTGTAGTAAGTTGTCTCTCGGCATAGGTAATCCAAGAAAGGACCGTCTTTGCTCGTTCACGTCTCTTGGGTGGCTGCCTTTCGATCCTCTTAATCGCTTTATCATAGGTTTCGTTTACTGCTGTCGAGCCTCTAGGGAGATTCTTGAGACCTAACCTAATTGCTTTTTTTGTAATTTCATCCTCTAACGAATCTAAATGAAGAGGAGCAAGAAGAAACCTTATTATAGTAAGCTACAGTATTTGAGATGGGACGAACAACTCACATGCGGTCTACTGCCAGAACAATTCCATCTTGTATTTCTGCCTGTAATTCTTTGTCGTTCCGGACGCATTTTGGAAATCGATCTAACCGGCCAATAACGTATTCTTTTACATCTGCCTCATTGGCTTGAATCTCCAACTCTGGGCTCCCTTGAAATAATTTCTCAGTCCCAGAGTTGAAACGGGATGTCACCATTAAGCTTGTGTTGGTACTGGTCTGTCCAGTGCGGATAATAGTAATCAGCTCGCTGCGCATACTGTCGCTGTCCGTGTATTCATCCAGAGCGTCGATAATGACATACACTTCAGTGTAACTGTGAAGAACAGAGTTTAGTGCGGTGCAAATTTCCTCATGGGATGGACGAGTCCCACTGTTAGCATGCTGCTTATACAGAGCCGTAACTACTTCTCCATACAATGGGCGCCCCTGCACCAGCTGTTTGAGAATAGCGGCTACCATTTTTGTTGCAGTCTGCTCTTCTTGTCTGTTGTAGTTGTTGTATATATAGGCAACACCGACATTGTCACCTTGAAAAAGGTTTGCATATATGATCAACCGCGATTGCTGAAATCATGGTCTTTCCAGCTCCAGGAATGCCGGGACAGAACAGGGTTTGCTTTGCTTCCTGAAGAAATTTGGTGAACTCAGGTGATTTCAAGAACCAATTTCCTGTCCCTTCTTGTCTTTTGCTAATGATGTCGGATTGTTGAGCCGGAAAGTTGGTCGACGATAGCCAGCCCATAGCAATGCGATATTGTTCGCTGTCCCCACTCTCCTGCATTGAGTTGACTGTATTTGCAATAACAGTAGTGTCGGCCTTAGTTTCTCGAGACAATGTGCTTCTCCAGTTAGCAAACCTGTTAATAGCTGATGTAAATTTGCTTACAAATGATCCATTTCAATTGCGATTTGGGTGAGTGATTTCAGCCGTTCAATACTCCTGAGTATGTCGGCAACCTCTTTTTTGCAAAGTTTCCAGCTGAGCGCATTGCGAATATTTAATCTACTAGAAGTGGCCGACGTGACTTTTGACTCCAACTTCTCAAGTGCAGACATATACTGAGCAATAGGTCCATTGGCAGCAAAGAGAGCCTGAACCGCCGCATACCAGCCGTCGTTAGATGACACTTCCCCAAGGTGGCACCTTAGGGTTATGAGGAGATGAGAGACGTTTGATATTTCCTTTTCACATTGATCACGATCCTTTGATGCGTCTTTCAAATCGCAAAGACATACGATAATAGCGCTGGTGAGCTTTACAATAGCAATAATGCTTACGCTGATACTGAGTGGATCCATACTCGGAGTTCGAAGGGCTTGGGGTTTCTCCAATAGCTAACAAAGTATTAGAGCAGCAAATCAACCTTGGTAAATGGGAAAAGGACTTCGTACGGTATGGTGCTTTCCTTTCAGTGCAAGGCTGGCTTGCGACGGGCTTTTGCTGGAGAAGATACCGGAATACGAGAACTGCGGACAAATTGTGTGTGGTTTATATAGCTTGGTACTACGAGACAGGAAGCCCAAGAATCAGTACGGTGTAATGAAGAAGTATATCATTTGAACCACTGCACTATCTAATGGGCCAACGCATCGTATTTGTAGGTTGCAATGACGAACCCAACGCCCCAAGGCTGAGGAGCTGAAGTCCAGCCTGTGGCGCGGTTCCTGGTAGCTGCATATGTTGATGCACACCATCGAGCCAATTGGGAGGTAGGTGGTGCGCCTTTGCTCCCAAGCAGCCTGCCTCACCAAGAAGCCTTACGTTACACAGAGAGAGGCCATCATCGCTTGAGCCGTGGCGGGCGGCGAGTACCCGCACCACCAACCGCCGTCAGGGTCGCGCTTATATTTTTTATCTGGCAATCAGTATCAACACCCCACTATCAACATATATACCCCGCCATAACACGACACTGAAGCAGAGCGTCGTCCGTCGCCCTTGTACCACAAAACGCCTTTAATACGGCCAGATTATCTGCTTTCTTCAGCAAAGCACAGCCTTTGTGGCGCAGCTCCTGCGTTTCAACGTCACATGACTCCCAGATAGGTGGACGATGGAAAAGACCAAAGCGCCGCCGCAAGGAGAAGAAGAAGGAAAACAACATGTCAAAGAAGCAGGTGCTGGAGAGGGGATAGTGAGATTATATCTCTCCTCCCCCCCTCAAGACGCAAAAGCTCTGAAAATATGGCTCGAATCCGCTGGCTTCTTCTACCAGGCCGAGAAAATCATTCCCATCCCCTCGTCCCCACCTTCCGCCTCCGCTTCCGCAGAAAGGTCACGCCTACGCATCCCAACTACCATTCTCTTACCCGCCTCCACCTCCGCGGCTGAGGCACGCAAAGCTCTCCCTATAGCGCCTCCGGAATCGGACCTTATGCAGGGGATTAGTATTGTGTTGCTACCCGTCAAGTCCACCAGTAACTCGCTAGAGGAACGGGGTGCGCGAGGCAAAGATACGAATCCCCTCCTCTCGTCGTTCCGGGGGTTCCTCTACCACCCCGCTATCAGTGCACTAGTCAACATAGAAGCAAGAGAAGGATTACTCGCGAGCGTACCGAAGAGATGGACCGTCTACGCACCACTCGTCCTTTTACCGACTGGTAGTCTATCCTCAGAGGCGTGGAAGGGGGTGTTGGAGTATGCCCCGCAGGAGTTGGTGGAGGAGCTGTGGCAAAGTGTTCTGGGCGCTATCGCGCGTGTAGGAGGAGGTGAGAAGGTGACGCATTTGGCGATTAACCATCCCATTCCTGGGAGCAAGGAGGATGAGAATGTTATTCGCGCTCCTTCACATCTACGCATGCTTTTGGGTGACTTTGGCCCCGCTATCTCTGCTGAGAGGTGGGCGCTTGGTCCTGGGTCACCTGGCAAGAAGGCTGGGACTGGTGGGGTAGAGGGTGAGAGCGAAGGGGACGGGGAGGGGAGGATAGGGGAAAGTGATTTTGAAAGGGCATTCTGGGTGCGGACGAGACAGAATGGCATTTTTCAATCCTGGGCCCCACGATGGACGATGTTTAGTCGTGGGAATGTGACTGAGAAGGCGAGGGTCCTCAGCTTCGGCGCTGCGTCGACGTGGTCGAGCAATGAGGAAGACGGGGACGAGGTGCAGATAGCAGTGGATCTATACGCCGGGATCGGGTATTTCACACTCTCCTACCTCTCCCTCGGATACGCAGTGTTGGCGTGGGAGATTAACCCGTTCTCGATTGAAGGCCTACGGCGCGGCGCGGTGGGGAATGGGTTTGAAGTGCTTGTCGTAAAGGGTGAGCCGGATTGGAAAGCTGTAAGGGACGTGGTAAATAGGAAGGGGGTGGTGGTTTTTGCGGAAGATAATGGGGGGGCTTGGGAAAGGTTTCAGGAGGGGTTGCGGGCGCTTGGGGGGCTGGAAAATGGGAGATGGAAGGTGAGACATGCTAATCTGGGCTTGTTACCCTCGTCGAGGATGGGATGGGGTGTTGGGGGAGCGTTTTTGGGGGAGGGTGAGGGGGGTTGGATGCATGTGCATGAGAATATTAAGGAAGGGGGTGAGGAAAAGAAAGAAAGGGGGCGAGAGATTGTTGGGGTTGTGAGGGGGGCTGTTGGTGGTGGTGGAAAGGGGGAAGTAGACGTCGAGGTTAAGAACGTGGCGGTGGTAAAGGGGTTTGGACCCGGGGTTAGGCATGTGGTTTTTGACGTGTGGGTTGGCTCAAAGGGGGAGGTGGGGACCGGACGTGAGGGGTGTTAGTATGTTGAAGCTGGAGCGGCTTCATGGGTTTGTATATAAATTAGATGTTGAGGTAGATAATGGCTGCGAAGCGTAGACAATGAAGAGTGACTGATAGAAGGAGACTGATAGTGAGGAGAACGAATCAAAGAGACAGAATGAAATATAGAAAATGAGTGACGGAAACTGGCGAGACAACACCACTGGTGAGCTTTCTTCCCCACCTCCCGCCACAATAAAATCCACCAACACTCCCCACTTATCCCCACTTAGAGATTGTCGACATTGTAGACTCCGTTTAGGAGTTCTTGCCCAGAGAAGTATAGGAGCAGTATATTTACATATAGTATTTCGATGAAAGGCAGGTAGAGCTAATATTCCTATGAGCTAATATGTCTATGTTAAGGAAAAGACGACAAAGAGAAGGGGAAGAAGAACGGCAACGAGAAATGACTCGAACTGTCTTTAGGTCTATATTTGAGTCTTACGAGGCGAATAGAGTTCTGGGGAAAAGGCATCACAGCCTCAGAAGATGGAAAGGTTCACCATATCGCCTACATTTCGTATCAGGTGTGTACGACTCGAGAAAGCCAGCCCTCTGCCTCGAAGGCTACCCTAAGGGAGAGAAAGAGGAGGAAACTTAAGATAACCAGACGGGGACGACTGGAAGAAGAAGGACGACGACGAGAAGCTCCCCAATATGCTCTCGTACATAGGAGAGCTCTTCAGCGAGCCATTATTACATTGAGCTGCGCGCGCAGCTCCGTCTCAAATCTTTCTCTATATGTTTCGTCTCCGCTTACTTGAGTTTGTTCTCTTCTCAGCTTCAGCTTCCTCGTAGCCCCAGGCATCAAGAAAAGACCCCAGAATTCAAAACCAAACACATTCTATTCCAGCAGTATCTGCATTGTAAAATATACTTATCTTAGCCTTTGACGAAAGAGTCAACACTTAGAGGCTGTTCCTAGGGAAGCACAGCCATTTGCTTAGTGCCTAGAGGCTCAATTAGAAAGGACTTTTCGCTGCTACCAGATCTCCTGACAGCATTTCCTAGGCACACAGAGATGAAGCAGGCGACAAGCAATAGAACACCCCTCTCTCCACAACTCACCTCAACTACCGACCCAGTGCCGACAAACCACTACCTGCAAACTTCCACGCCTCATCCATCTCTCGCGCTCAGACCTGCGCCCAGGCGTAGAAAAATCATCACGTCACCTGTCTGATGTCTTCTCCCCGCAATCCTCGTCTCAATTCCCCTTCCAAGCCCCTCCAAGAACTCACCTCCCAACCCACTTCCACACACACACACAAACTCTCACCCCGCCACCGTCACCAGCCTCCCCCTGCCCCTCTCCCGCCACCACCCCTCCCCCTTCTCCCACCACTGGCCCCTGAAAACGCAACCGAAGCAACGGCCCTATTCCACCCGAGGTTTTCATCCGATCTTTTGTCCCCCTGCCACCCTAAGCCCAGCCACCTAAAGAATGAGAACGGGAGGTCAAAGCTCGCATGGGATATGCAGCTGATCACGCCCCTCTACACATCGCTTAGAGCAGTGCAAGTCAGAGGCGCAGATGGGCTTTATGTGTGGTATGTGATGTGTAGAGTCTTCACCGCGTTGGGCTGGGATGGGGAAGTTGATTTGCGGTGAGGTTAGGTGAGACAAGGCTGGGGGGAAAGGAACGAGGAGAGAGGGAGCGTGCGCTTCTTTCATGACATGAAGTGGGCAGAAACCAAGCATTGGCCCAGCCTAGATGGCAGAAACTCGGCATAAGAAAGCAAAGCACAGGATCGCCTCGTATGCCGTCAAACACCAGATCTGTGCGCACCTTAGCGCACCATCTTGCATCATCACAACCTCCCATCACTTCCTCCATTCTCCATACCAGCGCCTCAGATACAGCACCTATCCCGCCCTCCTGCTCATCTAAGCGTAGTGCCCCGATCGCCCCCTCCGAGCACCACGTGTACACCCGCGTGCTACTGCGCCTGGGCGTGGGTGATGGATAACGGGTTCTAAGGCGGGGAAGGCGGGGTGCGTGCGCGAGCTGGGCGGGGGGCGGGCCGCTTGACCTCGAGGTTTTGGGGTGGTGTGTGTGGGAGATGGGAGATGAGAGGGTGGGCGGTGGAAGGGTGGTGGAGGGAGGGGAGGCGGGGTGTAGATCTGGGGTACTGGAGTAGAAGATTGAGGGGAGACGAGGGGTTGGGATGAGATATTAGGATGAGATATTGAGGTGATGTGAGGGAGAGAGGTGACATGAGAAGGGGGATGGGGAAACTGTGGAGGATAGAGTGCTGGAGACTTAAGATAGAAGGTGGGGACGGTAACGGTGGTGCAGTTGGAGAGAGACTGGAGGAATATGTGATAGGAATAGGTTCTGAAAGAGCGGGAATAGCTCCGAGGATCTGTGTGATGTGAGAGTAGAAATTGAGGCCGCAAAACAGGACACGAGGTGGGGGGTAGGTCCGTTCGCCGGATCGATGAGCGAGGGGCGTGCAGACATCGGGTGCCGCTGCGGGGTCTAGGATTGGAAGGTGATGTGATACATTTGGCTTGTGATAGTATGAAGTAATAAGTGGAAGGGATGAGGCGGCTTGTTTGCCGTTATTATTTGTTAACATGAGGCGGGGTCTGAGAGTGATTGTAGTGTTAGGTGATAGTGGTTGTGATTAGATAGAGGAGGGGTTGTTCGGGGGCAATCGATCTGTCTCCGACATGAGCACGAGCCATAGCAAACGAAACAATCATAGCCCTCAGCGCTGGGATATCAAGTAAGAAAGTCAGTGCTGCTGTAGCTCCCCGCCTCGCCGGCGGACAAATACCGGATCCAGACCGCAAACCTCTCATCATCCTGCCCTGTCCCTACCTTCACCTGTCCCGTTCGCAGCTAATCCCTCACTGCCCCTACCTCTATACTACTATAGCCTCACCCACCACGCACCTCCATACCTACCTGTCCCTACCTCCATACTTTTACCCTATTCTTCCTCTCGCCCTGTCCCTACCTCCACTGCATCTCACCCAGACCCTCGGTTGAACTCACGCACAACACAAGCACCCGGACCCGTTAAATGGAGGTATATAAGATCCCCATATACCTGCACCTACAGCCTCCCCCCTCCCCTGGGCGTCCGAGAGCCGGGCGCGAGTGGGTGTACTACTGTACCTATCCTCCACGTATGGCAGCGAGTTGCGCGGCTGGGTCAGGCTCCTGACAGGATGGCCTGTTTACCAGCCCGTTCACCAGGCTGCCTACCTGCCTCGAAACCTGTAGACCTGCCTGGCTACCCGCCTTGATGCTGGGATGCTGGAGTATATCGGCGTTATTATATAGCGGGGAGGACGGGTGGGATTTGCTCTAGAGGGAGCTGGGGGTCTGCATGGGGAAGCGTCGTGGGGATGGGGGATGGATTGGGATGGATGGATGAGGGAATAGGGTCCAACGGCGTGGCTTGGTGAAGCGCTTTCATCGCTGCGGTATTCCGATTGTATAATCGCGGTATCCAGAACCGAGCATCAAGTGTGTATAAAATTCGGTATGCAAACATCACAACCCTTACACCTAGTGAAACTCTACAGACCGAAGTACTCTATCCGCCCCCAGCACCGATATCCACCCATCGAACGACACCTCCCAGTCTCGAACTTCCATTCCTTCCACAGCCCGCACCGGAAATTGCAACCTACACGCCCTCCTACTCTTCTCGTCCATTTTCCCTCGAAAAGAAAAACACATAACACACGATATGTCCACTAAGTCCACTAAGGCCCCTAGCTCAACGGGCAACCCACGTGGAAAACAAACCCTCCGCCGCCCCCGCCCTCGGTTTCGCCCTTTCCTTCCGACAGCATCTAATCTCCCAAAATCCCCTAATCCGTACACTCGAAACAAACAATGCATCACGTGATTACCCCTTCACAATTACCCGATTGGGAAATTGGACATATTTTTTTTTTGCTTGTTCTTTTTTTAGCTTGGTCGTGTGCGGGATTGGTAAGGGAGAGATTGGAGGGGAGGTGAGGTGTTTGTTTTTTGAGCTGATTGAAAATGGTGGTGGCGGCGCTGGAACTGTCTTTGGTCAGTCAGCTCGGAGCGTATCGCCGACTCGACACATCCCCTCGGCGTCCCATTCTCAAACCCCCTATTTTCCATCTCCCTCCCCCTCCATCCCCCTCCATCCCACCACCACGGCATAAACGACCTGTCTCTCCCCCCTCACCTTGAATCCCGCCACAATGTCACGACATTGTCTCAGCAGACCTGTCTCATCGCCTCAAATCGCCCATGTCTCAGGCATCCTTACTCGCACGCTCACGAAAAACGCCTCACCATCCCATCCATCCCATCCCAACCATCCTATCCTGACAGCACAACTCGCATCTCTCCCGCCGTCCATCCCTATCGGGGGTCAGCGTCGCAGCGCCAACGCAAATCCAGCCCCTATCGCCCTTCTAGGCCGAGAAAACACTACTCTTGCGGCGCGGCGGCTGGATTGGGGTGATGGCGGGTAAGACGGGTTAGTCCAATCGACGATCCAAGGCGCTGGGGCGGGATGCAAGTGCAGTGGTCCGCTGGTACCCTGAGCAGCTGCGTTGCGTTAGGAGTGTTGTGTTGGGGGGCTTGTGCTTGTGCTTGTGCTTTCCAGGTTTGCGATAATGGATATGCATGCATGTTTGTGCTTCCGTAGCGGCCGGTGTGCTTTTTATGACGGCCGCTTTTCTGATATCAGTTGCTGCTACTGGCTGCCACTGGCTACCACTTCTGACACTACTAACACTGCTGAGACTGACACCACTTTCTACAATTACCAATCCAATACTAAGACTACCAACATATGTATGACGGGCCCATCACCTAGATTCCCGCATCGCTCGCTTACACCACCGCGGCAGCCTGCCGTCCTCGTCCCCTTTGGGAACGACTGGACCGCGGATGATGGGTTGTGCAGCCTATGCGGCGCTATGGGAGGTTAGCGCCAGGGGGGAGGAGATGCATAACTCCCCCCTGTTGGATGCACTATCCGTATTGTACTTTAGGATGGGAGAGCTGTAGTTTTTTGCGTACGGGATGTGATGGATGAGCGGGTATGCATTAGTAGGCTGCCGCGGTGGGAAGGGGTGGGTTTGGGGGTGTTAATGCGATAGGGGGGGAGAGGGATGGGCTGGTGGTTGTTGGTACGGATGCTGCTGTGATGGGGTGGAACGGGGGTGCAACTGCTGTTGTTAAAGGGCGGTTGTGACGCTGCGAGGATAGAGGGTAGAGAGAATATGTAGAGGGCGGTATCTTTAGAGGGAATTGGGTGGCTGGATGCGCGAGGAGTGTGACTAGGAATACATGTGGGTACCCGGGTGCTGTGGTATTGCAAAAGTTCACCCGGCGCTGGGACAGAGCGGAGGGGACAGCAGGGTGTCTGTTATAGGGTCGGGTAGAGGATTGTATATCTAGAGTGATTTGTATGGGTGGGAAGGGCGGAGGAGCGACTAGGGATACATGTGGATACCCCGGATGATGGCATTCTCCGCGTAAAGCACACCCGGTGCTGGGACGACAGAGAGAGCAAGAGAGAGAGGGAGAGGGACAGCAGGGTGTCTGTTGTGCTCTGGTTCTACCATAACGGTTCCAGCGGGTGTAGACGCTGGTATCTTTAGAGGGATTTGCGTGGATGGATGGCAGGGAGAGTGACTAGGAATACATGTGAGTACGCGCCTGTTGTGGCATCCAGCCAGCATCGCATCGGCTGTATGTCACAGCTGGGACGGACGCCAGAGACACTGCAGGAAGCAGACGGAAGAGGTAGAGGTACATCTCGGTTGTTAGACCTGTCTGTTTACTAGAGGCAGTTTGTATGTGAATTAGCAAGCAATTGGAGTTTGTGTCTGGTCAATCTGCAGACTATTTCCCCTAATGCACACTGGTGCATGTACCTGTACATTTCCACTCTAGCCTACAGGGTACCTGTACCCATTCCCACTACTAGCAGCACCACTACTCCCACTACTCCCACCCTCCTCCCACCCTGTTCCCACCCTTCTCTATACCCAGGACAGGCACAGGCATAGGCACAGGCACAGGCACAAGGCACTCACTCCCCTTCTCCAACTCCTAATAATCTTAGCTTCCTCTCCTCTCCTCCCTCTCACCACACCCACACCCACCCCTACACCCACTCCCCCTTACCCCCTCTACCCCCCCTATCCCCCCTACCCCCAACCCCCCTGCCACCCTTTCCCACTGCACTCCACATCCACACCCTTCACCCTTCACACCCCTTCCCGCCCGTGTCACACCCATCTTTCTTATCCTCCCCTTCTTTTTCTGAGATTGTCTAAGAGCCAATTTTATCTATCCCCAATCCCAAACAAACATAATTCACACTTTTGCACACAAAGCCTGCTTCATCTCCATCTATCTACACGACTGCAAACGAAACAATCCATATACCCGCCAACCCTAGGGACAACAGCACAGGAAAACACGTCAATACACGTCCACGGCCGTTTTTTTAATTTAATTTAGCGAACGCGTCGTCAACGACCCCCTTCTTCCAACCCGCGAAACCACACCCCAGATACCCACCACCAACGAACCCCGAACTTCCCACCACGACAACATCCTCAAACCCACGCGACCGCGCACGCCCTATGCCGTCGACCTAATAACACGACCCTCGGAGACGAGAAATCCCAGAAGAAAACAAACGAATCCCGCCACATACCCACCGCGCGTTTTGTCGCCGCGATGGCTACCTCTCCGCCGGGGTCGCCGGGCGTGCCTGCGCAGCGGCCGATGAGCGTGCTGATGCGCCCGTCGACGAGGAGTACGAGCCGCCTGAGCATGACGGGGAAGCTTGGGGGTGCAGGGGGGGGAGGGAGTAGAGCGTCGGATGAGGATGGCAAGACGAGTGTGAGAGTTGGTGAGTCGCCTACATTCCGGGGTTATACATGATTGCGGTGGAATTGTCATGGGATTGCCGTGGGACTGTTTCGGATTGCTGTTTGGGAGAGTGCTAACAGTTTGGCAGCAATTCGCGTCAGGCCGCCGCTCCGACCAGAGGACCCTGGATACGAACTGGTCCCGCAACGATTCCAACGATCTATGGTGCAAGTCACATCACCGACGAGCGTCACAATCGACTCCCCACAAGGCCGCAAGCTCTTCGTCTTCGACCGCGTCTTCGGCGAGGATGTCAACCAAGAAGGCGTCTGGGAATACCTCACCGAGAGCGTCAACGCCTTCGTACAAGGTTACAACGTCTCCATGCTCGCCTACGGCCAGTCAGGAGCTGGAAAGTCATATACCATGGGAACATCCGGCCCGGACGATCAGGGCGACATGGATGTCATGGGTGAGTCGACAGGTGCTATTCTCTCTACACCCTCTTTATGGCGATAAACGACCCCGCTGGCCGAATATGCTGACATATCCTAGGTGTGATCCCGCGCGCTGCCGCAGCGCTGTTCGAGAAACTAGAAGGCCCCAAGCCAGCGAGCAATCGCGACTCCATGTCTGCGCTGCGCGCGCCAAAGAGGTACTCTGCGCAGCCGGGCGCGTATGCCGGGAAGCCGGCCGAGAAGAACTGGACGCTGAAGGCGACGTATGTGGAGATTTATAATGAGCAGCTGCGCGATCTGCTGGTGCCGGAGCATGTTCCCATGGCGGAGCGGGGACAGGTCTCGATTCGCGAGGATACAAAGGGTCATATTTTACTTACGGGGCTCCATGCTGTGGATGTTAATTCGGTGGAGGATCTACTTAATGCGTTGAATTTCGGGTCGATGATCAGACAAACGGATTCCACAGCCATCAACGCCAAGTCGTCACGCTCACACGCTGTGTTCAGCTTGAACCTCGTCCAGCGCAAGAGCAGCACCGGTGGTCCGACACCAAAGTCAGAGAAGCGATTCTCGGTCCCGCTAGAGGCCATGACCGGCTCAGAGAGCTGGGTCACAATCGACAGCAAATTCCACTTCGTCGATCTGGCTGGTAGCGAACGTCTCAAGAACACCGGCGCACAGGGCGAGCGAGCCAAGGAGGGAATCTCCATCAACGCCGGCCTCGCCAGCTTAGGCAAGGTCATCTCGCAACTCTCCTCCCGCCAAGCCGGCTCCCACGTCTCCTACCGCGACTCGAAGCTCACCCGCATGCTCCAGGACTCGCTCGGCGGCAACGCAATCACCTACATGGTTGCTTGCGTCACGCCCGCAGAGTTCCATCTCAGCGAGACCCTCAACACCGTCCAGTACGCCCAGCGCGCCCGCGCTATCCAGAGCAAACCCCGCATCCAGCAGGTCTCGGACGAGACGGACAAGCAGGCCCTCATCGACCGCCTCAAGGCCGAGGTCGCCTTCCTGCGCGAGCAGATCCGCAGCTCGGACCGTAATGACAACCCTGCTTCGCATGGGGGCACTTCGAGCGCACGCTCTGATCGCCGCAATGATGCCGAGATTGATCTGCAAAACCAGCTCCTGGATAGCCAGGAGAGCTATAATGCGCTCAGCTCGCGCCACGCCAAGCTCATCTCTGAGATGACCAAGGCGCGCGATACGGAGCTGGCGGAGAATGCGACGAAGGAGGATAATCTCGGTAACCGCGCGACAGAGCGTCTGCAGCGCTCGAATGCGTTTGCGGAGGCTGTTGAGCAGGTCGTTCTCGAGTATGAGGAGACTATCCGCAGTCTGGAGCAATCCTTATCGAGCACGCGCGCGTCGCTGTCGAACACGGAGACTAACCTGCTCGAGCGCGAGACCAAGTGCGCGTACATCGAGACGGTGAACTCGCAGCTTCAGGCCCGTCTGCAGAAGCTGATGGACCGCGAGGCGAGCACGGAGAATTACCTCCATGATCTCGAGATTAAGCTTGATGGGCATACGAGCGGAGAGGAGAAGAACTCGGCTATCGTGGCGGAGCTGAGGAAGGAGATTGCGAGGGTTAGGGAGAATGAGGCCAGCTGCGAGGATTACATATCTACCCTCGAAGAGCGCCTCGCTGAGGCCGACTCCGATGCTGAGGTCATGCGCCGCGAGATCGAGCGTCTCGAGCACGTCGTCGAGCGTCAGCGCAGCCTGGGCAAGCTAGACAAGCTCCTCTATGAACTCGACAGCGTCCGCCAGGGTGAAGCTACAACCGAGACCCCCGCCCCCGTCACCAACGGCAAGGTCCCGCATTCTCGCAACCTAAGCTACGCCAGCCGCCGCGGCCAATCCGAAGTTATCCACGAGCGCGACGAGATCGAAGGCTCCGAGCCCCGCTCCCTCGACGATGACGAGGACGAGGACGAGGACGAAGGACAACGCACCCCCCACGACGTCCCAGCCCTCAGCCCAGACGGCAGCACGCGCTCCGAAGCCGACGGCCCCGTCGACAACGGCGAGCCGCTCGACGCCGACGAGGCATCCACCCCCTCCGACTCACGCGCGCACACCCCCACCCTCCAGCGCAAACCCACCATCGACGTCGTGACCGCCGAGCTGCTCGACCTGCGCATGACGCACGAGTCGACGGTCAGCGAATACGAGAACCTGGCCGCGAAATACGAAGAGGCGCTGCGCGCGCTCGCGGAGCTCCAGGACGTCGTCGAGGAGGGCCGCCAGCCCTACGGCAACGCAAAGAGGGATAGCATGCTCTCGGCCGCGACGCCGGCGCAGACGCGGCCGACGTCTTTTTTAGCCGTTGGAGACTCCGCGGGAGAGGCGCAGTCGAGGTCGCTCTCGTCGGAGTTGTGCTTGGTTGGGGAGTCGCCCTCGTTGATTGCGCATGCGTCTGAGGGCGGGGACGTGGCTGTTGCTGTGCCGAAGGCCGAGGAGGCTTCGGTGGTGGTGCCGGAGGTGGTTGACGAGCAGCCGAGGAGCGTTAGTGTTCAGGATGAGGCTATCGCTGCGGAGGTGGAGAGTCTGCGTGCTCTTGCTGCCGAGCGGGAAGCGGCGCAGCTTGCCCTGGCGGAGAAGTACGCGCAGCTTGAGGAGCAGCATGCCGAGACGCTGGATGTGGTCGAGGAACTCAAGACGGAGGTGCACAGGGCGAAGATGGACAATGCCCCCAAGTCGCCCAAGAACTCCAGCCCCGTCATCCGCCGCAAGTCGAGCCAGGGCCTGATGATCATCGACCGCGCGCACCGCTCCTTCGCGTCGCTGCGTAACATCGCCAGCGAGCACTTCGAGGCGCAGCCGGACGTGATGCAGAATTTCGAGCTTAACCTCAACGCCGCGATGCACGAGCTGCACACGCGCTCCGAGCGCGTGCAGGAGCTCGAGGCCGATATGCAGGGCGTCAAGCGCGAGATGGAGAGTAAGATGTCGATTATCTCGGGCTTGACGAGGGAGAGGAGCAGTATTAGCCAGGCGCCGATTGATATGTCGGCGCTGAGCAGGATGCAGGAGCAGATTATGAGGAGTGAGAATGAGCTGAGGGCGCAGCAGGAAATGCATGCTGCGAGGGAGGCGGAGCTGAGTGAGGAGGTTGAGGGGTTGAGGAGGGCGATTGCGGAGAGTGCGGCGTCTACTCCCACTCCTACGGCTGCGGTTGCTGCTGTTGCAGCTACTGCTGTTGCTTCTACCGCGGCTGCGACTGTGGTTGCGAAGGAGGTGGATGCCGACTCTACGGACCGCTCGATACCTACGGAAGAACAGGATGGAGCTAAGGCGGAGCAAGATGGAGCTAATGCAGAGCGCGAGAGCAGGATCGCAGAACTGGAAGGCGAGCTGAAGAGCTGGGAGGGCAAGCACCAGGATGCGCTCCTGTCGATGCAGGGAAGCGAGAGGCAGTTACTCGACACGATCACGAAGCTCGAGAACCAGATCCAGGCCGTCAAGCGGGACAACGAGGTCGCCTCTGCCGCCGCCGCTGCCGCAGCCGCCACCGCCATCGCAGCAGCAGGAGCAGCCGTCGTCGTCTCGACACGCGACTCCGAGCCCGAGAAGGAGGTCGAGCGCGGCATCCCCGCCGCCGAATTCGAGGCACAGCAAGCACAGCACGAAGAGCGCGTCTCGAGCCTGCAGAAGGAGATTGAGGAGCACCGCTCCGCTGTCCAGGCGAACGCGGTCCAGATCGCTGAGCTGGAGGAGGCGCATGCGCTGACGAAGTCGCAGCTCGCTGATACGGCGAAGGCGCGCGATGTCACTGCCGCGGAGGCGGAGGAGCACAAGGCCCTCGTGTCGAGGCTGGAGGAGCAGATTTCCGCGCATGAGGGCGTGGTTAAGGCACACCAGGATGGGTTGGCTGAACTCCATGCTACGCATGCACGTGAGGTGGAAGAGGTCAGGGAGAGCGGGAAGGGCGAGCAGGAGGTTGCGCTGTCGAATCTGGCAGCGGAGCATCAGATGAGTCTTGAGGCCATGAACAGGGAGCTCATGGATGCGCGTGAGGGCCTCATCAGCGCTGCTGAGAAGGTTGCTGCTGCGCTTGGCGTGGAAGCAAGTGTCGATGCGCTTGAAGATCGGATCGCCGAGTTGGCGACTGCCCATGCTGCGTTGGCTGGCGAGAAGACCCGCGCCGCAGAGATGGAGAGCCATGTCCTTGACTTGTCGTCCATCAACGATAAGGTAATGAAGGAGCTCGAGACGGTCAAGTCCGAGCTCGCCACCCTCCTCTCCACCACCACCGCCGGCGCCACCATCCCCGACGCCACCCACGCAACCGTAAAGGAGCAACTCGAGGTCCTCCGCGCCGAGATGACCGCCCTCGAGACCAAGAACAAGAAGAACTCCCGCCTAGTCGAGGAGCTCGAGGACCAGCTCGCCGCAAACTTCGACCAGCACCAGGCCGCGCACAACCGCCTCAGCACCCTCCAGAGCGAGCGCAACTCCCAGCTCGACGAGGCCAACGCCGCGCGCGCTCGCGTCGAGCAGGAGCTCAACGCCGTGAGGGAGGAGTACGCCGGGCTCCAGGTAAGTAGCCCCCGCAGCTCGCGCGCCCAGGGCGTAGGCAGCTGGTCGGGCGCTGATGCCGTGGCACAGGCGAAGCTGGACGAGATTGCACTCTCCGACAACACGGCCGGCGCGCGCGGGTCCAACAGCAGCAGCTCGACCATCCGCAAGACATCCAGCGTCGCATCGCTGATCCCGTCGCCGCCGCCTGCTGGCCCGTTGCCGCCGCTCCCACACATCAGCATCCCGCCGAACTCGCTGTCGCTGAGCGCGCCGCTGAGCCCGAAGGACGCGACGCTGGCGCTGGCGCAGATGCAGGAGGATCAGGAGGCCAAGATCCGCAGCATCGAGAAGCATCTCAGTGCCGAGAAGCAGCTTACTGCTACGCTCGAGGAGGCGCTGACGGATCTGGAGAGGCAGAGTAATAAGGTCAAGGCGGAGGCGGAGGCGTGGAGGAGACGCGCTATGGAGGCCGAGGCTGCGAAGCGCGGCGGGGAAGAGGCGAAGAGGAAGCTGGAGGAGCAGAGCCGCAAGCTCGAGGAGCAGGTTGCGGAGGCCAAGATTAAGGAGCTCGAGAGGGTGAAGAGCGAGTCCACTGGGACGGAGGCGCGGTGGAGTATCCAGCGCGGGGAGGCGGAGAGGAGGAAGCGCGGCGAGGCGGAGAGGGTGACGAAGCAGTTGGAGGAGCGGATGGGGAAGGTGGCGAGCAAGAAGAAGAAGGGGAGCTTGAACTGCTTCTAGTTCCCCCTCCCACCGCCCGCTTCTTTTCTCGCCCTTCTGACCCCTTCTTTACCCCCTTTTTTTAATGACCCGGAAAGGAGGAGAGGGGGGTTGTATGGATGTACGCGCTTATGTATACACCGGTTTTTTTGTTTTATTTTCTGCGCCTTTTTTTTTATCTTATCTGTTTCACGCTCTGTTCGTCGATGCGCCTGCGAATATATCTATCTGGCTTCGGAGCTGGGGGGGGGGGAACGCTTTTTTTGTTATGTTTTCTTAGCTTTTTGGGGGGGGAGAAGAGAGAGGATAGGATGAATGAAGAATCTTTGTTTCTTGATTATGAGCTTGCCTGATGATGTGAGTGACTCTATGTGGAGATGTTGAGTAGATGGCTGTGACTGTCCAGGGAGTTGTCGAGTATAATCGCTGTTTGAGGAGTACTCAAGTATAGTCACTCTATCAGGAGGTAGTCGAGTATGACGACTGTTCTGCTGCCGCATGCTATCAATGAATACCATCTAACTATCCTCCCCCGGCCTCTTATTCGTTGCAACGGAAACATATTCTCCCTCCCCCTCCACCCCAATCTCATGCCTCACCTCCACCCCCCTCAACGCCACCGCCCGAAACTCAAAGCAATAGTCCGTCCTATACTCATCCTCCGCACCCAAACCCCTCGCCCGCGCCGTGCACGCCCCATCTCCCCCCTTCACCTCCCCAAACACAAGCTCATTATCGCGATACATCATGTCCCCAGGACTGACAACCCATTCACTCAACGTATCCGTCTCTTCGACATAGCGATACACGGAGCGCCGCGACCCCCGCGCCTCTTCCCCGCTTTGCGACGTAAAGCCACCCTCTTCGATATACAGGTACTCTAGATCCACGCCCTTCCTTGTCGGCGCGCGCGGGTGGAACGTACCGGTCCCTACAAATGTGCCGGAGGGAAGACCAGCCCGCTTACTCTCCACCCGCCGCTCAACCAGCCAGCGCCCCTGTAAAGCGCGAAACACAGCACGGGCTCTGAATCTCCCATTTGCGCAATCGTAGACAGTGGCCTCCAAATCCTTCACCGTCGCCACGGCTTCCTCGCGCGCGTCTGTGCTGGCGAGGTAGCGCGCCGGGCTGATAGGCCGGGTCCCGGTGGTGGGAAAGGGGGCGTCGTTTCGTTCGAGCCCGAGCGCGGAGGAGATCTCCTCGAGGTACCCGATGTAATCGCTGAACCAGTACTGTGGGACCTCAGGCCTCCTCTCCCTCATCGCCTGGCGCAGCGATCGGAGCCGTGAGAGGGATTCGTCGGGGTGGTGCGGGACGTCTGCTGTTCCGGACCAGCGGGCTGCGAGGAGTCGCGCTTGCATCTCCATTACGCCCCAGTAGGGACCTTCGTAGAAGCCGATGAAGCCTAGGTCTGGGACGGCGGGGTTGAGCGTTTGGTAGTTTTGTAGGAGGATGGGGAGGCGGGTTGAGGTGCCGTCGTATTCGAGGGCTTGTTTGGTGGCGGGGCTGAGGAAGGAGAGGGCGGCTGTGGGGGTGTAGCCATTGGCGACGACGGAGGCTGCGATGTTGGGGATGGGAGTATCGGTTCTATCGTTGGTAGTCACTATTGCAGTCACTGTGTTGACGTCTTGGTCTTTATACCCACTGACGCGTCCTGCGATGGGGATAATAAGACCCGAGCGCACAAACTCGGCGTAGCTCTCGCTCAAGGTTGCATATGGAGTCGTCTCCTCTGTAGTAACTAATGCCTCCGCGCCGAGATCCTTCTGGTCCCCGGACACACCGTGGATGGCAGTATACCGCGCTGCTGTCACTTCTGGTTCGAGAGGTCCGGAGCTGGATATGATTGGACCTGGTTGGCGCCACTTCAAGTCGTATATTTTGAAGTCGAGCGGCATGAAGGTGTTCGCGTTGTCGCCGGGGACATATGGAGGGACGGCGTAGAGTGGCCGTGGTGTCACATGGTACACTTTCACGCCTTCGAATCTACTGTTCTGAGGGGATGCATTCGGGCTGTACTGTGACGAGGAAAGCTGGAAAGCTATATTGCTAGCAACCTCGCCAGCTGAATTGCCTCCGCCATAAACCAAGATGTTCTGGCCGGTATGAGAGCTTCGATCAATGAAGAGGTCATCTAGCTCTCGAAACTGCGACGTATGAACCTCTTTCACGGTTTTTGCTGGCGGGATCAAACGGCTTGGGATGCTGGGCTTGGAGAAAAATCCAGCGGCGTTTATCACGTAGTCGAAGTATGCTGTTTCCTGCTTCGTGTTTACTTCTGACGAATCTCCTGGCTCGGCTCCATCAGGCTTGGTCTCTGCCACAACCTTCCATCGATGACCATCATCCTCTTCTATTCGATCGGCGCTAACAACGCAGTGTCCAAATTTAAACGTGCTATTCGGCACGTATCTATCTTTATAGAGCTCGAGATATTGTCCCACTTGCGCAGCAGTCGGGAACATTGGTACATCGCTCGCGCCAGTCCGCAAAGATTGCCACGACAAGTCTGAGAACCCAACTGTGAATTTGCTGAGGTTTGTTGGTGTCCGAGGGCTTAGATATCCATCTGACTCTGACCTCTTGGGGAAGGCCCATATGCCTCCAACCTTGTCATCTTTCTCGTAGACTGTGACTTTGAACCCGCGCTGGAGGAATGTTTTGGCTGTGACGAGGCCGCCAGGACCAGAGCCAATGATACACACGGATTTCATCGAATTGGCTAGAATCCTTTTACCTGGTATTCGGGGATGGTTTTCTCATGTAGCTGAATTTGTGCGAGTTTGTGATGTGGCATGGCTGTCAGCCGGTGCGGCAAGCTTCGGATCTACAACGCATGCATGATGATACGGAGTAAGATGCTGGCGGACAGTCCTATGCCGCCCGACAATCTGGATAAGTATTGTGCACAACAGCTAGTGTTTACAGGATCTATGGTTGAAATATCGAAATAAATGCGCTCAATCACTCAAATCTACAATCAATAAGCTAGTTGCCTATAAACAAATACAAGATAATGAAATCTACAATTGCAAGTAACAACCCTTACCTAAGGCAGTCGACAAGGTGAGGTGTTAGCGCCGATAAAATGGCTCGAACGCTGGATAGAGGTCATGATAGTTGAGTTGTGTGGAAAGGCTAGTAGATGAGATGAATAAAGAGGAGAGGTAGACAAATGGGACGAGAGGATAACCATTACATAACCTAGAGGCTTATAATATCTCACGAGACTGTTATAACTCGAGCTATTCACAGCACTTTTAAGTAAAATAAGAGCTCTCAGGGACTCATTAACTCTTAGAGCCTTCTAATTGGCCAGACGCTGAAAAGCCATCACCATTTCACCCCTACTCCCGCAACAATGGTCTTTGATGATTATGATAAAGTCATATTTGATAAATTAGTGATTATGCCTTGAGGCGGCTCACTTTAATCTCGTGAAAGTTAAAAATTATCTCGCGGATATTACCCCTTGCTGGCATTACAAGCCATGGTGCTTCTTCTTCTTCTCTGCTGAGAAGACGTATTTCGCGCGCAGAACATATGGGTCATCCGAAGGCCCGTAGATCTGCTTCTTGCTTCGCTGCCACTCCGGTTGGTTGATGGCATCAATCCAGTCCTGGACCTCCAGGACGATACATCCGTACGCTGGTACAGAGCGTCTGACATCGGTACCCTGGGTGGACTTCACGGGCAGAGAGCCTAGATAGAGCATGTCAGCTTGAATCTCGCAAGCAGTCACTGTTCAGGGTGGGGGGCTCATACTATTATAGTCGTTGCAAGTGTAGATCTGGAATGCCTCCTGCTCGCTGAAAACGTCGATTTGGATGCCGCTCCATGGACTTCCGAGCACAGCTACTGGCTTAGAGCGCCAATCGTATGGGCCATCCTGTCCCCGGTTCACGAGGTAGCAGTTGTCTATCGAGGGTTAATAACATACTAGCGACTTTAATGTAGCCACTCACCATATCCAGTGCAACCTTCGCCGCAGTTACCGACAAGATCAGGGTTCGTGAGATTGGCACCAAGTTGCTTCGGTGCTGACCAGAAGTCGTTCACTGATCCTGGTTTGTTGGGAAGTATCGTTCCGTCCGGAATCAAGATAGAGTCAACTCCAATTCGCTGGCCGGAGTGCGGCAACCACAGTGAATGGTTCAGAATCGTTCCTGTCTCGGGGTTCTGGAAGCCGTCAAGGTTCCAGTATGTGTGGCTGCTAAGCATGATTGGGGTCTTCTTCGTGGTGGAGTGAGCAACCATTGTGATATCCCAAGTCATGTCATTTAGCGTGTAAGTGATATAGCTGATAACTTCTCCAGGGAAGCCTTGGTTGCCATCTTCATCAGTGATGGTGAACGTGATAGAGTTGCTCGTCTGTGCAGAAACATTGAATTCATGGTAATCCCAGCCGTTTGGCCCTCCGTGAAGAGTATTAACTCCATCCGGGTGCTCTGGAGTAGGGTGCTCATTTGGCAGGATGTTGTAGGTAACGCCGTCAATATCAAAAGTAGAGTTCTTGATACGATTGGCATATCGGCCAGGCACTGAACCCCAATGCGAATGTCTGGGGTCTTCCGCATAGTAAGTGGCGTTATCGAAGCCTAGGACAATATCACGCTCACGACCCTCTGCATCTTTGAGGAACAAGTTTGAGATACTAGCTCCATAGGCCACGAATTGAGCTCGGAGACCCTTTGAGGAAATCGTGTATTTCCCATCAGCGTCTGGCCCAAGCCCTGTTGCAGCAGCTGGTGCCAGCAGAGAGGCAAGAAAGAGTAAATTTCTAGGCAGCATCTTGAATGCAAATTGTGATGTTTGGAAAACAGCGGAACGCAGAGTTGGAAGGAAAGACAAACTGAAGGGGGGAAAGAAGGATTATTACTCAAGCTCGGTAGGAGATACACCAGCTAGACTCCAGGAACCAGGGCCCCAGGAATCAGACTGCATTTTGGGAAACCATGGAAGAGCAATTTCGCTGACATCTGGGATGCACTCCGTACCACATTCGGCAAATCTCAATGACGAAATGATCAGCACAAAGGCGGGGAATGAAGCTAACGATTACAGTTCCTTCCCAAACCCCTGGATAGAGCGCAGCTACTGGAGAATGGCCCAGTGGCACAGCACGTCGACGTCTTTAGTCTGCGCTACTCAATTCCTTCGGATCAAAGCTGCCTGTTCAACATGCAAGGTAAACAGGTATTGTCATTCGTGGTTGCAATGTGAAAAGAATTGATCACGCTGCCGCTAACGTTCCATCCACCCCACCGGAGCTGAGGTCGGTCCGCCGTCATTAACCAAACCCCGCACCGGTTCCCCAACAACTAGTGCCGTTTGCTATATCCGTCAAGGTTTAAACCCAAATGCGGTAGAGGCAGATGAAGTACGCCGCTTAAATCTTGCGGAATTATAATATCCGACCACACTCTTCGATTGTGATTACAGGGCTTAGATTAGTAAATGAGGCGAAGAATTGCTCACTAATAAGTTTGAAAGCAGTCTCGTATTTACACTCCAAATTGCCAGTCTTCATAGTGAATTATCACAAGCCCAGACTCTCTCCGTCCGCCTGTCCACAACCCTTCCATAAATTAGACTGCAAAACAATCCTTATAGAAACGTTATAAGCTTTGTGGGTTTACAATTGCCCGTGGAAAATGGTAATTAGTTAGTTGAGGACGAGCCCACGGCAAGCATTTAGCCTAAGTCAAATTTTATTAAGTTATTGTCCCATTACCTCTACATAAAAATCATTTCTGGCCACCCCAGTTCTATACGAACATAAATCAATATCGCAGGGAAGTTAGGTCGTCAAATGAGTACCCTTTTTCTGGGAAATTCAAATCCCACATGTCCGAGCTGGAAGCATTACTGACCCCAGCCGAAAACATTTCTGGAAAAGCCAATCCCGAGAGCTGTATTTCGTCCTCACTACCAAGTGATAACGGAGTGAAAGGCTGATATGCAAAAGCCTCAAGATCAAAAGTAGTCGGCTGCTTCGGCGGCGCAGAAAGACCTGTGATTGTCGCTTGGCTCGACGTCTTCTCAGCAAGCAGGTTTTTAAGACCGGTCCTCGCTGTGGTTGCAATATTCCACGAATATGACATCTCGAGCAGTGCATCATCCAGGACGTACAGGTCCTTTACCAGCGAACCCCGTCTCTCACCATCACAAAAGTCCATCATAGCGAGGATGGCGTCGGCTGCTATGATACCCCCATGTACCAAGTTCAAGGGGACTTTGGTGAGAGTATATTGTGATCGGAAACGTCGCAATATAGAGATAACTATATCAACCGATGCTCCGCAGATATCGACAGCGTCTGAAACGAGCTTTGGTAGATTTGGTGCTTGTGAGTTTTCCCACGATGGTTGAGAATCAAGGAGAAAGGGAAGATTTAGAGAAATTTGGGAGATGTGGTAGAGCATGCTAGTATTCGCGTTAGACTTGGCCCAGACAACGAGATACAGCGATTAACTTACTGTAGAGCTGCAATACTTGGAATTACGGCGTCAGAGCTTGAACCCCAGCGATTCCAACGGAGTTCTCCAGGAAGGGTGCTATGCCAACCCCAAAGTCTTGTGTTTAATTCGCTGATAGCCACCTCAGTCCAGCGACGAGTCGTTGGTTGCTGTGCAGATCCTTTGGATGAGAAATCCCTCGGAAGAAGCATGTCGTGTATTATTTTGGACAGCTCCATTTGTTTTTCTGCCGGCGAAGTTGAATCTGTGAGTGTTTCGGGTTCTTCTAGGTCTAACAAGCCATTTTGTTCCAGCCAATGGTACCAGATAGAGTGTGTCCTGCATGGGTCAGCGAGTTATCATTGTCATTGATACCGAGAAACATTACCTTTCAACCTCTTTACATCCCGTCGATTGAGTCTGTTTGGCAATTACAGGCAACCTGCCTAGCACTTGACTTATCATTCTAGCGGGCGGTTAGTCTTACACGAGAGAAAAATGCACAAACAGGGGCAACTTATCGGATTTATAGCAGCTTGCAAACGTACGCCGTCGAGAGTCAATATCTCGCGGGGTACTCGGGTTTCCGTGACTACTATCGTTTAGTTCTTCGCACATCCTAAATGCGATACCTGGAACTCGTCAGCTTTGCAAGTTATCACATCCAAACTTAAGCGGCCATACCAGAGAGCATCCATGCCTGCGTGAAGTTTCCTTGGCCGATTTGGTAGAAGGAGCAAAGTGTGAGTATCTGAATAGAAGACTCTTGAGGCTCTAATAGTCCTCCTGACTCAAGGCTTCGGACAGCGGCATCGTAGAAACTTCCGGCAAGATCTCTAATCGGCTTTTCCGGAGACAATAAAGCCCCAAGCGCACATATGCTGAATTCTAGACTTCTAGATGAATTTTTGCTGGTATATGAATGGTTCAAGAAGCCCAGCAAGAACTTGTCACGATCAACAAACATGCATTGCGGATAATGCCATCGGAAGAAAAGCGCCACACACTCGGCGATAACATGACCATCCACTTCCGTTTGGACGTCGACATGGGCTGGTTTGTACGGTGTAGGGAAATGTATGGAAGGATGTTCGGCGGCTGATTTTAGAACTTTCGAGTTTCGAAGGCTACTGGGTCCTGGGTAGTTTGCTCGTCCTGCAGGTTGAATCATTAGATTTCTGAAGAAACTGGCTGAGAAACAGAGTGTCTGGCTTACTGTCTTGACTAGGAGCGACCATCCCACCACAGTGGCTTCCATCAGAACTTGGCGATGCAACAGAGCCTGTATCTTGATACGCTGGAGTTGGAGATTCAAATCCGAAATTGACAGCATCATTGTTGGCACCGTGATCAGAGTTCCCAGCTGGGTTTAACTCATGCAAAAGGCTCTCCAATGCACCAACTCTATCCTCCAAAGCATTCACATACTCACGCGAGATTGGCGCACGCTTCATTCCATCGCCTCGAAACTCACACCGCACCCCGGCCGCGGTACAGCGTTGACATGGAGAAGTTCTTGAGCATTTAATCTATAAGAGCTTAGAAAAAGATCACATATGCAGATATGGGGATGAACAGAGGAGTGTTTGTAGGGGATGAAACTTACTTTACGATCTTGACACCGCTTGCACCTGGAATTCCCGAGTCAGCAGCGATACTTGGACACTCTGTCTGCCAGTGATAATGTGTAAACTTACGAGACTCGCCGCCTTTGATCAACCTGCTGTTTATTCATGTTATCTGTTATCTGTTATACTTCAGATATAACGCCTTGCATAAACAACAAAAATTGGCCAAAGGAGAGAATGAAGGAGGAGGAAAGTATCCACGGTGGTGGGAGCTGTGGTCCAGAGCAGCCTTGGCGAAGCTGATCCAATCGCCATATCAATTGCCCAGCACGCAATCAATAATCTATGCACACCCCTCACTGATAACCGACAGATAACAGGGACTCTGTTCAGCTTAGTAAGTCACTATGAAGCATAAACTAGCCAACCAGACTTTTGAAAATAATCAGTCAGTGGACGGTCTAGATAACTAATAACCTCCAAGTTTGGTGAAGTTACAGTCGATGTTTTCGTATCGAACTATTTCTATTATGGTAGTTTTATTTCCGGCATGTATATTTCGTCGTTTGATTTTTGGCTAGTTTATCACCACTAACTAATATCACAGTCTCGCACAATTTCATTAGATGATAACCAGGAAATGAATTCTAAAATTTCAAGGAGAATTATTCATACTGCCACACCTGAAGCTAAGAAAGAGTGATGAAAGCATCGCTAATATCTAACATAAAATCCGAGTAACACTGGTTGGATAATAAAAACACTATGCCGTAGAATATAGTCTTCCAGGCTCGATATCTAATGAACAAATCGAACATTGAGTCGCCGAGAGCCAGTGTCCGTTGTCGTCTCCATATACGCCAACTTCTCCGACTCACTAAGCTTATTCCAACCTCTCTCTTTCGCCTCGTTACGCTTGATGTAGTAAAGCTTCGCCAGAACAAAAATTGCAATGTTGGCGGAGCAGAGGCCAAGGAGCACTTTGTTTCCGGTATAATCTGAGAAATAGTTAGCGCCTTGTAATTTCTATAGCTGGAGAAGTCGTATACACACAGTATGGTTTATCACTATCACGGTAGATGTTTGCGGCGGCGATAGAGCCGAACTGGTAGCTCATGTTGTAAAGTGCAGTTGAGACGGCTCGAGTAGCGACGCTGTTGGCATTTCGGGAGATCATGCCGACTAGGATTGCGTGGGCTATTAAAGTCAGTGGTGTTACATCAATGTTGTTCTAAAGACTTACTATATGGAATTCCGTTAACTCCTGTTAGGAGAGCATATCGTACCCAAGGGCTTGCAGAAACGGGAATAGTGACAAGGCCAACGAAGAACGGGAACATCCAGATGTTACTCCAAGCACTTATCAACATCCTCTCATTAAACTTCTCGCTGACCCAAACAACAACTAAGACCTGGATGAAGGAATTAGCTCGTTTTTCATAGAAAATTATGGCGCGAGATACTTACGTTGACGAAGAAGAGGATAAATCCGGGAATCGCGAGGACGTTGGCTTCGAAAACCGAGTATCCCAAATTCTTCAAAGTCAAAGATAGATAGCTCGCAGTGGGTTGGTAAGGCAGGAATGCAAGAACGCCAAGCTAGTCACTGTTAGCACATCATATCAAAGTCATACCTAGCATAAAACTAACGGTATAAATCGGCCAAAGGTCAACATCTTTCAGCGCCTTCCACAGTCCCTTAAGGTCGACATGCTGCGTGTTATTCATATCTCCCTTTGTAGGGTCGTCGCGTAGAATACGATTTACCAAAATGCCTTCCTCACGGGGAGTGAACCAGCCATCCTTCCCGTTCAACCATGATGCCTTTCCGCGTAATATACGGCTCGTCTCTGTAATACTGGCAGGCATAACGAGGAATGTGATAAGCCCCACAACAATACTCATAAGACCTTCGATAAGGAAGAGCCAGCGCCAGCCTGCCAATCCCGCGATACCTCTCATGGCCAGAATCCCGCCAGCCAATAGCGATCCGATAATCTGAGTCAACGGAATGGCTGTGTAGAAGAACGAGATGCGAACAGGGAGCTCATTGGATTTGTAGAAGTAGGACAGGTATAGAATCATCTCGGGAATAAATCCGCCTTGTGAGAAGCCGAGGACGGCACGCGTGATATAATACCCTGTTCGGTTCTTGATGAGGCACTGGCAGGCACTGATGGTTCCCCAGGTAACAACAGCAAATGGGGTCATGATATCTGGGCCGATTTTCTTTGACAGTAACCCTCCGGGTAGCTCTGCGGCCAGGAAGGTGAAGAAATAGATTGTTTGACCTGGGTCTTGGTTAGTATGGAACAGCTCTATGGGAACTGGGAATAGTGTTACCATTGTTGAAGTCATTAGTGTTCATGCCAAGATCATCAAGCTATAAAGTTGTTAGATAAAGTCTAAGTAGACCGTTTCTTTGTGGGGACCAACTAGATTATCAGAAAGGGCACGATTGATGTTCCTTCTGTTTAAATCAAGACTTGAAAATACTATCCAGACCCAGAGCATGATTCGAAGGTCAAGCTGCGAAGAATGTCAATAACATGTTATAGCAATATGAGAAGAACATACTTTGCGGACTAGACCCTTCTCCTCACTTGCGTCCCATTGAAGGAGTGAGTCGAATCTATGGCGCCCTTCATACTTCGCAGTCTCGTAGACTCTGCTCCAATAGCCTAAGTTCGCAGAATCCGAGAAGATGTGCTGTTCTGTTGAGCCATAGTTTGCATTCTTATGCTCCTTGCCGCCGCCATCAACTTCGTCGTCGGTAATGGAAGCAGATACTGAGCTAGGGTTGGTGTTATTAACCTCAGTATGAGATGGTATGGTAGATTTCTCGTCGGGGTAACTATCCACTGCCATGTTTAGTTGGCGCGTTGGATTCTATCGCTCAATGGCTAGAGCTTGAATTCTCAACAATATTATCATATCAGATACAATGGACTTCAAATGTTTATTATACAAGGCCGTCGTCTGCCAGGCCCTCGTCGAACCCCGCGCCCCTTGAAGCGCCAGGCTTATCTTCACGGCAGTGAACGCGCACTCTCTCAGCGGCGCCAGCGTCAAAAGCACGTACATTCGCAATCAACCCTCCCATATTCGCAATCCGCTGTAACCTTTACTACCTCGTGTTTCAATAAAACGGGCTATCGATAGAAGTTGTTGTTGGAGAATCTGGCTATCACGCCAGTGTGGATCGTCCAGGGCTTGGTTCCGTGTTGGCGGACTTGGACTCCTATCTTAGTAGCGGAGTTGAAGTCCATTAGCGTCGAAAGTTTAAAACCTCCCCATGCTATCGAGTTAATTGGGACTTGGCAGAAACCTTGTCCGTAAATGAGCCAGAGGTTTCCCCACAGTGTTTTCGTGATCGTCTCGTAGGGCTCAGTTCTTGTGCTTGCGTGCCGCCGTGCCGCGTGAAAACCCCACGAAGTAACATGTTAGTACTGAATGTCAGTTGACCGAAGTCTAGGAATAGTTTCGAGTTACAAAGCGCAAGCCAGTTTTGTGCCTCGCAAGCATTTTCTCCCACCTTATCAACGCGGTAGAGTTACCAGCACTTCAGTTTTCATAGAACTTTGTCTCAAGTTTGGAACCCTCAATTGGTTTGAAGTCGGAATGCAACCTATTTAGGTTAGCCCATGGAAAGGCAATGTCACTGAACCCCTATTTTATTGCAATACGATACATTTCAAATGTTTGTTTAAATTCTGGGTATTTCTCTCCTACAAAGATGCATAATATAAAAAAATCTAGCCCGTAGTCATCGACGGCGGTTATTTTTCAGTCGCAGCGGTTGTACGCCCCCATACCAGACACTCTCGGCACAGATTCTGTTGATACTTCTGGCCCAGATGGGCATTTTGCAGTGAGAGATTATCGAGTCCGATTGAGACTCTGTCCACGTGCGAAGAATGCCGAAATAAGAGCGATCACTGTCACAACAGTGGTCGCAATAAAAGTGTATTTTAGTGCTTCATAATACACTTGTCTGGCGATTGCTTGGACGTCAGGAGGTAGGTCTTTAATCACCGTGACGCTGTGCCGAATCTCGTCTAGAATCTAAGACGTGGTTGTCAGCCATGGTAACATTTGGAGTTGGGCATCGTGTCCAGAAACTTACCTTCTCTTTATTGGGTATCCCTTCTAGCGCTGCTGGCAGCCGTGTCGACAGAATGTTCTGAATCAGGGTTGACGAGGCGGCAACTCCCCAGACTGTGCCCACGGAGCGGAATAGATACACCATTGATGTAGCTACAGCTTGGTCGCGGTGTTCGAACGCAGCCAGGAACGTGAACAAGATACTTGGATATGCTATCCCTTGACCAAAATTGGCTGGGAATAGACATACTAGATACTTCCACTTCGAATCATGGAATTTGAATGATGCGACTAGAGCATTCCCCAATATCATAAAGAAACAGCCAGTCCTCACTAGCTCGCTCAGTCGCCCATAACGGGACATGATATAGCCGGCGACTACTCCTCCAACTGGGGTGCCCAGGGACGGAATAACCAGACGCATCCCCGCTTCCGAAGGAGTATCGAGGAGCACAACTTGGAAAAATAGCGGCAGCACGAAGAGAAACTAAGAAGATGTCAGTGATGAGGTCCCAGAGTGGTATTTGTTACTTACAGCATATGCGGCCATCCCAACGCACACATTGCTAATCTGATTCGAGATCGCAAGTGTTCCTCGAAGCATACTCATCGGCATCACAGGGATCGCTTCTGTGCGTGACTCAACAACGACAAAAGCCGCAAGAAGCACCACACTGATGGCCAGAGAAGCAATGACTCTAATATCTGACCAAGGATAATTGTTACCACCCATACTCAATGCTGAAAGCTGAGCCGACAAGCCCAAGACGAGCAGGAAAGCACCGCTCAGATCGATCTGTTTCCATGTCGAAGATTTCGGCTTGATCAGACCCTCTTGATCATTCTCTATAAATGTACTCGAGTGAAGGTCCTTGACGACAAAATACCCAACCACGCAGGCAAAAGCTGAGACGGGCACTTGGCACATAAAACACCATCTCCATCCGATCCTGTCTGCGATGACTCCGCCAAGACTGGCACCACAGATAGACCCGAAGCCGTGTAGGACATTCTGGCAAGCCTGGTACATCCCCCGTTCCCGGAACGGGATCATATCCGAGTTGATAATCGTAGCCATTGTCATAAGTCCGCCGCCGCCGAGCCCGGTCAAGGCGCGCATGAGGTTCAAAGACACCAGATCAGGAGCGAGAGCGCAGCCGAGGCAGCCGACGAGAAACGTCAGTGTGGCGGTGAAAAAACATGCTCGGCGTCCTAGGATGTCGCTGAATCGCCCATATAGCGGTTGAAATGCAGTGGAAGTGACGAGGTAGGATGTAGTAAGCCATGAGATCGTGTTGGCGGCGTTGAATTCTGAGCCGATTACTGCGTATGTTGAGGCCGTGATCGTTCCATCGAAGCCAGAGAGGAAGACATTCGAGAAAATCGCTGCAAATAGTTAGCCTCTGGTGGGTGGCATCTTAAGGTCTGTGTAGGCAATACCGATTTCGATCCAGATGAACCCTGGCGGGGGTTTCCATGTCGAATTCGCGGGGATGGCGATTGCAACATTGCCGAGAAGCGGTTCCTGCTCACGATTTAAGCTTTCGTAGGTATCATGACGGTGATCCATTTGTCCTTTTGGCCCAGCCTCTGAACATGCCAACATGCCCTGGTGTTGAATGGAAGCCCAAAAACGAGTTTCAACTTTAAGAAATTATTTTGGAAGCGCGAAAGGATAGTCGTCAACGACATTCACCGCGACAAGTAGGAAATTGTAAAAAAAAAAAAATCCGAAAAGATACGAAACAAACCTACATCAATCAACTACCCCGGTAATTGATCCTGCCATGCCAACGTGTAAAACGTGTTGCATGCATTAGCCTTGGTGGTTTGATCGTGTTGCGGACAGACGCACGAGGCAAAAGTGGAGAGAAACGGACACGAAGTCCACAAGCGCCGATATCGTCTCCATCACAGATCGTGCTAACGGAGAAGAAGTCCACCCCCATCAATTGCGTCAGAATATCCGCGATGGGATAATTCACATCTCGAGTTTCCAAGAATTTTCTTGGATATGCATGCGTTGTGAAGCACGGAGTCCAAGTCCGTTGGTGAGGCCAATCATGCAGGACCGTCGTGTAGCGGTTTGCGGAGGTAAAGTCCTTGGGAAGTTATCACGTCAAAGCAGATCATTTTGACAAGTGCGCGATTCGGTGATTGATGAGCTTTGGAGATGTGAGCTAACGGGTTTTTTCGACGTGACATGTCGGTCAATGAAGGTATTTAGCTGTGCATCGATGCTCTCAACTCAAATATATTCAACGTGAGCGAACTTTCGTGTCTGTTCTTGCCATTGATTTGAAAACCCGAAGCTCCTATCTTTTAATACTATCCATCTTTCTGGGATAAGTCGAGAGGCTATACCAATGTTAGTATCTATAAGCTTTACCCACCCAAAAAAAAGTTCAGAAGCTGATAAGATTGCATAGCATGAGTCCCACGAAGACAGGGCTGGGGAGCCTGATGAAGCTTGCTCTGGGCTTAGCAACCCTTCCTCTCGTCGCTGCAGACTGGCAATTCAAATCCCGTCCGGATCTTGCCCCGCCAAAGCTCAACATCACCATCCCAGCCACCGCAGATGTTGAGAGTGGTTACATCTTCATTGCACCCTTCGCAGGTTTCCCAGAAGGCACGCGCCACGGACCATTGCAGGCTGCTCCCTACATCTTCACAGATACCGGCGACCTCGTCTGGTCTGGCTTCACATACTTCTCTATTTGGGCCACCAACTTCCAAGCCGGGCGGTACCAAGGGAAGGATGTCTTGTTCAGCTTCGAGGGGAGCCACAATGCGGCGTACGGACATGGACATGGCCACACGACATTCCTGGACCAGAACTACAACACCATCAGAGAGCTGCGTGCAGGCAACCATAGGTTGACTGATAAGCACGAGTTTATCATTATCAATGAGAAGACTGCGCTGATCCAGATCTACCACCCTGTGCCGTATGATCTGTCTCCATACGGAGGATCCCCTGAGCAGCAGTGGATTGTCGACGCTAGATTCCAAGGTAAGACTCCAGTCACAGCAATCAAGAATCCAAACTGACGATTCTAGAACTCGACATCGAGTCTGGCGAAGTTCTCTTCGAATGGAGCAGTCTCGAGCACGTCGACCCCTCGGAAGCCTTCCTCCCTCTCAACCCCGGCCAAGCCGGCAGCGGCTACAACTCCTCCGACGCCTGGGACTACTTCCACATCAACAGCGTCGACAAGGACGACGAGGGCAACTACCTCATCTCCGCCCGCGACGCCAACGCCGCCTACAAGATCGACGGCCGCACCAGCGAAATCCTCTGGCAGCTCAGCGGCAAGTCCACCGACTTCAAGCTCGGAGAGGGCGTCGAGTTCGCCTTCCAACACCACGCACGCTACCTGAGCCGCTCCGAGGACGGCAAGAAGGAGGTCATTTCCATTTACGATAACTCGGCTCACGGGACTGAGAACGGTCGTGGCGGCGAGGTGCACTTCAACGCCACGTCGGCGGGGAAGATCATCGAGGTCGACACGGAGAACTGGACCGCTACGCTGGTGCAGGGTTTCTACCCACCTGATGACCTGCTGTCCAAGTCGCAGGGCTCGACGCAGGTCCAGCCCAACGGCAACGTGCTTGTCAACTGGGGTTCTGAGGGAGCTATTACGGAGTACAAGCCGAATGGAGAGCCGATCTTCCACTTCTACATGGACTCTGGCAGCTTGGGCGAGGGCGTAGAGAACTACCGTGGGTTCAGATACAACTGGACAGGTATCCCACACGAGGCACCGGCGGTTGTGGCGCTCAAGGATGATGACGAGGGACAGACAAGCATATATGTTTCATGGAATGGCGACACCGAGACGAAGAACTGGCGCTTTTACGAGATTTACGCGAACGGGAAGCGTGAGCTCCTTGGGACGGCAGAGCGTAAGAGCTTCGAGACAGTGCTTACCATTGAGCGTACTGGGATCAAGAATGTCCAGGTTGTGGCTCTGGGCGCCGAGGGGCAGAAGTTGGTTGAGTCGTCTGTTGTCAAGCCGGATATCTTGATTCAGGAGTATAAGGCTGGCGATAGTGTCAAGAATGTTAAGAGCAGCAAGGGAAGTAAGGGCAGCAAGAGCAGCGCTAAGATTGAGAAGCCATGCGGCGGAGGTTTCATGGGTTGGTTGATGTTCAAGGGGCAGAAGGTTATCAGACCTGAAGACTTGTAGTTTTGTGTTTGGATGCTGGGTTTATGTAGTAGCTATGCCAAGAATTTGATACCATCAGTTAGCTGGCCAAGTTCTGATGTCGCTCCGTGATACTACAGTCCCTCTGGTCGGTGGCAGGAGCGTGGGAGTCTGGTAATCGGGATATAGGAGTAACGTTTCAATTTCGACATTTGCCCTCCGAAAACCCTCTATAATAGACAGTGTGGCCGCCAAGTTCTGATGTTGCTATGTTATGTAACAGTCGCTCACGAGGAGATATATATCCATGGTAGATAGCGTAACCTCCCCGCGTTCCCCGCAAACAACAAGTGTGGACGGACCAACGCCAGACCACCATGTCAGTCTTGTCGTCGTATAGCGGATCCTTTGTCGATGCCGCCTGCCCAATCAACACCTCGACGCCGTCGGCCTGGGTAACTCCGACGCGCATCCAGCGTCCAGTTTCAGGGTCCCTCACCTCGGGTCTATGCGGGGTACTCGGCGCGGTACTCGGCGCGGTACCTCACCGGCTACCACGACCGCACGCGACACTAAAGTACCTTCTTTCTTTTTCCTGGTATCCAACAACCTCTTGCCTGTATATATTGGACTGCACTGTACTGTACATAGCAGGCCATATCCATAAGCAGCGAGAATCGATCCTCTCGTGCACCTGTACTTGCAGGATTTACGCACCACCTGGTTAATTACGGTAGCTATCGGCCCGCGAGGCTGTTTGGCTCATTCTCCCCTCACGGGCGACGTGTTGACGACGACGAGCATACCGACGAACTGAACCACGAAAGTCTGAGATGATAGCGCCGACTTCGCCGAGGAGAGTTTGATACAGCAGAGTGCAGCTGCAGGATTGTTGCTCTGTGACGCCGGCTTCGTCAGACTGCTATGCGAGTGAATAGCTTCCTGGGAACAGCTTGATACCTTGGTGGCCGCGCTGCCGTATAGACTGTAGTCGACAAAGAAGAAACACAACTCTCCACTCCAACCCAACTCAGATAAGAAGGTAAGCACATGGAAAAACTGCCACTGGGGCTATTCTAACTTCCATCAGTAGTAGATACTCACAGAAACCCTCAAAATCTCCACTCAACCCAATAAGTCGCTTTCTACATGACCAAAGACACTCAAACGGCCCGCTCATAAGAAACTACTCGACTCCCACCACTGACTACGACCAAACTCCTTTTTCAGCTTAAATATAGAAGCTCACGCCCCCCTACTGCAGCCATGATAACCCCATCCACAAGGCTCTGTGGGGCCTTGGCCAACCACACAGTATGGCTCTCCCAGCCCACAGTTACAACCCTCAACCGCTCCAAGAGCCGCCTCTACCACTCCACAGCACGTCTCCGCGAGGAGAAGAAGCCCTCCGAGCCCGGGCCTGAGCCCGAGACCCCAATTAAATCTATACCCTACTCCGAGCTCACCATCGGTGTCCCCACCGAAGTCTTCCCCGGCGAGCGTCGTGTCGCCATGACCCCCGCCAACGCCGCGCTCCTCCTCAAGAAGGGATTCAAGCGCGTCATGGTCGAGCACGGAGCCGGCTTTGAAGCCCAGTTTCCCATCCACGACTACGAGGCCGCCGGGGCAACCATCGCCAACTCCCGTAACGTCTGGACTGAGAGTGATATCGTGCTCAAGGTTCGCCCGCCCCGCTTGACGGCAGGGAACCCGACTTGGGCGAACGAGGAGCCCCAGTTTACGAGCCACGTGAACAATTTCGTGGATGGGTTCAAGCCAGGATCGACCATCATCTCGATGCTGCAGCCGGGTCTGGATCGTAATAAGCCGGTCGTGGATATGATGGCCAAGAAGGGGCTGACGTCGTTTGCGATGGATATGATTCCGCGTATCTCGAGGGCGCAGACATTTGATGCGCTGAGCTCCATGGCGAATATTGCCGGTTATAAGGCAGTGTTGGAAGCTTCAAATCACTTTGGCCGATTTATGACTGGGCAGACGACTGCGGCGGGGAAGATCCCGCCTTGTAAGGTGCTGGTTATTGGAGCTGGCGTTGCTGGACTCAGTGCTATTGTTACGGTAAGCAGTTAGCTGTGGTTCGTTATGGGGACAACTCTGACATACGCAGGCTCGCCGCATGGGCGCCATTGTCCGTGGCTTCGACACACGCAGTGCTGCTCGCGAGCAGGTCCAATCGCTCGGAGCAGAGTTTATCGAGGTCGATATGGAAGAAGAAGGCTCTGGAGGTGGTGGCTATGCCAAAGTCATGTCGAAGGAATTTATCGCGGCGGAGATGAAACTCTTCCTCGAGCAGTGCAAGGAGGTTGACATTGTCATCACGACTGCGCTGATTCCTGGCAAGCTGGCTCCGACCCTGATTACCGAAGAGGTTTGTCAATCCTGCATTGCGGTTTCTGTAGATTACAGCTGACATTTTGTAGATGGTTTCCGCGATGAAGCCTGGCTCTGTCGTTGTTGATTTGGCTGCCGAGGCCGGCGGTAACTGCGAGATCACTGTACCAGGCGAACTGGTCTCTCACAAAGGCGTGACTGTGATTGGTACGCTCTCATCTACTGGTTCACTGCATAGACACTAACGTGTAAAAGGTTATACCGACTTCCCATCTCGCCTCCCGACACAATCATCCACGTTGTACTCCAACAATATCACTAAATTCCTACTATCCATGTCACCCAAGGAAAAGCACTTCGGTATCGACCTGAATGACGAAGTAGTCCGCCGCTCTATCGTCACCTACAACGGCGAATTCCTCCCCGCTCTGCCTCCCCTCGCGCCGCCTCCCGCACCCGCACCAAAGGCAGCCGAGGTCAAGGAAGAAGTCCTAGCTTTGACCCCATGGCAAAAAGCTTCTCGCGAAGTCATGACTGTCACTGGCGGCATGGGCGCCGTTCTCGCTCTCGGAAAACTCACCGGGCCCCTCTTCATGGGCAACCTCTTCACGTTCTCTCTCGCTGGTCTAATCGGCTACCGCGTCGTCTGGGGTGTCGCTCCGGCCTTGCACTCCCCGCTCATGAGCGTCACCAACGCCATCTCAGGAATGGTTGGTGTCGGTGGCTTCTTCATCATGGGCGGTGGCTACTTCCCCGAGACGATCCCACAATTCCTCGGCGCGGTCTCTGTGCTCCTTGCTTTCGTCAATGTTAGCGGTGGCTTCGTCATTACGAAGCGCATGCTTGACATGTTCCGTCGCAAGACTGATCCCAAGGAGTACCCATGGCTTTACGCGATTCCCGGTATACTCTTTGGTGGTGGTTATATTGCTGCTGCTTCGACTGGTATGGCTGGACTCGTCCAGGCTGGGTACTTGGCTAGCTCCATGCTTTGTATTGGATCCCTCTCTGGGCTTGCGTCGCAAGCGACCGCTCGCTCGGGTAACCTCCTTGGTATCCTCGGTGTAGGGTCCGGAATTCTCGCCTCTCTCGCAGCCTGCGGCTTCACCACCCCACAGCTGATTCAAGTTCTCGCCATCGCTGGTCTAGGTTCTGGAATTGGAGGAGTAGTCGGACGACGCATCACCGCGACGGAGCTCCCCCAGACAGTAGCTGCACTGCACTCTGTCGTAGGTCTCGCTGCCGTCCTCACCTCCATCGGCTCTGTTATGGCCTCTGTGGGTGGTGATCACATTTCGATGCTCCACATGGTTACCGGGTACCTTGGTGTGCTGATTGGTGGTGTCACTTTTACTGGGTCTATCGTGGCTTTCCTCAAGCTCGCTGGTCGCATGTCTTCCAAGCCAACAATCCTACCTGGCAGACACCTCATCAATGGCGGCATGCTCGCCCTGAACGCCGCAACAATGGGTGCCTTTGTCACAATGGCCCCAGGTGCCCCGGCGGTTGCCGCTATGTGCCTCAGTGGAAGCGCCATCCTCTCCTTCGCCAAAGGATGGACAACTACTGCCGCCATCGGTGGTGCCGATATGCCCGTCGTCATCACCGTCCTCAACGCCTACTCCGGCTTCGCCCTCGTAGCCGAAGGTTTCATGTTGGGCAACCCCCTCCTCACCAGCGTCGGGTCCCTCATCGGAGTTTCTGGTAGCATCCTCTCATACATCATGTGCAAAGCCATGAACCGGTCGCTAACCAACGTCCTTTTCGGCGGCATCGCCGCGCCCACCGCGCGCACCGACTACAAACTCGAGGGCGAACTAACCACCACCACAGTCGACGAAGTCGCGACGAAGCTCCTCGAAGCCGAGAGCGTCATCATCGTCGTCGGCTACGGCATGGCGGTCGCCAAAGCCCAATACGCGATCGCGGAGTTCACGGCGCTGCTGCGCGCTCGCGGCGCCACCGTCCGCTTCGCCATCCACCCCGTCGCCGGGCGCATGCCGGGCCAGTGCAACGTCCTGCTCGCCGAGGCGAGCGTGCCGTACGACGTCGTGCTGGAGATGGACGAGATCAACGACGATTTCAGCGACACGGATCTGACGATTGTGATTGGGGCGAATGACACGGTCAATCCGATTGCGCTCGAGAAGGATAGTCCGATTGCGGGCATGCCAGTGCTGCATGCGTGGAAGAGCCGCAATACGATTGTGATGAAGAGGGGCATGGGGAGTGGGTATGCGGATGTGCCGAATCCGATGTTTTATAAGCCGAATAACCGCATGTTGTTTGGGGATGCGAAGACGAGCTGTGACGCTATCGTTGCGGCTGTGAAGGCTGGGGTGGACTTGAAGTAGATGGAGACCGAATGTCTATATTGAGGGTTTGGTACTGAGCTAGGGAGTTTGAATGTAGATAGCTCGACGCATATTTTTTTTATAGCATTATACAGTTTGATTCAATTTCTACTGCTTCTCTGGATATATACTCTGACTGTGTTGTTTGAGGAGCTACGTTTACTACCTCGCACGGAGGACCTAAGACCCCGTGCCAAAATTCCAGTCACTCATGTTACAGCCCAAGTTCACGTTGGGCATATCTTCGAGCCATGAACTATCATCCTGAAAGATATCCATGTTAGGACCTGTCGATTCAAATGCTGTAAATATATCGTTTGGTGCTTCGCCTGGCGAATTGGTGAAGCTCTGCCTGCTTGTCCAGAATGGTAATGCTGGGCATCGACCGGGTTTTGGCCGTTTATTACAAGGCTTAGGTTCGCCCTCGAACGACGTCCCATGGACGGGCTCCCCATCAATCGAGCTCACAGTCTGAGGTAGTTTCTTGAGCCGTTCATAAGAAGCCTTGACATGTGCGAATATGGGTCCCATCAGCGAGTACAGATCCCGACCAGCAGGAGCTTCCATAGTCGAACCAGTAATGCTTTGCATACGGTAGCAAAGCAGGTCGAGGTATATCTCTAATCTGACTTTATCTCTGGCAACACACACGTCCCAGAGAGGGAGCTGCGGAGTGCCTATTGATAAAACATAGAGAATATAGATGCTGCCAATCAGGCCCCACCACTGAGGCACTGCAAGCTTTGGATACTCGGAGAGGGAGAATGAAAGAAATGTCTCTACAAAGCATTTCGAGGATGCAAGGCAGGCCATCATCACGTCGAGCTGACTTGACGTGGAGGCCACATCCTCGCCACCTAGCCTCTCTTTATTCACCATACCTTTACTCAAGATGCCCATTTCGTAGGCATGCACTTTTGTAAGATGAGATGCTAAGCTTATAGGCAAGCAATCCGAAAGCTCATCCACTAGCGCTTCATCTATCTTTGCTTGGAACGTCCTTAGATGCGTTTGGACTTGTTCTAAGCTAGACGAGCTCGAGTAGTTATGATTGGCGGGGAGGAGTAAATCTTGAAATTCGTCACCGAGTCTCTGGGTCTGAAGAAGCGGCAGGATAAGAGTATCCGTCTCGTATTCTGGGTCTTTTGATAGAGATTGAGCGCATTGCATCATGTACTCCGTATAGTGAATGCTATTTGGTTTCCGCCATACCCACGCCGAGGCCGAGGAGAGGTAGTAACACCCAATATACACTCTTCGAGCAGCTCTACTAAAAAACATATCATCTGGCGCCCCTTCGGATAAACAGTGATGATCTAGTTGCAACCCAACCTTCCTAGAACTTGCCTCACAAGGCCCGATATCAAGCCCCATATCGATACACATGCTAACGCCAACATGGAGCAGCTGGTTGAAGAGTCTTTTCTTCGGGATGTGGAAAAAGTGTTCCCAAGTGAGATAGATAAGAATAGCTTGCAGCAGGTCAATGCTCTTCTCTCCTTCGATCATGACTGTCCTCAGCAGCCGTTCGCGGAGGCTTCTCTCGAGCGTACTCTGCAATTCTGGGCTCTCGCGGGATGATACAGCAAGAATCGCGTGTAGAAGGAACGGTTGGTCTTGCCTTAGCGACTCAGTTGTTGCCCCTTCGGGTATCACAACGAATGGGGAGTATTCGCACATTTGCCGGTACTTCAATATGTACGCATTGGCAGTGTCCGTGGTAAGAATACCGCATCCTAAGAGCTGTTCAATAATGTGGTCGTCCTGATCAACAGAACCACCGTCCGCTATCTGGGTACCCGAGGAGCTGGATGCGAATGGTGCAGCGTAGCTGCTCAGACTCGGATTTTCCGGACTTAGATTCTCAGAAGACGACCCCTGAAGGGACTGGAGCTGGGCGTTGCTCGCCTCTAGCTGCTTGGCCAAATCAGATAGCTTTGCCTCTAAGGCCTCGACAGTAGTGTGTCCATCCGTCGCCTTCCGCTTCTTGCGCTGCTTTAGCTCCTCGAATATACAGCATGCACCTGACCTCTGGCATTTCTGGCAAATATTTCCGCCGCCTGGACATGGCAGGCACCTTACTTTGAGGTCGCGACAGGGCTTGCACGCACGTTCTGTCTTTCTGGGCTTACTCGGGCTGTTATCCATGATGCCAGCCAAGTAGTAAGGTTGTGTGCATTGAACAATTATCAATTAATGCATTTTTTTTTGTAGGTAAACGACCATGCGAGAAGCTCTTTTCGGGCTTCTTCCGGGGTCTACGCGGCATTCGAATCGTCGCTTAAATTTCTGGCCGGTCAGCGCCTGCTCTCAGAAATCAGGCGCTGAACATGCTGGTCCTGGCTAAATTAGGTTCGGGGCAGTCTAGGCCGTGTATATGGCTTGGCATCTATTGGTAGGGCCGAACACAACGAGTCTAAATATCACATAGCTCCCACTGCCAGTGGACGATCCGGAAGGAATACCTGCATTTGTGAATATACCTCCGCACAGGCGTGCGAACTGCCACGGCGATCTTTCTTCTTTTATAACTCTTGCAGCAATGACATAGGCGAACACCTGGGGAATGAGGGGCACCCCCATATGCCAGTGAGAACAGTGGCTGATCTTGAATCCTTCGAGGATGACCGATCCTGGCAACCCCGCGATTCGCTCGTGGATGGTCGTACAACGTTGCGCCATAACCGTTGAAGCTGCATTGAAGCTGCAATGTGAGAGAGTGCGGGGTCAAAAGGCTGTTCTTCGGAGGTCAAATTGCACAAATTTGGTCCCCGAAGATCTACCTGTTGACTACAGATCCAGTATAACGTTAGATTCTCTGGTTCCACCTTGTAAGGTATCACTGCCGAGCTAGAAATCAACTTGGCATGTATTGCGAGGCAAAGCTTCGCTCTCGGGTGAGTGGGGTAAGTGTCTCGGAGGAGCGTGTAGAGTGGGGAGCCCTGTCTTAGCCCGCGTCTTCCTAAGACATATGTCGAAGGAAGAAGGCTACCGCGTGTGTCCGGGTATTGCCATATTTCCGGACACTCCGGCCTGCCTCTTTCATTTTGTGATCTGCAATATCATCCTGGTGAGATGGTGTCACTCGCGATGTCGGGGAAGGAGCTACCCTTGGCTGCTTACACCTTGGCTGCTTGCTGCGAACAGGATGACAGAGACATTCACTGCGGACTCAAGTGAGATCTACTCCTCTTAAAAGGTTGGTCCTGGACGCACAAGTATATTTCTTCTTCTCACTTCTTACTGTCTTTATCTCTCCGACAAGATTAACGCCCCTTTGTTTTGAAGCTGCTATCGTTTTCCTATACTTGCTACTGGCAAGATGCATCTTATAACCGTCCTTCTTTTGCCGCTTTTAGCGGATGCTGCCCTGGCACGCAGCCTTGGAGAGGAATTCCGGAAACCCAACGTTAACCGGGCCGTTTCGTATGCCGTGAAGGAACCACCGTTGACAACGGACTGGACGTACAAGGTTGGCACCAACCCTTGGCCCGAATATCCTAGACCTCAGCTCGAGCGCTCTGAATGGCAAAATCTGAATGGAATCTGGAAATATCAAGATGCTGCCAGTTTAGACTCTGTCAAAACCCCTCCATTCGGCCAAGAGTTGGCCCAAGAGGTCTTGATTCCATCTTGCCTTGAGAGTGGCCTTTCTGGAATCCTAGGCAGCAACACGCTATATTCGTGGTTCTCTACCTCGTTCAACGTCCCATCATCTTGGTCTGGACAGCAGCTCCTACTCAACTTTGGTGCAGTGGACTATGAAGCCACTATATTTGTCAACGGCCAAGAAGCTGGTTTCAACCGCGGAGGTTACGCTCGCTTTACCGTGGATGTAACGAAATTCGTATCCCATGATGGAGAAAACGAGTTGTATGTAACGATTTGTTTCTATTTTGTGCAAAATCTTTGGCGACTAACGCTTCTGAAATGTAAATAGGCTCGTTTTTGTGCATGACCCGACTGACAGTGACGGGGTTGTGATTCCAATTGGAAAACAGACGCTCCGTCCCAGTCACATTTTCTACACTCCCTGCAGTGGAATCTGGCAAAGTGTGTGGATTGAGCCAGCCGCGGCAAACTATATCACTCAGCTTGATTTAGATGCTAATATGGACGGTCAAGGTGAGATAGCCCGTTGGGTGTCTCTGCTATATGAGCTAACGCATCTGTACAATTAGTCAGTGCCACAGTCCACAGTTCCAATGGAAAGAGGACGGCAGTTACAGTTACTGTGTCTGACAGTGGAACAAATAAAACCGTAGCCTCTTACAAAGGTTTCTCGGATTCTCCATTTCAGTTTACCGTCTCCTCGCCCAATCTATGGTCCCCAGACTCCCCAACTCTTTACAATATCGCAGTCAAAATGGGCAAAGATGAAATTACGAGCTATACTGGATTCAGGACGATTTCCAAAGACAAAGTTAACGGGGTCGTTCGACCTGTTCTAAACGGAGAATCGGTTTTCATGTTCGGAACCTTAGACCAAGGTTACTGGCCCGATGGTTTATACACGCCACCAAATAGGGAGGCCATGGTATATGATCTGGAAATGCTAAAGGGTCTGGGTTTTAACATGCTCCGGAAGCATGTAAGTCACTATTATCCCAATAGCGAATAAAGAATCACTAAGCTAACCGCATCCACCCGCCAAAGATCAAAGTTGAATCTGACCTATTTTATCAAGCTTGTGACCAAATGGGTATTTTGGTCATTCAAGATATGCCATCCCTTGGCACGAGGCAGCCAAATGAAGAACAGCAAAAGGAGTTCACTCGCCAGCTCGAGATTTTGATCAACCACCACAAGAGCTACCCAAGCATTGTCACATGGGTGAGTACATAAGCTGATTATTCACTCCGACCATTATTCCGACCATTGCTAAACAATTATTAGGTTATTTATAATGAAGGCTGGGGCCAGTTGATCGAGGGGTATCCTGAATATGGCCTTACCGATCTTGTCAGGCAACTTGATCCAACACGACTCATCGACTCCACCAGTGGGTGGCACGACCACGGAGCTGGAGACTTCAGCGTGAGTAGAAGAGCAGAATATCAGCATTCTATATTGCTAACTGGCATGCTTAGGACAATCACCACTATGCCAATCCTCAGTGCGGTACTCCTTTCTATTCTATTGCATCCTCGCCATTTGACCCTACCCGCATCGGATTCCAGGGAGAATTTGGAGGAGTTGGACTGAATACAACAATTGAACAGTAAGTTTATCCATCAACAGACCATCTATAGCTTCTGACATATGTCTTCTTCATCAGTCTTTGGAATGTCCAGGATGCCATAAACGCCATTAACCAAACCTACGAAATCAACGAGTCGCTAGATGCTTGGAATTATCGCAGCCATCTCCTTCTCAATGAGCTTCTGGACCAGACCAAGATGTTTTCATGCAGCGGTGGAGTATGGACACAGACTACCGATGTTGAAGGCGAGGTCAACGGACTCTTGACATATGATCGCAGAATTCTCCGGCCAGACGTCGCCCAGTGGAAGAAGGATATCCAGAATCTGTATGACGCTGCTGAGGCGCGTCGCACCACTGCAAGCACAGCTCTTTGGGCTTGAAGATAATTAATTGCACTGCGCCAAATAGTTTATTACTCTCATTGTATCCGTTAGACCTAAATATATAAATATGGTTTACTGCATTCGAGAATTAAGCCACGTGCCAAAGCATAAGTCCACCCAGAACTGTAATGAAAGCCAGTGATTACAACAATTGTGAACAAATTGTAGGTTCTCAACCACTCAGAGCTACAATCATCATATTATTATAGCCTATCAATAAGCTAGATACTCACAGAAGTTGAGTTTCTTCCGTGCCGCTTGTGACGTCGACCCACAACCCGCGACCCGCGATTTGGTAGTAGGTTTCCTCCGTGGTCCGCGATCTAGGATCCGCGATTTATCATTTTCAATGCTACGGATCCTCCGTGATACCCGCGCTCATATTCCTATAAGAGCTCACTATCCATCATGCCTATATGATACTCCTTCTCCTTGTCCTTCACCTTCTCGACGAAGAAAATATACTCTCACGATTATCACTTCGATCTCGATTTATTCACAATGGCGCCACTCCAATTTGGGGTTCTTTTGATCCCTTTCCAAATTCTAGACGTCATTGGACCCGTTGATATCCTCTCGTCTTCTTCAATCCAATACTTGACGAAAAACCAGGAGGCCATTGGGGAGCCACTTGATTTCGCCCCCCGCGGCGTTGATATCGAATTTCATTATATCGGGGATACAATGGACGGGCTAGTCGGAACGGCAAATTGTACAATTAAGCCAACCACCACCTGCGCGACATGCCCCAAGCTCGATTACCTCCTCATTGGTGGGCCATATCCGGACTTCTTCCTCAACGTACCCGACGTCTTCGCAAATTTCATTCGGGAACGGGTGGACGAAGTCAAGGGTGTTTTCACAACTTGCACTGGTGGTATGGTTGCCGCCATGGTTGGTGTTCTCGATGGGAAAACTGCGACAACCAACCATCAGTACCTGGCAACGGCTAAGCAGTTGAAGCCGGAAGTCAACTGGTCATCGAAGCAGTGGGTTGTGGACGGGAAATTCTGGACGGCGGGCGGAGCATTGGCTGGGATGGATATGTTTGCGCATTGGGTTACTGAGAATTATGGCCAGGATGTCGCGGAGACTGGATATATGGCGCTGGACTTTGAACCTCGGGATGTGGACGGGAAGCCTGTTCCTTTGAAGACAAGCCTGAGGGGCAATAACTAGAAAGTCTTCGTATGAAGCCTAGACTATGAACGTTCAGGTTTCCAGAGATCATAATGAGGCCTAGAGACAGAGTAGCTCAGTGGTGTCATACAAATATAGGACCTCTTCGAATAAAATTCGGATATTGATTGCTATGTGATATGATGAGCTCTATCAACGCCTTCGTAGCCAGATTTCCTGTCAGCTTCCCTGATTCCATAGTCCCAAACGCCACCCATCAATTAATTCATCATGTCGTCTCTACTCTATCTCCTTCTCGACGACCGCGTACTAACAACCGGCTCGAAAGCATCATCATCATCGCTAATCTCATCATCACTTAACTCTGCCTTTGCCTTCCCCTTTCCCCTCCCACCAACCTGGCTTCCCATTTGGCTGAAATTAAGCTGCGACTGCGTCGAGGGCTTCGCTCTCGTCGAAGCAGCCCTCTTGGGTTGACTTTTCGGAACTGACGGTTCGTCGAGCATGACTATATCTTCATCGTCATCATCCTCGACGAACATGCCTGTGTTTACCTTCGACTTCGCAGGGGCCCTCTTCGGCGCAGGCGTCTTCTTTGGCGCTGCAGGTTTGCGAGCAGCGGGCGCGGCGCGCTTAGCCGGGGCTCGCTTTGCGGGAGCGGGTGCAGGGGCTGGGGTATTAAAGACATCATCGTCATCCTCCACAATTGGGCTCGCGGCCCTTCCTCTCCGGCGCGCCGGTGCTGCTGTGGCAGGCGCAGGGGTATCTTCTTCTTCTTCATGCTCCCAAGCGCCGGGTTGGTCCTCCCACTCACCCTCCATATCCGAATCCCAGTTGTCAGGCCTCGGCTTGAGTTTCCTGGATGCGCGGCCGCGACGTGCAAGCGTCCCTTCATGGAACTGTTTGTCAATTTGGGCAGCATAGCGCGCCATGGCGGAGTCAAGGTCCTCTTCGTCGTCTTCGAGGGAGAGCAGTGTCTGTACCTGCCCCTCAAGAGACTGATCCACAAAGACTTGCATAGCATGCTTATCGTCCTTGTCCACGAACTGGCTGACAGCGTCGCCGAAGGGCGCCTGTGGGAGGATCTTGAGGCTCTGCGCGTTGAGGAACTCACGAACAAGCTTGCTGACTTTGACATTATCGATGGATAGGCTGGCTAAGACGGATTCCTCGGGCATGTCGGCCGCGCCATCTTTTTTGCTGCTTGCGGCTCCCCTGCTCTTTCGCCGCCAGAACTGGATCACATCATTCACGTTGGCAACCTTACCGACAAAGCGGTTGGAAAAGCGCTGCGGGTTTTCGCAATCGTAGCGTCCGCCCTCAGGTGCCGTGTATTCGACTTTAAGGCGTACGAGGGGAAGGGGGACCTCGATTGGCTCGTCGCTATCCTCGTCTTGGATTTCCAACCAATCACGTTTTGCCTCTTCAATTAGTTCTTCAACAACCTCCATTAGTCGCCGCGTGAGGTCCTGCTTGTTTTCCTTCTTCTTGTCGAGACCTTTGAAACGCCGGTCATCAGCGAGAACGATCTCTTTCGTGATGAATGGCCGTACGGTTTTGATGCGGTGTTTTTCAACGGTGAACTCTCGGCCAGTTACATTTAGGATTGCAACGTGCTTTGGTACAGCTTCTCCTGGAACCAGTGATGTAGCGACCGAAGATCCAGGCTGCATGACGTGGAATGAGGTTTCCGGGTTATACTTTGGGTCAATGAGGCATTCATGCTCGTGTCCCCAAACAACCAGGTCCATAAATTCGGGCAAAAAGTTTTCCGGCAGATATCCCGTTTCGCTGTGGGCATGGTGGTTCTGGTGAACGGCCATTATGTTGAACCAATCATCCTGCTGCACACCAGGCTTGAAGAACGTCACTTTCCCATCTCTGAAGGTTCTGAATAGTCGCTCATCTCTGACATTACTCATGCCATATAATGCTAGTTTCGTTTGTCCCTTTTGCAGCAGAACCGGCTTTATAGCAATGTTATCTGACTCCGGCGTCCTCCCAAAGTAATTCAGAAGCCCCGAGACTTGTAGAAGATCGAGCGAGCAAAAGTGTCCATCTCCGGACGGATCGTCGTGGTTTCCATGTATAGAAAAGACAGGTATGGCAACGTTGATATCGGGATCTTCGTAATTGACGTGATTAAACGCCCCATCGAAGACTTCATTGGCATCGCTCAGCATCTCGAGCTCGCATGGCTTATCACCCAAGCAGGTCATGCGAAGAGAGCGCATGACTTGATACATTGCTTTTCTGGAGGGCTTATTGTCGTGAAAAAGATCGCCCGCGAGGAGAACCATGTCGACCTGCACTTATCAGCGTTTGACTCTCAGTGACCGAAAGTGGTACGCACATCTTGTGTCTTCGCAAGGGTCAGGACTTCATGGAAGCTCTTCCAGCTGTCATCCTTACGGATAGGATCTCGTTCCTCGTAGCCAACATGGCTGTCCGTTGCGATTAAAATTCGTATGGTATCGGCATCTGCCATAGTGTTAGATTTGTTCACTGGAATCTCTGGAGCAAAAGATAATATTACCTCCAAGTTCAGACATCCTGCCGCCTGCCTAGCCGCAGGCGTTCAATGGCCACGTCTGCGCAGATTTTGCTTCAAATATCCATGGGCAAGATACCCCTTCAAATTTCACGCCAGTTTATTCGTCAACAATATTCGCTGGAGAGATTTGGAGAAGAAATGCAGAAAAAAGTTATACAAGTTCCCAAGGTCTCTCTGCCTGGAAGCGTCTAAATCTGGGGAAACGCGACCTCCGATAACTAGCGCGGATAATCCCTGTCAATCTTTCCACCCCTTCCGAAATTTATCGCGAGACAGCTCCTTTGCGACGACGACCTCATCCAACTCACGAGTCAATCACTACTCGCAACGATGCTCCCGACACGAGTTCTGCTGGCGCGGTCAGTCTGGAAAGGTATGTTCTTTACCATCCCCTCCACTCACCCCAATGGAACCCTCACTAACTTACTCGCTCGCAGGACCACACATCGTCCCGTAAGCCTCCCACAACGGCCGATCCCACATACATCCAATGCAGGCAAAGACTAACAAGACAGGCTCCCAATCGTGCGCTATGGACAGGGCGAGAAGGTGGTCCCTATCAGGACTCAGCAGCGCTCGGCGACGATCCTGCCGAACTTCGTGGGTCTGAAGTTCCAGGTGCATAATGGGAAGGTGTACCACGATGTCACGATCACAGAGGATATGGTGGGACATAAGTTGGGTGAATTCAGCACGTAAGTCTCCTCTCCTTCAGTGGAATGAACACGGCGGTTGTATATGGATAGTCTGGATATGGGCTGGCTGGATGAAGGTCCCAAGTGAAGACTGGGTGAACTCGAGACCTGGACTGACAGTGATTATAGGACGAGGAAGAGGTTTACATACAAGATGAGCAAGAACAAATAGACGGTGTATACGTGGGAATTTTGATGGCGTTTGGGCGGTCGCTGTATGATAGCGTTATGTATGATACGGTACATTAGGAGATTGTAAGAAGAGAAAGAATCCAAGGAATACAATCTACAACGAAGTAGCCAAGAACACTTTGCATATCTGTAATGCCACCGAAACACAATAGCACCGTGTGTGTGGTCACGCTGTCGGCTGGCCATCAGTGGTCCTTATGGCAGCACAGTACTTGTGCCCCTCGAAAGTCCGAAGAGTGGCTGTAGGTGACAACAGCGATTACAGCAATTAAAAGTCCGGTAAAGGCGTTCAATTACTCAGGGACTCAGTTTTAATAATCTCAATTTTTCACTACCCTATCGACACAAATATCCGTTACCCCCACCTGACGTCCTCGGACAATTATTTCATCCTCAATGCCCAGAAGGCCAAACAACGAATCGAACAACGAGCACACACACGAAGAGAATAATCTGAAGCGAGTCCCATACACAGCATTCCCAGAACCTTTCACTTCGTCTCCTCCGTACTAAACGCAGTGGCATCGGGAACACCGTGCCAACCCACCCAACCTTTTCGTAGCCACAAAAGAAAAGAAAAAAAGCAGCCGTAGGCTCATAAAATATCATAATCTCCGTCTCGTGCTCCTTCCCGCTACCCCTAATATTCCGTTAAAACACCGGTGTTACCAATATCCGGAGCGCTTAAAAGTCCCAGAAGTCGCCGCCTCCAGTCTGTGCCGCCGAGCCGGACTTCTTTGGTGCAACACCCTTGCTGAATGCAGTGCCGGCGCCGTTGATGCCGCCCTCCTTCTCGCCGTCCGAGTCATCCCCGAATCCCCAGGCGCGGCCTGCGCCCTTCTTGCCGCCCATGCCGTCACCACCAATACTAATGCCCTTCTGCTTCTCGTTGCCACCGCGCGCGCCCAAAGGCGTGATGTTCTCGTTCAGCGCTCCAGGCTTGGAGCGAATAGGAGAGTCGGCAGTGAGGGGGATGTTTTCCTTCTGGTTACCCGCAGAAATCTTGGGGGCAGGGGATTCATCGGTCATCGAGAAGTGAGGATCAAAGTCCTTGCGGCGGTCCTTGACGTTCGCAACGTTACCGAGAGGACGTTGGAACTGCCTTGTAGAAGGTGAGTCGACGTCGTCAGTTATGGCGAAGTGAGGATCGAAGTCCTTGTGGCGATCCTTTATGTTGGCCAGTGTTGCGGCCTCGCGTTGCCTGGTGTCTTCTGGCGTTAAGCCATCCCCACTGAACACATTGTTCTTATACAGGCCTAGACCATTATTAGAACCTTGCCCGCGGGGGCGACCGATTGGTTTGGTCTGGCCCTCTGGGGCTCCGTCATCTTGGAACTCAAAGTGGGTCTCCGCATCTTTGCGTGGTTGATCCAGCTTTGGCTTGCGGATTGGAGACTCTGGGACCTCATCGTTTTCATTGCCCCAGTGGACATCTTGTGCCTGGGCTGCAAGTCCCCTTGTTGGCACGGACTTTACAGGTGTATAGAAGTCCTCGAAGCCCCACGACGACCCGTGCTTGCTCTTGGGCGCTGCTTGAGTCTCATTCGTCTTTGCTGCAGCAGTGGTATCGTCAGAGGCAACTCCAGAACCAATGTCAAAGTGATTATATTTCTTGGGGTTTGGCTTGGTGAGGCTGATGGTAGACTTATGTCCGGTCGATTGCTTGATAGGAGCATTCTCGTCGGTATCGAAGATCCTCGAGGGCTGATAGTTCTTTCCCGCTCCACTCTTCGGTGCAATGGCGCCGATAGCAGAGTGCCTGTTGGATTCCTGGCGGCTATCCCTCGCTGACGCAGTGGGGTTCTCATCAAACTTGTCAGTTTCATCGTGGTCAAAGATTCTCGAGGGCTTGTAGTTCTTTCCGGCTCCAAATTTGGGTGCAATGGCGCCTACAGCCGCGTGTTTAAATGGGGAATCTGAGCCTTTCTCGTTCACTGATGCGTCCGCATTCTCTGTGGAGTCTTGGCCAACAAATAGGTCATGGTAGTCGCGTGGTGGGGGCCTCGCTGATGCGCGCGGTGCAATCACTGTTGGCAATTGCTCCGCTTCCTCATCCGACTCGCGGGGCGCGAACAGGGCTAATGAGGAATGAGGGTCGCGCGTGACGTTCGTGGAGTTTTCGCGAGACCTACGAAGGACTTCGCCCTCCTTCTGGTATGGAGCAGCAGATGGTGCAGCAGGCTTCGCGGCAGAAATAACGCTGCTTTGGATCAGTTTAACCTGGTCCTTTCCATCGCGTATGGGCCAATTTCGTCCAGTCTTTCCGATCACATCGATCAACTTCAGGAGAGAGCCTTGGTCCCAGTTCAGTCGGATTTGAGTTATTTTGCCGCTCGCATCGAAGGAGACAATGTGGATCTAGAGAGCCAAGTTTATTAGCACACATACAACGGCAAGTGGAATGGATCGGCGCCCAACAGGAAGTGGAATATATCGAGTAACGTACAACTAAAAATGTGACCTCGCGATCAGCGAGGAAATTGTCGTCGATCCCGGGAAGGTATGCCCCTCCTCCATTGAGGAATTCAACAGTCAACTCCGTCTCAACAGCCAGAGAGCTTGTGCCGTCAACAACGTCAATGATCTTCTCGGACTTCTTCTTGATCTTTTTCGTTTGGTTGTTCAAGTGCTTGATGATCTCCGCTGCGCCATGGAAGGTCGTGAGCGTCGTAATGTAGTGGAGCGAGGCATTCTCGGCCAGAAAGCTGGAGTTTGGCGTCGCCAAGTACTGCTGGTAGGCAGCTTGAAGCGCCATCTTGTCCGTGGAGTCGGAAGGACCTCAGAAGAGAAGAGTATCCTGTTGGTAACGCGATGAAATTGGAAGAGTCGCGTTGAGCAGAGATAGAGTGGTGAGCACTTTCTTCTTTGACAGAATGGCAGAAGCAGAAGCAGTGATGGGTTGGTTGTGTGTGGGATATGGGGGGCAACTGTGTTATTCTTTTGCGACGCGACTTCCTATTAGTGGCTATAACCGGGGTTAATATAACAATTATCAACTTTAATATTTATCCACCACAGTGAGGGCAGAGAAGGAAAGGAGACCAAATAGTATTTATTGTTTACAATGTACAAGGGGCTAATTCGAAGAAAGTGTTTCAAGGGGAGAGTCTAGCTTGGCCTGGATTGTTTCGTCTCTTTTGCGATTTCCGATTTCCAAAATTGGCGGGCCATATCGCGTCTCGAAGTGGCCTAGCAACGGATTGTTAAACGGCCCACCAACGCCTAGCAACGAGCCAAAATTGGCGTCAGTACACGTGTTTACAGGCACCAGGGGCCATGTGCTAATGTTTTAGATTTTCCGGGGTATATTCTAGCATCGAACGCGTCAAAAACAAGCGAATCACGCGCGAGAAAGGTCTGACGATGACATGTGAATTGTTCTTTATTCGACGTGGAAAGTAAAGTATATTTAGAATGTTGTCTGACTTCAAGATGAAAGGGAGCTTGTCCCCTCAATAAGAAAAGAAATGCACACTCCCTCTCAATTCTACGATCCCAACCGGAGAGCTGCGGCGTTCGGTGAAGAAAATGGCTCCTAAGCACAGCCTTTTCCAAGAGAAACATGCCCCTCCAAGAGAAAGATGGCCTTACCAAGAGAAAGAACGGCCACTTATGTCCGAGTTCTAAACCAGAGTCATCCTCAATAAAGAAACGGTTTCTGGGCACCAATCCCCATCCATACAAGAGCTAAAAGCCGAACCAACCGTCGCCACCCTCCATTCGTCTCCAACTAACGGAATGCGCAGGCTTCCCTTTCTCTGCATGACCCGCCTGGAAAACCGCAAGTCTAGGCAGGGTGTAATCAACAGAGAATCCGTAAGTAAAAACCTATTGCGGCGTCAACGTTCATGTTTGCAGGTAGGGATTACAGACCTACATGGCCCTTGCATCCGTCAGTTAGACGCTGATCTTGATCTCTGCACTCTCTGTGACTGTGAGATGTCAGCAAGCTTTCAGGGCTGGAGGGACGTACCGTTCGAAGCCACAAAGCCGTGATCGTTTTCAAGGTAGAGATAACCTTGCCTATATTTCCTATATCATGTCAGTATTTCCCAGCCAGAACACCACTTGGCATTACAATGCAGCGTCTTGGGTGTGGGGTCGATGGGATATTCTCGTATGATAGGACATCTAGACCCTGTTTGGGGGACTACAGAGATCCGCCTTTCCCTTAGCGTCCCCGGGGTTCAATATTGCCAATATCTGCCATGTGTTAGCTTTCAAGTGAGCGGGGGGGCACTGACCGGATTGAACAATTTTTGATGGCAACTCAAGGTACTCTCTGTATTCAGTCAGCATGAGTCACGGGGGGAGGAAACTCACAGTTGAGTACCGAAGCCGACGTCATCTCTCACACCAATCTGCTCTTCTCCTCCCAGAGATACATGGGCAAACCTGGTCAACTGTTAGCAAAGCACAATAGAAAGGAGATCTCGGACTTCTCTCTCTGCTCATTTCTGTTGATCTCTCAAGCTCTGGCTTGATGCCTCCGAATGTGATTTCTCAGGAAAATGATCGACCTTATATGCACAAACGCGTCCTTTCACCACGAATCATCTCGCCACCTGTTTTGAATTCATTGTTCCCAGGCCTTGTTATCAATTTAGGACAATGAATACGCAGCGCTACGTGACTCTAATGGATCTAATGCCATTCATTGAGTGCTTTGTGCATCGTTGAAAGAGGGCATTTAGACCCATTATTCAGATTTGCCGGTGAAAGACACTATCCTTTATGTCATTGCGATGGATTTGTGGCACAGTTTACTTTGTTTGGGTGGATAAAGGAGCATTGTTGAGATGAGATCTCCAGCAACAATCTACAAACATTAGTGCCTGACAAACGAAGTCCAGAGCAGCATGCACAGCATTCAATTTAATTTGCCTAGAACTGGCGGTTATCTCCAGTATCACAGCGCCTGTCAATCAATGCATCCTTCCCAGAGACTGTCTGATACCATAGTAGAACCGTTTCTGTCAATCCGCGCTTGCAAGTGGAAGCCTGTTGATCAATATGTGTCGCCTAGAGACTGGTGACAGGAGGCGACGGAAAAATGAAGTGCCTGAAACAATTCGCTTTTTGTTCGGCATTGAAGCTCATCGAGTGCATCAGACCAAAAATTTCCTCCTTTGTCGTACTAATCGAGTCCAAGCATGACGAGAATCACCATGAGAGGTTTTGTCCGTGTCATGTGCTGTCTGCACCTTCCACCAGATGAGACCATTGAAATGAATACTGCGGGTAGACAAAGAGATAACGACTGGACAAAGCCTGTGTCGGTTGCTCGAATCATTCCTGAACTTGGCCCAGTTCTTGAATCTCGCCCAGCGAGACCGAAACTTGTCCGGGCCGTCAGATGTGGCCCAACAGCAACCAGAGGTTGTTATCCATCACCTGATATTGCAGCTCCAGCTGAGACTGTTCCAAAGCCATCGAACAATAACCAAGAGGATGCTTCTACACAAACTGATTTCGACAACTATCTTGGGCAAAACAGCTCTCAAACTTCTCGGCACCGGACATCTATTCCAACGATTCTCCGAATTGGGAGGGCTGTGCTATCAGGCTCAGGAACGGATAAGAGGAGGGTGGCTCAGTGCAGTCAAGTACGAGAGGAACATACTGTCGCTGGACAAGTGGATCTACGGGAGTCCCAAAGGGATGACGCTGGAGAGAGGCAAGATGCAACCACTGGATTACACCGGCACGGAGACAATGCTGTTGGGAAATGGAAAGAAGCAGCCAACAAGTACATCGCATACTGCCGAGAAAACTGAAAGTACTCTCCATAAATCCATGTTCGTAGTCTGAACCAAAAATAAGTTTTATTTGGAGAGAGAATGTGATATCGAATTGTGAGAAACTCCTGAAACCTAAAGTCTTTGAAATGTGGTTGTAGATGACAACAGTGACTACAGCAATTGAAATACAAATAGAGGCATTCAGTTACTCAGGGCTACAGTCAGTAGACTAGTTACTGATAAATGGAACTAAAGAGATAGGTTCTATAACTGGGTAACTAGTAGATAAGAATCATGCAACTTATTGTTTCAACGGCGTAACTGAGAACAATTTATATGTCTGTGCGCCCTTCCCCTCTTGCAATTCAATATCACATCATGTGATCACGCGTACCGGCTTGCATTGACACGTGTGTCGCATAACTTAATGTGCATATAAACATACATTCCAATGAAATACGATGGAATCGCGTCGGGTCATTGCCGACTCAGACGATGATTGCTCGTCAATAAGTGCTGAGAGTTCTCCTCAAAAATACAGGCCAGTCGCCCCAGCCGCCCTCTCCAATGGCCATATAACAGAAGCCACCCCGCCATCGGTTTTAGAGCCATCCCTGCGGCTAGGAACAGGCTCGACAGGTTTGCCTCCCATTCTCAGTGACTGTGCCACACTGACAACCCATACAGACTCTGTTCTCTTTGAACGGATCCGCAGCGAATATTGCGGTGCTCTTGACATCACATCTACAAACGAGTCGGCCCCAGAACTCTCCCCACGTCCGCCAGGACTTGACGAAAGAATCATAAACCAGAGAATGTCTTCTTCGGTCTCCCAGGAAAGCGTCAAGAAGCTCAAACGGAGCAAAACAATGCATGGCTCGTCGACTACCTCTATTTCGGATCCGACTACCTCCAATAGGAAGGCAAAGCGCTCGAAAAGTATGAAGTCATGGGAAGGGACGACACAAGTTATAAGCCCTGGCCAATCTAAAGATCTACAACACGAGTATAATGGCGGAGAAGAAAGAGAAAGAGATGAGTGGGACTTCCCAGGCAGCAGCGCTCCGGGTACTTCGGCTGCGATTCTGAGGAATACGCGGCTTGAGAAAACAATGGCTGAAAAAACAGACGAGTTGGAGCTTCTGGGAAGCATTTCATCCGCCAGGCCCTCAGATATATATGATATCGGCACAGACACTGGAAGCAGTGGGTTAATAACTTATGGAAAGTTGAGGAGGACGAAAACAATGGGCAACCAAGTGCCGAGTTCGTCACCGTACGTGGAGCCACGGCGAAGAACAAAGGATGACAGCGAAACGGCCATTGAGAACAAAAAGAGGAAAACTAGGCAAGGGGGCGATGGAGAACTATTTCCCATGCTGCCCAAACCTAAACGGAATAAACGAGCCCCGTCCGCCAACGACGAGACTCTGGACAATGCGAGCGTCGATGTAGTTGAGGAGCCACAGTTGCCACGGCTTAACGCCTTTCCGACGACCTTATCACAGGGACCTCGTCACGAAATCAAGGAAACCAGCATGGAGCCAAGTAGCGTCCAAGTTCCTCACAGTATCAGCCAAGAACTTCGAGCCCAATTGACGTATGGCTACGAGCATGTTTCAAATGATATCGGCATCGGCGAAGGCTCCACAGAACAAGCCTCAATCGTCAAAGCAACAGATTCCGACAAGGCAGGTTCAGATCTCGCGGCCCACAAAACTCCAACAAGAACTGTTCCAAACAGCCCTCGGGATACATCACAAGATGTTTTGAACATCCCAGACATTAATTCTGGGGTTGAGTCTTCCGAATTACCTTCCTTTGATAAAGGTCTTACCACAACGGTTATGATAAATATGTTAACAAGTAGCCAAAATGAGGGGTATATACACTATGGTGCGGTCTCTAGCGATAACAATCACATCTACTCATTGCCGGACATGATGGAACCAGCCAGGGCATTCAAACTCACAGATGCATCCAGCACCGTTCCAAACGAGACTCCTCGTCCAGACCGTACAGCCTTTTCTCCCACCGCAATCCCAACAGAAGCAACGTTTCCAGTTTCATCATCCCCTATCGTCAATTCGAGTAGGAAGCTCAAGAGGTCAAAGACCGGGCTTTCGTCCTCGGCCAGTAAGCCGAATAAACAAAAAATGTCTCGTCACAAATCTATGGACTATTCAAATAGAGAAGCTTCTGTTGATGAACTCTCGCTGTCGCAACCACAAAACCATATTTCGCCCATTCGTGCCGCTCATACCGTGTCGATTGAGCCTCTGAATGATAACGAAACCACAACGGTCGACTCTACGATCTCCGTCAATCCGCCAGCGAAGCGGAAAGTACCCGATGCTGATCTTCAAAGCTCACAAGATTTTGGCCAGGTTACGGAAATGTACCAACCGCGCCTCAGTGCGAGGAGATCGAAGAGCTTGAGTGCCAAAGCAGACATCATTGCAAACGAAGAGTTTGCGAAAGGGTTGCCTATGAAGAGAAAGAGGAGTAAAGTTATAAAGGCAAAGGCGGTCGTGGAGGAGCCTTCGGCTGATGAGATCGGCCCTTCAGACGAATCAGAACAAGATCAGGCGGGAGAACTTAAAGGGCCAAAAAAGCGAAGCAAAGCACCACACGCCCTTCCCGATATACCCAATTCCAGAACAGGTTCCCACCATCAAATTGTTGAGGTTGACAAGGCCGCACCTCCTAAACGTATGGGACGGCCTTCAAAGGCTTCTACGGAGAAGTCGGCACCAATAATCGAAGATTCTGACATGGACGACGATGAGATTGAACCCACGCAGAAGCCTGTGGTTAAGAAAGTACAGAAAATCCAATCTAAATCAAAGGAAATAGTAGCGAGCGATGAGGACGAAGATGATGATGCAGGAGATGTCGACACGGTGCAAGCACCAAGTCGCACCAACCCCACGAAACCCAACATTCCTGCACTGCCTCAGTCAACACCGCCTCCGAAACCAACGAAGGAGTTGCAGACGCCGAGCAAACCATGCACACCGCATAGTCCTCTCCAGAGTGGGAAGGTGCCTTATAGGGTTGGGCTGAGTAAGAGGAATCGCATTGCGCCGTTGCTGAAGATGATCAGGAAGTGAGGGGTGGGGTTACTTGGGGGGCGTTTTTTTGGACTGGAGAATAGGGATACCCATTTGCTTGTTTTGATGCCGAAGGGGAGTTGTCTGCTTGTTGTGGTGATGCATGGGGAATAGCTAATAATACAGTGCTGATAGCTACGAACTAGTGAGATCTTGTGATTCAGACATTATTAACACGAGTTTTAACAATAGTCTCTCATAAAAAAGAAGTGGGGCTAGGGATCTTATATTATGTATGGATCTGTTAGAGACTATAATGCGTTTGCCACTCTGTTGATAACTATGCTCTGTCAAATGCGATTTAGACATTATGACGAGATACTTCGATGATAGGCTCTCATTTTAAATAAAAGCATAGCTAGGAATCCCTCCCTACTCGACCTACAAAACCAGTGCAAACGACACGCGCTCGATCACATAACAACTAAAACCCACACCTTCGATAAACTCTACAGAAATTTGACTTTCTCTTGTGCCCTCGATATTAAATCATCAAGTTCCCGGCCTAGCCATACTGTCGTCATCTTTAAATCTTCGTAGTCCTCGATCCCAAAGGTTCTATTCGATACAACGCTCTCTTGTAACAGGTAAAACACAAAGTATAGCTCTCCGACTTTACTACTCGTAGTGCGTATGTCGTCTACTACTTGGAAGCGCCTGGCCTGCCTTAGACGCCCACTCTCCTTTTCGTTTTGACTGTTGCTGTCTGTGGCATTGGTCAACTCTGTGCCACTTTCTGTCGCGTTGGTCAACTCTGTGCCACTGTCTGTAGAGATATTACTTTCTACAGCGAATTCCCCGTAGCCTATGCGTCTTCCCTCAAACAAGCCTGTCTTCATTGCTTTGAGCTGACCTTCAACTTTGTCAAGCCGATTATCAGACTCGACTTTCATCTTGTCAAGCATCTCCTTGATCCCCTTTAATTCGAGTTCTGCCTGGGATGGTGGCGCAATAGACGTATCTTTAGGTTTCCAGACTTGATTGTCCCCTTGCAATTTAGCTTCGTGTGTCCCATGGGTCTTCTCTCTTTCCACATGACGCGATATTGTATCCGTATATTCGGGTTCTATATACCTCTTGTAATATTCATCTTGCGCCTCGCGAAGTAGGTCCACGAGATCCGAGTTGGGAACCCTCAAAAACTCTGGTTTAGGAAGCATATAGTAAGGAGTAACTCGTGCTACACGAAGCAGCTCCGCGAGGCTCATCTTGGAAAGGTCTTCAAAGGCATATTCTGCGTCTTAATAGACGGCGCAGCAAAGGATTTTCCTCGTGCTTTGTTGAGTTGCTCTGCGACACTTTCCTCTGGAGGCGTTAAAGCCTCTTCTCGTGCTATGTCGAGAAGCTCTATAAGGTCTGACTTCAGAAGTTTCTCTAGTGACTCGTTTGATTCCATGGTAAGTTGATATAGAAGATCATGGTACAATTCTCGGCTTTTTTTCTTTTCAGTTTCGGTCTGAGAGTTCCACTTCTCGATTATGTCAACTTCCCACCTCTCGGCTTCTGTCCCTTGGCCGACTTTGGACTTCTCCATGTTATTAGGAGACTGGTCCTTTGTCCCATGGTCATTCACCTGGCTCTGGCTCTCCGAGTATCTGGGTAGTTGCTCGCCATCTGTACAAGGTTGCGGTAGAAGCGCTGCTGTCTCCTCCTCTTGGCGTCTAAAGTATGCTTTCCAGCTGTGTTTCACCATGTTTGTGGCAGAGGATTGAGCAAAAATAGCTGCAAGGTGGTAATAATTGTGGCCCTTGTGTTTTCTTCGAGGGCTAGAAATAGTTATATGGTTTTAGATGCAAGGAAGTGAAATTGGTGAGAGTGGGGGATCAATATATAGGCAAGTGGCACTCGGGTGATAATCTCACCTGCTCGTACGACATCTCTGACCATGGAACTACATATTTAGTCCGTGAGTTACTAAGATATGGTTCAAAATAGTAAAATAGTGAAAGGTGATTGTTGCTCCACTCAGCATGACTGGGTGCTTTGGCTTGAGCTATAGTTACTGTAAGACTGTTACCATGCATTGTTCCTCTTCAGACTTTGGGAGGCACTAGTACTCGTGCCGCCTAAAAGTATGGGGGAGGCTCATACTAGCAATTTTAGCTAGCAGTATTGATCTCGTTGGTTCTATTTCCTAATAACTGGCTTACTAGTTTTAAACATGAGTGACTGAACGTTTTTACTGGAACTCTTGAGACTTTGGGCGGCGCCAGCACCCGTCCGGCCAAAAAGTTTTTTTTTTACAGACTATGCTACTGTAAATGCACCACAGCAGCTATATATGAACCAATAAAAATTATACTAACAATAACAATAATTCTCATAACGACGTCGTTCCTCCCCTGATCACCATCCTTGTCCTTGCGTGGCCGCCCTCTCCCGTCCTCGATTGCCGCTCCCCTCGACGCCGAAGCCAAGAAACGCACGGTCCACACACTTCCGCTCATCCATTCCGCCCCACCCCTGCAATGTCGCACCCACGAATCACCGCGCTGGCATTACGTCACCTGACAGGGACCAACAAGGCTGAAGCTCAGCCTGGTTCTCGTTTACCGTTCGGGTGAAGGGAGGTAGAATGGATCGAGCGATTTGGGACGCTTGTGCTCCATGTAGAGTTATCTTTGTCCGACTAACGATATCTCCTGATTTGTTCTCTTTACTAACTGATTTGACGAGGGAAGACAGACACTGGACGAGACTCAAGCCACAGACGAGACTGAAACAGAAAGAGAAACATAAAGGGGAAGAGAAAATTCCAGACAAAGTTATCAGCATATGCAGGTGCTGCCAGGATCACAAGCCAACTCAAGCAATATAAGACGATCCAACTCCACAAACACACCACAAGAACATCTACAGCCACGTTCTTGAACAGAAGTCCTACCTCGGCATTGGCACCCTTCGTCAACAACCACCGATTCTCCGCGCTCAGCGCACAATAATATAACGATGCCATCCGCCATCTCACTCCCTCTGCAACCCCCCCAAACAGCCGCCCTCCTCCAACCCCTCCTCTCCGCCATCCCAACCGGCCAGCTCCCACAACCCCCACCTTCCGTGCACCCACACCTCTCCCCCATCCTCCGGCAGCGCGTCAAGCTCCTCGCGGCCCCAACACAGCCATGGCTCCCTCTCCTCACCTACGCCAGCGACGACACAGGGGATAAGCTGATCGAGCTCGCTCACGGGGAGAAGTTCGAGCCGCACCCTGTGAGCGGGGAGGTGGAGGTGGATGTTGATTGGGAGGATGGACGGGAGGTAGTGGTGCGGTATCGACGCATGGATGCGGAGACGATGTGGGCAAGGATCGAGATTGTTGGGCTCGGTTTATGGGTCCGATGCGTATACTGCGTGGGCGATACAGAGGGTCCGGTGGATGGGTGGAGGATTGGGGAGGTTGGCGTGTTAAGCTCGGTAGAGAACGAGGGGCAGTGGTTTGAGGGGTTGGAGGCTGCGGAGCAGGCGTTCACGGCGGGGAAGGTGAATGGGGCGTCGGTGGCGGGTATTCCAACAGTGGCTGAGCCGGTAGTGGATGATGGAGATGACGATGACGATGCGGCGTACTGGGCTCAATATGACGCTACGCCCGCTGCGACACCAGGGCCGGAAAACAGGTCACCAGCTCCTCCGAACGTGCGCCAGGCACCCGCGAATGCGAGTAGCCAACTCGATGGTGGCGCCGAGGACGCCTATTTCGCGCAGTACGCTGCTGTTCAGCCCGCGCTCGACGCACATGATCCCGACGAGGCGGGCGCGAATGGAGAGGTGGAGTCGAGTCTAGGTGCGCAGCACGAGCGGGAGTTTGCGAGTCCTGCGGTGCTGGGGAATGGGAATGGGAACGGGAACGGGAATGGTATTGCAGAGGCAGAGCGGGCAGGGAGAGAGAGGGATGCCCAGATTGAGCAGCCGCGGCCGCGGTCGGCTGCATCAAGTACGAGTGGGCGGTCGGCGGCGGTGGAGGTGCTGGAGGAGAAGGTGGAGAGGGAGGGGAGGCACGATACTGCTGTAAGACAGCATATTGGGGCTAGTATGAAGAGTTTGTATCGGTTGGCGCGCGCAGCGGGGATGGAGAGGGGGGAGTTCAGGGCGTTGGTCGAGACGGAGTTGGCGGTTGTTGGTGTGGAAGAGGACTCGGATGAGTATTAGTTGGTTGGGGGGAGGGGAGAAATGGATCCATTTAGCATTTTCTGTGGGTTGGTTTCGAGCGTTGCATCTGGTATATATTAGGAGGTAGCATTGGGATGGACTTGTTTGAGAGTATATAAAATTATACTGCACTGTACAAAACTGGTTACTTTTATCTATGGGATAGTTCCTGATTATGAATGTAGTACTCGGGCCGCCTAAGATTCTGGCAAATGGGATATTTAGCAAGGGATCGACAGTAGCAATCCGAGCTGATAGAATTTCTCTGCTTACGTTCATTTATGAGTAACTAGCTTATTAGTTGCACCCTCGCAGTGTCTAAGTCCCTCTATTTTAATCGTGGTTCCCATAAACATATATATCGCGTACAGTTCCCCTCCATTCATTAGGCGGAGTGAGTCATGGTAAAGAGTGAGATAATACAAATAAGGTTCTACCAAGGAATCATAAGATTGGCCGATGTCAGTTACCAGCGATGCCAGTTACTAGCGCTCTCACAAAAGGGGCGGAGGTTAGTAGCCTTTCGCTATGTCGAAGGCTATTTTAGTTTACCATAGACGAAGCATTTAGCTAGACATAAATCTTTACAAGCCTGGTTATTTTGTAGGAACATAGCAGGGTGAGCGAGCAACTCGTTACGTGTGTCGTTAGAAGTATATGGCTATATTGTTTTAATTGCAGTTACTGTAACTACTCTCACTGTGCACAGTTACTATAACTACTCCCATCGTGCACAGCTACTATTAAAGCTTTGCCGCTGCACAAGTACTGCAGGCCAAGATTCGAGAATCAGCGTCTATCAAACACAATATATTAACTAGCCTTTAAACACCTAAACCCGATCCTCAACCCTCACCGGCTCCCTAAACGGATTGATCGCCTCATCATCCTCATTCTGCACCGAATAATTCGAAGTACTCCCCACAGTCTCCTCATTCTGCACCGGATAATCCGACGTACTCTTTACCCCCTCCTCCTCCCCCTTCGGCGTCCTAACCCCCATTTCCCAGCTCCCCGGCCCTTCCTCCCCCGTCCTCTCCCTGTCCTTATCCCCATACCCCTCAACTTTCTTCCTCTGCGCCCTTGCACAGAAAAACACCGTCAAAATCCCCCCCAAAACCACCAACCCCGTCAGCCCCAGCCCAAGCCCCAACTCCAAAGCTGTAGCCTTCTTCTTCTTCTTCTTCTTCCCTCCCTTCTCACCACCCTTCCCCTTCTCACTCTTCTCCTTCTCTTCAGCATCCTTCCGCCCCTTCTCAACCCCCTTTACAAACGCAGGACAAAACACCGGACCCCCCCCACAGGCCTCACACCACAACCCTACCCCCATCCCAACCTCCCCCATCTTCCTCTCAAACTCCTCAAACCGCATATCCATCCCCCCCCTCCCCCTCCCAAACAACGGAAACCCTACCAGCGCACTCCCCGCCGCCGTCCCATTCCGATACAAAAACCGCACCCATAGGTCATCCTTCCCCGGCACCCCCCCCGCAGGATCCGTATACGAAAATACCTCAAACACCATCATGCTCCCCGGCTCCACCCACCCCTTGAACCGCGCATCATGCTCCGCGAGCCCCGAGATGGCGGAGAACCCCACAAACGGCGCCGCTGACGAGCTGAAGAGCAGGTTCAGCGCCCCCGGGCGCCCAGTCGTCGTGCGGTTTAGCAGATATAGCACGCGCTCGGCGAATGTGCGCCCGGCGATGGGCTTCATCAAGCCGAACCACTCGTGGTGATCTTCCTCGCCCACCTCCGCCCCGGCACCTCGCGCGCCATAGACACCCCACATCCGCTTCGCAGCCAAGGCTCGCAGGCGCTTCAGCGATGAGGTGCGGAGTTTGCTGGCGACGGTGTCGTTGTGCTGTTTGGCGTAGGCGGCGTATTCGTAGAGCTCGGCGGCGTGGCGGTAGGACACCATTGCGTCGGGGATGAGGCCGCGGAAGAGGGTGGGGGTGGTGGAGGCGTAGAAGGGGGCACTGGCGAGGGTTGTGTTGAGGTAGGTGGTGGTGTTCATTTGGTGGGCGGTGGAGAGGGCGTGATAGGGGCAGCGTTCGTTGCCTGCTATCCTGGTGGGGTGTTAGCTTGTGGGTTCTGCTGGTGTCTGTAATCCCTTATTCTCCTTCTGGGTGTTTATAACCCCCCTTTCTTTCCTCGGTTTCTATAACCCCCTTTCTTGTTCTGGACGTCTATATAGGCCCGCTTTCTTTCCCCCAGTCTCCAACAACGCAACCCAACAACAGCACCGAACAACAATATGAAAAATGCCACCTACCAAACACTATTCCAATCCGCCGCCCCCGCCGTCTCAACCCGCCCATACTGATACCCTCCCAACGGCGCCTCGCCCCCTCCCTTCCCCGGCGGATACAGCCCCTGCAAAAACGCCCACGCACTCGCAACTGTATACTGCTCCGGCCCCGCCAACACCTCTACTCTCTGACTATCCAAATAATCCCTCTGCAGCCCCTGCAGGAGCACAAACGCCGTTTGCGGGGAGGAGCCAGGGCCGGTCAGGTAGCGTGAGCGGATGAGGGAGCCGGCGGAGAAGAGCTGGGTTGCGCCCTGCGCGGTGAGGGTGGGGTGGGGGTTCGTGAGGAGGGGGTGGCGCTCGCCGTGGTGGGTGAGGATTAGGGAGGTCCAGGTTGTGGGGGGAGGGGTGGAGGGGGGTTTGGGTTTTGGGGGGGAGCGGGAGGGCGGGGGGGAGTGTTGGGAGAGGGTTGTTGTGGTGAGGAAGAAGATGAGGATGTAGAAGAGGCATAGCATTGTGGTGGTTTTAGCGAGAGAGTGTGGTGGTGATAGGAATCGTGGTGCTGGAGAGAAGTGGGTGAGAATGAAAGTGAGGATGAGAACGAGAGGAAGAAGGAAGGAAGGAGTCAGAGATGGGATATAGATGATATGAGAATAACAGACCATATCTCAATAATCGTACCATACCTCTAAATAAACAAACCACCTTCCACCATCCGATAGCCCCGTAAAACTTGTCTAATCGCCTGAAGCTATCCCCACGCCGGCGCCATCAGCTAGCGGTAGTGAGAGCCTTGTCCTCATCCTACCCCTTTTGGTGCCTGTCATCGTTCGACAACCTCTCAGATTCCCAAATCCAACACCGTTAGGACAGAGCCTGGGGTTTATGATCTGAATCTGGGAAACTGTACCTACTATCCCCTGGTATCAGTTACTCACAGACCTACCGTTAGTGCTGGTTCCTGAGGGTCGCGATGGTGTGATAAAACACCCAAATCCAACTCCGCTAAAACACAATCCTAGAATCCAGAACATAATCCCCAAATACCAGGAGCTGTACTCCCCACCTCCTTCCCATTAATTCCTCACCCGCGCCCCCCCTTTCTCCCCACACCCAGCTTCTGCAGGATCACGATCGCAAACGCGATGATGTGATAAATAACCATCTCACGCACCACTTACCCCACGCGGGTATGTAATGTAAGCACCCGCTGTCTAGCGCTAGATAAGGTTGAGACACCACACCCCTTCCCTCCTGAATCCTACATCCTGAATCCTGTAGGATCGATCGACGGCAGGAGTGAGAACCTTACATTTTATAAACCACACTCAAGTCAGTCACTCACTTCTGCCTCCCCCTCTCATAAAAAAAGTTCAAGTAAAAGTTAAAACTCATTTCAATTTGTCCAGCAACTAAGCTATCGTACTCATCCCCTCTCCATCATCATTTCATTTTTCCCATCCCTTACACTTAACCGAAAAGCGCATCTCCCAACCTAATCGACACCGTCTTCGTCTGCGTGTAGTTCGCCAGCGCCGCCTCTCCCAACTCACGTCCCATACCCGACTCCTTGTATCCTCCAAACGGCGCCTGGTGATGAATCATGTTGTAAGAGTTGACCCACACGGTCCCCGCGCGGATCGAGTTGGCGACGCGCAGCGCCGTGTTGAGGTTGCTGGTGTGCACAGCAGACGCGAGACCGTACGACGAGCTGTTGCTCATCGCGATCGCCTCCTCCTCAGTCTTGAACTTGGAGACGGTGCAGACGGGGCCGAAGATCTCCTCCTTCACAATCGCCATGTCCTCGGTGACATCAGAGAAGATGGTAGGCTGGATGAAGTAACCGACGTCACCGTGGCGACCGCCACCAGTGGTGACGGTGGCGCCAGCCTTCTTACCGGAATCAATGTATCCCATGATGCGGTCAAACTGCAGCTGCGACACCTGCGGGCCCTGGAAGGTCTCCGCATGGAATGGGTCTCCGACCTTGTTGGCCTCGGCGCGCTCCTTGAAGCGTGCAACAAACTTGTCGTAGATGCCCTCCTGCACGTAGATGCGGCTACCGGCGCAGCAGCACTGGCCGTGATTGAAGAAGATGCCAAAGTTGACCCACGAGATGGCGTTGTCAATGTCGGCGTCGTTGAAGACGATGTTGGGCGACTTGCCGCCGAGCTCGAGGGTGACCTTCTTGAGGTTGGAGTCGGCCGCGGCCTTGAGGATCATGCGTCCGACGAGGGTGGAGCCGGTGAAGGCAACCTTGTCGACGTCCATGTGCGAGGAGAGGGCGGCACCGGCGGTCTTGCCGAAACCGGAGATGATGTTGATGACCCCGGGAGGGAAGCCCGCCTGCTTGATGAGCTTGGCGGCGTAGAGGGCAGAGAGGGGGGTCTGCTCGGCGGTCTTGAGGACAACGGTGTTACCGGTGGCGATGGCTGGGCCAATCTTCCACGACCACATGAGAAGTGGGAAGTTCCATGGGATGATTTGTCCACAGACACCGATCTGGGAAAAGTAGTGTTAGTATGTTACAAAACAAAGAGCTGCTCGGGCTACTTACTGGCTCCTGCCTGGTGTATGTGAAGGTGTCTGGGTTGGTGTCGATGGTCTTGCCCTCGATCTTGTCGGCCCAGCCGCCGTAGTATCTCAAGCAGCCGACGGCAGCAGCGACGTCGCCCTTGGCCATGGTGATGGCCTTTCCGTTGTCGAGCGACTCGATGGCAGCCAGCTGTTCGATGTCGGCCTCCATCAGCTCGGACAGCTTGACGAGCAGCTTGCCACGGGCCTCGGGGGTGGTGGTCCTCCACTCGCCGTCAAATGCCTTGCGCGCGGCGGCAACGGCGATGTCGACATCCTTCTCGGTGGCCTCGGCGACGGAGCAGATGACCTTCTCGGTGGAGGGGTTGATGACCTCGAAGGACTTCTTGTCTACGCCCTCGACGTACTCATTGTTGATGAAGCTGTGAGAAAGGGGTTAGCTGAGTGTCCGCGGTGTTTGGAATGGCCTAGGATTGACCCGGGAGGAGAGGGGGAAACGTACAGCCCAGTTGGCTGCTGGTACTTGCCGTTGGTCGGGGTGTCAAGCTCGATGGTAGCCATGACGTCGTTGATATCGTGAATTCGTAGTATATAGCTTTGAATATGAAATGGAAATGAAGATTGGTTGTTTTTTGGGGGGGGTATTTGGATTGTTTATTAAAGGAAGAAAGAGGAGAAGAGAGGGAGAAGGGAGAAGATGAAGAAGAGGATAGAAGAAGAAGAGTGGAAGAGGCGTAGATTCGTCCGGGAGAAAGTACGGGTTTCACTGGATGGGGATAGGGAAGTTAGAGAGGGGAAGGGGGGGGTAGAGGGGGTTGGAAGGGGGGAGGGGGTTTGTACTGCAGTTGTGCACTAATAACAGAAATAAGGCGGGGTCATCTGAGCACGGAGCTCTACAGGAGGGGGGACTAACAGGGGGTACATGTCCGTCTATACAATTGAGAGTGGTGGTGGAAGTACCGATGACATCTGAAGAGCATTCGGCGCCCGGTATAAGTGCAGCCGGGGGTTAAACCTGTTGACCCCTCCAATGGAGACTTAACTCAACTAACTCCCCGAAAGCGAAGACTATTTAATTCCGTGGATGTCTTCTCCATATATATCGGGTTTATTTGCGACGAACATACGGTAAATGGTTCAATTCTGCGCGGCAAAACTGTTTGAATATTCACTCCATTGAATTGACGGCTATGCTACAGGTACAAGTTTCGGTGAACGTTTATTGTCGGATCCGGGTAACAAGCGTTTCGAGTACTTGCCGGCCAATGCCCGCCTATGACCGCCTATGACTGCCTATGCCGGCCCGCCTAGTGCATTTAATGCTCTGCAACCCCTCTTTCCGCATTCGTGAAACCGACAACAGCACTGATCCAGTAGTAGAGGCTACTGGAGGGCTACTGGAGGCTGCTTACCCCAGACGCCGTTGGTCCTCGGCATTTATGAGTCGCATCTATTGGCTGGAGGGCGGATAATGGAGCAGGATATGCAGCAGTAAGCAGGACACAGCAGCGACAACATTATGCGGAGAAGGGGGGAGGAGCAACAAGATGGATCATATACCCACGGTAGGTTACGGAGTGGCAACAGGATGGGACAGGGACTAGCAGGAGATGGACCATACACATACCTACGGTACCACGGCAGGTTACGGAGCAAGTTCGATAGAGCTCGACTTCGATAGGTACAGGGACGAGAACAAGAAGGAGGCATCTAGGTGTCATCGCCGCAACGAACGGCACGGGTCGACGGAGACTCAACGACGGGTCGACGGAGTTCTGGACGAAGGGAATGGGAATGGATATGCGATGCAGTGCGATGCAGTGCGAGTCGTTACAATCTTCCATTCTACTATCCATCTACCGTTGTCTGTACTGCAGTACAGCACAGCGCGAGTCGCACGGTATCGAATTGTACTGTATGGTAGGTAGATCTCGAGCAGATCTCGAGTATACCAACTTCTCCATCATACATACATAGTTACATGATTACTCTACAATGCGGCAACTTGGTAAGCCGGGGAACTATATGAGAGCCAACTAATGGGAACCAACTATATGGGGAGCTATATTGCCGCTCAAACCACCGAGCGGGGTCTAGGGGGGTAAACACGACCAAGACGGCTGGGTCTATAGGCGCTTAGATATTACGGAGCATGTACATTCTAGACATTTCCATGTGCTCTGTTTCTGTTTCGTATAGTCTATATACAAGTACTGGTATTATACTACTCCAAGACGACTAATTATCTGATACCGCTGTAATTAGTATACTCTAGATCCACACTACCAGACGGTGAGCACTCCTAATCAGCAGCGTAGTGATTTATTGCATGAACGACTGCGGGTCACAATGGGGCTCGGCCGATGGAGCTCGATGGGTCTGGCCTCAAACGTGGGCGATGGGGCTCCAATACTATGGTTTGCTCTAATGCTATAGTAGGACTGTGGTATTGCAATACATCATGAACTTGCTTGATATTCTAATCCACTCTGCGGAATCTAGTAGTAGTTCCCACGTGCGAGCTCCATTACGGAGGGAGAAGTCTAATATCAAGATTAAAATGGGGAGTCACGTGTGAGCTTAGGTTTGACAATCACGTGTATTTGACTAAAGTCGTTCACGTGAATCTGACTAATACCATTCACGTGAATTGACAAATAGCATCACGTGTATTTGACTAAATATATCCACGTGCATTTGACTCATCCCAACAAGTGTATTTGACAACCGTCATCACGTGAATTCCAGTAAATTACCACGTGACCCCTTGGTCACGTGGTAGCCTGCCAAACTGAGTTCTCGTACGGAACTGGGCAAAGAGATATATCACAATTGTAAACGTCCAAGTAAATTCCAAAGCCCCCTTAAGAGCTCATAATATATATTTTATAAACCTTCCCACCTCCCACTCCATAGATGCCCCAATTAATATAATTTTCCACAAAATAAATTTATTTTTTCCTCCCGATTGTTCGTTGGTGTATCTCCAGCGCGAGGGCACGGGCAAATCCGACAGGTCTCGCTGATTGGGGCTATGAGCTAATGGACGGGCCGGGATTTTGGCGCGGCTCTGGGTTTTGGCTGGTGAGGAGAAACGCAAACAGAGCGAAGAGGAGGCGCAGAGTCGGCAGTTCCTTACCCAGAAAGAAGACTTTGACACCCGCCCGCGCCCTTTTGTTCGGTCTCGCTCAACAACAAACGTTCTACGGATCTTAGAGAGAGACTTGCATAGGGGAGGTCGCTACAGATATGGACTCAATCACTGCCTCAATAACCGCAACTATGCCTATCGAACGTGAGTTCATCGCCCGCGCAGTCCATGCCTCAAATCCAATTCCACCACGCGACACCTCCCCCTTCACCACCACCTTTTCCCCTCCCATCACCCCCTCCCCCCCAATCTCCTCACCCAGTTAACTAACCCCCTCCTCCCAGAACCCCAAATCAAATACGAATCTCCCTACAGCGCCGACCCCCCCCCCTACGACCCGCACCATGCTTCGCACTCCCCCCTCAAACGCCGCTTCTCCCCCTCCACCCCGCACGCGCCCGCCTCCGACGAAAAGAGGCAGCGCATCGAGGTTCCTCCCCCGTCTCCCCCGGCGCTGGGAGGAGATGATATGGATTTCGCCGCTATGATCGCTGCAGCCGCGGCTACCGCGTCGGAGGAGGCGGGGCCGCCGCCTGCGCCGCAGCCGCAACAGCACCAGCACCAGCAGATGCAGCATAGTTATGCGCCGCAGGAACCGCTACCGTCGGTGGAGGGGTACCAGAGCGCTGCGGGGGAGTTTGGGGGAGGAGAGGCGGCTGCGGAGATTAGTAATGGGTTTTCGGCGGATCCGCATTTGTATATGCGGATTTTGAGTTTACCGATTTTGGAGAGCTTGGTAGGTTTAATCTATGCGCGCGCGTACAATGGCGTTGCGTTGGGATTCTAGGCGTGTAAGGATGGGTGGGCTAACAATTTTGTTGTAGTCTACGCAGATCCTGTCGACGCTTGCGCAGGGCCCGTACTCGGAGACGATCAAGATCGTGACGCAGCCCGAGTCGGAGCTTGGGCAGGCGTACGCGACGCTGAAGTCGCTGTTTGACCAGACCAAGAAGATCTACTCGCAGCAGAAGCCGTTCCTGTCGGCCGACGAGCTGAACATCCGCGAGCCGGAGCACCGCGGGACGATCCGCACGACGAACCTGGCGACGTTTGTGTCGTCGGTGGTTGGGGGGCAGGATGTGGGCTTTTACGAGCTGAATGACCATTTCATCGAGACGTTTGTGGCGGATGGCGCGGAGCTGCAGAAGGAGCCGGGGCTGCTGTATTTGAATCTCAAGACGCAGATGTATCTCTCTGCGGTGTCGCAGGAGGAGCAGGAGCGCACAAAGGACGAGGTCTTGGATGATTTGTTCCCGGTTAGCTTGGGGGATACGCTGCGCGCGAGGCATCCGGGGTCGGATCTTACGCAGAGCGAGGTTGAGTTTGTAAAGGAGGCGAATGCGAGGAGGGAGTACCTCCAGAATGATTCTGGGGATCCGGATTCTATATGTAAGTCCACCCTCGCCATTGTACGAAGCACGCACTAATCTTGCAGCTATCCTCTCGGAACAATATGCCTGGGAAGACTTTCTCAAGAACCTCAGCGACCATCTCAAGAAGGCATACGAGCCTTTAATAGCTCCCTACATGAGGCGGCACGCCTTAACCGCTCCCCCTCCATCCCTCCATACCCAGCAACAACAACACCCCCCTCCAACCTCCGACCACCCCTCCCCTCCGCCAACCCACGACCCCCAACCCCCCTCTAACCCCGAGCCCGAACTCGACCTCGGCGACCTAGACATCGAGCAAGCCACCCGCGCCGCAACCCAACACGCCCTCCAAAGCATAGGCTACTCGCAATACGAGCGCCACCAGCAGCAACAACAACAGCAACCACCTCAACACCTCCAACAACAGCAGCACCAGCAACACAACCCCCAAATGGCCTCCTACGCCCCCGAATACCCCGCTGGCGCAGTCCCCTACCACACCCAAACGGCCCCAACCCAAGTCCTCTACGAACAAGCCCGCCAAGCCGCCGTCGCCAAAGCCTCCCCGCACAGTCGCCGCCCCGGCCTCCCCAGCCAACGCCGTCCCTGGTCCACCGAGGAGGAAAACGCCCTAATGGCCGGGCTCGACCAAGTCAAGGGCCCGCACTGGTCGCAGATCCTCGCGCTATACGGCGCCAAGGGGCAAGTCAGCGAGATTCTGAAAGATAGGAACCAAGTCCAGCTCAAGGACAAGGCGAGGAACCTAAAGCTGTTCTTCCTGAAGAGTAACATCGAGGTGCCGTATTACCTGCAGTGCGTGACTGGGGAGCTGAAGACGCGCGCCCCCAGCCAGGCGGCGCGGAAGGAGGCGGAGGAGCGCGCGAGGCTGGCAAGTGATGAGGAGCAGGCGCGGTTTAATGGGATTATGGCGCTCGCGGGGGGGATGCAGGAGGGGAGCGTGGGGATGGGGGGGCAGGATGGGAGGGCGGGGGAGATGCAGCATGGTGGGATGGGGATGGGGATGGAGAGGCTGCAACAGCAGCAGCAGCGGGGGGAGGAGCAGTTTGATAATCAGCAGCATGTACATGGACACCAGCAGCAGCAGCACCAACAGCAGCAGGGGGAGAATCGGTCGCCGAGGGAGCAGGGACAGCAGCAGCTGGGGCAGGGGCAGGGGCAGGGGGCGGAGGTGTCGCAGTTGGATTTTGAGGATGCGTTGGGGGCGAGGCTGATGGAGAGTTTGGAGGATCATGATAAGAGGGCTGCTAGTGTTACGACGTCGTGAGCAGACGAGTAGATTTGCATTTTTTGGGTGTTTGTTTCTCGGTATATAGTATTTAGAGCATTGAGCGTTCGGTGGGTAGAGAAGTCCTTAGATCATCAGTAGAAATAGCTTTGTTGTCTCACTTACTATCGCGCGGGGTTACATTGGCATGAGATATATAACACAGTAACCAAAACAAATTTACGAAACCTTGTACACTCTCTGTGCGCCTGAACACTCTTTTTTATCCGAATTCAATTCCCATCCCCTTAAAACATTCCCAAAAACATCTCTTTAAATCCCCCATTAAGAGATATTTATATCCCCATGTCCTCCTGCCAAGAAACGATAATCCCCCCTAACCCCCTTACCCCCCCTTCGTCGCGCCCGCATACCCCGGCCCGGGTCACTTTAAGCTCCACCCAAGCTGATAAGCGAAAGAACACCTCGACCACTTTGGAGCCGTCACTTTCCAAATAGGCCGCGCATTGAGACCTCCCACGAGCCAGCGAAGGGGCAATCGAACGAATCTGTCCTCACGAGCTGCGACGACGACCACATTCATTTCACATTTTCTTTATTCTTTCTACTCGACTCGTCTCGGGGCTATTTTAATCTTCTCTTCCACGTAAGCTTCCCTGAACCCCCGTCCCTGGCCCCTTACTGCTCAAACCCCGTTTTCAGCCTCGCTGCTGAGAATGAACGACGACGACGCTCTCCCCTCGTCCCGTTGAATCGGACCTCCCACTCCCGCAAGTACGCGCTGACCAACCGCCATCACAGTCTCATAGTATAAACCCTCACCATGGCCTCCCCCTCGCCGGCAGGCTCCGTCCGGCACCGCGGCGGCAACGCGGCGTCCAAGAAGGAGAAATCCCCCACGGGCGCGACGCTCGCTGTCCCCGCCGACAAAGGGCTCGAGAAGCTCGTTAGGGATAATAAGAAGAAGGCGCCTGCTTCGGAGTGGGATTACAAGCTTGCGCTGGCGGTTATTACGGTTCTGGCTTTCGGGACGAGGTTTTGGGGAATTAGCCACCCGAATGAGGTTGTGTTCGATGAAGTGCATTTTGGGAAGGTGAGTAACTCTACGGATGACGTTGATGGACCTGGTGAAGAGCGCGGATGTCTGACGTGTGTCTGAATTATAGTTTGCCTCCTACTACCTCGAGCGCACCTACTTCTTCGACGTCCACCCGCCCTTCGGAAAGCTGCTCTTCGCGCTGATGGGCTGGTTCGTGGGCTACGATGGACACTTCCACTTCGAGAACATCGGGGATTCGTACATCGCCAACAAAGTCCCTTACGTTGCCTTCCGCGCCATGCCGGCCCTGCTCGGCGCCCTCACCGTCCCCGTCGTCTTCGACATCATGTGGGAATCGGGATACACCCTCCCCGCTTGCATCGTCGCGGCAGGGCTGGTGCTGTTCGATAACGCGCATATTGGACAGACGAGACTGATTCTGCTGGATGCGACGCTCGTCTTCGCGATGGCGTGTAGTCTGCTCTGCTATATCAGGTTCTATAAGCTGAGACACCAGCCGTTTGGCAGGAAGTGGTGGAAGTGGCTCCTCCTCACCGGGTTTGCGCTCAGCTGCGTTATCTCGACCAAGTATGTCGGCACCTTCGCGTTCCTTACCGTGGGAGCGGCTGTTGCCATTGATCTGTGGGACCTGCTTGATGTCAACCGTCGCCAGGGCGCGCTGTCGCTGATCGATTTCGGAAAGCACTTTGCGGCCCGCGCGTTCGGTCTCATCTTTGTCCCGTTCCTGTTCTACCTGTTCTGGTTCCAGGTTCACTTCTCTATCCTCACCAAGTCGGGGCCGGGTGATGACTTCATGACGCCCCAGTTCCAGGAGACGCTGAGCGACAATGTGATGACGAGCAATGCGGTTACGATTAACTACCTTGACAACATTGTGCTCAGGCACAAGGAGACCAAGACCTACCTCCACAGCCACCCGGATAAGTACCCGCTCCGTTATGATGACGGACGTGTCTCCAGTCAGGGACAGCAAGTTACAGGATACCCCTTCAACGACACAAACAACCACTGGGAGATCCTCCCCGCGGATGGCAAGGACACCCTCGACCGCGTCGTCAGGAACCACGATCTCGTCAAGCTCCGCCACGTCGTAACCAACACCATCCTCCTCTCCCACGACGTCGCCTCCCCCTACTACCCAACGAACCAAGAATTCTCCACCGTCTCCCTCGACGACGCCGCCGGCGGCCGCCACAACGATACCCTCTTCGAGATCCGCATCGAGAACGGCAAGCCGAACCAGGCCTTCAAGTCCCTCGCCGCACCATTCAAGCTCATCCACAACCCCTCCAAAGTCGCCATGTGGACCCACACCACCCCCCTCCCCGAGTGGGCCTACAAGCAACAAGAAATCAACGGCAACAAGAACGTCGCGCAGTCCTCCAACGTCTGGTACGTCGACGAGATCCCGTCCATCCCAGCCGACAGCCCGCGCCTCCAGCGCGAGGTGCGCCAGGTAAAGACAATGCCCTTCCTCAAGAAGTGGTTCGAGGTCCAGCGCGCCATGTTCCACCACAACAACGCCCTCACGAGCAGCCACCCGTACGCCAGCCAGCCGTTCCACTGGCCCTTCCTCCTCCGCGGCGTCAGCTTCTGGACCCACAACGATACGCGCTCGCAGATTTACTTCCTCGGTAACCCGGTTGGGTGGTGGCTTGCGTCGTCGCTCCTGGCTGTGTACGTCGGTATCATCGCCGCGGACCAGCTTTCCCTCCGCCGCGGCGCTGATGCGCTTGATATCCGTAAGCCCCCCCCCGCTTTCCCTCCCCATCATCTCCAAGCACGAGAAGCTAACCCCCACCCCACAGGCACCCGCTCCCGCCTCTACAACTCCACAGGCTTCTTCTTCATCGCCTGGGCCCTCCACTACCTCCCCTTCTACCTCATGGGCCGCCAACTCTTCCTGCACCACTACCTCCCCGCCCACCTCGCCTCCTCCCTCGTCACCGGCGCCCTCCTCGAATTCATCTTCACCATCGAGCCCGTCGCTCTCGAGGAGGCCACCTTCACCATCGCCGAGTCGGGAACCAAGCACGGCGCGCCGACGCCTGCGCGCTCGCTGCCTGCGCGCGAGAGGCTGGGCGGCCAGAGTCTGCTGGCTAGCTGGGCCGCGGCGGGCGTGATCATGACCGCCGTCATTGGCGGGTGGTACTTTTTCGTGCCGCTGACTTATGGGTTCCCGCTTACGGTGGAGGAGGTCATGGCGAGGAAGTGGTTGGGGTACGATTTGCATTTTGCGAAATAGGGGGTTGTGTGAGAAGAAAGAGACGAACAGAAAATATAGGGGGGGAGGAGTTAGTTGGAGAGAGAGAGAGAGAGAGGAAATATTGGGTTGAAAAAAGAAAAGCTTGGGTGGATTTCTTGGGGGGAAAGGTTGGGAGGGGATCTGAGGCACATATGCGAGGGGTGTCGGATGTACTTGTAAGATTTATGGTATCTCGTAGCGTTTTGCGTAGTTTATTGAATCGTAAATGACTATATACTACTCTTATGTGTCTACCCCTTGAGTGTCTGTTATGAATATCCACGCCGCCCATAAACTCTGTGGAGGCAACGAGGCAATGGACTGTGCAATATTTTTAATATATGTGCTACCTATATACGAGCTATATTCTCCCAGAGTCTCATCTAAGAATTCTTCTAATTCCACTTCTAAACCACTCCTCTCCCATCATCTACTCCTCAAACTCCCCCCTCAAAACCCTATGCTTGCTCAGCACAACATCCGTATCAATATACCCCCCTTTCAACCACCTCTCCCCCGAACTAACATCAAACGCCGTCCTCGCATGCAACACCCTGCGGTTATTAAAAATCACCATCTCCCCCTCCTTCATCTTGTACTTGTAGATATTCTCCTCCTTCTCCGTGATATCCTGGAACTGCCGCACGATATCATGGTACGCGCTCAGCCGCTCCAGCGACTTCGTGTCCTTGGTCCCGTTCGCGAGGTTGAACGGGCCCTGGAAGGGGGGAGAGTAGTTTACGTATTTGAGTCCCCTGCCAGCGCGCGCGTCATGCGCGGTGTCATACACGACGGTGGGGTGCGCATGGCGATAGTGTTCCCCGGCGTTCTTGTAGTGGTAGTTGACGGGGAACTCTGATAATAGGCGGGTTTCAGCGGGTTTGCTGGATTGTAGTTGGTCGACAGCGTAGAAGGCGTCGGTGAACATGGATTCCCCGCCCTCGCAGCTGTTCTTGATGCAGTGCAGTAGCTGGAATCCGGGTGGGTCGGCCATGTAGAGGAGATCCATGTGGAATCCGAGGAATTGGTGGGTGTAGGCCACGTTCTTGGCTTGGGCGACGGACTTTACATCCCACGTCTCGCCGTAGAATGTATCTCGTAGTCTCCCGATTCGCTTTCCCATCGCGGCAGGGCCGTTCTCTCCGGGGACGTTCTTGATGAAGACCAGGCCGTAGAGCCTCAGCTGCTTCAGTACTTCGAAGAGGGTCTTGTCGTCTTCCATGGACTTGTCGTAGTCGATAAATTGGATTTTTTCAGAGATCTGGTCTCTGTTCCAGATCTTATATGAGTCTGCTTCATTCGCCTGAAGGCTCTCAACTGCCACGGGGTTGTTGTCGTATCGCTCCAGCTCCTTCTTTTCGTACGTGGATGTATGTTCGGGTCCGAACCCGGGGATGTCGTTTTCCCAGGTCACAGAGATCGACTTGCCATCCTTGCTCTCTGTTACGCTTTTGTATGAGATGTTGGCTGGTATCTTGGGTGTTTCAAAGACCTTTTGCCTCGTTGATGGATCGACGCAGAGGCTGCATGAGCAGGAATCACGGAGCCATAATCGGTAGCCATCTGTTGTCTGGTGGCCTGCCAAAGGAGACGTCCCGTGTGCCTTGTCTGTTTTCGTTGGTTTTGTTCCGGTGAGAACTATTGCCTGTTTCTCTGATTTTGTCAGTACTAGTTTACTATGTCAGATGTTTGCTGTAAGACACACGTACCTGTGCTCGTAGATATAGTTCTCCGAAGCTGCGCCGGCGCATACGCTTGCTGACAGCGGAGAAGAGATGCAGGCCTAGCAAAACTCCTGCGAACTGAGTTTCGAATTGAGCATGCCAGGATTGCATTCCTGAAAAGCGACATCGTCGCCGATATTTCCCACAGCGGTGAGTAGCTCGTGGGAGGAGGGGTAGCCGGCACCCAAGAATATATGTATATATTGTAGTGGCCAATGGCAGAAAAACGTGCTATTATAACTTATATGAAGATGTAAGAGAGCACTTCTTAAATATATCAATATATACAGGAATTGAACGAGGTGAAGCAAGTGAACATTTGAAAGAATCGCTGCCTCGGCTCACAAGCTATCGGTCTTGTGCAGCTGCGTCTGGAGTAGCGGGTCGCCGAATATGGCGGGGACGGAAGTCCCGAACTTCTCCCGCCCATACCCCTGCCACTATGACGCCTCCCGTCTCTAAGCGGCCAAATCTCCAAATTCAACGGAATAAGTAGATAAATCTCCAACTTTTACAAACAAACACTCTTTCGGCAACGTCCCCCGTACGGGACTATCCAGATGTATGTCCAGAAGCGCAGATCACCACCTGAAGGATGATGGCTCCAAGACGCAAGTCGTCCTCGCTGGAGCCACGGCCGGATTAATTGCACGGTAAGCATGTTGCCCAGTCTTTATTCTCAACAAGCTGCCCTTTCTTCATACTATCGTCAATGGCTTCCAAATACGATAATACTATAAATCCCAGAAGCTAACTACTCCTAGCTTTGTCATTGCCCCTCTCGATGTCGTCAAAATCCGCCTTCAACTCCAAACCCATCCCGGCCGCACCACCGTTCAACCCCAACCTCCCTCCACGCAACCTCCTCTCTACAAAGGCACCATCCAGACCCTACTCCGAATCCTGCGCGAGGAAGGCCTCACAGCCCTCTGGAAGGGTAACATCCCCGCCGAATTCCTGTACATCTCCTACTCGGCCGCGCAATTTACAACCTACCGACTCACAACCCTCGGCCTCCAATCTCTCTTCTCAAAACACCCTCTCTCCCCGCCCACGGAAGCCTTCATCGCCGGTGCCACCGCTGGTGCCGTCTCCACTACAGTTACATACCCTCTCGATCTACTGCGCACCCGCTTCGCCGCTCAGGGCCGCCAGAAAGTCTATCCGAGCCTCTGGTCCGGCATCCGTGCCATCGCCACGACCGAAGGTCCAGCGGGCTTCTTCCGCGGTCTCTCCGCAGGTGTAATCCAAATTGTACCGTACATGGGCCTCTTTTTCTCCGCCTACGACACACTACGCCCCTACAGTGCGACACTGACACTGCCGTTTGGCTCGGGGGATGCGGTGGCGGGTGTGGCGGCTAGCGTGTTTGCGAAGACTGCCATATTCCCGCTCGATCTGGTGAGGAAGCGGCTGCAGGTGCAGGGGCCGACGAGGCGGCAGTATGTGGTTGGTGGGCTGGCGTATAGAGGCGTCGGGGGGAGCATTAGGGCGATTGTGAGGAGGGAGGGAATGTTGGGGCTGTACAGGGGATTGACGATCAGTTTGATCAAGGCGGCGCCAGCTAGCGCGGTGACGATGTGGACATATGAGCGAGCGCTGGCTTTTTACATACAGATGGATCAGGCGAAAGAACGGGAACAAGAGGCGAGGACGCCGTGAATATGGTTGGGAATTGGAACTGGCGCTTGGTGGGTAAATGGAGGTTATCTGTGCATTTACTGTAACTTGTACACGATGCTGTAGTATGTTTGAGAAGTTAACAGCAATTAATATAATGGCTCACTATCTAGAATATAATTCTTTATATCACCGTCTTTCAATAAATCAGATACTCAAAAACAAAGACAAAGTGTGCAATTTTATTTGGTTTTGTTTTCAGGGTATCAACTCGCACCTCGCTCTGTATTGTTCCGACTTATCTCTTATCTGGGCTTCATTGACGCGCGCAGAATATATAACCGCGGCTAGCGCCACCGCTGTGCCCTTTAGCGTCACCAGCCAACTACCGACCGCGCAGGTCTCATATCAACTTCGTCACGATCAATCACCACATTCATGATCAATGAGATTCTGAAGTGACTTTGATCTGAAATTCAACAAGTCAGACCCACATTTTATAAAAGCACTGCAATTATGCCAGATTCGCCCCAAGCCACCGTCCCGGCACGTCCTGCTGAGCCTGTATCAGAAGCACCAGAGGCAATTGCGCCTGCGCCTGAGCCAAAGTTACCAAGCCGGAAAGATGCTAGCTTGAAGGAGTTCCTGGGGAAGATGGATGATTATGCTCCCATTGTATGTTTTGCTTTCCCATACGTCTCCCTTGTCCTTCGCCACAGCCGATCTCACTCTCAACTACCCTAACCTTCCATCTTGAAACGCCTTTCATTCCCCTTTCACCCTTGTATATCACTTCCTGCCCAACTCTCCTTTATGAAGCATCACAATAGCCGTCCACACAAGTTCTAACCGGCACCACAGATCCCAGACGCAGTGACAAACTACTACCTCACACGCGCCGGGCTTCCCCCGCCCCCCACAACCGATCCGCGCCTCTCGCGCCTCCTTGCTCTCGCGACGCAAAAGTTTGTCGCTGACATCGCTGCCGACGCATACCAGTACTCGCGCATTCGCTCCTCAAACAGTTCCTCGGCTAATAACCCGATGGGCAACCTCGTCGGGGCTGCTGGAGGAGCCAGCGCGGCGCCTGTTGGTGCGGCGGAGGGAAAGACGGCGAGAGCTGGTGGAGGGGCGCTGGGTGTCCAGCGGCCGGGATACGGAGGGGGTGGACAGGGTGGTGGCCAGGGAAGGACTGTACTGACGATGGAGGATTTGGGGATGGCCGTTGGAGAGTATGGAGTTAATGTTAAGAGGGGAGAGTTTTACCGGTGAAATGGTTGCCAAGGAGCATAATACCACGGTGGGGAGTTTGGACACGGGCTGGATTGGGATTGGGGCGCATTGTTGATTATGGCCGGCTGGGCTGTGTCTGGTTTGAGCCCACGATAGAGGACAATCAGAGGGGCATCTGGCGTTTGGGAGGTATTTCTGCCTACATATGTTGCCAGATTGGCTGAGTGGCCGGGATGGACACTCGTTTAGACTAGAGCTGGTCACTCTCAATGAAATTCATTTTTACAGCTACCATCCCCAGCGGAAAGGATCTTTTGTCCACGCGTATGACAATTTTCCCGCATGGCCCGTCAGCTTAGCTCAAGGCGGGTAATCGCATTCTTGGGTTCACTGTCCTGGCCTCAAATTGCGCCGGAATCCCCTCTGTACTCCCCGCTGCAATGCGCCTTACAAGCGCTGGGAGAGTAACAGCCACCGTGGAGGTGGATGCCGTTCATGAAGTTTCTGTTGCTGTCGAGCCAATTTGAGATCCCATGAGGCGCTTCGGTATCAGGGCGACCGGGGTTCGGTGCGTAACAGCAGCGTCTATAGAAACTATAATTGAAATAATAGCGTCCAGTCACTCAGGGTGGTAATTAATACGACACACAGCCCACTGGATTTTTAGGCGGCATGACAATTGTTTGGGCCTTTTGAACAACTGCATAGTTTGCGGCTTGGGGTGATCCTTATCGTAGCAAACATCGGGTCAACGAAACAGGAAGCTCCTAGAAACTCTTGAGTCGTGAGGTTGGCTATTGAGTGTTACAGAGTAAGTCATATACATACAATATCCTGTAACGGAAGCAGGTCGTCCTTCAAATTGTGACTAAAACCTTAGAGTAAACAGGATGTAAACCGAACATTCATTTTATGTTTCATGGTAAGACAACAATGCATTGTTCAACATCAACGAGCACAAAGAAAACTTAGTTTCGGTCTGAATAGCTTCATTTATCAGTTTCATATATGTCTCTAAACTGTAAAACTATCCATGAACAGTCGACTTTGACGGCCATCGCCATCGCGAGGTCATATATAAATATGGCCTCGATCGTCTCTTCCCAACATCTTATTTTTTCTCTTGATCATACGAGAATCATTGAGAAGAGCTGACGACTGCATCGTCTCTCAACTAAGTTTCCCCAGTACACAACAGGCCGTGCAGATTTCGGCATACAACAGTTCAGGTTCGGAGACACAACCGTCAAGATGTGTCGCACCGTCCTCATTTTCAACGTCCATTGTGAGCACGAGCACGCTGAGATACAGAAGTGTTCCCACATGGCAGCTTCTGAGCAGAAGTGGCAACGCAAAAGCTTCTTCTCCAAGATGTTCAGTTCTCCTCCTAGGAACTGCAAAAGGCCACAGCAGACACGCAACTACACCAAGGCCCAGGTTTGTTCATATTGTTCTTCTCTAGGTATTACTTATGAGAAAATCAGGAAAGACCGCGACGCCGCTCAGCGAAGACCGCCGCGCCCGATCTACCGGAATCAAACAGATCTGAGCTTTGGTAACCCCGATTCTTCCCCGGGTCTTCAGAGGAGTAATGCCATGCGCCAACCTGCTGACCGTAGACCACAGGGTCTAGAGAGAAGCAATACCGTCCAGTTCCACGGTGAGGCCCCTCGGCTGCCCAACGTCAGAGCCACGGCCATCTTTCGGGAATCGGAGACCCCCCTCCCTGACACCCTTCGTCACTACCTTGGTTCTTCGGGTGTCCCTTCTGAGGACCCTGAAAGAACTGACTACCAGAGACCGCCGCCACCGTCGACGAACCCTAGGAATCGCCGTCGGCCCCAATCCGATCGCCTCCTGCCTCGGCCAGGCTCGTCACAACCGTACGACAACGGTGCCTCCCTGTACATGAATAGGCCGTTGCCACCTGCTCCTCTCCGGCCTCGCAGACCGGCGTCGTCCGCATCCAGGCCACCGTCAGTCCCTGATCGCTCATCTTCGCAACGTCGCCCCCGATCACCCGGTGAGCGGAATTCATACTTCGATCACTCTTCTTCGCAACCATCCCCTGTGTCATCCAACGACGGCCAGTTACCCCCCGGGCGCTATTCTTCGCAATGGCCGCTCGCGGCATCCAACCAGCTAGCTTTCACTAGACCTACGCTGCAGAACTCTCCGCATGGTCCATCGTACCACCGTGGGAGGCCGACGGATAGAGAGTTGAATCGAATGAGCATGGAGATCGAGACCGTTGAGAGTGCATGGGTTAATGCGGGCAGGAGGGCATCCCAACAGCAACCTGTTCAACGCGAATCCACAGGATCACTGACGGCTCCACGCCGCCATCGCAGCCAGAGAGAAGGTAAATATGCCTGATCTCGATTCACCACTGTCGTTATCGCTAACTGAAATATAGGTGATGTGCCTGCCGCAGCCAGTACTGGCAAGTATTCTTGATTGTTTTTGTCGTTTCTGATCTTTTTCGCTCTCGTTCTCAGAAATATTTTGTAGCATTCTGACATATTCTTAGGTTATCCTTAGATAGCAATTAAGCTATCATACACAAATTATAGACTCTGGTTGCAATTAGTGATATGTGAGACCTCTTTGTTAAAGTAAAATCATAATTCATATCGGATCATTACTGGCGAAAAGAATATACAAAGAAACTGTCCAACCCTTCAGTCATTCTTAGCCTTCCTCTTTGTCACATCAGGGAGATCCTTGTGCGAGTTTGACTCAGTCGCTCTTTTCCAGGATGATGTTCTCAATTTCTTGTCATCATTTGTTCCACTTCCGTCCCTCACCTGCATTCATGCGACAACTTAAACTGGCCGCAGTCCTTCCACCCTAATGCCTCGTACATTCCGTATACACCTCTCAATAACTGTTCCTCATCTCACAACCATCGGAGTTTCACTACTGCGCCTTCCCGTTCTTCCCGGCAGCCTTAGCTGCCTTGACTCTTGCAGTTTCTTCAGCGACGCTCTTTCTCATTCTTGCCTCCAGCTCGGGCCTATATCCTAGCTTGAAAAGGATCTCGATCCATTCGAAAAATGGGGCTGTAACAAGTGCCATATGGAGATTCTGAAAGAGGGCCGGAGCGCGACCTTCGAATACGCCGTGGCCGATAAACTGGAGAATCCAAGAGAGGCAGAAAACACCAAAGGCGATCTGATTCGCTGGGTATGCAGCCACGGTTGTAAGGTGCTTGGAGTATGCGGTTCCGCCAAGGAGGATAGGCGTTATGATGGACCCGGCCACTGGTTCGAGGAGGATGTAGAAGATGGAATAATAGAGTGCCATTATAGTGCCCAAATTAAGGTCGAGGTTGGTGATCGTGGCCCACTCTGGCAAGGGAATGATTGTGGGGGAGTTGGTGAGCTACGTAGGAGATGTGAGCTTGGGTCGCGGACACTTCGGAACTCAGGATCTTCAACGTACAAGGAGGATGAATGAGAACAGTATCATTGGGATGCATAGCATGTGTATTCCAACATTGACCGGATTCTGGTGATAAGAGCTATACTGGAACAAGAACACATCAGCAAAAGGTAGTGGCCTCACAACAGAAGATACTCACGAAGCATAGCTGCTTCTCCAGGTCAAGAGTGCCACCCATCGTTTAGGTTGGAGGAGAAAGGAAGGGAATAATATCAGGTATTATTATCAGAAGTCAGCCACTGCCAGGAGGGCGTAAAACCATTAATAGCGACGGCGGACAGGAAATATAATTGTCACGTTGAGGGGTTTATGATATCTAAGACGCTCCGCGTGTAAGATGCAGCTCACGTTCACAATGCGGACCTCGGACCGTGCATAGCCCCACTGTTTCCGCAATACAGCTCAAACGCATAAGTACACGTGACATATGACTCTATATGTCACGTGCACTTCAGTGTTGGAGCCTCACAAAAATGCGCCGCGACCGATGAGGCGCGTTTCCTACGATCGGCGTGAACCAACGATCTCGACGAGAGCGGCAACACTCATTTATTGCCTTGTTAAAACATCGACAACCTTTGTGCAAGCTCTGCGATCCAGATCAGAGAGCTGCCAGAGTGTTTGGCCGTTGTTTATAAGGATAATTTACTTGCGCCAGGACAAGAGAAGCGCTTCACTGCGCGTCCGTCGGATTCCACGAGGCAACCAACCTCAACACAGCGCATACTCTGCCGAAATTCCAGGCCAAGGTTGCCACGACTAGTGCTCTATGTGCTAAATTGCCTCGGAGGTGTCTGTGGAAAGTCTAGCACGGCAGCTTCGTGGATCTTGGGATAGGTGCCATCTCAAAACGACATTGCACCACAGATCGAACGCTTCAGTCGATACCTGAATATAAACCAGCGCCATGTTTTTCCTACACAACCTCGAGCGTCAGGTCACCCTGCACCCGTCGTACTTTGGCAAGAACATGCACGAGTTGGTCACTTCGAAGCTCCTCAGCGATGTGGAGGGAACCTGTACCGGACAATACTACATTATCTCTGTGATGGACACATTCAACGTTTCCGAAGGTCGCATCATCCCTGGCAGCGGACTCGCCGAGTTCACTGTTCGATACAGAGCGGTTGTCTGGCGTCCATTCAAGAATGAGACTGTAAGGCACGCCAGTGCTTTTGTAACTCACAGTAGAGCTGATTTCCAATGCACAGGTTGATGCCATCGTCACGGCCGTGAACCCAGCTGGCTTCCACTGCATGGCTGGACCTCTTGAGTTCTTCGTCTCCAGAGAAGTAAGGACTTTGACCCAGGCCAAGTTCCCAAGATGCTAATCGCAGCCCACCACAGCTTATCTCCAAAGACATCAAGTTCGACCCGAACGCGACGCCGTGGCAGTGGACCGACAACGAGGATCAAGTGATCGAGAAGGGCGCGCAGGTCCGGGTCAAGTTGATCGGTCTGCGGTCTGATGTCGGGTCCATGTACGCGATCGGTAGCATCAAGGAGGACTACCTCGGGTCAGTCTGACCCAGTTCCCAACTCTAGACGATTCGTGCTAAACAAGAACAGTGTGCCACCGCCGTGAACGACCTAACTATACCCAATACCACGTGCGAGTGCACGTTACGGCCAGGGATATGGAAAGCTTTGAGAGTTGGTTGCGTAGCACCACTACTCGACACCATCATGTGGAGCTAGGATACTGGGGCATTTGACTGCATTTGGTTGTCTTAGAAATCAATACAGGTAATACAGGGCAAGGTTGTGCCATCTATACAAGGCAAATAGGAACCAAGCCACTCAGAAAGTCTATCCAGATGGTAGAATATCTCTCAGAATGATATTAAAGCCACCACTCACTCTCCTTTCAATGTGATTATAACGTGTATTTGTGTCGACCAAAATTCTACCAGCAATTTAAACTCAAAGAATTTATATCTTCAGTTCCATTTGTCAGTAGCCAGCCTACCGGTTGTAGCCCTGGATAACTGAACGCCTTTATTTGAGTTATAGTTGCTGTAGTCGCCGTTGTTGGGTACGCCCCTGCTCAGGCTTTTGGACGGCACGAGTAACATGTAACATTATTCTGCAGACATGCGCTATTATATACTCCATTGAACATCAAAACATTTCATCATTATGCGTCTCTTCAAGCTAATCCTGCGTCAAATCTAAGGCCTCAACTTGGCTCACCCTCCACCTCTGCCTGCCTCTGCCCTTCCACTCCAGGTCTTCTACTTCCTTCTCTGTATATGTCTTCCAGGCCCCGGGCAGACTTTCTCGGGGTGCCAGGAATCTTTTTTGAGGAATTTTGCTATTGGCAAATGATAAGGTGTCCACGTGCTTGGGCAGCGGCGATTCAGCTTGCTTTTCTGTGGTGTAATGTGACAGAGGAGAAGAGGACATGAGATCAATAGCATTCTGTGTCCCTTTGTTATCCTCAGCTGGGAAGGGATTCGTTTGGCGTGGTGACAGTAAATACTCAAGAGGGGGTAGGGAGTCATCATCATCGTCTGAGAGATTGGGCTGAGTAGGCCTTGATGATCCAACAGTATATCCTTGGTCACCCATCACCGGTGTCCGTTTCTTAATTGAAGGCAGCTGTGCAGAACCAGTAGGCATTTCAGCGTCGGAAATAGATGAGACATAAAGGGGCGGTGAACCATTCCTCGAATGCTTCTTTGGAAACAAGTTACGAGATGGAGAATTATCGTATGATGATATCATTTGAGACGCTGAGCTTGAACTTGCTTGCGATGACCCCCCTTTGTTGGACTGACTTAGTCCAGACTTTGACACATTGGCGCTCACAGGTTGAGATGAGCGAGACTGTGTCGCTACCCACGGGTTACTTGGCTTGGGCGAGACTTGGCAGTAGCGGTCCCCAGAAGGAGCTTTGCGGTACTCGCGGCGTGGTCGAAGAGCTTCTTTGGTTGACCCTCGCGGCTGCAGTGGCGGTTTGTCGAGAGATGGAGCCAGATATACAGGAGGCAGTTGTGGCTGATGATCAGACTTCTTATTAGGAGACTCCGAAGACAACATTGCTGTATCAGCGGCGACCGGTTTGCTTGTAACAAAATATCGGTCTAATGCTCCTTGCTTCATGCCATGCTTCTTTGCGGTTGCCTTCGCGGCATTCTTCCGTTTCGGCGCGTTCGCCCGCGATTGCTTCAGCATCAATGACTCTTCATAATCTTCTACCTTGAGAGGAATACCAACTCTCGCAATGCTCCGAGAGACCCAGGTCTTACAGGGTTTAGTTGGGTCGTACTCTGCCAGTTTATTCTTCATGGGGCTCATGGATCTGCTCTTTCCGGTGGGCTCGTTATCTGATTGATAAACGTCCAAATTCTCCTCATCGACAGCCAGGTATTCATCCTCTTGGTCGGGATTGCTCTCATTATCAATCTCCGCTTCAACGTCTAGCCCAACTATACCAGATGGCTGGAAAGTCAAGCGTATTTCAGGTATGCCATCCGTTGAAAAGTGTTGTCTTTCGCCTGTGATGTCTTGTACAATCTCTCGTTCTTGGGCTTCTATCAAAACCAAGTTGCCATGCCCCGAGTCGACACTCTTGGGTCTTTCTCGCAGCTTGTAGATTAACATGGGAGGCGCAAGGAGGCGAATGAGCCTCTTCGCGCTCAATTTGCCAGTCCATTCAAAACATTCTTCGACAAATATTCTAAGCCTTTTCGAGTCAATTTCCCTGTCCCACTGTAGCCGCGACCTCAAGTTCAAAAGAGCGGCCTCAGAAGAGACAACAGGATGTTTGTAGTACTGTAGAATTTCTTTCTTCGGAAAGTCGTCTGGTACAGTTATTGCCTTGTTCTTCTGCCGGAAGTAGCCACTCTCATTCGTATGAAGCTCGTGTGCGAGGTTTTCTCGCCAGGCCAATAAACCGGAACTGTCGTCCGGCGCGAGGTCGCAAAGCGATTTGCCAAAACCTGCTCTTGCAGCTTCGCATGCAATCTTCGCTCCACAACGAGTAACACCAGCGGTATCGTAGTCGCCACCACTCATCAGGGCGACCAATATCATCCCCTCCCGGTCCAGGCCAGATTTGCCATCCTTGGTGACTTTGGCATCGTACAAGGACACGTGAGTCGGGGGAGTTTTTCCAGATCCCTCACACGACCAGTCTCTGATAGTCACACCACTGCCAAACATCAGGGTGTCGACGTCTTCGCTGAGGACAGCATCTACCAGTCCCCGCTGCTGCAACAGCGCACATTCAGCTTCCGCTTCACCCGGAGCATCGTGAGACTCAAAGCCAAACAACTGCAGCAAAAGCTTGGTTCTCCGCACATCGGCATGGTATGCGGAGCCTCCTTTGCGCCTTGTTTTATTCCGCTTCAGGAGCGGCCTGTCGGGCCCGTCAAATACAAATATTGCCTGAACGGATGTGCCCGCAAGCCTTACGAGCCTATAGAATAGGGTTCGCAATGCTGGATTAGGGCCACCTTAGATTGTAAGAATTGTGCTCTGAACTCACAGGAACAAAAACTCAAACTTACCTTTGCCTCCCTGGACTTCAAAATTCCATATGGAGATGTCAATCGCTATTCTGAACGGTCTCCCAGTCTGCTCGAATTTCTCCACTGCAAGCTTGGTCAGAGATACTCTTTGGCCTGCACCTATCTCATTGTATATTCTATAATTTATTTATGTCAGTAACTATGCCTCCAATAGAGGCGAAGCCCTATCTCACCCTGGAATTCCCATGTTTTCATTGTTATAATTATTATATTGCGAGGCAAAAAATAATAACAGCCGAAACTTAATCCCCAAGTATGATGGTCTCAAATGAGCCATGCAATGTAGCAAATGATGATATTAAACTGGGAGGCAAAGCTATTACCTGGAGTCCCAGGATACTATCGACGTGGGGTGCCTTCTCGATCCATTGTGACGGAAAGGGCGTTGTTGATTGAGCCTCCGTTTGTTTATTTTAGGAATAGCGCCAAAGTCGTCCCAGCGACGCAGGGACGTGGCTGAATCGTGGACGTTGTACTTGAAATATAGCTCCAGAGTGATAAAGAGGGTTAATTCTTATTTACGGTTTCTACAAACACTTTTAAGAAAATATAGAATTTTGTAGATGTTTCTGAGCTGTAACTGACATTTACCTGTCGTACATTCCTCAACCTTTAAAGCTCATTGGTATCTCCGTAAGTCTGTAGGTTGCAGCCTTCAAATAAAGGCCTCAATAGTTGTCCATGTTTCAACCAGGTCGCCACGCAGGTACCTTGCAGATATGGCGAGTTTGATATCTCAGAAATATCATTAGAGCTGAGCTGTTGCCTCACATACTACACAAACAACGCAAAATAATGGCCCAAATCTAATTTATTTCTCGGGCCCCAGACAATGCTAAGCAATGGCAACGCCGGCCCACCGCAGCGTCGCCAACATTCGGCCGGTTTCTGAGATCCGCTCCCCAGGAGCTCCATTGGCCAGCCCCCGCACTCCAGTCCGCCCGGTCTCGATCTCGAACTTTAGCTCACCGTCAGCTTTGCGCGCCGAAGAAGACTGCATCATTCTTGAATTTGGCAGCCGCTATCTCAGAGCAGGCTTAGCAGGGGACGCATTGCCCAAGGCTGTCATTGGCTTCGGACCCGATACACAGAGGAGAGCTGGCGATTACCGGCAATGGCAAATTGGCTATGGGGCTGATTGGCGGCAAAGGGCATTGGGAAAGGCTTGGGGAGAGGAACATGAGCTGTGGAAGCCAGATCTGAGGAATGTGGACCTGGGGCTCGTTGGCGACAGGATTGAGCGGGCTATGCGAGAGGCTATTACGAAGTACGTTTCCATATGGTTTGTAGCTGTTTGTTACAGTAACTGACAATTTTCAAGATATCTAGTAACTGGCTCTGGATCTCGACGCATCTCCCTGGTATTGCCGCCTGACTTTCCTCTACCACTTCTCTCAACTGTTCTCGATACCCTCTTCACCAGCTTCCAACCTCCAACTATCTCGCTTCTCTCCGCGCCTGTGCTATCGGCAGTAGCAGCTGGGCTTCGATCGGCTCTTGTTATAGATGTTGGCTGGGCTGAGACAACAGTCACTGGAGTGTATGAATACCGAGAGATTTCTAGCCGCCGAACGGTGAGAGCAAGCAGGCTACTGGGCCTAAAAATGCGGAAGGTCCTTGGGCGTGCTATAAAAACCCAGCTAGCTCAACATGATAGCGAAGAAGACGATGAGGGTGACAGCAAGCTGATCAGCTTCGAAGAATGCGAGGAGGTCGTCACACGCATGGCTTGGTGCAAACCATCGGTGCCCGCTCCTGAGACCGAAACATCGGAAGCCTTGTCGGCTGCGATGGAAAGTTTACGATTTAATGACCAACACGATGTTGTATCAATACCTGTATCTTCAACGCAGCCGCCAATGACGTTGAAGATACCATTTAATGAATTGGCGGAGCCTTGCGAGAATGCATTTTTCGTGAAGGATATCAATCCCTGCGACCTGGATGATGAAGAACTTCCATTGCACTTATTGGTTTATAGAAGCCTCTTACTTCTCCCAGTTGATGTGCGGTCATTCTGCATGTCACGACTGATACTAGTTGGCGGCGGGTCTAATATTCCTGGTCTTAAGAGCCGCATCTTAGGCGATGTACAGTCTCTTATCGACTCGAGAGGCTGGGAGCCGGTCCAAGGGAAGGCCTTTGACAAACTGCGTGCAAACCAGAAACTCAGATCCCAACAAAGGAACCAGGCACAGCAGGGTCCTGTTGCGATCAAAATTGATGGACACGCACATCCGGAAACAGACGAGCACCACAGGCCAGCAGCATTTCAGAACCAACAACCTGATCCTATTGAGAGCCAGATAAAGAGAGAGCGAGATAAGATCGCCCCTCCGCCGAATTATGGGACGCTGAGTGCGGTTGACTCAATGGGCGCTTGGAGCGGTGCGAGTCTTATATCCCAATTAAGACTGCCTTCCGTATCAATAGTCGAGAAAGACCAGTGGCTACAGTATGGTGCCGCTGGTGCTTCCAAAGCGAAGGAAGTTATCCCCCCGGCCAAGGCGAGGCAGAGCATGGGTCCGGCCGGACTGAGAGCTGCGGCTGCAGAGCAGTCGAGCTGGACGCTGGGGCCATGGGGTTGATGATACTGGTAAAAGGGGATGAGAATATACCCTGCCTCGATAGTAGATGGCCGTGGACCTGAAGTGAGACAAGATGACCCAAAGCCGTCTGGTTTGTGGGTATCACGTGATATATGACAAAGGAGGCATCACCTTGAATACGACGAGAAGCGATGGAGAGAGCAGATAAAACTGCAGATGAATATGTAGCTGCCGGAAGGGCGGAGGTTACAGTTCTAGCATCTCGGTGTCAAAGGTGACGGTGGCTTACCCGGCCGGAAGGAGAGATTGCCGGTCATGTGCTTCAAGCTATGTAAGGTTGATAGAAGTCTAGATTAAATATAGACAAACCAGTATAAACCTATCCGAGTTTGAAAAGCATTGAAGATCTCTGCAATAAAGTACTCGATTAGAACTGTGGTTGTTGTTTATGCTGCATTATTTTGCGTGTTTCTCCTATTTTTTATCCCTTCCGGTGTGGTCCGATCCGAGGAGAGAAATATGTAATGAGCGGCCATCACGCAGAGACCAGAAATTAATCTCTGCATCGTGAGCGGCATTCCCGTCGGCCACGGCAGTTAATAAAATCAGGAAAAATCAGAATATAAATTCCCATCCACTGTAAATAGTATAGAAAATATATATAAATATTTCCAATCCATCCCAGTGACGGCACATGATTTTTTTTTCCACGGCTCATCGCTACGGATACCTCGTTTCTTTCGGAGTGGGTGCACTGAATTTCAGGCCAACCACTCACAAGCGAGATGCCAAGACTCTGGCTCGGGCTCTCTCGCATCGATCTTCTGTGTTCTTCAAGACTCCCTTCTTACGATTGATCCAATCTCCAAAACACCTCCCTTCACAATCTCCTCTCCTCAATTGCTGAAGCAATTGATTCTTTTTTGTGTCTTTGTAGCATAGACGACGGTCACAATGTTCAGGAACGCTCTCCGACAGTCCAGCCGGACGGTGGGCGCAATCTCTGCTTCCGGCAGAGTCGCTGCAGTAAGTCCACCACGAAATATCCAACGGGGTCCAACGGAGCTCGAAGGCATCTTAATCCATCGATATATACTCGGTGAACTCAATTGGGTTCGCTGAGTGATAGATTATGATGGTTGACAGCTTTGTTGGGAGCTCCAACAGCTTCGTCTGCATTTTTTCGGGCTTTCGGCTAACTTTGATGTCAACCGCGTAGGGAAGAATTGCTGCACCAGCTGCCTTCAACGCTTCCGCCATCCAGGCTCGCACTTACGCTGAGGCTAAGGCTGCCCCGACTGAGGTTTCTTCCATCCTCGAGCAGAAGATCCGTGGTGTCCAAGAAGAGGCTGGCCTTGCCGAGACCGGACGTGTCCTCTCCGTCGGGTATGTCAACAACAATGCGACATCACGATTCGATGTCAAGCCCGGCATCTATATCGTGGTATCAATGGGAATCGATGGCTGACAATAGTTGGAATATAGTGATGGTATCGCCCGTGTCCATGGCATGACCAATGTCCAGGCCGAGGAGCTGGTTGAGTAAGTTTTTACGATTCATGGTCTGACGACTCGATGCTAACAACAACAACAGGTTCGCTTCCGGTGTCAAGGGTATGTGCATGAACTTGGAAGCCGGCCAGGTCGGTGTTGTGCTTTTCGGTTCCGATCGTCTCGTCAAGGAGGGTGAGACCGTCAAGCGTACCGGAGAGATTGTAAGTCGACCCATACTCCAGGACCCCTGACTCCATCTAATCAATAACAGGTCGATGTTCCCGTTGGACCAGAGCTTCTCGGCCGTGTCGTTGATGCCCTCGGAAACCCAATTGATGGAAAGGGACCCATCAAGACCAAGGAGAAGCGTCGTGCCCAGGTTAAAGCCCCCGGCATTCTTCCCCGTCACTCCGTCAACCAGCCCGTCCAGACCGGCATGAAGTCCGTCGACGCCATGGTTCCCATCGGACGTGGTCAGCGTGAGTTGATCATTGGTGATCGTCAAACCGGAAAGACCGCTGTTGCCCTCGACACCATGCTCAACCAGAAGCGTTGGAACAACGGTACCGATGAGTCCAAGAAGCTTTACTGTGTCTACGTCGCTGTTGGACAGAAGCGCTCCACCGTCGCTCAGCTCGTCAAGACCCTTGAGGAGAACGACGCCATGAAGTACTCCATCGTTGTTGCCGCCACTGCCTCTGAGGCCGCTCCTCTCCAGTACATCGCTCCTTTCACTGCCACCTCCATGGGTGAGTGGTTCCGTGACAACGGCAAGCACGCCGTCATCATCTTCGACGATCTGTCCAAGCAGGCTGTTGCCTACCGTCAAATGTCGCTCCTCCTCCGTCGTCCTCCCGGACGTGAGGCCTACCCCGGTGACGTTTTCTACCTGCACTCGCGTCTTCTGGAGCGTGCTGCCAAGATGTCCGACAAGCACGGTGGTGGATCCCTCACTGCCCTGCCCATCATTGAGACCCAGGGTGGTGATGTGTCCGCTTACATTCCAACCAACGTCATTTCCATCACTGATGGACAGATTTTCTTGGAGGCCGAGCTCTTCTACAAGGGTATCCGCCCAGCCATTAACGTCGGTCTTTCCGTCTCCCGTGTCGGATCCGCTGCCCAGCTTAAGGCCATGAAGCAAGTTGCCGGTTCGCTCAAGCTCTTCTTGGCCCAATACCGTGAAGTTGCCGCTTTCGCGCAATTCGGTTCCGATTTGGATGCCGCCACCAAGCAAACCCTCGCCCGTGGTGAGCGTGTAAGTATCCCCGGATAGCACCCTATAACAATCGAACAGAAGCTAATTTTTCACCCAGTTGACCGAGCTCCTCAAGCAGAAGCAGTACTCCCCCATGGCCGTCAACGAGATGGTTCCCCTCATCTACGCTGGTGTCAACGGTTACCTCGACTCCGTCCCCGTCGACAAGATCCTGACCTGGGAGGCCGATTTCCTCGCTCACCTCAAGACCAACGAGCAGAGCCTGCTCGACACTCTCGACAAGGAGGGTCAACTGAGCAAGGACCTCGAGGCACGCCTCAAGGAGACCGTCATCTCCTTCACCAAGTCCTTCGTCGCATAAAGGACTAACACCGCCGCGTTGATTTCCTGTGTTTGTTAGATCCCCTCACTTCCGCGCTATGTATCTATCTCTTTAGTTGGCGGCGAGGCGGCCGGTTGCGAGCTGTCGCGCACGAGGGGGGGGTAATGCATTAGCTGTAAAATAGAAACATCTACCTTAGAAACTGGAGTGTGTGATCTGATATTGTTACCTTAAATTGAATAGTTTGTGAAGCTCCGCAGTCCTTTGCGTGATATTATGAGTGGTTTCTGAGTTTTGCTTGGGTTTTCTCCGTTGGGATTGCTGTGATGTTACGGCCAACGTGTGGCCATCGTACTTGCCGTCTCGGACTTTGTTTCCACACATAATGCCATTTACTCTGGTAAGATAATAAAGCTGGTTGGGCAGTTAAACATGACCTGTCTATGACCTAAAGATCAATAAGAACAGCCGTCTTATTTGAAGCTGGTTATGACTTAGTGAAAAGATAGAATGATTAACAACTTAGAATCGACTGTAGATATGAGATTTGACAGTCGATTCTAAGTTGTTAACCATTCTATGTCGAAGATTACAGTATGGGGTTTCTACTATATCTTTGAGACGTGAGGATTTGATAATCGATTCTAATTTGCCTGGTACTCTGCTCTTGAGGAACTCTAAGGAATTATTGCATAGAGGTTCATCTGTATCTTCGGTATGTGAGGATTTGCTGAGCGGCAATGGTTGACCTGACCAAGATGCCACCAATAGTTCCAACTCAGCCCACCTTGTGCAGACATGTTTACTTCTTTTCAAGTATGCGGTCTTTTCAAGAGACCTCTTTGCCATAATTCATCACTCATGTCTATTCACTGAAAAGAATGGCCAATCTGCACACATTTGTACGAACTTCATTCTCCTATTGGCAATTTTCTATCGACATGCTCTCCACCGCGAATATTCATCTTCACCATAACCATGAAATCAATCTGTCCAGTCATCCTCCTCAATCATCTTCTCAAATATCGGGTATAATGCAAAAAGCAAATGATCCCAGTGATACTCGCCTGTCAGGCAAGGAACTGTAATGTAACCCATGAACTCCCCACCGAAATATCTATCCCACTGCAATTTTCCCACCAGTACTCCGTCGTAAGTTCATCCCACCGTGTAGTAACCTTCCAGAACCATTCATGTAGAAACCCTCCAATACAATCCCCAGATAACTCCCCGAATATAACTCCTATAGCACCTCGCCGACACAATAACGGAAGCTTGTCCGCCTATGAAAGAAGAATCGTAAACCATAAAACCCTAAAGAAAACCCATATAGTAACTTTCGAGTACAGTCCCCAGATAACTCCTCGCAGAGAACTCCTATAACACCTTCTCCGACATCATAACAAAGGATTTCCCGCGAACGAAAGATAAACGGTGGACAGTGGACCGTAAAGAAAAAGAATGAGAAAAGAAACAAAGTCAAAGTATGTACAGGTAAACCGATGGCGATGTATTCGATGACTGGGTCGTTGGCAGCGCACTAAACTTGCACCCAGTTGCTTTTGTCTGGTAGCAAACGCCGAAGTGTGATTTTCGGCCCATTACGCCAAAGTCGCCAAACAAGTAAGATTTCAACTAGTTTGCATCATGGCAAACTGTGCGAAGTATCCCCAGCTAAACATCACGTGAATTTTGCTGGTATAAGTCGGAATTGTCGCCCGAAAAGAGACTCCCCCATTGATTGCTGGACATATATATATGTCAACATCAAAGATTACCACTGAGGGTTTAACTCCTCATCCATATTGAATTTAAGGACCTCCGCCACGGCTCTGGAAGCTTCTTCCATACTTTGCACACTAATCGAGTTTGGGTGCTGCTCGTACTCAGCCTCAAATGTCGACGCAGGCTTAGGAAGCTGAGGCCCACGGACTTTGGCCTTTGGAGTCTCAATGCCTGGAGAAGAAATAGAGAGTCCGAGCCCAGCGCCTTCGGCCTTGGCCGGTGCAGGAGACGTAATCAGAGTGGCGATATGAGATGTAGATGCGCTATCGCTGCGCTCCCTCTTATCGTTCTTCTTGAACAAGATAAACTTCATCTCATTTGCGGCGTCGACGAGTGCAGCCTGCTCCTTGTCGGTGATACCAACGTCTTTTCCATCTTGCAACTGCGCCACATGGATGGCACCGTAAATAATGCCGCCGGTGTGGAGGCTACGCGGAACACCATAAGGACCCTTCGAATGAAGGCGGATTAAGAGTCCCTTGTTTGCGGACCCAGGAAGTGCATCCTTGTCGTGCCATCTCATGGCACCGAGCGGGCTGCGGAGGACCTGCAAGTGGAAGTCCGTATCAAGGATCATATCAGAAGGACAGTTGTACGATGCCAATATCCTAACGCCCATGCCCGTAACAGACACTCCCCCTGGCACCATGAGGTCGCTCTTGGGAAAGATCTCAGCGACATATACTCTGTTGAGCCCGAGTTTCTTGGCAACAGATGTTGCAGCTGCATCAGCTTCTGGGCGCCTGTGCGTATCCGCAAATTCAAGGGTAGACATCCGAGTGTTGAAGGAAGTTAGAGGCGTCGTTGCCTGCGTCGATGGCAATTCGGAAACATTGGAGCTTCCGGTGATAGCAGTTGAACTGGAACCAGCAATTGCTGTTGCTTGACGATGAGCCTCGCGGATGCCATCTTCAATATTCTTGCGCAGCTCTTCTTCATACTTCGAAATGCTGCGAATTGACTTCTTTCTCTGTCTTCGCACAGGCACCTCAGAAGACTGAGCTTGGAGCACCGAAGCAGTGCCATCGAGAACATCCTGCACTGTCTGAGAGGGGAAACTGGACCCGCTGGATTCGGGCCCTGTGGGAGTATTTGGGAGGTTTACCTCCACAGAAGTTAGATCCGAGCTCGAATATGGCCTCGGCGTCGGGTAATTGGCAGGAAGAGGCGGGCCTGGTCTCCAAATGACACCCTGCACGGCGGGAGACTCTGGTCTCCAAACAAAACCCCCGGAGGCAGCTGACTCAGATCTCGGCGAAGAGCCTCTTGGCGGAGAATCCGGCCCCTCATTATCAGAGCCAAGTAAAGGATAATCCAATGCCACCGTATCCCTCTCTTTGGCCGGAGTATTGAAGTTTACGTCGATGGACGAATATGTGAGATTTGCGCGGGCTCCATTTATATATGGTGCCAGAGGTTGTTGCTTCACGGAGTTACGCACTAAGTCGTCATCTTCGTCATCAGATCCAGTACACACCCGCTGAAATAGCTCCTGGAAGGTCCTAGGGAAATCGACAGGCCCCCTTTCTTCTTCTTCCGACTCCCCACAGAGCATGCGATGCGTCTTCTCATGCATCCAAAGGTCTCTCACTTCGGGCTTTGGCTCGCTTTGGAGGTAGGTTGGATCCCATACCTCAGTCTTGGCTTGACGTTGTAAAGTCCGCTGAGCCTCTCGAGAGAGCGACTTGTCAATCAAAGTGGTCAAATCAGCTGAACACAGGGCACCATAATCAGCTAAACTACGGCGTTGGATAGCCGTAAACGAGGCTCTGGGCACTCGACTGAAGATAGAAAATACTCCGACAATATCGCAGTTGCCGGAAAATATAGGCACCCCCGCGAAGAATCGGATTTTTGGACCATCTACAACTAGCGGGTTGTTCGCAAATCTCCAGTCCTAGAACAGTCAGTCTCAGCTCAGATTATTGGATAAATTGAAATACCTTTCTGGTGTCCACGATCACCAAGACTTCCGTAGCCAAGAGACCATGAGCTGCAATGCTCTCCGATCGCTTTATCATTCGGCGACGAGAGCCATAGCCGACTTCTGCTTTGAGGATTTCATGGCTTGTGTCAATGAGGCTGATGGACACCCCCGTAACCCCGAATTCTTCCATCGAAGCTTGTATAAGCTCCTTTGCCCTCTGTTCTTGCCGCGGTGTCCAATCACGTTCGATGTTGAAGAGCGATGCCATTCTTACAGCCTCGTTCAGAGGATCCATCGCCGGTAAAAATGAAAACTTTGGATCCATTCGTGGAGGCTTGGGAGGCCTCACGATGTTATACTCACCCTAGATCGCCGGCACATTAGTTAACAGTTCGGCACATGGAATTTTGTTACTCTCTTACCTCGCGGTAACCCTCCAAATACACACACCACTCCGCTCTGGAACCTGGGATACTCTGTACATGGGCGGCATCGGCAATTTCGTAGGGAGTTCGGAGGCTGCTCATGTTGATAGGGTATGACGGAGGCTCGTATCTCTCATGTCGACGGTCATACATCTCAGATCGAGGGTTAAACCTTTCGAATTCAGGGATATATCTCTCGGATGGAGGCTCGGGAACCTGACGGGACGGATTGCCACCAAAGAATGAGGCTCCAGACTCCTCGACCTCTTCCACATTAGACCAAACTGCTGGCCCCCTGGTAGAAGCGGAAACCTCATTTCTCACTCTCGGCATCATTTCGCGTTGGTAGGTCGGATGCGGGATGGCAGCCTGACCATGCCACATGCGTTGAGGTGCTGTAGTGACCGGCTCTCTATAGCGTGGACTGCTCTGGTCGGGCTCCCTATAATGGAGAACCGACTTCCCGTCAAAAGACCATTTCAAATCTGCGGTAGGTGGAACAATGACGGCTTCGGTTGATTGACTAGGCTTTGAGTGGCCCGGGTTTGGTGATCGTCCTTGCCGTTTGAGTTCGGGATTATTTTTGGCCTTGTCTATAGCTAACCTGAGCTGGTGTTCAGGCGATGCTTGCATAATGTTCAGAATCTGCATCGGGGAGGGAGCATCAAGAAGTGACGGATAACGCCACATTCCAGGATGGTCTGGCTTGCTTGGAGTATCTGCCTTCTGCTGTTTACTTGACTTGCTCAAAATTTTGAAGAAATTAAAGAACCTCCTGGCTTTTGTGGATAAGGTAGGTTGCTGAAGGTTTGATGCGGCGGCATCATGAAGAACATCGTTGCCATTGTGTCGAAAGTCTTTGACAAACTGATGGCCATTGAACGGCGGCTCGTCTCCCGAATTGGTAGCCATATTGATAGCGATCTAATAGTGTTCAATTATCAAAGAGGTTTGATATAGTAATAGAATACGCCAGGCCGAGTATGACTTGGAAGGATGGAGACGCGTGCTTGGAATGGTGGATGTTTGATGAAGGAGGAAACGTAACAGATCCGAAGAAGAAACTTGATCAAGAGCAGAATAGGAATAGAAGTGAATTCGAAACATTAAGTGAAGGTAAGTATTAGATCTGGTTTGTGAGCGACCATGCTTAACAGCCAGACCACGTGCCACAGCCTCTAGCTGGTGATAATGGCAACTGCATTGAATTGGAATCCCCTCAAAGGGGTGTGAAGATAAGGAAAGTATATCATTTTGAAACGACTGAGCATAACAAAGACCAGATGACAAGACGCTCTCTATTCATGTTTGGAGAAGAGTTTGTACTACGTTCGAGGCAGTGTTGAAATATGATAAAAAAGGGCTGGTTTATGAGGCGGCTCCGTATATCACAACCACGTGCTAGAGACTCCTTGCCAAGAACAGCAACTATGATAGTAGAACTATATACTAGAGGCTCTTCTTGCTTAAGAGTAGAACCTATAGTAAACCCGAAGCAGTGGAGTGATACCAGAGTTGGCTTTCGACCATAGGCGTGTGGCTCATTTGCCAGACTCTTCTGAGGAAAGCAGCAACTCCATTGGTAGAACTACATGATAAGACTCTACTTGCTTAAGAGTAGAGTAGAGTAGAGCCTGTAATAAACTTAAAAGCAGTGTGAAGGTCATAACGGGCTGGCTTGCAGTCATAGGCTTGTGGCTCACTTGCCTAAGGCTCTTTTGACCGAAGGCAGCAATTATAAGGAATTTGAGTGGACGTGAAGGCAAATAAAAGGTCTGGTTTACTTATGACTGTTTCAAAGGGGCACGGAAGGTTCACAGAACTGCATTTAGTATATTATGTGATCACTTCACACGGTGTTTGCACGCAGTTCTGAAATGGAAGGTTCATCAGCATTTTCATTTGTTAAATGCAACAATCCTTAGCCCGTATTCCGGACGGAAATGCTATGCGAACCCCATGCCGAACCCCAACCGACAATAAACCGTTCAAAATCCTGGAATCAATGTTAGTGGCTGCTTTTTCAATCCCATCGCATACAGAAACTAGTATGCATCTCGCTTGGTACGTACTGAGAGGAGTGAAGAACCATCTGTTCTTGCCCGAGGTATAACGCTCCTCCAGTGCCTTCTTGACAGTCTTCTTTGCCTCCTCACGCTGCGAAACCTCCTTGAAGGTATCGGCAGTGACAACACCCTTGAGACCCTCCAGCTCGAGCGTGTAGCGTGTTGGCATCAGGTGGTTGTAGTTGATGACCTTGATGAAAGGCTTGACCTTGGAGCGCTTGGTCTGGCGGGCCTTGGACATGCGGCGGGTGATCTGAGACGGGTAGCGCTCAATACCGGCGACCAGTGCGTGAGGGTATGGGTGCGACTTGTTGCCGGAATCCTGGGGTTGGATGATCACAACCTATTGGACCTGTGTTAGCCATTTGCTCGTGCTCGCACTCCATGTGCACGCTCGGCCAATGCCCAATTCGCTCTTAATATTTTTCGGTCGCATCGCAGAATCGATTGATATCAAGTCGTCGCAGTATTGGATTTCGCATCTGGGAGTAGAGGGGCGTGGGAGCAATTTCGTCTCACCTTCTTTCCGGCAAATCTGCCCCGGGTGATGATGGCAACACGGCCAACCTTGAGGACTATTCAAAACCATAATCAGCGACAGGTTCTGTAGTATTCGATTTGTGGCCAGTATATCTACTTACACTTCATGTCGGCTTTCGTTTGGCGTTGAGTTGTTGGGTCGATTCGTAGAGTCCCTCGTCGAAATGCACACTACCCAATTTCGAAAGTTTCGCTTGCTTGGAAAGAGCCGCAAGGGCTCGCAAACCCTAGAGGTGGTGTGGTGGTGTGGAAGGAGCGGAGAGGGGCGGAAATTCTTGGCGCGCTAAATTCCGATTGGTCCGTTACCGCATCAAACGCGCTACGCTGATACAGACTAGCGTGGAAGTGGTTGCCGAGTAACGAAGTGATAGTAAACAAACTTGCAAGGGCCAACCACGTCAGAGGTCAGAGGTGCGAGGGTTCAATTGTATATGCCCAAAGCGGCAACATCGATTATCTCGTCTCTTCTCGTCGCATCGCTGGCAATATACTCTACGAGTACCCCACTGACCCTACTTTTCTACCCCATATCCCCCTACAACATACCATACAAACTGTCTCAAACTACTCGAACCTCACAAATATAAACCATTCAATACTACCGCCGGATGTCAACATCCTAAGTGACAATTCTCGCCTTGCGATAGTAACGATGCCACTCAACGAGATGGACAGTTCGCGGGAGAACGAGAGACGATTGAGGCACCAAAATTCCGGCTCAATCGATTTTGGCAAGGCCATGATCCCCATGTAAGATAGCTCCGTGCTACACAATATCCCCCAACGCCGCTGACCATACTGCCAGGTGGGACAGCTCTGATCCGGACAGAGCACCTCCTCCACTTCCATTAAACCCTTCATCACCAAGTGTCACCTCGCGGCCGAATACCTCGACTGCTATACAATCGGCACACGCAGCCCTGACGGAGAGGGGCCGGGAAGGTCCACTTGCTGCGAATAGTGCAGTAAAGCGCATGGAAACCCCAGAGAGATCTCTTATCAAGGGCGCTGCCCACAAGCGCATGCAGTCATTACAAACAGGCCATGTACGAGACCTAAGCAACTTCATAGATGGTGGGGGGTTGTCGCCGACGAAGTCGCCTGAGAGGTCGCCAGAGAGGACGCCTCAGCGTCCTCCATCACCAGACAAGAAGGACGACGAAGAATCTAACGACATGGCGAGATCACCAGAAAAGGAAAGTAGCCGCTCAGCTACGCCTACAGCAGCCTCGACACCACGAGAAAACTTCAACGTTCGCCCATCGCTACGCCGACCACAGTCGAGCATTCTAAGCGACAGCAGTTCTCCACAATCTGCCACAATGCTGGCTTTACAATCTATGTCCAATAGGGAGAGCCGCGAAAGCCGAGAAAGTAGGGAAAGCAGGGAAAGTGAAAGCCCACCGCCTCATGCGACTACCAACAGCTCTACTGCTATGGTGCGCGTTCCGCAAAGTTTCGACGCTATATCAAATCAAATTCTCAGTCTCACGAGCATTGCAACGAGCCTTCAACGTGAGATGGCGCAGCTAAACCGCCGAAGCAAAGATAACGCCACAGACTTGGTGAGCCTTAAAGAGGCAACAAATGCGCGAGATGAAGATATCAGGAAAAGCCTTCGAGACCTGTCTACAAATCTGACTACGCCCACAACCCAGTCACCCTACATGCTGCGCTCCAGCGAGAACTATATGCTCGACGATAAACCCCATACCCCGCAGCCAAGGAGCGTTAAATCTATTTCACTTCCACGGATACCAAGTCCTACGTCATTTTCGGCTTCAGTCGACCGCGGGTTAACTGGGATCCCGGCTCCGGCTTCTTACAATCCAGATGGTTCTGCATCTATTGCCCTCCTGGAAAAGGTTTTGAGGGAAATGGGGACCAAAGAAGGCCAAGACCTGCTTGTGTCACGATTAACTGAAGTGTCTAACCTGCTCTCTCACGATGGGATGGAGACTGCGGAGAAGATGGACGAGGTTCTGGACTTAATTAAAGAAGGTTCTGGTCACCGTGCGCTTGTTGTCAACAAGAGTGGCGGCAACAACTCCAATAGGCCTCGTGACTTCAGCTTCGAACAACCTCCGAAATCAGAAGTAGATTATGATGGTCTCCGTTCAGGACCAATGGTTAGCCGTGTTGAGAATCTTCTTGGCGGTGGATCGAAGGGGAGTGGGAAATCTCGCGCGTCAGACGTTATCAACGAGGACGTGATGAAGATAATCAAAAGCATTAAAGATAGCGTAGCACAAGGAGGCGGACTTACAGCTGAAGTCAAAGCTCTTGTGCGTGAACTTCGGGGCGAAGTTCTTGGAATGGGCCGTGATATTGGGAGGAAACTCGAACAGGCAAGGAGTGATCCCAGTGGTTCATCCCAAGACGCAGCTGCCTCAAACGAACAGGTAGCCCAGATTATAAATGAGGGGCTTCTGGATCTCAAACAACATCTGGACCACGTAATGCGAGAAGCTCGTCGGCAATCATCGTCATCAGCCATATCTCGAAGCAATATTGATGGCCAAGAGGTATACCACGCCGTTAGAAGTGCTCTCACCGACACCCAACCCGGTGGGGTTGCTAAGGAAGACGTCATAGATGCAGTTCGTGAAGCATGGGAAAACTACAAGCCGGATATCGAGCTACAGCATTTTGGATTAGAGCGTGAGGAGATGTTAACATGCCTCAAAGAAGGTATCCAGGAATATATGCCTCAAGACATTAGTCGCGAGGTGGGCGCAACACGAGAAGAGGTGTTTGTCGCTGTTGTTGAAGGCCTGAAACACTTCACGCCACCCCAAGTTGAGACGGAGGCAAGCCTCTCGCGGGATGAAATCCTTGATGCAGTTAGGGAATGTCTAGAGGAGTTTGAGTTTCCCTCAGCCCCTCCACCAGAACCCAGAGACATCGACACCATCAGAGAGGACATGCTCGATGCTGTTACGGAAGGCCTGAGCCGCTTCGATTTTCCAATCCAGAATATGCAAGGCAATGAACTCAGCCGCGATATTGGAGGAGAGTCTCTGACAAAGGACGATGTTTTCGATGCCGTAAAGGCTGGCCTGGAGGATATACCACAAACCTCTGATGCCTATGGCGAGCAAATCCACGAGCGTCTCCAAGAAGTTCTTGATGCCATGCATAGTGAATTTAGGGCTGTTTCCGACGAAGCTAAGCAGAATGTGGCCGCTCATGGGCGGGACACGGAACAGGTTCTCGATGCGACCAAAGATGGCTTTGAGAAGCTCCGAATCGACATTGAAACCTACGTTGATCGCGCTGCTGATGTTACCGGAAAGGACGAAATCATCGATTGCATAAGGGACAACTTCGACGGACTACGTGAGGAGTTGGCCCATACCATGGCTCAGGGCTCGGATGTTTCAATGGAATCAGTCAGACATGAACTGAACAGCTTCCGCGAAGCAATGGCCACCTCTGTAGTCCCAGCAGGATCTAGCGTCGATAGAGAAGAGATCCTTTCTACTCTTAGAGACGGACTGGATAACCTCCGAGCGGATATGGAAAGGCCGAGGGATAGTGGTGAGAGCATCTTATCTGGAACAGGGGAGATTCTAGACGCCCTTCATGACGGCCTTAATAGCCTGAGGGTCGAAGTAGAAAGGATCGGTAGCAAGCCTGTGGATATGACAGTGAACTACGAGATTCTGGACACTCTTAAGGCAGGAATGGAGGGTCTGAGGCTTGACATCGACCGTCTACGCGACAGTGGGCTACATGACAACCACAGCAGCACCGGCGACAGGGACATTGCCGCAATTACTAGCGGTGCTGTAATTGCCACCGACGGCCTCAAACGGAATGACATCGAGAACCTTGAGGTTTTAATCTCTCAGCTAGGCGCTAAGGTCGAGTCGCTTGAAAACATGCCTCCCCCATCCTCCGTGCCCGCAGCGGATTCGGTGTGTAGGGAGGATATTATGCATATGGAGGAGACCTTGCGCCATGTCCAGGAATCTGTCGTGGAAATGTCCGGCCGACAACCTTCTCAGGTCGGCGAGGAGAGCGTGCACAAAGAGGATTTCGAAGCCATCGAGACGCTCCTTCGGAACACCAAAGCAAAAATTGATGATTTGGATCCGGAACATCTCGTCAAGAAGGATCATCTCGATGCCGTCGAGGATATTATCAGAGAGACTCGAGACTCGATCGGCGACATCTTAGCACAAATTCCAGAAACGGCAAAGCGAGAAGATGTTGGCATTGTCGAAGCTCTGGTAAAAGACGTCATGGTTATGCTTCAGGATGTCAAAGATGTCTCAGAAAATGATGGTAACGTCGGAGTCATTGTGCTCGGCGTCAAGGATCAAATTGACAAGATGATATCCACCGATCTTGCGGAACTTGCCAGCAAAGAGGATGTTAATGCCCTTGGTGACATCGTCAAGGATATGAAGGAAGCTAATAACACCGCCTTCGAGGACCGCCAGGCAGAAATTGTCGGTGTTGGTGAGCGAGTCAGCGAGGTGAAAACTCTCCTCGAGGAGTTCAGAGACGCAATCAAGTCGAAGGTGGAAGAAGGCACCACGGGCGTCGATTCAATCAGCAAACTCCTCGAAGGACTAGGGCCTGTAATCAGCTCCAATGCCAACATCACCGAGGATGTCAAGGAGGTTTTGGAAACCATAAAAGTCGAGTTCGAACAATCCAATGCTGGGGTTGTTGGTGCGAAGCTAGAATCTGATGAGAAGTTCGAAAAGACTTGGGAGAAGATTGACGATAAATTCGAGGACTTGATGCTCAAATACGATGATGCTCAATTAGCGGCCGAGTCGAAAGAGAAGTCGGGTGAAGAGAGGAGGGTCGAGTCCGACGCCGCACTCCAGGACACGAAGGCGATTGCGGAAGAACTGAAGTTGCTCATCAACACGCTCGGCTCCACATTGACCGATTCAGTAGATAAGATGGACGAGGCTTCAAAGACAGTCTTCAACCGTGTTGAGGATACATATACGAAGCTCGAGGAAACACATACTGAAGTCAGGACCGAGAATCAGCTCACTCGTGATCAAGTCATGAAAACCCTTTCCGCGGTTGAAGATGTGCATACGAATGTCAACGATTACAACCCGAAGATCCTTGATTCCATCAAGGATGTGCTATTGATTGTCGGCCAGCATTACGAACACTCCAAAACATCAACCGATACTATCCAAGAGAAGATCAAGGAGCGTGACGTTGCCTCATTGACCTCGGTTCAAGGGTTATTGCAAAATACTCCATCTAACAAATATGATGACGGAGAGGTTCAGGAAAAGTTGAACAAGCTCGTGGACCATATGCACTCTGCGGGCAAGTCGTTTGCCCAGCTCGATATGCTTGACGAAATCCATCGTAAAGTAATGCAAACAGCTGCCGAGGTTTCCAAATTTGTGTCTATTCAAACCCAGCGCATATCCAACGACCATGAGGATAAAGTCAAGGAGGCTGATGAAGCGGCGATTACGCTGGAAAAAAGATTGGCAGAGCAAGAACGCATTGAAGGAGATGTTGCCAGACAACGCGCCGAGGAACAACAGCTGAAAGACTCTGTAGCCTCGCTCAAGGCTGAGCAAGACGGTCTTCTCCAACAAAAAATGCGTCTCTCAGCCGACGTCTCAAGCCTCGAAACAGCCCTTCGCATCCGCCGCGAGGAACTGCACAACATGGAAGCTCGCGCCGAAGGCCTCGAGCGCCGCATCCTTGAAGGCGTCATCGACCACTCCCGCGCCTTTCTGATTGGCAAGACCAAGGGCCGCGACCTGATGAACCTCAAGCGCGTCCCCAGCCACGCGGCATCCGCAACCGGCTCGGTGACGAGCGGCGCGAGCTCCTCGCGGAACCGCTCCGCAGGCACGATGCACAGCGCTGTGGGTATGGCCATGAATGCCCCGCCGCGCGCTGTCGTCAGCCACCCCATCTCCAACCCCGCGGGCGCCTCGCGACGTAACTTCTCCCTCAACCAGATCACGAATAATGTCCCTACCGGTGGCGTCAAGCGCAGCCAAAGTGTCAAGAACTCGAGTGGTAGCGGGGCGTTAAGAAAGACGAGCTGGGGTGGGAGTTTGCCTAGGCGTGGGTACGGGGAGTTGAATAAGGAGAACTTGGCGCTGAAGGAGAGTGATGAGGAGAGTGGGCGGGAGGATGATGGGGAGGTCAGTGATAGTGGGACGCTCAGGCGGAAGAGCGGAGGGACGGTGAGCACGATGACGGGGACGGATGTCAGTGGGAGCATCGATGAGGGAACCGAGTATAGCGAGTCGGAGGAGGGGAGCTACTATGACGATGAGGAAGAGGCTGGGGAGGGGGTGGAAGGGAGGGGGGTGGTGATGTATGAGCAGCCTGCTTAGTTGTGGGTTAATTGTCTGTTTTGCTAGTGTTTGTTTTTTGTTTGTCTGTTGTCTTTGAGCGAGAGCAAAAGGGAAGCCTTATCTGAGTGGCCTTGGACTTGGCGAAAGGGGAAGGTGTTTGGAATTCGGGTACTTTCCGGCTGGGGCGGGATGGGATGGGGATTGGGTGTTTGATGATGGACTTCTTTTTCAACTTTTATTTTACCTTAGGGAGCGATGGTGTTGTGGGAGGTTTTCTATAGGGGGATGAATTGAATTGATTACTCTTGAAATAAATATCGTGTTGTATTTTGGGTAGTTTTTGTTGTGATAGTAACCGTCGGGCCTTGAACCCTTGGGAGTGTAGATATGGTATCCCCAGATGAGAATGTCTTTGTTGTTACTTTCAGCTTATAGCTTTTGACAGAGGTGACCATTCAATTTGAGGTTCTATTAGAGTACTTAAGAGTCTGGGATGGATTTGACCGAGTGCAAAGAAATTATTGATAGTGATGATATATTTTGTCTATTTTATAAAATAAATTCCAAAAGTACTTAGTAGTAACACCCTCACGATATACTTTTGCTGGACCTTACTTTAAATATTCGCACTTCGGGATTGATTTTCAATCTAGATATAGAACAAGATCTGTTTTCCAAATTATCCCATCCCCCCAAAATGCTCATCACTACATCCCACCGTCAAGTCCCCATTCCTCGCCGCCGGCCCAGGATACTACCTCCTCCTCGTCGTCGGGGGCGAAGACGCCCTCGACGGAGTTCTCTGGCGCATTGTTGCTGGTGTAGAAGGCGGTGTCGATTTCGAGGCCGGTGATGATTCCCGAGGCGACGCCGAGGCGGACGATGGCATAGTCGAAGGGGTAGGGGTTGTGCCGGCGGGCTTCCCAGCCGTCGAACCAGGCGCCGGTGTGGATCATTTTGTCGGGTTTGTGGATGAGGGTTTTGGGGTTGAGGAGGAAGGTAAGGAGATGAAGTATTCGTTGGAGCAGGCGAGGATTTTGCCGCCCAGGGGGGAGAAGATGAGGTCTGGGGAGTTAGTTTGGGATATGGGAGTGTAGGGAGGGAGGTGGGTGTGGGTTTGAGTGTCTTTATTCTCACGATTGAGTCTTAAACTAAAAGTGAGTGTTTATAGCCACGAGTTATCATTGGTAGGAAGTGGTTTGAGTTTCGCCATTCTCATAATTGAGTCTCATAAGCCAAAAGCGAGTGCCCGTGGCTGTGACTTCTCATAAATAAATCTCTCACCATGGAACTCTCATAGCCAGAAACGGCGGCCACGAACAAGTTCTCAAGAATGAATCTTTTGCCACGAAGTTCTCATAGCTAGAAACAAGCCTTCACGAGCGGTCATAGCTATAGCAAGAAATCAACAATAACCCCGCCTCCTCCGCAGCCCAATCACCCCACTATTGAAGCCTTCGGGCAGCGGGTTATAAGGCAGGAACGAAGCAGAAAGCAGCTAGCCATGCCCGCCCTCCGCTCTTTCCCTCGACAAGCCATATAAACAAAACTGGAAGGAGCAAGGAGAGAGAGCGGGGGAACGCGGGGAAGGAACGATGAGGTAAGAGGGCGCGGGACAGTGAGACAATAAACACATACCGATGTTACCCGCTTTGAGGGTTCCATTGATCTTCTCAGCCGGGATAGAGGTGGCAGCCACCTTTTCGACTTTGTATGGGCGTGAGATAGACATATTAGGTGGCTGCAAGGTGTTTACGGGTATGGATATAGAGATATATGTAAATAATATATAAATTCGTTATAGTCGTCTTAAGTCTTCGGAGTCTTCGGAGTCCTCTCCCTATATCTGTATGATCTCCCTAGAATCCCTCCTTCAAGGTGGACATGGGCCCCTTATATATACCATCGCCGACACGCCGACAGCAACAGTCAATTCGTCGTTCGCCGGCTTTTGAGGCCAGTTTAAAGGGGAATAGTAGCAATCCCGTGACTTCCGCCGCCGGCGACTGGTTAATTGGCGAGGAGGTAAGCTTTCAGGTGTTCGACTCAGGTAATTTCCAGGTGATAGCGCCGTATCTCACCAGTATCCCACTGATATGAAGGTGGTATTCCTCAGGTGAGCACAAAATTTCTATAAAGTGAGAGGCCGATCATGTGACTGCAGTTTTTCTTCCCCCATGAGTCCATTTGTCGATCTGGAGGGTACGATAATTTCTCTCTACGTCACTAGTCACGTGCCAGTCATTTTTCCTTCTCACGTGCTTCTTCTAGATTATACTCTTGAGACCCTGAACCACGAATGAGTTCGTGCTGTGAGATCTAGACCGTCTCATTCGACTAGAACCACCATAAATAAGGCATGACACGCGTATTAAAATATAATTGTGCAAGTATAATTAATGTCCTCTGTATATGTATCACATTTTATATTGCCGTATTATCACTTTGATCACTGCCATATTACCACTTCCGGTAAATACTACATCCAGTACCACCGTAGATGTGTTACTGTTGCGCCTACTTCCGGTTCTACCCTTCCCATGATTCACATTATTCACATTTATTCCCTTTTTTTGAAACTATTGATTTTTGATTTCCCCTTTGCATATTTGTACATACAACGAGGTGTTTCGTTCGGCTTACCGCCCTCCTGCATCCCACTGACCGCCTTTCGATAAGCCGACCCGACCTTATCTTATCGCAGCCCACAACAAATTTCGAACTGACTCCCCCACAATCCCATCCCACCCGATCCCTTCTCATACTTCCCCTCCGACTCATACCTCACCACCTCTTGTTTATATACTCAATTCCACCACAAAACACCAACAACGCCCCTTACACATAACAAACATCATGGCTTCCAAGGGAAAGGTCTGCCTCGCCTACTCCGGTGGTCTCGACACCTCCACCATCCTCAAATGGCTGCTCGACCAGAACTATGAGGTCGTCTGCTTCCTTGCCGACGTCGGCCAGGTATGTACAACATTCCCAATCCCCTATATACCTCCGTACCCACCGGCGACTCCCCTAATTGCAATCCTTTGCTTTATCAATGGGTGCACAATTTAACACCCCGTCTAGGAGGAGGACTGGGACCAGGTCCGCTCCAAGGCCGCCGCCATCGGCGCCACGAAGATGGTCATTACCGACCTGCGCCGCGAGTTCGTCGAGGAGCTCTGCTTCCCCGCCGTCCAGTGCAACGCCATATACGAGGGAAGGTACCTGCTCGGCACCAGTCTGGCTAGGCCCGTCATTGCCAGGGCCCAGATGAAGGTTGCCGCTGAGGAGGGATGTGAGTATTTCCATTCTCGGGGAGGGGCAATGTTGAAAAGAGGTGTTTTGCTGACCTTATCATTTTAGGCCAATTTGTTAGCCACGGGTTAGTGATATCCTGAGCTTGCTTGTGGGGAGAGTTCGATGACGGTGTGGATATGATTCTCATAAGTCATGAGTCTGCTGTCCATTGAGCCATCACACTTTCTCCAATTACCCCGCAGATCTGCGTTACACTAGAACTACCAACTAACCACCACCTAGCTGCACCGGCAAGGGCAACGACCAAGTCCGTTTCGAGCTTGCCTTCCTCACCATCGACCCCAAGATCAAGATCATCGCCCCATGGCGCATGCCCGAGTTCTTCGACCGCTTCCAGGGCCGCAACGACCTCCTCGACTATGCCGCCTCCACCGGCATCCCAGTCACCTCCACCAAGGCCAAGCCATACAGCATGGACGACAACATCGCCCACTGCTCCTACGAGAGCGGTCAGCTCGAGGACCCATCCAAGCCCCCACCAACTGATATGTGGACTCGGTGCGTACACCCTGGCGAAAATGGAACGGGCCAATAATACAATTGCTAACTTTCGCAGCACTGATGACCCGATGACGGCACCTGCCACCCCACAAGATATCCAGATCCACTTCGAGAAGGGTATCCCCGTCAAGCTCACCACTGAGGGCAAGGAGATCACCGACAGCCTTGAGCTTTTCATCGCTCTTAACGCCATTGGCAAGCTCCACGGTATCGGCCGTATCGACATTGTTGAGGTTCGTAACGAATCCCGTCGCATTGTGTGATTATTGCTAACGAAGTTTTAGAACCGTTACGTCGGCATCAAGTCCCGCGGCTGCTACGATTCCCCAGCCATGACCATTGTACGTTACACCCCTGCCCCGGAACCATTTGGACCCCGGTCTCACACCCCACTTCCCTCATACCCAAGCTAACCGCCCCACCAGCTCCGCGACGCCCATCTCGACATCGAGGGTCTCGTCATGGACGGCAAGGTCCGCGCCCTCCGTGACCAGTTCGTCACCCACGCCTGGTCCGAGATCCTCTACAACGGTCTCTACTTCTCCCCCGAGCGCGAGTTCATCCAGAACTCCCTCGTCTACTCCCAGAAGAGCGTCGTATGTCTTCCTCCATCCACTTTCTCCCGGGAAAGAAGTAATGTGCTAACGACGTGACGTAGAACGGTGAGGTCAGGATGCGCTGCTACCGCGGTAACGTCTTCATTCTCGGCCGCTCCTCGGAGACCGAGAAGCTCTACTCGGAGGAGGAGTCCTCCATGGACAGCTTGGTTGACTTCAGCCCTGTTGACACCAGTATGTCCCCCCCTTGTACCCCTATCCCTAACTCTACTTTTGGCCCCAACCCTCAGGGGCCCGATTATGCAGCATACTAACACCACCTCCAGCCGGATTCATCAACATCAACGCCATCCGCCTCAAGAAGTTCGGCCAAGCCAAGCTCGAGGCCGGCGAGGGTCTCGGAACGAAATAAATTCGCTTCCTTACACCCGGTTTCTCTCCGTGAGAACAACAATGTAGCTGCTTCGTGCAGTGGGGGAAGTTTGTCACGCAGGGGTGCGTCTATATTAAAAAAACAGAAAAGGGGATTTTTCTAAAAAATGAAATAATACCGTGGAACCTTAAAAGTTTGGCATGGGAAGAGGGAATGGCAAGGGGGTTGTGGTGAGGAAGGAGGGTGAGGTAATAGGAGATGTGTAGGTAGCGAATTTAGGATTTGGCTGCTATGTTTTGTTGATTGAGTGACCGGTCTACTATGATGGTACTGTTGGATTCAGTGATTGGGGAATGCATTATTGGTTTCTATAATTGGTGTTTCGTACGAGAAGAGCTAAGGTACCTGGCTCAGCCGCTCCGTCCTTGGCACAGGGAGAGATATCATCCACCTCTGGAGCTGGCTTCGAATACCCACGGTTTTAGTTCCAACGTATATTTGCAGGCACCACAAATATAACCCAGCCTCGCAACCCTCACTGGATTCCTAACAAACTCGGAGCACCCCTTACACACAGCCCCCAGCCCCCCCTTCGCGCCTCCAAAATACATCACCTCCCCCAGTTCATACCTCCCATCCTTTATCCCACAGGGAATACAAAACCGTCCTAACCTCAACAGCGAAGAAGCATCGGTTAAACTAGCCTTGCCGTACCACTTTTTCATCATGGCGTTGGAAAAGAAAATCGCGGATCTGATCTTGAGACAATAGCAGCAGGCGAAGTAGTCACCGGGTCCAGCCAGTTGACGAGGTTTTGCCCTGGTATGGCAGGGCCATTCCTCGATCTGAAGAAGGTCTAACATATTGTACATTTGCTTGTTGGTTACGTTGTCGGGATGGGACGTTAATAATGCCTGGTCTAGGTTGTCGTTGGGCGGGGTGGGGAGGATGTAATGGACGAGCCGGCAGCTCATGTAGAAGGCGATGTAGGAGCAGTACCCGAGGTAGCTTCCTATCTGGAGCAGGAGCTCTGTGGGTAAGTTGAGGAGGGTTGTTGGTGCCATTTTCGGTGTGATGGGAGGTTCGTGGGTATAGATTATCGACGGTGAGTCTTAAGATGGGAATAGCATGGTGTATTTATTTCTTTGATGAACAAACGATAAAGTTGGCACGGGGGAACATGCAGTGAAGAGTGGAGAAATAGCATGTAGTCTCCAGAAATGCTGAGAATGGCCATAAAGAAGTCGAGGGTGAAGAAATGCCCCGAAGCTTCTGTAAACGCCAAAAAGAAAGATGAAACGCCCTGTAGCTTCCCGTCCCTTTATCTCCAATATCCAAGCACCAAAGTAGGCAGAGAGTATGTGTACTATGAATCTCATAGTAGCGTTAGTGACGCTGCATTTGATCGGAGGGAGTGCTCTACTCACTATCCAGAGAAGACGATCAGCTGATCTGGGTATTCGGATGGAATCTGAACAGGGGCTGAGAAGATAAATTAGTAATGCTTCATGTGAGTAAGGTATTCGAGCACTCACCATCGACAACAGGATGTGCGCAGAGTATCATGCAGCTCCTATTTCTTGTAGTCGCTTTCCTGGCGGCAGTATTCACATCTGTGCTTATTCTCAAAAGCCTCGAATCTATATTGCTCTCGCTCGAACCCACCACACAACCTGCACACAAATCCGTGACACCCCTTCCACCCCCCGACATGAAATTGAATCCCTCGCGAATATTGTTTTATTCTGATTCCGCAATTTATGCAGTGACGCATACTCCTCACATACTTGCAGGCACCACCACGTTTTCCGTAGTCGCCAGTCATATTTATGGTTGCAAAGTTCCAGCCAGAACGGATCCTCAAACAGAGGCAGCAAGCGAAGAAGTCATCCTTGTCTAGCTGCCGCTCTTCAAGTGGTTTGGGTTGAGAGGATGCGAATTCAGGCCAGAGTTCGATTTCGAGCAGGCCTTCTATGTCGTATACCCTTTCGAGTTTTGGGGACTTGGCTTTTTGATTAGGATCGAGTCTGGCGTAGAGCTCACGACAGGTGAATGAGAGGGCTAGGTGAGTTCCATAGCTGAGATCGTCTGTTATTTGATATAGTAGCTCCAGTGGCAAGCTTAGCAAAGTTGTTGTGGTCGCCATGGTTTTGTGAGATCGGAGGTGTTGTAAGAGTATGAAGAACGGTGCTCGGCGATAGGAGAACAGTGCCTGGCCATGGAAGTTCGAGAGTAAGTGAACAACCGCTAAAGAAATTAATAGCAAACAATTGCCCTGCAGTCTGCGTCCTTAGTTTCTGCCTCCAATACATCCTTGCAACTCCCACAAACCAATTCCTCTGAGAATGAACTAAGCTCCTGATTGAATTCATCACACCTATCACACATGCGCCAGTAAACCCCCCCTTGGGTCATAAACCATCCATTTTCCTCCAAAAAATCATAAATTCCATTAGCAAATGAGCACGGTAAGCAAACCTGTCCCAGCTTGCGTTTCATGATATCCTCCGCATGGTCTTCGGAGGCGTTCCGCCTAGAGTAGAAGTACTTATGAAAAAAGGTGCAAAACTTGGTGCGGCTGCGGAGTTTAAGACAGATTCTGCAGGCCATAAAGTTGACCAGATAGACATTGAATGTGGGGTGCGGAGGGTTCTGCTCTGGCCACTCCTCCATTTCCAGAAGGTCTTCCATGATGTAGGCCTTGCCTTGAGGCGAGGAAGCGGGTAATCGTCGACGAGTATCAAGTTTAAAGTAGAGCTCCCGGCAAGTGAATGAGAAAGCAATATGTGAGCTGTAGCTGAGCTGATTTGATATTTGGTGGAGCAGTTCAACTGGCAAGCTAAACAAGGTGGCTAGTGACGCCATGGTGTGTGAGTTGGGAGGTTGATGATTGTATTACAGTGCGGTGTCTTGGATATGTGAGGCTTATGACATAGTAAACGGTGGCAATTTAGCAAGGAAATGTACCGACAGAGTGAATTTATAGGCAAATGCTAAAAACCCAACAAGAGGCTTGAGAGTGAATAAACCGCCTACAATTCCTTCTCCCATTATCTCCTTTCCGAGGAAATGTCTAAGGAACGCACGCAAAACAAATTAATTCTCCATAATCTCCTGTTCGAGGAACTGTCTAAGAAACGCATAAAAACAAACCAATCCTCCATAATCTCCTGTTCAAGGTATGCGTAGCGGAACCACGATGCCATTGTTTCCTGCGATTTTTCTGCACTCGATGCAAATCTACAATCACTTGCAAACCTGCCTAATATCACCACATATCATCGCCCCTTTCAATTGCATGCCTTCCAGGAGTAAATGAACACCGTAAACACTGCCTTCCCCATCTGTCGTTACTGTCATTGACGTATAACCTACCCCTATTGTCGACCCAGGAATGGGAATCACGGGCGGGAAAGATAAACTCAGCGCCCGAGCGAAAACGGAGACAGATATGGCAAGCAAAAAGGTCATCCATAGCCCACAGCGGGCTGTTCGTTGGTGAGGTATAAAGCTCTGGCCAATTCTCAATCTCGAGTAGATCATCCATAATGTAAGGCTTCTTGTTCTCGCCAGGTGGTCTTGGTAGAGTGTACGGCTGACGGGGAGCATCGACTTTGTAGTAGAGCTCGCGGCAGGTGAGTGAGAGGGCAAATTGTGACGCATAGCTCAGTTTGTCTGTGATTTGATATATAATCTCGAGAGGCACCGTTAGGAGAGATGCTGATGCCATCGTGTTGGTGGTAGGAGACTGAGATTCTGAGGCCATCGTGTTGGTGGTAGGAGACTGAGATTCTGAGGCCATCGTGTTGGTGGTAGGAGACTGAGATTCTGATGCCATCGTTATGGTGGTAGGAGACTGAGATTCTGATGCCATAGCTTGAGCAATGAGTGACTGAGGTTCTAACCCAAAGTAAAACTTTGAAAGTTAGCTCGTGTCTACAAAAACAGCAGGTAAATATCGTACCTAGGGGAGACTATAGCAAGAGTAGAAAAGCAGGTGGTATTTGATCCGATGTTGTAGATCAAGATGATGGTGTGAGCCAAGATGACCGAGCAGAGAAAGAGTACGCTGAAAGAGGCGAGGAACGAGGCAGTGACCTTAGTGAAATTAATCAGTAGTAGCAGCACCATACCATTCTCGTTGTAACTTTCATTCTCTGTATAGCAGGTGGTATTGAATCTGACGGTGTGGACCGGGACGACGATGGAGAGTAGGAGTACGTTGAAAGAGGCAGGGAACAAGGCGGTGACCCCAGTAAGGATAGTGAATTGTAACAGCAACAGATTCTTGCCGCCTACATGCCCTGTCTTTTGAACTTGAGAAATCTCAGTATAGGAGATTGTTGGACTGTCCTACCACCACTCCAATACTAAACACCCGCAGCGCCTTCTTCACCTCCATGGTGTCCCCTATTCCCTGCCAAAGACTTCATTGACATCCATCCATATCCTCTCCCTCGGCTCAACACACCTAATTCGCACCCTCAAAGTCTCTCTGTGTGCAGCCAAGCAAGCGTCATTCCCATGGAGAATCCGCTGTTAGCTAGTAGCTAGTTTTCATTTGAGCTGTTCCCTTCAGTTCAGCACTTTGAAATTAAAGTCAGATACGTATTTAGTTTACATTATATATGCAATCTATATCAGTTTTATACCGCAACAATATGACGAGAAAGTCATAAGATGTTGACGTCCTCTAAGATTGGGTTATCATATAGCATTTTGATAAATAAGGCTTATGACGGGACGGGTAACTAACGGTCTGGGTCGGCCCCTTTAACTCCGTGCCGGAACCCGACCCGACCGTTGTGGGTAGGAAAGGGACCCCGCATATGTATGTAACCTTAGTGTCAACCTGCATCTTTGCCTATATATATTAAATAAATCGCCATCTTCTCCAAGTGTGTTGGTTCTGTCCTGGAGACTATTGATATATTCGGCATATATATCCCCCAAGTATCCATATCTATTTTGTATACCTTACATACGTGCACTATCATGTCTGCCCCCCCCATCGAAACGAGGCTGTTCATCAACGGCGAGGTGCGCAAAGATTCCATTAAACCTTCACTTTGAATCTATCTAATTCCCCATCTCAAACCGCGCCTGTAGCTAATGACATTGACCCTCCTGTAGTTTCAACCAATTGATGAGTCTCATACTTTTGACTTGTACTCGCCATCCACTGGGGAATTCATAGCCAAAGGTACTGTTCATCAAAGGCCCCGTCCCTGCATCCTTATTCCTTGTACATATTCATGTATCGTATCATAGACTAACCGATCATAGTTCCCGAAGCAACTGCCAAAGATGTAGACGACGCCGTCGCCGCCGCCAAGGCTGCCTTCCCAGCTTGGTCTGCCCTCTCCCCCAAAGAGCGCAGCGTCTACCTCGCACGTCTCGGCGTTCTCTTGGCTGAGCACTCTGCTGAGCTTGCGCAGCTCGAGGCGAAGTCGATGGGCCGCCCAGTCACCTCGTTCTTCGATGCTGTCGCGGCTTCGGACTACTTTCGTTACTTCTCCGAGGCCGCCTATCCCATGGGAACCTCGAGCCTTAACACCCCCGGCTTCGTCAACATGGGCGTGAAGCAGCCATACGGCGTCTGCGGAATCATCATCCCGTGGAATGCACCGCTGATATTTTTCTCAAAGAAAGGAGCTGCCGCGCTGGCAGCGGGTAATACCGTGGTATTGAAGAGCAGCGAGAAAGCACCTTTAACTGTAAGTTGCTCCCACGAGAAGGTAGGACTAGCTAAATTGTACATAGTCCGCAAAAGCTGCCGAGCTTGTGGCCAAAGCTGGCTTCCCACCGGGAGTGTTCAACATTCTCTCTGGACATGGCGCAGCTGGAGCCGCGATCTCGTCGCACATGGACGTTCGCGTTATCTCTTTTACAGGCAGCACGCGCACAGGGCGCGCTATTCAGAAGGCCTCTGCAGACTCGAACTTAAAGAACTGCATTTTCGAGCTCGGTGGAAAATCACCGGCGCTTGTTTTCGAAGATGCGGATATTGAGCAAGCGATCCAGGCTACCGTGGGGAGTATTGGATGGAACAGTGGGCAGACGTGAGTGGAATCCCCATTCCTGGAGCCCAGTCTTTGTTTCTAGAGTTGACGGAGAAGATTGTTCCTCCCGAAGAACTATTGACGTGGTAACTGACGAATCCATAGGTGTTTCGCGAACTCGAGAATCTACGTCCACAAATCCATCGCCCAAACCTTCATTGAAGGATTCAAAACTAAATTCATGAGCGCCAAGCTCGGTGACCCAACAGACGCAACGACAACCCAGGGCCCCCAAGCCGACAAAGTACAGCACGAGACAGTCAAGCGCTACCTCGCCCTTGGCGAAAAGTCCGGCACTAAGATCACCGACGACATCCCCAACGTCTCCGGCCTCTACGTCTCCCCCGCCATCTTCACCGACACCCCCGAAGACGCACAGATCATGAAGGAAGAGATCTTCGGACCAGTAGTGCTCATAAACACCTTCGAGGGCGAGGCAGAGGCCATCGCCAAGGCGAACGATACGGAGTACGGGCTCTACGCGGCAGTGTTCACCAAGGACATTGACCGCGCGATGCGGGTCAGTAAGCAGCTGGAAGCGGGAACGGTTGGGGTGAACTGCTCGAGCCCGTCAAAGGGAAATGACATGCCGTTTGGGGGGTGGAAGGGGAGTGGGGTTGGGAGGGAGAGCTATATTGGGGGTGTAGAGAGCTTTATGGAGGATAAGGCTGTGCTGATTAAAGTGACGCCATTGTGAGAAATGAGGGAGTTATGATAAGATACTCTTTTATAGTCAACGACTTGCGTCCATTTACAAGTAACCGGCGTACTGATTGTAGTCCTTCTTGATTAAACAGCTATGAACACTTCTGTTATGCACAGGCTTCCTTCGGATTTGGCGCCACAGGAAATCTTCATCTGTTTCGTTGATGACAGGTCTTGGCACATAAGCCATCCGTACAAGCTCCGTTCGATCTGACTCCACCCCCGTTGACAGGCATGATGTCAGATCCTTATTTCGAAGGTCTCAAACACGGAGTCACCGATAGACTATTTTTGAAGTAAACCCAGCTATATAGGCTCGTTTGTAGTAATTCTTCTTCATGTCCCTCTGCTAATAGTACGTAAGGTGCATAAATTTCGTCAATATCATCACCCTCTTACATGAACTACTCTATCTCCTCAATCCTTGGACTTGGGCTAGGAGCCGTACTACGCTGTCTCACAGACAAACCCCGTAGTGCACCAAACTGCAGCCCCAAGTTGTCGTCTACGTTGCTCTCCATACTAGTTCCGAGGAACTCGTTAACCTGCGAATTTTTCAACTCCTCGAGCGTTTCCGTAGCGTGTTGCCGAACCAACCCATCATTGTCTGTCTCAGATATATACTGGAATATCCTCGATATATCAGCCAGACTTTGGCCTTGGAATCCAATCCCTATGTCCCTGCCCGCCTCCTTCGCGGAGCTAATGGCGTGAAGGAGCGCCAAAACGACTAGAATTGCCGAGCGTCGCAGAATAGCCTTTTCAGGCTCCGGTTCGAGCGGCAGCATGTTGATTGCGAGATCAACGCCGCCGCCGACAATGGCGGAACCAATACCAGCAACATTCGAGTCAATGGCTGAGGCGAAGACAGACAACGCAGAGGCGCGAATACGGACATCTTCTTCATCACGCTTACCCTCCCAGCCCTCAACAATCTGGTTCAGAATTGAATCCACCTCAGGATCATGATCCTCGGGAATATCGTCAAGCTGTGGCACAGGCCCTTCCCAGGCATCTTCAGCTGCCTTATTTTTGCGCCTCTCGGCTGCACGCCGCTTAGCCTTCTCTGCTTGCGATTTAGGGCGATGGCCCCGACGACCCGCAAGTGCGAGGAGCCCCTCACATACGTGGTGGGCCATGGCTCCAGTAAATGTCTCGCCTGCCTTTTCGATGACCTGCGCGAGGGCTTCGCCGAATCTCAGGCGCGTGTCGAGGTTCAAATCTTCGTTGGCGTCGAAATATCTCTCGAGGATGCCGTTCAAGACGGTTTTAGGATGCGCTATAGATAGCTGAATAAAAGATTTGATGACTCGGAGGTAGATGTATTCTTCTTCGTCTTGGATGAGGGATGATAGAAGAATCATTGCCGCTGGGACGTCTAGAATAGGACTCCTTGCCGTTATTAACGTCGTCAGGAGATCCAGTCCCTGGGCTCGTACAGGTGCCGGCGAGTCTGGAGATGTAATATAGCCAGTAGCCAGCTTGTAGGTACGCCTATCCTCCAATATTCGCTCGGAGACGGTTGGAGGCGGAACATCAAATGCGTCTGGCTCTATTAATTTAAAGTCTAACAGCATTAACAGATTTTGGGCTGTTGTTGATGATTCGGATTGTGCCTTTGCTGTGAAAGTGAGCGCTTCTTTTATGGAAGTGATGAAACCTGGGCTCATGGAAGACGCTTTGAATGATGGAGAAGTGAGCACCATGTTCAATAGGCTTAGCGCTATGGCGACGGTATCATCGTTTTCCATATCCTCTTTTCGATTGGCTCGATGGAGGATATTGGAGCTCAGTTCTAAAACTTGCGCGGATTCCTCAACGAGCTTGTTTGGCACAGTTTCGATGAGGCCTTGTAGCAATTTGGCGTCTATTATTTTTTCTTCGAAAGTTCGTGGTGGGCGGGATCCAGGGGCTGATATTACGAGTTCTGAGTTGGCTTCGTCCTCTTCCACTAACCACCGTCTACATATTGTAATGAAGAGGTTCGAAATTCCAAATGCATCACTGGTAGAAGCCAACTTGACAAGATCCAAGAAAGCATTAACCTTGAAGTCGATCGACTTCTCATCGATAACTTTGTGAATCGAGAGGAGTTTTCCCATGGGTTCATCGTCCGACGGAGAGGACTTCTCAATGCGGATGCCTCCTTGTCCAGACTCAACATATTTCCATCGCATTAGCCTCCCACCGTGGGTTCTTCGGCACATCAAGTTATCAGCTATGCGGATCAGTTGGGCTCCGTCGACTGAAAGTTGGAGAACAATATGCAGGAGAAACCCCGCCGGCGCACGATAATCTTCCAGCTCGGTGCCTTGTGCTGGCCATGATGCAAGTGACCATAGCGGAAGTACGATGTTTCGTAGAAGTCGTCTTGACAGACCAGGATTCGGATGTGAGCTTGTTAAAGACGCAAGTCTACGGAGCGCATCTGCCAACTCAGCTTCAGAAGAAAGAGTATTTCGTGCCCCTACTATTGTTTCACTGTCGCTCTTGGCGAGAGATCGTCCCTGGCTGGGATCAATACATCTCAGAATGGGCTCTGCAAGGAGCTGCCATCCTGGAGCATCTGTAGCAAAAATTAGAGTCCAAGTCCGGCAAATATTCAAATCGCTACTTACCAGGAGGAGCGCCAAACTGAGGCCTTCCAAGAATCCCATATCCGATTACATAGGCTGCCACTTTAACCATGTCGAGCCCTCCATTGCCATCCAGCAACGAGAATAGTTGGGGAGCAAGGTGCTCAAACCAGTAGTATGGTGTCACACCTTGTGGTGGAGAGCAGACCAGCTGCGTGGCAGAGGTGAGCGCCTCTGGTGAAATTTGAGGGCCTTTGGATGCTGCCTCCTGTCCTCGTGTCTCGGCGGAGGCGGCGGTGGTTGGATGCACAGAGAGTACAAATTCGATTGTGCTACGGACACCTCGCGGTCTAAGTGGGAGAAACGATAGCGCACGAGAAATATGAGGACGAAGCCATGGCTTGACCCTGTCGCCAGGTTTGACAAGTGAGACGAGAGCCGGGAGCAGAACATACGCAGCCGTCCTAAATATAGTTAGCTTTTGGCACCGGGACCGAACGGATGCATTCGCAAACCTCTCTAGAAAAGTATCAAATTCCTGAATCCCTGCTTCAGCTGCTTCTTTTGATAGTTCAGGATCATATGCTACCTCTCCAAGTTTGATGATGTCTTCCTCCAAAGCGACGGTAGCTTTCCGATCGATGGGTGCCATGTCCCAAGGATGGGCGGCCAAGAACAGTCGCACCCGTGTTAAATTCTGGAAAAGGCAATAATGGCACAATTTATAAGTGCTTCAAGCTGGCTGTGCTATCTATGGCGAATAGTTTGTTGATACAGTAGTGGTGTAATAGCGGTGCAGTCTCGTCTGATGGGAATTGGCAGAGACAAGATGAATTAAAAGCGATTCCTTGGTAATATAATCAACGACTATGGGTTCTGGTATAGTGCTCTAAAAGAAATGTTATTCGGATGAGATATAGATTGCTACCTTGTTTACGATTAAAGAATAGGAAATATGGAAATGTAGATAAGAGTAACACTGGTTGCAAATAAAACGTCATGCTGTGTGCAGTTCACGAGGCTGAAGCCTCGCGTTGCCAAACCCCACACGTCAACATACGCGACCATGACCCCACATACATGTGCGCATCGACAACGACAACGACAGTTAGATTCACCTCTGCACACACTGCAAAACTCTCCAACCACCGAGTAGAGTCATTTTAGTTCTCTTACAAATAATGACTACAGACCTCAATGACGCGACGGCGTCTCTTTCCCTCACGAGCCCCCCGGGGCCAGACGACCTCTCCCCTCTCGAACAGGATGTGTTGGAAGAGTACGAACGCCTGGCTGACAATATGAAGAAGGTATACATTATGCCGTCCATTATCTGTCAGTCGACCCCGCGCTAATATAACACACAGCTCGCATCACTCCTTGACGGATTAGCAGGCGCACCGACCGCTGAGATTCTGGATGGACTTCTTCAGTTGGAACGGAAGACGAGCTTGGTGTTTACACTGCTCAAGGCGAGTGTGTACAGTATCGTGTTACAGCAGGAGATTTACTCTGGCGACCAAGGTGCTGGACAAGATCATTGAGGGATGCTTATGGTGACTGGCTTCTCTGGAACTGCGGGGAGCCGAGGGAAAAGGGAGTTATGGCGTTAAGGATACCCAGGGTTGCTGGTGTGAGAATGCATAGACATGAAAACAAATGACTGGGCAACAGTGGCTTCTTATCTTATATATACTACAAATTCGCTATACAGCACCACCTCTAAACGTATCAGTACACTATCCCATACCTCTACCCTCTGTACACTTAAGCATCTTCTGTCCTGTGCTTCTTTGGAAGCTGTTGGTCACCTCCGTAGTAAACCTTCCGCACATCGACTAGCTTCTTGCCTAGCCCACGAGCGACCTCATCCGGGATCCTCTGGTTCATCAACGCCTGGTATGTAGCCTTGGCCGTGTTCATTTTGTTCCTCGCGTACGGGACACGAGCAGCTATATCAGTGATACCGGCGGCGCGGCACATTTCGAAGATAAGGTATTGGCAGCGGAGTCCAAATCCTAGAAACAAAATTAGCACCACATTGGAAAGGACGAGCCATAAAAGAATCGTTGTAGGAACACATACCAGGTGGCCTCGACATCAACTGAACCCTCACAGCTGAAACCTTCGCCTCGATGTCGCCAAATATCGTCCTATCTTCGTAGCGCGGAACCGGCTTCATGTTTTTGATAGCGGCCATGCGAGATTGATTCAACGAATCGACCATTTCTGCAGACTTCGCTTCTCCCAACCCAAGCATGCCCTTTCCATTGCCAGCAATAGACAATGTATAAAAGCTTTGGATTCGGCCTAAACGGGTCATATTCACAACTCTGTGAGCCACGATATTCTTTACGTTCAGGTCCAAAATTTCTTCAAGACTCATTCCAGTCTGCCTCCTCAGTTTGTCGTAGATGCCGGTTGGGTCGCGAGCGTCGACAAGAGTCGAATTTTGGTACATCCCTTCCATGCTTTTAATCTTCGGCAAGGCAGGCACAAGGACGTCGGATCCAAACTTGCCACCGCCTGTCATCGATGGAGTTTCATCGATAAACTTCTGCACGTCTAGCCGCGTTAAAGGCTCGGCCAGCCCCTGTAATTCTCTTTCCTCCGTCATCTTTCCTAGCCATTCGTTGACCTGGTCGAACCTCTCCGTCTCATTTAACCAGCGCGCACCTTTTGGGACAGTGCTCGCGGGCTTGGGTATTTTGTCTAGAGTAGGGCGAAGGACCGAGAAATCGTCGAGATACTTGAATGCGTAGGGGTCGTTGCGGACGACACCATGGCTACGGATGTCTTCGAGGTCGATAGCCTCCTCGCCAGCGGCGATGACACGCATTTGATCGGGGGTGTATCTTTTCGATAGGTTTAGCTCATCTTTCTTGGTGTAGCTCTTTAGCACCTGGTTTGTAGGAGTCTGAGATACCAATCCCATATCCTCGGCCTTTACACTGGCAAACCGAGGACGGCGTCGAGCCGGGAGAGACTGGGTTGTTGAGAAATCTCGGCATTGGACCATTGGCCGTGCCTTCGCAATTGATGATGCGGAGGAGAGCACACATCGTGCTGGGCGTGAGACGCTCATCGTGAACACCGCGGTATGAGGCGGCTTTTTTTCGCGGCTTCCTCCCTGAGTATGAGGTTGTTGCAGCCGCACCTTTGGCGATAAATTTAAGTTGTCGCAACAATGTTTATCCGGTGCCGAATTGGCCTCGAAATTATTTTGAAATAGATGGACTCTGATTCGATATTGGATCCTCAATGTTTAAACTTTCCAGGGCAATTTCTAGAAATCTGTTCGTACCACTGAGAACGGTAAGACAATTTAATTACCGGCCAATGGAGACAGAAAAAAAGATTGCACCGGCAGGCGCCGAGAATCGCAAGAGAGACCACCAAGGTGGGCGTGGGAACCAAGGCGGGCGTGGAAATAAGAGACAAAAGACGCAAAAACAAAAACCAGTCAAGGAAGGGTCGACGGAAGAGGTGTTATTGGCAGATGTGACGGATCTCTTTTCAAGGCAGCGACTCGAAGACCCCAAGAATGTCGAAACCAGCATCACAGAGGGCGAGTCAGAATCGAAGACGAGCCTACCAGCACCGTTCACAGAACTCGACGTGAGAGTGTTAGAGATATCATCTACGGGAGATGGATTGGCTATAGCCCCTGGATCAGATCAGATTTATGTCGTCCCATTCACGGCACCAGGCGACATTGCGCGAGTCAAAGTCATCAAGCATTTTGAGAAACACCACTACTCCCTCGCTGATTTCCTCAGTGTCGTCGAGCCGTCGCCACTCCGAGACGATAGCAGAATCAACTGCCAGTATTTTTCGAAATGCTCTGGCTGTCAGTTCCAGATGCTCGACTACTCGACGCAACTCGAACACAAGAAGTCCATCGTCGAAAAAGCCTACAAGAACTTCTCACATATTCCAACTGAGCTGGTACCCGCTGTTCTGAATACGATGGGCAGTCCATTACAATACAACTACCGCACGAAGCTCACACCCCATTTCGATGGACCCCCAGGGTACAGGAGTCGCGCCGATGCCAGGGCGGGGATCAAGAAGGCCTTCGAGAAGACTCCAGAAATCGGCTTCATGCAGAAGAACAGGCGCATAACTCTAGACATTGAGGACTGCCCGATCGGCACCGACGCCGTTCGGAAGGGAATGAAGAGTGAGCGCGCCCGTGTGGCTGTGGAGCTGGACAAATACAAGCGTGGTGCAACGATTCTGCTGCGCGAGTCCACTCAGCGAGTGCCTAACTCTGAACTCCCATCGCCCATCCCGGAGGACACAATTGCTGTCCCCGTCGAGGGCACCGAGACTACAGATCTCAAAACATGCATCACAGACAACAACGCCACCTCAACCGAATACATTGAGGACTTTACCTTCACCAACCCCGCTGGCGCTTTCTTCCAGAACAACAACTCTATCCTCCCACCATTCACACAGTACATCCGCGAAAACATCATCCCTCCAGTTTCCTCGAGCGAGTTACCAGTCAAGTATTTAATCGATGCCTATTCCGGCTCTGGCCTCTTCACCATCACTCTCTCCTCCCTCTTCGAATCTAGCACCGGAATCGACATCTCCTCTGCCTCAATCGACTTCGCCTCCAAGAACGCATCCCTTAACAATATCCCCGAGTCCAAGGCCTCCTTCCTCGCTGCCGACGCCCCTGAGCTCTTCAAATCTGTTACATACCCCGCTGACGAGACCGTGGTGGTGATCGACCCGCCGAGAAAAGGCTGTGATGATAGTTTCCTCAGACAGCTACTCAGCTTCGGCCCGAGGAGAGTTGTTTACGTGAGCTGTAACGTCCATACGCAAGCTCGTGATGTGGGAGTGATGGTGCACGGCTACGTGAATGGCAAGGATGGGCATGGAGGTTTGGGCAGAAGGTATAAGATCGAGAGCATTAGGGGATTTGACTTCTTCCCTCAAACGGGGCATGTGGAGGGTGTTGCTGTGTTGTCGAGGATTGACGAGGCGTTACCAGAAATCCCATCTGCGGATGTAATGGAGGGAGTGGAAGAGAAGCTAGGCGCAGATGTTGCCGATGCAGAGGGGATCATTGCAACGGGAGCTGTTGAGGGTGTGAAGCCAACAGATGCGTAAATGTCTCATTGGTGTATAACTCCGTATATAGACAAGAAGAAAGATAAAATAAATACTATGACAAAATGCCTACGAACCCTTTTACGCTTGATCAAATTCGCTGGCTGTAGAGCCAAGTTATGCAGCCTTCGCCATCTCAAGCGACTTCGTGCCAATGTCTCCCATCAGCTTTTGCAACGCCTCTACTGTTGTTTCCAAGACCTCTTGACTTCGACTCTTCCGTGCACACTCCTTGAGTGCCTCAATGCCGTCTGCCTCCTTCACTTTAGCCGCAGCCTTCTCCGCTCCAGCCCCTGGAGCATTCAACATATTCGACACACACACCACTCCTCGATGCCTCAAGTCTTCCTCGTCCTCCTTGCACAGCTTGAGCAATATAGCTACACCCCGCTCGCGCCCCAAAATTGCGGTAACAGCGGTATCCCACTCGGTCAAGCTAGCCAGTGCACCGCCTGCCGCCCGCCGAGTCGCAAGGTCTTCCGAGTCAGCCAGGGCAAGTAGAATGTGTAGTCTATTGCTGGCCTGTTTGCTACCATCCGCAAACTTGGCCACGCCCGTGGGGCTCTGCATTAGATTGCAGCCCAGCTCCACTGAGGCCCGAGTGACCAGCTTGTTGTTTGACAGGAGGAGCTCGTCGAGACTGGGCCAACCATCGCGGATAATGGGGTCTCGCGCGTCGTTATCGACAGACGCGAGGTTCGTGAGAGCTAGCAGCGCCTCAAACGCAGGGAGTAAATCTCGCATCTCAGTCGTGGGGTCATCAGAGAGGAGAGAAATGAGCGGTCGGATAGCTAGATTAAGTGGATGAGGATTTGAGCCACCAAAGATGTGGATTGGATTTGTGGATATAAGAATCCTCGCAAGCGCATGCGCTGTCGTCCTCTTTGCGCTTATGTCAGTCTCGGGAAATTGATTGTATGCTTGTAGTAGCAGCTTTACGCCGCCTTGCTGTGCAATTCGCCCACGTAGCTCAGAAGATCGGGATATGGACAGGAGAATCTGGACGATGAGCTTCAGGGATGCTATAGAGCCTTGTACAGAGTGAGACACAAGGACAGGTATAGCCTCTGCCTTGAAAACGGCATTACACCTGGCGGTCACGTGAGCATCACTGTTTAGAGGGTCCGCCTCATGAGAGGGGCGAGAGGCATTGGCGTAGGCTTTCAGCTGAGTTATGCGCTTTTGCTCTTCTGTGAGCGACGGAAGATAGGTAGTGAGGTTGACAAGGATAGAGAGGCCTCCGTAGGTAGTAGAAGATTTGGGAGGGTGGGTCTCGAGAACGTGAAGTATGTTCTTGAGGAACGCTGGGTCATTGGCAATCTTCTCCTTTACCACTGGTTGCAAGGAGGCATATGCCAGGCCTTCTATTGAACCTTTGTGGAGTGACTCGTCGGTAGTGGTAAGGTATTGGTTGAAGATATCCGTTAGTTCGTCGACATTTGTCACTGCTGGCTGTATTTTTTCTTTCGTATCAGCTGCCGGAGCGGAAGGGACAGCCTAGAGGCCGAGTTAGTTTAGATGCTTGCCGTGTTTGGATACATCGATGCAGGTAGCCTACCTGTAGCTTGGCCAATATAACAGCAGCCAGGTTCCTGACAGCAGGTGTATGTAGGCGCTGCTGAAGAGGACCATCCTCAACAACAGCATATCTTTCTGACTTATGCAAGTCGTCGATAGCCTTAGGTGCCTCAACCACAATCTCTTCCAGCCACTCCGTGCAGTACTTCTGGATTGCCTCGCGGCAAGCACCATGCATACAAGCCACATTGAGCATATCAAGACATGCCTGCTCCACTTTCTTGCTCTTCCACTTTCTCTTCATTAAGGGACCCAAGCCATAGACAAATCCTGGGCTGAGGAACAGCTCGGCAGACACATCTGGTATAACTGGAAATGTGCAAGCCGCCACTGAGAATGCGATGATGAAGTCGTCATATGTACCCTTCTGCACCTTCTCCTTGAAAAACCGAGTGAGGAAATTGACACCTTGCTCGCCAGAAGCTTTAAGATATGCTGAGAGTGTCATAGTTGCATGTCCCCGTATGGCATCTCCTTGTCTCATATCTAGATAGGCGGCAAGAGTGTCGAAACAGTCGGCGTCGATGAGAGGCGCCAGCTCTTCTCCCACTGGGGGGTTACTCTTGTCTTCTCTGCTCAAGAGCCGTGTTAACGCATCGAGAGTAAGGCATGTCTCGTCGTCATCTTGCCCACCCTCGACGAGGCCGGCGAGCACAACCAGGACCTCATCACTAACTGACTCAGATCTACTGAAGTCGACATTTGGCCCAGCTTTGACGGTGGGCTGCCGTGGTGTGGGAGTAGCTGCATCAGACATATTCCGATTGCTGCTATATAATGTCCATAGTTGATATGAAGGAATAGAGCGAAGAGAGATGGATTATGATGATGAGCGAATATGGCGGGGCACTTTCTGCCGGTCTTATCGTAGCTCTCTAGGTTGACTGATAAGCCAAGCTGTCTGGGCTTTAGTCACATGGTAGGGCGTCATCAAGGCGACGGCTTGCTGGGGTCCGGAAATGGAAATTCGCGGTCGCCTCTCCAAAAAGTCCAAAAGGTCGCGCTCTACATACGCAAATCAAGACATTGCGTGGCTGTCGCAGGCGACGGAGCCCATTTTGACGATATAACGTGCTTGCGATTTATTAATCCATATACTTGCTCTGGATGCCTGCCATATGAAAGAAACTAAAAAGTGCTCTACAGAACGGCTCTGAGCCACGGCAGCCCTCGTGGACAGCCTGAAGTTGGCTTGAACTTCTGTCTGCAGGTTCCCCTACAAGACAGGTCGCAAGGCTTCAAAAACGCCACCATGAACGCCGTTGATGGATCTGATCATTATGAGCGCACCATAACTGGTACTATATGCCTTCCTGAGTGGATGCCAGCGCTAACCCTTCTCCAGAGGAGTCTCCATCACTGCTGACAATAGTCCTCGACACGAATCCACACGCCTGGGCGCTCCTCCACGAAACCCTACCTCTTTCAAAGGCCGTTGCCAATCTTCTGGTATTCATAAACGCTCATCTGGCCTTCAACAACGCCAACCAAGTGGCAGTTGTCGCGAGCCACAGTCATCGCGCGGCATGGCTCTACCCTCGCCCTCCCAGTGCGCGGGGAGCTGGAGAAGATACAGTGATGAGCGATGACAATGATCGCACAGCCAGCAAGGCCCCCAACGATGCGAACAAGTACCGCCCATTCTCTCTTATTGAGCACGACCTTCTCAAGAGCTTACGAGAGCTCATCGACTCGACGACTACAGACGATGTCTCCTCCACAACCACTACCCAAATGGCCGGGGCGCTCACCCTCGCACTTTCATACTCGAACAAAGCCACAGTAACTTATAACGAATCCGGTGTCGCTTCCAGCGGCAAGTCCCATCCTGACGGAGGTGATAGTACTACGGACGAAACCCCTCGAGGGCTCCTTTGTCGCATCCTCGTCATTTCAGTATCAGGAGACCTAGCGCATCAATACATCCCCATTATGAACACCACATTTGCAGCCCAGCGACTGCGGATCCCAATTGATATTCTCAAGCTATCAGGTGACACAGTGTTCCTGCAACAGGCTTCTGATGCCACGAATGGAACCTACATGCAACTACGCAACCCTCAAGGGCTCCTACAATCCCTCATGCTTGGCTTCCTCCAGGACCAGAGCGCGCGGACACATCTGATATCTCCAACACAGGAGGTGGTAGATTTCAGAGCGGCTTGCTTCTGCCACAGGAATGTGGTGGACGTCGGGTTTGTATGCAGCATTTGCCTAAGCAGTACGTCTCCCCCCCTCACATACACCCCAACACCGCTAACAGACACAGTATTCTGCTCGCCCCCCGAAGGCGCAATTTGCCTTACGTGTGGTACACATCTCGCACTCGGCAACTACGGCGCGAAGCCAGCAGTCGTGCCGAGGCGGAAGAAGAAGAAGAAGAGGATTGTTAACGGCACTGAATCAGGTTCCAATGTTGGGACGCCAGTGCCGGGCGAATGATATGTATTTATATACTCAGTTGTTCTATAATAGACAGTTTATAAGCAGTATCAAGCTGTTAGGCTGGCTGCCGTTTGAGAGGTACATGAATGAATAATAAAAACCGCACGGTTCCATCAAAATACTCGTGCCGCTCAAAGTCTGAAGGGTGGATGTAGATGGCAACAGTGATTGCAGCAATTAAAACGCAAGCAAAGGCGTTCAGTTGCCCAGGACTACAATTAATAGACCAGTTACCAACAAATGGAACTGGAGATGGGTCCCACAACTGAGAACTACTAGATGAGAACCACGCCACTTATTGTTCCAAGCGCGTAAGAGAGTTTTACACTGGTAAATACACACAGATTGATTGTATGGAAGTAAATTGCTATATCAAATCTAGCTAACGAGGTAATCAAAACGCCAACTCCCCGGTTACCAATCCCCAATTCTAGAAACGACCGTCCGTCCTCTAATAAATGTTGCCTCCGCCTTGATTGATGATATAACAGCAAAGAAATACAGTCCAGTGTTGGTACAATGCAGGCAGAACTTGGCTCACGCCAGCTCACTCTGGGTTCTCTCCTTCAACGGATATCCCACGCCTCGGTCCTCTGATTCTGTCGGCAGCCAGTCTGAGATACGATCTGCAAGAGGCTCAGTGCATTGTGCAGCTGGTCTATCCTTCCCTCCAGGTCTCTCAAGGCCTTTAGCAACTCATCCACATCCAAGGCCTTTCTCTCCTTTGGCGTCGGCAACGGCGTCGGTGCACCTTGTCGCTTACAGTGACGAGGGTGATCGAGGAAGGGGTCGCTCTCCACAGCATTCAGGCCACCCCAACCTGGGAATCGGCTTCCAACCTCAGGAAAGTTGTCTGCGGGCATCTCATAAATCGGGAACGGCGATGGTGTGCGTGGTGGGGTGCGGGGCAAAGTGGACCGCGGCGAAGAGAACTGAGACGAACCAAACTGCGATGCACTGAACTGCGGCGTCCTCGGTTGCGGTGCACTGAGCTGCGGCGTGCTGAACTCCGGCGAACTGAACTCCGACGTGAGTAACTGATCCTCCTCCCTGTCGTCAATCCACCCAGCCTCGGCGCGCCTCACGAACCGATACAACTTCTCCCTCGATTCCTTGCGCAGCATATACTGCACTCCGTCATCTCTCATCCACCCCTGCAAAATATCAAGTGGCACCTCGCGGCACTTGTCCAGGCGCACCCAGCTCGTCTTCGGCAGCTGCGTCACGCATCCTGGTGTATTGACCAGGTTGAGCTTGGGACCCGTCTGCTTCTTCATCCAGTTCGGCGTCGCGATCTGCAGGTAGTTCCGCGGGTCAACGGCATCGTCCCGGGTCGAAGTCAGGGAGATCACTTCGGCGCGGTCATGACCTAACTTGCGCACCACGAAGACTGGGTGCAGAAAGAAGGGATCACAGAAGCTGAGCTCACTGCTGGCAGCGGCGGGCCAGTCGATGCGATGCTTGAAGCGAAAGGCTTTGCCTTCGATGGACCGGTGGCCCTTCATATTGAGTGGCGGTGGGGTAGGTGGGGTAGAGAGAATGTATGGTAGAGACATGACGGTGATAGGTGTCAGTGGGTGGTTTGTGGGTGGTCTGTGGGATTGATATTGACCGAATGCGTAGTCTTGCAGCGTTGCCTTGGAAAGATGCCAATAGAAGATAGAGTAGGGTGTTACAGAAGAATGATCCTGACCATGCAGATGCAGGTCGTGATATATATATATGTGTGCATGACACCATCTCCAATAGATAGGAGCTGAAACGGAATATCCAACCGTGGGGGGGCTGTGATTGAATCTGCCCATCGTAGGCGCTCACCTACCTTTGAAGTCTGGTAAAGACCAAGAACAGCCAATATCTTGAACAAGCGTATTTTAGAAGCGCCAACTTACTGAACATCAGAATATCGCCGCGTCATCTTGGACACTGTCTACCCACGAGGTCGATCAGGAGGGGCAATAGGACGGGTTGCCTATTCCATGTATCTCTCGGAACTGCCTCACACGGCCAACAATGGCCTCCATCACTTAACAGGGCTTGAAAAACGGTTGCGACCTCGATGGCACTCGTGACGCTTTTTCGTGGCTTTCTTGTGTTGGTTTTGAGAAGTCCGGCGGCAATCTGTTGGTGGTGGGCAGGCGCAGCGCTTAGCTCGGGACTGTTGGCCGCCGGCCAACCCCCTCTGAGGAAATGTTGTGTCGATACCAACATCCAACAGGCAGGACGTGATTGAAGAACCAAGACAAAAAATAACTCATCTTGTGCCGTCTGAAAGGTCCGAGATAGACAGTGTGTTTATTGGGACTGATACTGAATTTAGAGTTGGTATAACTTTTTATTGTACTCTAATCTTCAAGTATGATAATCACAGCCCCGAATGCTCAAAGGCCTTGGATTTATTCACATTTGCTGTGAAATATTGCGCTTACAATTCGGTATATCAGCAGCTTGTAGGCTTAGGGTTTCTGTTCCATTATTTCCTTCGTTATATTCAAATGTAGCTCCCACGAGATGATGGAGAATATGATACCTGTTTCAAACAACCACACCCTCAACTCTAGCTCCCGCCATCTCGCGCGCGCCTCGCCGATCAAACCGCCCTCTCCAAGTATTCTATTTGCTCGTGTCAACTACAATCCTCCCCGTTACCTTCCCCGCGCGTAATCTCTCGAATATCTCCTGCAACTGACTGAGTCCCATCACCTCAAGCGGCGCACTAATCAATCCCCGCGCAAAGAACTGGATCGCCTCCGCCGTGTCGCGCCTATTCCCAACATAGCTCCCTTTAATTGTTATCATTTTGACGACCGTTTCAAACACGGGCGCTCTAAGGATTGCATCCGCGGGCATTCCGATCGCGACAATCGTCCCCCGTGGCCGTATATACTCGCTGGCTTGCTGGAACGGTTTTTCGAATGGCGCAATCAGTAGCACGGCGTGAGGGCCATTGCACTCGTCCGTTGCTGCTTTGACGTCTGTTACGATGTCCTTCGTAGTCTCAAAATCGACATAAGTCCTCGCGCCGAGCTTCTTGCATATTTCTCCCTTGTCGGAGCCACCGTCAATCGCCAGCACCTCGAGGCCCATCGCTTTCGCATATTGAATAGCAAGCGTACCGAGTCCACCTCCTGCTCCGACAATGGCAACAGTCTGTCCAGGGCGGGCATTCGATTCTTTCAGTGCCTTATAAACCGTGATGCCAGCACAGAGAATTGGCGCCACAGATGCCAGGTCGACATCTGGTGGGATATGTGCGACGTGTGCAGCCTTAGCAATACAGTACTGTTGAAAGGTACCATCAACCGTGTAGCCTGACAGAATGGCCTTGGGGCACAATGGCTCATCTGAAGCCTGACAGAAGGAGCAAGATAGACAGGAACCGTTTAGCCATTTTACACCGACGTGGTCTCCGATTTTGACATCGCTGATGAGCTCGCCACGCTCGACTACGACTCCTGCGCCTTCATGGCCTCCGATTAGAGGCGATTTGGTTTTGAGAGGCCAGTCTCCGGCCAGGGCATGTAAGTCGCTATTCTGTTAGTATACCCTGTCTCTGATATGCAATGAGAGTGAGAGAGACGCACGTATGGCAAACCCCGGAGAATTTTATATTGACTAAAACTTCATCTGGGCCGGGGATAGGGACAGGGACCTTCTTGTATTCAACCTCTGGGACAGCTTAGTGATTGCCTTTCTTTGACGATCGATGAGGAAAGGTAATGTCGGTGAATAAGGAGAGGGAACTGGGGGAAGTGCCTACTGTCACCGGGCCTTTGTGAAACCTGTGCCCACTGAGTATCTGGTAAATTGTCCATAGTCTGTGATTCTCCACAATCACCGTAATCGACTTTGTAACTGTAAATACAAAGCTGCCCTGTAGCTATAAATTATAATATAGGATTATTTCAAACATTTAGGAAACAAAGTATGACAGCATACAAAATGCGAGAACAGGTGACTTTCAGGTCCAATTACGTAGCCAGTGTCATCACTGGGTATAACTTTCTCCGAGGCACCAAAGATGAAAATATCCGTCTTCGATCAGCGACCAATCGTATGAGGGAACTTCAAACAGTTTAAATATAATATGTGAGGTGACCTAAGGGTTATGAGAACCCTGGGAGCGGTTCCGTTGTAAGGGTCTCTCGGCAACTTACCGTCATCGTGACCCTCAATCAGGCCATAGTTCTATCTCTATCTAAATATAATATAAATTAATCTCATAAGAGAGTAGTATTCAATATCTATTGCCTCTATTTTACCTAGATTCTATACACCAATCCAGGTTTCAATTCTCATTTAAACTACCAACTCCCATCTCGAAATAGCATGAATGAGTCTTGAATCACATTCTCCCTATGCTAGTAATCCGGCCTTGGCAGCGATCCCAATAACCTTGGAGATAGAAGCTGTCAGAAACCGTGTTGGGAAAATATATACTTTCAAGCCTCGTACGGAATGGAGCGCGGAAACGAAACATGAACTACGCCTGGATCAGCTATAACAGGACTGGGAGTATCAAGAAAGTGTCGTCTGCGGTGTCTAGTTATATCACTAGATGGACAATTGTGGAGCAGGGGAAGAAACAAATATGCACGCTACAGCTCCTCCAACAGCAGGTTAAAAGTCTAGCAGCTGAAGTTGACGAATGTCTTGATCAGCACTGGCTGCAGCCGCAGCGAGAACTGCAACAGAGTCTCTCCGAGCAAGTATGGGCTCTGCGGGAATCTGTGCGCAGGATTCTGGATTACGAAAGGGAATTGGTGCAAAACCAAAGCCAAGGCCAAGAAAACCATAACAGTCTCATCGAGGCAACAGAAGCCGAGGCGGTCAGACGTGTGGAAACCGAGATAGTAATCAACGAGATGACTAAAGGCCACAACTACACGACTGGAAAACGCGCCTGGGGGCCAAAAGCAAAGAATTAGGCGGGCAGGTGAGAATATTATCAACGTAGAGATTCAGAGACGACATAGCGAAAGGGCGTGGAAGGTAGCGAAATCCACGTTAGCGGCTGGTTACTCATATGACGACTTGGCATTTTTGGAATGCGAATGGCTTGCCCAGATAAATAGTCACCAGCTATAGACTAGAAGTCAATGTAAACTGTCAATGGCGCTTGAAACTACAGTATCTATAGCTTTTCCTCCCCCCCCAATCTCATCCAGTACCTCCCGCACCCATCTCACTCTATGAACCACCTGGGCCTCCCAACAGAGCAAATCTCCGCACAATGGACGGACCTATCTCATCATACTCCGCCTATGAAATGTTAGCGTTCAATTCCGAAGGTATCCATAGTACTCAGTAAGACATACCTTGGTGTGACAGTAACTCCTGAACTCGGGCGTCTGTCCCAACAAACTTCCACCAAACCATGGACCATGTCTCTGGCGTTTGTGCGTAATAACCTGGACCTCAAGTCCACCAGACTTCGCTCCACCGCTCTTCGCTTCCGAGGCGCGGATGCGTGCGTCGACGAGGTGCTTGATGTCGCGCTGTAACCTACGCCCGAAATCTTTGTAGAGGGTCGATCCACCAGATAGCACAATGTTCTTGTAGAGGCCACGGCGCACATCGATGGGCGAGGTTTGGATGACGGTGTCGACTACTTGTGGGAGGGGGGTCAGGAAGTCGGAGGAGTAGATCTCGGGGTTGAAGAAGATCTCTGGGGCCAGGAAACGCTCGTAGCCAACATCAACCGAAACCTTCCTTCCGCCGGGCTGGGTGACAAGGTGCTTCACGAAACGTGTGGGGTCCTTGTCGAACCTGCTGAACTCCTTAACAATATCGGGGCAAACGTAACAGTATTCTTCCTTGATCTCTCCGGCAGTTTTCAAGCTCGAGTCCGCCTCTCCGCGGTCTCTCAGGAGGGATTGCACAAAGTAGGTGATATCGCGACCGGCGATTGGGATGGACTTGATCGAGGAACCGATAACGTAACCCTCAGCAACGGGAATGACATGGGTGACACCGTCACCAGAGTCAATAACAGTTCCCGTTAGTGACCGATCCGATACCTTGGAGGAGGTCCACGAAGCAGCGAGGGCGAGCACTGCCTGAACGGCGATGTATAGACCGGCGCAGTTGAACGATTCGAACATGATCTCGGCGGTGTTCTCACGGTTCTCCGGTGGGTTTAGCGGGGGCTCGGTGAGCAGGAAGTGATGGTCCTCTGGCTCAACGCGCAAGTATTTGAATATCGAGTTCGACCAGAAGCGCTCCATGTGATCCCAGTTCTCGACTTGACCGTGGCGAATGGGATAATGGATTCCGTATCCTGCGATGGGGTTAGTCTCACTTCCCCCAAACACGTTGACTACAACGTACCTGGTCCATTCGCGGCCGCCAAGGCTTCGTCACCAATGAAGAAATCCAGGTCCTCTGTCCCTCTCTTCATAGACAGGTTTCCACCACCTGACCCAGTGCCGCCAGTGAGAAACGATGGCTTCGCTCCGACACCCGGACGGCCAGATCCAGTACCTCCGGCTCCTGGTGCCCCGCCCTTGGTCGCGATGGCGGTAGGGAATACGAAGGACGGCGAGTCATTTCCGGCGAACCCTAGAGAGATATGGTCAGTTGCGTCCCAATGCTGGGCTTTCATTCTATCTCACCAAGCTTTGAGAAACCTGTGCCGCTGTATAGAATGTCAGTATGTCTTACAATGCCACAGCCGGCGGTCCAGTGGGGTAAAAGTGCTTACTTGTCCATGACAACGGCGGGGGTATGGGACGCCATCTTGGGGGTGGGGGGTTTCTTCAGGCGCTCAATACACCAACAGCTTCAATGACGACGGATGAAGCTGTTGAGAGATATATATAGCAGCGGCGTCAGCGTCGCAAGGAAGTTGTTACCTTCGAGGTTTGGATGACGACGGAAGCTGGTGGGCGACGCAGCCTATCGGAAGCCGCCCCACCATGGATTAGCGTGAGGCTGGAGGCTGGAGGTTGGTGGCAGGTCGTCACGTGACAACGGATTTTTATATCAGAAAGTTGTGGAGGAACGACTGGCAATTCGACGAGTCTCACAGTTTTACAAAATAAGAAAGAGCGGCCCTTTGTCAAGAACCCGTCAATAACTTGCTAATATACTTGCACGCCATGGCAGCTGCGAGTAAGTGACCTGGAGATAAGGTGATAAGTCTCTTCAGGCGCTTCTATTCACGTTGAAGCTGAGGGAGGGATCTTCTCATCACCCTACTTGGCCTCCTCCTCTTTGGCCTCATCTCCATCAAATATCTCATCTCCGGCGAAGCCATTCGCATCCGAACATTCTTTGCTCCTTTTTCGTCACTGTCATTACTAGTTTCCTGAAATCCCGTGCTGTTGTGTGTCAAGCCTCGCCTCTCCATCCATAAAAAGATTCTGTATAACGAATCTTTAGTCCATATAGGTGCCACTCGTTTGCATAGCAGTTGGTTCTCCTTTCAACCTAGAATTCTTGACTCTGGGACTTTCCGTGCGGGTTCCATGAGACGGTCAACAGACGTGTCTGTTGTACAAAGATCTCCGGTTTGTTGCCAGTATCTGAACGTTCTTGGGCGTCTCTGCTGAGCACTTGAAGGCTGATACTACAATATTTCTCAGGTCTTCTTCTTGTTTTGATCTTCACACTCTTTTCCATCCTTTAATTGCGACCTTTCATACCATACAACAGATCACCTTGCGCCCCAGTGTCAGTGACGACTCACACGTCGCTGGTGAGCTGGACACTGGGCAACTCGCCAGACAATAACTCCTCGGGCTTCATGTTAATTGCTCCTGTTATATCGCAAATTCGCCCAGTTTACAAGGCATTAAAGAAACAGCCGATCTTCAGCCGAACACACCAGGAATTCCCCCTACGCTACGCGTATAATTGTTCCTGCACCAACCTTTGTTGACTTCACACTTTGGCCCACTCTATGCAAGAATCAGAGACAACTTCCAGACGACACATCCTCTCTAGAAGACTTGACTACGCTCGATCCCGATTTCGAATCCTCCGAAGCCGAGTCCATGACCACGTAAAGAATACGAATACAAGTCTAACCTACATTATTACAAGGCCATTTCCACGGTCCAAAGAACAACGCGCTCTAAGGTATATTCGTCGCCAGGCGTCACGCCCATTACTTGGCGTCGCAATGGATGGCGCTGGGGAGAAAAGGCCGGGGTTAAATCGACAAACTCATCCCCCAGTAGCAGCTATATTCGTCCATGCTGGTGCTGGATATCACAGCACAACGAATGAGCAAGTACATCTCAGCGCATGTGCAGAGTGAGTTTACCAGTTGCTGTTCACATTCATCGCCCTCTAAGCCACGGAATTTGGCAGGAAGACTTCAAACTCAGATCATGCTAACCAATTTTTAGCGCAAGCATGGTTGCCATGAGATTTCTTCGTGGTGGTGGCACTGCGGTTGATGCAGTCGAAGCAGCAATCAAAGTCCTTGAAGACAAAGAAATTACAAATGCTGGATACGGAAGTAATCTCACGATTGAAGGTATTGTCGAGTGCGATGCAACAGTCGTTGACCATCTAGGTCGAAGTGGAGCTTGTGGAGCCGTTGCGAGTAGGTTCAGAAGCGCACGTAAACTCTTGACCATACTGACATTTGCAAAAGAAATAAAGAATCCGATCCACCTGGCCCGAATCATTCTAGAAGAGTCCAATCGCCCACTCTCGCTCAGGCGCGTACCACCGAATCTGTTGATAGCTGACGGTGCAGCAGAGTTTGGATTTGAGCATGGGATGGACATAGCTCACCACGATGCACTTGTGTCTAAGAACGCCAGAGAACGATTCCTCCGCTGGCGGGAGGACCTGAGGAAAGCTGGGTTTCCCCGCACTCCCAACAGCCCAGGCAGTACAGGCAGCCCAGATGAAGAGGTTGTTGATCATGAATACGAAGAAAGGGTTCGTGATAAGCAAAGACGAGACCACTTCAACGCTCTCATGAGTGGGACATGGAACGAAGGTCAACCAGGTTCTCCTCAGGCAGCATCGCCAGCTACTTTTGCAGACGACAAGATGCAAGACGTCTTCCAACCTGACCATGATGCGCTACCAACCAGGATCCCAGCCTCAACGAACACGAAAACACCAAGAACACCAGACGGTAAAGTTCAATTTGAGACGAACACGCAATCCCGTGCTCCTGTCAGTCCATCGATGCACTCGGCCAAGCGTCCCAGATACAGTGGTAGCCGTTCCAGTGAAGGACATGGACCACGTACTCTCTCTTTACTCAAATCAAACACGACTGTGGATGCAGCTGACGAACAGTCTAAGGGTGTTTCTGATGCATCATCGGGTCTGGCGCGCCCTCCTGCCGGCAAGCAACGCAAAGGCACCGATGGTTCTGCCGACGATACGCAAGACGATCATACACTGCCAGAGCCCGAAGACGAAACCCCCAAGCCGTTCCCGGCTTTTATGCTCACCCATATTGACGAAGACCGCATTACCGATACTGTCGGCGCCATCGCCATTGACATGTTTGGCAACATCGCTGCTGGTTCATCTTCCGGAGGCATCGGCATGAAGCACCGTGGGCGTGTCGGACCAGCCGCTCTCGTCGGAGTCGGCACAGCCGTCATTCCCGCCGACTTCGAGGACTCAGATAACGTCACCGTAGCCGCCGTCACGAGTGGCACTGGCGAGCACATGGCCACCACGATGGCCTCGCAGAAATGCGCAGAGCGCCTGTACTTCTGCACCAAGCGCGGCCGCGGCGGCACAAACATAGAAACCAACGAGGAAGAGGCCATGGAGTCCTTTGTCCTCAACGACTTCATGGAGCACCCCGGCGTCAAGAACAGCCACTCTGCTGGCGCGATTGGGATCATGGCTGTCAAGAAGATGCCCGAGGGGTACTTTTTGCACTTTGCGCATAATACGGATTCGTTTGCGCTGGCGAGCATGCATTCGGGGGAGAGGGAGCCGAAGTGCGTTATGAGTCGTATTGGGGATAGTGGGGTTGTGGTACAGGGGGGAAGAAAGATCAGGATTGAGTAAGAAGCTGATGGGTAATTAGCTCCTCGGCGATGCGTCTACGGGACCAATTTGTTAGAACGGGAGTTGCTTGAGCACGATGTCGAAGCATCAGATTGCTTCACTAGCTTCCCGTCGTCTTTTCGTCCCTATTTTACCGAGCAAGTAGACTCAGGATTAGTGAGTGAAATGGAAACTTTATATGGTACTTTCGCGAGTGGTTGTGATGATCAGACTTTCTGAGGCTAGTGTACGACAATGAATTATGGTGAAGGGATAGGCATCGTAGAATATTCAACCGGCTTCATTGCCAGGAATTCATAAAAATGCATTCAGAAACTGTAGCATCTCCATCTACTGTCTACCTACTACCAGGCATCATTCCCTAAAAAGAGGTTTATACCAACTATACTAGTAGTAATGCACCATCCAAGCCAGGCTATACCATGACCACGCATCCTCCTCTAACTTTATACCCAGAAGTCGAGTGGTAATCCGCATTACTCCACTGCGATACTCCCATTCACCGCCTGCACGGCCGTCGCTATGGTCACCTCGCTCGCCTCCTTAGCAAGCTCCTCGCTCTGTTGAAGACCCTTACGGATCGCGAGGACACTATCTACAATCACGGCATCGATGCCTTCTTTGACTTGTAGCTGCAGAAACACACGTTAGCATTCCATCTCATCTCCTCTCCTCCCAAGGACAGGGAAGACAAACCTGCACCATCTTCGGATCATTATTCTGCACCCCATAACTCACGCAAACAAGCCCATGCTCCTTAACCACCTTGACCAACCTCGGCGCCGCACAAAACGCCGCAGCCTGCGCCACAATCCCCAGCAGGTTCCAGCGACTCGCAAACCGGATCGCCTCCTGCAGACTGCTCGCCCTTATATCCCCGACCGGCGACGCGCCGGCGTCACTCAGGAACAAGATGGGGAAATTAGGCTGCTTGAACGACAGCACGAGACACACATCCGGGTTGAAAGAACTGAAGATCAGGTGCCGCTGATTCCCCAGTTCGTACGCTTGGGCTAGCACAGCGTCGGTGAAGGAATTCAATTCCACTGCATAGGCATCCATATGATGCTCCTCGCTCTCATGCAACATCGGATACTTGAGCTCGATATTAAAGCCCACATTCGCAGGCAGCTTCCTAAACAGCTCCTCCAAAGTCGTGAAAGGCTGCTGGATGAACCGCCCGCGCGAATTGGCTTTGTACCCGTGCGCCTTGAAGTCGTGCGTGTATTTCATTCGCTCCTCCATTAGCGTATTCGTGTCTGTCGGCGCGTAGCTCATTGAGAGAGAGCGCGGGCGCGGCGTCAACGCTGGGAGGACGGGGAGGGCTTGAGATGGCGTATCGGCTTTCCGTAGCGGCGAGGGCGGCTGCGAGCGCGCGGGCGTCGTGTCGTTGACGTGTAGGAATTGCTCGAGAGTAAGCGTATGCACAGGGGCATCGATCCCCGTCTCCGAGACGAGGAAATCGTGGTAGATGACGGGTACGTGGTCTTTGGTGAGCTGCACGTCGAATTCAACGTAGTTCGCTCCCAGGTTCGCGGCCGAGATGAAGGATTGGATGGTGTTTTCGCCGAGCTGGAGGGATTTGTTGGCGGCTTGGTTCTTGCCCAGCCCGCGGTGCCCGATTACCATGGGCGATGTGAGGGACTTCCAGTAGGTCTGCGTCTCGGTGATTTCCATGTTGGGGTGCGAGAATGGGGTAATGATGAGGAAGTTGAAGTTTACGGTGCCGAGAACTTCGAGGGTGTCGGCTGCGACAATGGGGACGGAAAGGTCGCCGGCGAGGTTGGCGCGCTTAGAACCGACGGTGGAGCGGATGGAGGAGAGTAAGGCGACAGCTCGGCCGAGTTTGTTCTTCTGGTTCCCAGAATATGTTGGGACGAGGTCGAACATCAACTTGACCTTGGATGGGTCTTTGGTCAAGAAGGTAAATGGCTCTGTGGCAATATTCTCCTGTACCGGGAGATCAATCGTAGTCTGGTCGCCTTCAGCACCAACAGCGGAGACTATAATCGATAGTGCCGTATCCAGCTGAGTAGAATGAGCTTCCGAGATTGGAATCTTCTCGAGGTTCACCGCCTCGATCGTCTTCCTCGTATCCATCGACCCGAGACTGACAAGAACCATACTCTGATCCGTCAAATAACGATGACCAAACGCCCTAACCGGGTTGGACTCCTTAACAGTCGTTTGCGAGTTCCGCTCCTCCAAAGACGCTATACCGGGAGGCGAGCCACCTGAACCCGTGCTACCGTCGATAGATTCGTTGTCTTGCGGTATATATTCAGCCAGCAGCGTCGCAATATCAATATGACCTCTCAGTGCCGCATGCTCACGAGCATTCCATCCAGACGAGTCTTCGCGGTTGACATCGGCATGAGCTTCAAGGAGCAATTCGACAATCGGGAGATGTCCATCAACGGCTGCGATATGCACAGGCGTCCATTCAAAATACTTCTCGCAGATATCAGGATCTGCCTTCTGCTCCACAGTGCCATCCAGGAGGATCTTGGCACACTCAACGTGGCCGAATCTTGCGGCAACATGGAGAGCTGTCTCGCCAGCGGCGTCCTGCCAGTTTACATCAACGCCCGAGTCTACCAAGAGCCGGACAATCTTGTAGTAGTTAGACTTTGTGGCGAGATTCAAGACTGCGCTGGACTTTGAGCTTCTAGCGGCCTTTCCAGTGACGCCCTCGGCTTCAAACAGTGCCTTGGACGTAAGATAATGCCCACCAATAACACTCAGATGTAGCGGAGCCAGACCTTCGTGGTCTTGCCATTCCGGTGCATCAATTCCATTCTCGACATTGAACAAACCCCATTGGCGCATAAACTTCATCAGAACGTCGCAGACAACGACGATGCCGAGTTGCGCGGCGTAATGAAGCGGTAGACGACCATAAGAATCTTTGGCTCCGATCGCACCGTACTGTGAAGGTTTCATCCTCTCCAGCACATACGACAACATATTAACAGTCTCGCCATCGAGACTCGGGGTTTCCGCCTCGGCGCACTTGCTGGCGCGCGGGCCTAGGAGAGGCTGGGCCGCTGGATGAATGAACTGGTTTGTCTCGAGTAGCTGCGCAGCCTGGTCTTTGTTCGTCTTATTGATAGCCAGAACCAAACGATGCAGGCAGTTGCGCTGGTTGATATCATCCGGCTCGTCAAAGTCCTCGACCTCTGCTAGCAGATAGTCAATGCACTTCTTCGACTTGCTCGCGATGGAGCGTTGAAGGAGAGTGAGCTGCAGACTTTTCAGGGCAGGATCATCTGCCTCAAACTCAGCTCCCGCCAATACCTCTTTCAGTATAGAAGCATCGTCGTTCTTCACAGCACCCTTGACTGTCTCCAGAAGCCCAGATGGCAGATTGAGCATAGGTTTGTTCACAGAGTGTATCGACTTGCTCTCTGGCGTCTTCGCGTCGTTGAGCGCAGACAGCCAATCATTGATCGACTTCATCGACTCCGACAGCGCCTGGTTCGTAGCAAACTGCTTCGGGTCGACACGCGACTCAATATATGACTTCTGTATGAACGTAGATACCTTCTTATCCAACTTCTTTGTGATCTTGATAAACCCCCTCCGATTGACCTCGCCAAACCACTGCAGCTTCCTCAGCTGCCCGCGCAGGTCCAGCAGCGCCGCGCGCAGCTCTTCGATGTCGTCATGGTCGCGGTGCTCGAGCAGGCGCAGCCGTCGCGATGCCTTGCTGTACTTTCGGTTGTAGAACTCGTCGACAGTCTCGAGGTTGCGGTCGAGGGAAAAGAAGAATTCTGGAGAGGTCAGATTGGGGGTCCGGGGGGAAGTAGTGGTTCAAGAATGCGGACCTGCCAGATCGGCATGTTCGGGTTCCGCGGCGATGGCTCGGATGAGCTTCTTCAGCTGTTTGTAGTTGATGTAGTTGGATGCCCACTCGGGGACTTGGTTGCGGGGGAGGCTGGGGGGTTGTCAGCGTCTGCGCATAGAGACGGGAAGTATGTGTGATGTGAGAGGAGGAAGGCGCAGGTGATGCACTTACTTGCGACCGAACTTCATGATGGGATATGAGGCGTTGCACACTTAGTAGACGGTGAGTTGAGGCGCCGGGTGGCGGTCAAAGGACAGAATGAGACAGTGAAAGGTCAACAGCAGGTCCATTGAGATATATGAGAGTTTTTGCCAGATGGATGGATGGATGCTTAACCCGAGGGAGCGGGATGTAGAAAGATGAGAGGTCGAGGCAGGTAGCTGTATGCAGCAAATAGTCTGCAGCTCAAGCTCGCGGTGTCTATCCCGAGGGACAAACAATGGGGCCACGAGGGAGGTCAGAGTGACAATCTATCCCTGCAAAGTGGCGCTATGGATGCAGGAGGAAAGGTAGCTGCTGATCAAGAGGGGCGCGAAAAGAAGCAGTAAGAGAGATGGGTATGTGTAGGGTGAGACTTATGTAGAGAGATTTACAACAAAGAGGTCGGGATTGTTCTAAGGGATGGTTAGGGATGAAGGGTTGAGAGGACAAACTGACTCTCAACTCGCCGCTCGAGGCCGGCAGAATAGGCCGTGTCCCGCCTGGCGCTGGTGAGTGGCCAGAAATATGATTCTGCCGCCCGTCGCGTACCGCCGGCGTGGTCCCGCTTCACACCGCCTTTGGGGAGGAGGGGCAGGGACCTGGGAGTGACGGAAAGTTTAGGTAGTAGCGAGTTCAGCTGTAGGCTATTGTAGGGCTGGCAGACTCGACGCAGGTACATACACAATAAGTAGAGCGAGGGTATAAGAACCGTTTGTTGGACAGTGCCCTAGTTAATCCGAGGGATATATCTGGATATATGCGATAATTATGCACGGCAGCATCATCGTTGCATCAGCCAGCCAGCCAGCTATACCGCGGAGAAGAATGAGACATTGAGATATTGAGATATTGAGACATGTTGGTCAGCTGGGAGATCTAGATCTATTTATTAGAAATCGAAAATAATAATAAAATAAGCTGCTTCTTTATTTCCTTCTTTTTTTCTTTTCTTTTTCCCTTGTTTTGTACTAGAACTGTAAAAGTAAAAGCTTGTTGGGATGACTGGGCAAGAGAACCCCACACATAAAAAGCAGAACCTTAAATTGTGAAGTGTTTAGCGGTGTAAAATCATGATCGCTCGTTCTATATATTTCCAACTAAGTACCATACAGATATCAAAAAGGCCTGATAGTTCAGTGGTAGAATTCTTGCTTTGGGAGCTCAGGCATTCAAATTGTAAGAGGTCTCCGGTTCGATCCCGGATTAGGCCCACTTTTTTGTCTTTTTTGACCATTTTTTGATCGACCCGCTTGTCCACTGAATACCACCAAGTCGGTTCTACTATCAGTATGGGCGGTCTACAGTGGATGGTTAAACTTTTTGGTCCCTTCGAGTGTTCACAGGGGCCATGAACAAACCAATGGATTCGATCACTTAGGGCAGGGGCAAGTTAACCATAAGTACACCAAAAGTGCTCACGGCGAGATAAAAAGCCTCAGTCACTCTGGGCCGAAAGTGCGTTCTCAGGACCATGAAGCAAAATAATGGATTCGATCACTATGGCTGCGATTATCGTTCTTTTACAGACCTATTATCCAGTTATAATTCAAAGGGTCGAACTGATTCACAGTGACTATGAACCAAAAGGATGGCTCCCGATCACTCAGGCCTAAAATAACCGTCTGTATCCCCTCAAATTGAATCAAAAGCACAAACCATCAACTCAAGTTCCAACAATATCATTCCTATCTACGCACATCATGGTCCCTATCCACTCTTTTCCCTCCCAACAAACCCTTCTCCTGACCAAGAAAATATGAGGTATATAGATAGTAAAACAAGAAAACGAGATCCCAAACACCATGCATCCCATCGACAAACACGCTCTCTCCCCATATATCCAGCATATATCATCCCTATCCATCCACAAACCCTCCATCCCGTAAATAATCACCCCCAAAAACCCCAGAAATGGACGGTTCCGCTGGCCCCTCCTCCACCCCCCTACCCTCCTTCTCATCTCTCTACAAGAAATCATCCGCTGCCTTAATCTTCTTCACCTCCGAAATTGTCCACACCGTCCCCGTATCATCCTCCAAATCCATAAACAGATCATAAGTATCACTATACGTACTCAACAACGCCCCCTCTCCCACCAACGCATTACTAATCCTCCACGTCCCATCCAACTCACTCTTCACATTCCACTTCTGCCCCGTCGCCAAATCATCCGCCGCCGCCATCAACGGATTAACCCGATCATCCGAATCCACAACCAGCCGGAACCCTTTCCCCAGAAACTGGCTCGCGAGCCAGTACCGCCCGTCCTCGTCGGGAACAGCCTTGATCTGCCAGTTCTGGCCCTCCACGTCCCCGCTATCCGTCATGTTGAGCTGCCGTGACAGCGTGCCGTTTTCGCTGCGGATGTCGATCGAGAATTCGCTGCCAAGGAACTTGTTCGTGAACCGGTAGAACGTGTCCACCGCGAACGGCGCCGTGGCGCTCGCGCTAGCAGACGTCGTAGTCGTGCCCGTCGAGGTAGGCGACGTGGTCACCGTCGGCGTGGTCGTGATATCAATCGTCGACGAACCCTCCTTACCACCACTCGCACCCCCGTCCGAACTGTTCGACTCCTTCGACTTCTGGCTCCCCACCACACCGCCCACCACCGCGCCAACAACTATCAAAACCGCGGCAATGATGAGACCCCAGAACACCACCACCGACAACCCGCATATCCGCTTCTTCGTCCCCTTCTCATCAAGCTGCGGCGCATGCGGCGGCACGACTTGGACGAATCCCCCCGGTTGATTCTCTGCATACTGCGTCTGGTGCCCGAGAGGCGGGTTGACGTACTGTTGTTGCTGAGGGTTGATGTACTGTCCCTGCGGGCCCAGCGCGGGGTTGTCGGAGTAGGGCGCCTTGTTGTAGTTCTCGGCGTATGCGCTGTGCACTTGGAGACCTTCGGACTCGGGGCGCGGTCCGCCGTAGTAGGGGCCTGTGTGGCCGGGTGGGGGAGAGCCTTGGGGGACGGCTTGGTAGACTTCGGGGGCGTCGGCCATGGTTGGGCGTGAGAGGTTAGGGTGAGAGGGAGACGGAGCGCATGCCAGGGCCGAAGCGCGCTGGGTGAGTGAGGTGGAGCGAGTGGCTGTTTATTCGTCGCCCAGCTGTATGTGAGTATTTGGAGGTAGTAGCGACAGTACTCGATATTCAATGAAATGCAGGTAAAACGAAAGGAACGATGATGAGATTGAAGCCAAAAACGATGATGGGAGAGTTTGAGAAAGGAGAAAAGAGTAAGCACAGGAGAAAAAGGCCAGAGATGGTGTCGGCAGTGCAGTACATAATCAACCTTTAGCTGGGTGCGCGGTGCGACATTAACCTTAGCATAGTGCCATAGTCAAGGGTGGTGGGCTGTCAGGATTCCCGTCCCTGCTCCCCTGCCACATGGCGCGTCTCATCTCCCATGCATGCGCGGGCGTCCCAGAGGGAAATTGTGCCGGTGAAAGATCCCGGTATCGCAGGAGAGTGATTGTAAAGGTAGTATCGCAGATTAGCAATCATGTCAGGCTGTCTTCCAGTATATTCCCTCCCAGTCCCAGTATAATCATCCCAGCATAGAAATTATCTCTCCAAAATCCCCCATTCTCTCTCCCCCTTCTCCTCACCGCAAGGCTGGCAATCTCCCCCCATCAATCACGCAAATAAATACGACGACCGCCGACCGGATGAATCCCCCGTCCCCTCGCCGCCCAGCTTCCCCAAACCCCAAAAAACTTGGCCGTCGCCGACCACTCAGGGCCGCCCCTCCCCAGCCACGCGGGTCTCGCCGGGGTCTGACAGCCGCCTCTCCCAATCAGCGGGCCGCCTCACCACTAGTGCGAATACAGCTGCAGTTCTCCGTGCGGTTTTCCGGAGTGATTATCTGCGCTAGAGACTAATCAGGCTAGCGCTGACAGCTGTAGGATTCGCTTGGCCTTACTTGTGAATTGGGATCACAGCGCCTTACGGGATTAGGTTAGACTCCTAAAGATAGTGGTGGTGAGGTGGGTGTGTCAAAATAGCATACAGTAGCGAAAAAATGTATATTTAGAAGCTGGTCTTGGTCTTGGTCTTGGTCTTGGTCTTGGTCTTGGTCTTGGTCTTGACATCTTCCCCATTGACTCTCTGTGGTCTGGATTGGTATAATTGGTATAATTGGTATGTATGATTGCTATAGTTGGCTTTCCTCATTATTCAAGGTTATCATTACTTTTACAGTATGTACACTATATACTAGTACATGTACAGGGGCTATGGTATCTCCAGTTCCAGTCCCGAGCCTGTCTTAGCCAATTCTATTCTAAAAACATTCCGCCAAAGGTTCCGCACCTTCACACTCCTGGCTGAGAGCTCCCATTCGACCCGACGTTGACGCCACGGGTCTAAAGTTGGCTCCTTCGACCACGGCCGCGGGGTAAGACATCAATGTTTCCCCTCCATCCGTCTCATCCCCCGCCACCTTCGACATCTTCACAAAGCTGGGCATGTCCGCTACCAACATGCTGCCAAATTCCCTGGGTATATCCTGTATCTGCGTCCCCCTCTTTTCCCGATAGCTAGCCAAATCTTTCTCCTCCTCCGCGTGGAAGTGCCGTATCATCGCCGCGAACTGGTCGGGGTATATATACCGCGCCAGCGGATGCTGGACATCCAGTATCACATCCGTAGCGTCCACCGCACCCGACAACGCGGATCCCAGACCACAGGCTTCGAGCACATCGTGGATCTTGCCCCGCACGTCCGAATTATAGTCCAACCCGCCGCCAGGCCTCTCCCTCTTCCCAAACTGCCACGAGAGCGCCGTGACAATGCGCAGTAGTGCGCTAGTCCGCTCGGGACAGCTCAAGCTGTAATACACAATATCGGCAAAGGTGTGCGTGCGGACATAACAGCCTTCCTTGATGGCAGTCTTGAGGTAACGCAGCGCGCCGTCTAGGTTGTGGAAGTTCATGCAGCCTCGTATCAGCGCCTCGAAGATCTCCGAGTTTCGATGCGCCTTTTCTTGCAGGTAGCCGTTGCGGTGTATGACGTCCGTATCCAGTGCCCATTTCTGGACCGTCGGGTTGCTCAGGTCGTAGATGTGGTGTTTTTCCATCCCTAGCCCGTCTTCTAACCCAGCCATTTGCCGCACGGTGGTGTAGAACATCTCTTGGTTGTGCGAGCACCCGTAATGCACAAGTATCGCCGATAGTATGCCCTCGTTCGGACGCAATCCGTTGTTCTTGAACCGCTGTACCACCACATCCGCGAGGTCGGGTTTTCGTAGCTTCGTGAAAGCCCGAATCAATATCTCATATGTGGTAACGTTTGGCACCGATGTCGAGCTGAGGAGACTATAGCAGATCTTTGCAATCATTAAATCATGATTGCCCTCCTGGAAGCCATCTATCTTCGTAATAGAATCAAGTGTTTCGTTTAGATTTACCACGTCCGTTTTGACCCCCACAGTGCCCACCTTGGGGTAATCCGGCGCTGGCGTAGTGCCATCCAACATCGGCATCATGACCTCAGCTAGCCGCCTAATTTCTGACTCGGAGTCTACCTCGGTGTCCGTTTCCCGATCTGTTTCGACCCCGCGCTTTGCGGCTCCCTGTCGCGATATTGATGTAGCTTGCCAAAGTTCGTGCACCAGTGCGTTGACGTTGCGCGCCAGCCGATCCAGTTGATATGTCGTCCTGGGCTCCCAATGCGACATTGTCGAAACAGCAAATTCGCTCCCTTCCAGTAGCCTACGATCGCTTTCCACCGCAACCGGGGAGCTCTCATCTGTAGGATCGTCTCGCAGACTGGCCTGGTAGATAGTCGTTTTGTCTCTCGATTCCCGAACGTCTACCCACACAAGGCGTTTTAATTTGTCCCAGACTGGAGTCATCGATTCGCATGGCCTCAGTGTCGACCTGGATGCTTCCACAATCGGCACTGGCACGTAACTCATGAGATGCCCGACCGTCGAGGCCCCCTCCTCAAGCTTCCGACATATATTCGCATCCGGCGTATATTCCCCCACCTCATACCCCATAATATTCGACGACTTATCCGCCGCCTTCCCTATCGAGACCTGATCCGGCGTCGATATAGTCGCTAGATCCTTCCCTGACCTCACTTCCTCAATCGCCCGGTCCCATTGCAACAACCGCTCGTCCTTTTTCCTTGTATCATACAACGCCGCCGTCGCAAGCACCGCCGAGAAACTCGCTGTGAAAACATCGCTCGGCCGTAACCGTCGTTGCGCCGCGGCTGTGTGCTTGCTCGTCCGAGCAACCCTCGCTCCTGCTTGCAGGCATGGTCCACACTGACAGGACCTGCTGGCCTGCACGGTGCGAGACCAGAGAGCCAGCATTATACCATGCCGGGTCCGTCGTTTCTGTGGAGGTCTAGAACAGCTCGTATAGGGGTTGCGAAAGCCGGTGCGAGCTCAATTGGCATGTCGGAACTTTTTTCGAGGCTCCGAGGACCTTCGTTATGGTGATCAGTTATTGCCGACCTTCTGTGTTTAGCGCGCCAAGCGAGGGGCGCCGCTTTAACTTATCGTGATCTGGATATCGGAACAGCTTCGTCTAGATTTCGGTGGAACTGCTTTGTTTCTGCGATAATACGAACACAAGTCAATTTAAACTCATACGGAAGACCTGTTGATTTTGAAGACATGCTCTCTCTCACCTTGACTGCTGATCTCTCCGGGTAAGGATCCCCATCGACTCCTACATTTCATATGCTTACAACCTCCCAGAGTGACTGATCTGCGCCCCGATGATACTCCAGAGGATCCCTTCTGGTATACGTTCAAGGTGCAATGTACATCCTGCAGAGAGATTCACCCTAACTGGGTCAACGTGAGCCGATTTGTATGTTTGAGCACCTATCTCTTTCTTTTACGCAGCAGTTAACGAGGGATTTAGGAAATGAACGATATGAGCGGCAGCAGAGGCGAGGCCAACTTCGTCTGGAAGTGCAAAATGTGCAAGGTAGGATTTAACGGTGGGGGGTGAGGTCGTAGCCATGTTTAATCCGTTTGAACAGAGAGAGTCTTCGGCAACGATCATGGCACCACCAATCTCATATCAGCAATCCTCGCCTCCAAAGGCCCAGAAGGTCATTGATTTTGACTGCAGAGGGCTTGAGTTTATTGACTTCAAACCCGAGGTATGTTTTATACCTTGCATATGTATATGTGCGACTCTAACATAGTTACAGGGAGACTGGCTGGTCACGGGAACCGATTCAGGAACCAAGTTTGAGGCTATCAACTTCGAGGAGGGAGATTGGTACGAGTATGACGAGAAGGCAGGAGATGAGGTTAGCATTAAGGATTTGAAGTGGGAGATCAAGAAGGCTTGAAGTGTTGTAGTAGCTTTAGCAATTAAACAACAATTTTCCGTGTGTGGTTTTGAAATATATATTTGGGCATTTAATGAAATAATTTGATACGAAATAATACTGAGACGGATATTGTTCGAATGTAATAAACATAAGCTTCGAATCTCCCCTATTTTGCACCACATCAATATATTATTTGTTTCACCTTCACTTCTTTATAGTCCGACATAAATTCTCAAGTTCACAAATATAATCGAGCTCATCTACCCCTCATTAAGCGCCACCACCAACATTCGACAGCCTCGCTTATGTAAGCACGTCCACTGAAAAGTAACAACCGCCAAGAATGTTCACGACAGAAGCTCCAGCCGCGTCGAAGCCCAAGTACCCTCGTCCCAGACCAATATACCCACAACACCGCCAAAATGAGTGTAAGAACCTTCCAACCTCCCTGAAGGCGTCGGTGATGCTAATTTGTTTCAGGTTATGCCAGTTAACCCCCGACCGATGCTACAATCGCTGTAGGTATCCCCGACGGCGTCACCCCAGCCCACCCGCACCCACCCCAAGCACCACGTGTGGAATGATGATCCTTCTCCCGCCGCCCTCTGTCCGTGTCTGCGCATATCTAACTATTGGCAGTGTGAATGAAGAAGTAGTAGTGCGCCTCAAGTGGGGACAAACCGAATACAAAGGCATCCTCGTCTCCATCGACAGTTACATGAACATCCAGCTCACCAACACCGAAGAGTTCATCGACCAGAAGCTGACCGCCGCGCTCGGCCAGGTGCTGATAAGGTGCAACAACGTCCTGTGGATTCAAGCAGCGCCGACGGGCAAGGAGAACGGCGGGGACACCAAGATGGAGGGCTGAGTGGGAGGCGCATGGGAGGATGTTGGGCACGGATTTGGAACACGGAAAGGCAGACAAGCACCTGGGGTGGGACGTTGTACATGCTAGGGGTTCTGGAAGGAGTGGGAACTATTCAGGAAGGCAGATACCATATGTGGTGAATTGAGGCCGGGGTATGGCGTTACGACTGAGCACAAGATAGAGCTTCCATAAAACAAGGGAAAAGGAAAGGCATTATGAATCTTGACTGGTTGTACTCGTACTCGTGCCTCCCGAAGTCTGGATAGTGGTTGTGCATAACCGCAGTGATCATAGTAACCGGGACTGAAATGCAGGCCTTTAATAGCTCGAGGTAACTGGCCGCGCGTTGCTTCCCAAAAGTCAAATTAAGAACTGTTCATAAATGGCGTTTTCATAAACTGTAACTATGGTATAGGCTTTCAGTCACCGAAGGCTGAAATTGACATAGTAGTCACATAAAAATGGAGCAAAAGAGAGAAATCATATCAGCTTAAATCGCCGGTATCAATCTTCAGCCATAAGAAGTCCCATTTTATATTTTTGGGTGGCACGACCATGATTAATCCTGACATTGTGCACATATATGGATATGGCCATCATCTACATCAAGCATCCCTGCTTGCGACTACTCCCTACATCGCTGATGCCGACTCGGAGTCGCTTTCGAGGCCCGGTCATGATGAAAGCCTCCACTATCCACTCATACCACACTTTCCTATCATCTGTCTGCCTCCAGATGCTAATTTCTACCTCTGCATCATCTGGGACATGTAGTGGGTTCTGCATCTGTTAGATCTTTCCGATATCAAGAGCGCGATTAAACATACCTTCAAGGGGAAATATATCGGAAACCAACTGATCATGTCCTTGCTCTTCGCATCAATGGTATCCGGCCTTGTGCTCAACTCCACAATCTCTCCGACATCCTCACCCTTACCGGATTTCCGTCGTCCATCGTAAAGCACGGTCTCGAAGTATCCTGCGATACCGTGAACCATGCCCCTGTTCAGGCATACATACTTAGTTCTCGAATATCTCGCATTATGCTCATTTGCGCCGTCTCCACCCGCCATACTACCTCCGCCGCCACCGCTCACACCACCCTGTCTCCGCGCCTCTGCCAGCTCAAGAGTAGCTGCGGGAAGTGGGTGCACAAACTCCCACGCTTGCTGGATGCGAGGGTGGTCAGGGACAGAGGTGGCCAGGAAGTCAATGGCGTGAAGCATGACAACATAGGGCGTATCTGTTGCATCAGAGTCCGTAACAGCACGGTGGGAGATGTCAGCGTGAAGACGCGGGGCGAGAACGGGGGTGAGATGTGCTGTATAGCTGCTCGGAATGGAAATCCCAACCTCCGGTGCCAGAACGTGCTGTACGCCATCAAGGCACTCGGGGCTCAACTCGTTATCGGCGAAAGACCCAAGAAGCTCGGATACGATGATATCGACCTTTCCATATGTCGGTAGCTGTGCTTCAGACGGACCAGAAGCCGAGGTGGTGCCTGATCGGCGAAGCGGACCTTTCCAGGCTCGCATATCCGACTTGACGACATTCACGGCATTGTCCCAGTCTTCCTCGTTGTGGCGCTGGAGGAGTACATAGGCGTTTGGGTTCTTCTCCACCGCCCATGCCTCGATTGGGACGCCAGTTTTGGCAGATGCTCTCAATGCTCGTGTGACGAGTGGTCCGCGACCAGAGCCAGCTACCGCGACGACCACAGCGCCAGATGCGGAGGATGTTGGCTTGTTCAAGGCCTTCCAGTCAGTGAGCGCGAGCGCAATGGCGCGCTCATACCAATCGTACTTGATAGGATCTTTCTCAAAGACTTCGTAGGTCACAGACTCGAGGTTGTCAGCCAACGGCTGTAGCGGGGCCTGCAAGTAATCCTGGTAACCAGACCCGAAACGTTCAATAACTGTCCTGGGAGGCTGGTTGCGTTGGAGATAGCGGAGGTAAATGAGATGAGCCGTTTGATCCTTTGCCTTGGATTTGGAATTCTGGCTTTCGCGCTTTATTAGCGAATTGAGGTCGGCTACCGGAGGCGCTGGTGCCCCTGATTCGTCTGTGACAACACTTGGGGAAGGGAAGCCGTCCGCCACGGGATATGGCTCGTAGGGCTCAATGTCCGGGATTGGCCCAATATCACAAAGTAATAGCCACGGCGCATGCTTCAGGCGCATATACCGAGAAATGAGGGTTTGGTGGCCCTTGCCAAGGACTGGGTGGCCACCCTTGTTTTTCAAGAAGGTAGAAGCATTAAATGAGAGCAACCGTAAAGGCTCGGCATACCAGCGAGATTGTAATGCTTCAGTTGGAAGCTGTCGGGGGATTGCAAGTGCTAAAATTTGGTGTTAGCGCCACTGAGGAAAAATGCGGAGATGAAGCCATCCAATGGTCTGACTGATACATAGCGAACCGCTTACGATGAGAAGGAGGATATATTGAAATTTTTCATTGATCTCTTACCTACGGATAGCCTCGAGTTGTATTTACACACACTCCGAATGACATTCCACGCATCCCAGCTGTCGAATAGTTCCTCATCTTCATCGGAATCTTCTGATAGATATTCGGCTCTAGTGAACGGCTTCATGTCACCCAGAAGAGGCACAGCGTTGCTGTCATTTTGGTGGTACATGGGGATATGTATGGCCACATGGACGTAATTAGCAACGCCGAGGGCCTCTTGTATGGCGCGAGCATATCGGGCCAATCCGTCAGTGGTGGCCGCACTGCTGTTATACTGACGAGGCCCGGGTATAATGATGTTGGTGATGCCGCAGAAAGAGGCAAAGGCAACCTCCATAGTCAAGACCTGTCGAGATATATTGGAGATCAAGGGATCCGGGGACCCCAGGTCGATCCATGAGCTACAGTAGCCAACCAGTTGGCTGACCGTCTCACCGGGTCCTAATGGAGTATCTGCCGAATTGAAGGGCGGCAGTATCGGTGGAGGTAGGTCGTCCAAAGAAGAGTCGCGAGACTGAGATAATTCGAGCTGGTGTGATAGGAGGGAGAGTACTCGTGAGTGAAAGTGCGGTGTGGTTATTGGGCTTGTAAGCATATCATACTGGGATTGTCAGCATCATTCAATACCGGCGCATAGAGGGTGGCCACATACCCCCACATCCTGTCCTTGACGCAAGGTTCTCTCCGAAATTGGTAGAGCTCTCCCGGTTTCATGGTGCCCAACGTAGAACGTCGGCATATAGTCGTCCACCATTGGTGGCCGTGATGTTTCGGGATCCATTGGGCTCAGCTGTGAGCAACGAAAATGAAGCTATAAATGCGTGAGATATGTAGCAACTGGTATATCGAGCCAACCAAATCCTAAAATATACAGTAAGCAAAGAACAAACTATGTGTTTTTATATAAACTGTTCTGGGCCCATGGCTTTCGTAAGTGTGTTTCCCCGTAACTTAGTCCTCGAAAGGCTATGGTGGGGGAACTTTTCGTTACAAGGTAGACAAACCTAGGCGAACACAGATAAAGATTCCCAAGAAATGTACGATATTAATGGGATATATGGCATTTTGTGAAGATTATTTGTGCTAATGTGTTATATTAAATATGATAATTGAGAATCCACAAATATTTCGAGACACATCTTCCGTTTGTCGACAACTCCCACATCGCTGTGGGATGTAAAGTGATATCGAACTTCCCCAGCCTGATCACATGATCTTAGATAAAGCAGTTGAGACTAGCCACAAACCAACTAGCGTATTCGTGTGGATTGTACTTTTTCTTCCAGGCGCCAAATATCTCAGCCTTGCGCCGAACCGTTATTTTTGAAAAGAGTACGAGCTCTTATACCCCCATATACACCAACTTCACAATGGCTGACCGTCGTCCAGAAAGTGAAGAAATGTCCCGCGCAAAGAGAGCGAAGGTCGATCTGGACCCGAAGGAAAACCCATACCTCGCCCACATGTACGAGGGCAACGAGGGGGCTTACTCCAATGGTCAGAGACAAAATGGCAACGGGGATTCTTCGATATTGTCGACTTTCACCAGACATGAGACGACTGCTGCACAAGCCCACCAGGCCGAAGATGGCCCAGCCAATCCTTTCAACAACCAGCCGCTCTCGAGCCAATACTTCAACATCCTGAAGACTCGCCGCGATCTCCCCGTTCATAAGCAGAGGCAGGAGTTCCTCGATATGTTCCACAAGACGCAAATCCTTGTCTTCGTAGGAGAGACTGGTTCGGGTAAAACGACTCAGATTCCTCAGTTCGTTCTCTTCGACGACCTCCCACATTTCAGGAACAAGCTTGTGGCATGTACACAACCTCGTCGTGTGGCGGCCATGTCCGTTGCGCAGCGTGTCGCCAATGAGATGGATGTGAAGCTTGGGCAAGAAGTTGGTTTCAGCATTCGTTTTGAGGACGTTACGTCTTCAAAGACGATTCTTAAATATATGACCGACGGTATGCTTCTGAGAGAAGCCATGCACGACCACAACCTCACGCGCTACAGCTGCATCATTCTCGATGAAGCTCACGAGAGGACCCTTGCCACTGATATTCTAATGGGATTGTTGAAAGAGGTTGCTGTGAGACGCCCGGACTTGAAGATCGTTATCATGTCTGCAACACTTGATGCGCAGAAGTTCCAGAAATACTTCAACAATGCCCCACTGCTTGCCGTTCCCGGAAGAACTCACCCCGTCGAGATTTTTTATACCCCTGAGCCAGAGCGCGATTACGTTGAGGCTGCGCTACGAACGGTTCTTCAAATCCATGCAACTGAGCCCGAGGGTGATATCTTACTCTTCCTGACTGGTGAGGAAGAGATCGAAGACGCCTGCCGAAAGATCTCTCTGGAAGCAGATGAGATGGTGAGAGAGGCGGATGCCGGACCCCTGAAAGTTTATCCGTTATACGGTACCTTGCCGCCTGCCCAACAGCAAAAGATTTTCGAACCTGCCCCTGCTCCTATAAGACCTGGTGGCAGGCCTGGACGAAAGGTCATTGTCGGAACCAACATCGCCGAAACTTCGCTGACAATCGACGGTATCGTCTACGTGGTGGACCCTGGTTTCAGCAAGCAAAAGGTGTACAACCCCAGAATCAGAGTCGAGTCTCTCCTCGTGTCTCCTATTTCCAAGGCCTCGGCGCAACAGCGTGCCGGTCGTGCTGGTCGTACGCGCCCAGGAAAGTGCTTCCGTCTGTACACTGAAGCTGCGTTCAAGAAGGAGCTGATTGAGCAAACATACCCCGAGGTTCTCCGTTCCAATCTTGCCAATACGGTCCTGGAGCTCAAAAAACTCGGTGTTGAGGATCTGGTGCATTTCGATTTGATGGACCCTCCCGCACCGGAGACCCTCATGCGCGCCCTTGAGGAGCTCAATTATCTTGCGTGCTTGGACGATGACGGAGAGCTCACTGAGTTAGGGAAACTGGCTTCCGAGTTCCCCCTGGATCCTGCTCTTGCCGTCATGCTTATCACCTCCCCTGAATTCTACTGCTCCAATGAGATTCTCTCTCTTACTGCCCTGCTCTCCGTCCCGCAGGTATTCGTCCGCCCAGCATCGGCTCGCAAACGCGCCGACGAGATGAAGGCACTGTTCGCGCATCCAGATGGCGACCACCTCACCCTGCTAAACGTTTACCACGCCTTCAAGGGTCCAGCTGCGCAAGCTGACCAAAGACAATGGTGCCACGAGCATTTCCTTTCCCTCCGCGCTCTGCAGTCTGCCGACAACGTGCGCCAACAACTCGAGCGGATCATGTTGAAGTCAGGTCTTGACCTCGTCAGCACTCCATTTGAGAACAAGGATTACTATATCAACATCCGCAGAGCTCTGGTGGCTGGATTCTTTATGCAGGTTGCAAAGAGAGAGGGCAGTGGAAAGACATATAAAACTGTAAAGGATGATCAGGCAGTGATGCTGCATCCGAGCACAGTGCTTGGACATGACGCGGAATGGGTTGTCTACAACGAATTTGTGCTTACTACTAAGAATTATGTGCGAACCGTCACGAGCGTTCGACCTGAGTGGCTTCTGGTAAGTTTTCCCATGTCTAATCTGATTCGTAACAATATACTGACTGCTTCTGTAGGACATTGCACCAACATACTATGATCTTGATTCCTTCCCCAAGGGCGAGATCAAGACTGTTCTGACCCGTACAACGGAGAAGATCCGCAGGAAGCAGGCGATGAAGTCTGGAAGATGAGAGGCTCAATGTGTTCGAGAATGAATTAGCTTTGGGCCGCTTTCGCTGGAAGGCAGCTCGACACGGAGCCGGATTGATCTTCGCTGGGGTGACCCATTAAGTGGCAAGGAGTAAATACCAATTGTCGCCTTCCAATATCGACTGGAGAATATGGAGTTTCAAAATGGATAGACGGCAGTGTCAATCACGAGTAGCCATTGAATCATATTATAGACGAGTCATGAGTTAAATGGCCAAGCAGGCGGAATAAACCACTTAGATTCAACTGAATAGTTCAGTTAACATATACCAAGAGTTGGACTTTGCTTTTATTCTTTGTCGAAACTGTGATTTCTTTGTTTAATAAGGCGCTAGAAATTCATAATTTAGCTTTTGATCAACCAGATTCGTGACGTTGGGTGGCGGACAAGGGGGGGGCAAAGGCGGTATTAATTTTCGGTCTAGCGCATCCGGCAGAAATATGGTCCATCCCAAACTTTCACTCAGCTGTTAGTAGCGAGGCTAAATAAAGTCGTCCTCTTGCCGCCACTATTCTTCGTTATGTTAACAAGTCTGAACAAAATTATTGCACTCAACTCACGACTCCGACTACCATCACTCATACAGACTTCAACCACCGCAATGATGAAAGAATCCAGGGATCGACCTCCCCAAAGGCGCGGCCCATATAACGCAGCGAAGAGAGACATGACCACAACTGGACCAAGGCGCAACAATGCTGCTCCAGTATCCCAAGAACAAGCATCAATTCCGAGAGTCTCTACTCCTCCTTTGGCCGAGCCTGTCCCTCTCGACACGCCGAGATTCGCAGATTTGGGCAAAGACAACCTCCTCGATCCTATCCTGCTACAAACCATCGCCGAAGATCTCAAGTTCGACCACATGATGCCGGTGCAGGCAGCGACATTACACGACCTTCTCCAGAAACGAACTGATGTCCTTGCGCAAGCCAAGACTGGAACGGGAAAGACCATTGCTTTCCTCTTGCCCGCTATTCAAACCATGCTCAACAAGGGCAGACAGCATGGTGGCATTTCCCTGCTCGTCATTTCCCCAACGAGAGAGTTGGCTATGCAGATTGCAAAGGAGGCATCGGCTTTACTCCAGCGTCTCCCGCAATTCAAGGTTCAGTTTGCCATCGGAGGTACAAACAAGGACAAAGAAGAGAGGCAAATCTTGGGCAGATGTGATATTTTGATTGCTACCCCTGGACGATTATACGACCACCTGAGCGATGAGAGAATCCGCAACGCTTTCAGGAACCTTGATACTCTCGTTCTTGACGAGGCTGATCGCCTCCTCGACATGGGCTTCATGAATGCGCTGAAGGATATCATCAAGTGCCTCCCAGACAAGGAGATGTCGCAGCGCCAGGGCATGCTCTTCTCCGCAACGATCGCACCGCATGTGCAGAAATTTGCGCATCTTGTCCTCAACAAGGAGTACAAGTTTACATCCACTATCCCCAAGGGTGAAGTTAACACCCACGAGCGCGTTCCGCAACTCCTAGTCACTGTACCTACATTCTCCGCCGTCGCACCCGCACTCATCTCCTCATTACGCTCCGAAATGGCCATTACCGGCAAGGACAACTTCAAAGTCATCATCTTCGCCCCAACCGGCTCGCTCGCGGACTGGTACGCCGCCATCCTCGCCTCCCTAAAGGACCTCCCCGAGATCTCCGTTCTACACTCCCGCCTCTCCCAGTCCAAGCGCACCAACGTCACCGAGGCCTTCCGAAAATCCACATCCTCCATCCTGGTCGCGACTGACGTCGTCGCCCGTGGCATGGACTTCCCCAACGTCTCTAACGTTTTCCAGGCCGGTATCCCCGCCGACAAGGAATCCTACATCCACCGCCTCGGCCGAACCGCCCGTGCCGGCCGCGAAGGCCGCGCCGTCTTCATCGTCACCGAGGCCGAGTCTTTCTTCCCCAAGTACACGCTTAAGGAGATCAAGTTCGAGACCTCGGAGCCCGATCTCTCCCCCGCCGCCGAAATCGCAAGACCGGCTGCGGCATTTGATAACAAGGGCAAGGTCTACCAGGCCTGGTTGGGATACTACAAGAACTACGTCAGACAGCTCGGGTGGGACCTCGAGAGGCTCGTGGCTGAGGGGAACCAGTTCGCGTTTGATGCGCTGGTTGCCGGTGAGGTTCCGGGCATCCCAAAGAGCACTGTCGGCAAGATGGGTCTTAAGGGCGTCAGGGGCGTGAATATCGTCGCGAACTTTGAGAAGCCGCCGAGAGGAGGCGGTGGAAGGGGTGGAGGTGAGGGCCGTAGCAGAGGCTCTGGTGGACAGGGGCAGGTTGGTGGTGGTCACGCTAATGGCAATGCCAATGGTGGACAGGCACCAGGAGGTGGAGGAGGTGGTGGTGGTCAGGGACGCGGTGGCGGTGCTGGCCGAGGACGTGGAGGCGGTGGCGGTGGTAGAGGAGGTGGACGTGGTGGAAGGAACTGAAGTGAGCGAGGCAATGCAATGCAATGCAATGACCTGTTAGATGGGTGCGATTTCTTTTGTTTTTTCAACGGCAATCAATAGACGGCATGTTCAGGGATAGAGGATCTGGAGCACTGGATGGGAGGTGGAAGATACCCTTTCCTTGTTTTTGTCAATTTCCTGGGATACTGTATGATTAGAGTGTCAGAAGGAAAAGTTCATTTGGGTATACTTATAGACAGTCTAGAGCGTTACCGTAACTTATTTTATACAGCGCTTCTTCTGGTATCTTTCATTCTTGTTCTTCAGGACAGCTCCTATGAATGGTTTGCTCTGACACAGTGATACCGCCTTTCCCTCTTCCCTATACCAGCCTATCTCGTAATATCGAAGGAATTTATGCCTCGGCTTCTTTTTCAAGGCCTTTTTTTTAGTATACTACAGGGCGCGAGCTAACTCCCATCCAGCCAAAACGAAGGGATTCCGGTCAGGATGGTCCGTCTGATTCATACGTGAACTCGGCATCAATTCAGTCACTAGTTAGCACCACTTAGCAAGAAAGCAACATGGAGCAAAAGCAATCGTCCGATTCGTACATACATACATACAAAATATAAACCGGTCAATTCAGTAAAAGGATAAACTGCCAAAAACGACAAAAAGATAATTTTGTGCGTCGACCGGGACTCGAACCCGGACCGTGAGCAAACACGTTTAGAAGTCCACGTTACCGCAGACCCCAGCTATTTCTAGACTGGGAAGCTCACATTCTACCCTTAAACTATCGACGCTGTTGATTGTGATGAGACCGCTTCTTTGGATTTATAGAGGGGTGGTTTCTGTGAATCTTTAATGTTAGAGAATATATTCTTCCCGGGTGAGACATTGGGATCTATACTCTCGAGTTACGATGATGATGGTACGCATGTCAATTGCCGGCTATTATGTCACGGAAAGCTACTTAAACTGACTCGTACACAGGATATTTACTTAATGCCGCCTCTGTGCGAGTAAGAAATGGCGGTCGTTGTCCCCCATTTGGGTTCTGGAGATACTTTTTGACAGCAGAAGCAGTCACTAGTGATCTACAGCATCAAGCCCTGCCTGCTACAAGCACCCAACCTGTTGATTGGTAATAGTAATATGAGAATTCACCGCCCAAAGCGCCATACCGCCATTCGGAAGAATGTGCGAATGAAACGTGCGGGGCATGACGTGAAGATGGATGTAAGCAGGTAGGGTTCTTTCACGGCAGATTCTTCACGGCAGTAACTCTTCATTAGACATACAGCTGGTTCTCACGACACCTGTTCTCCCATCTATCCCTAGATATATATCATGTTATATATATCTCGACTCTCGCCAGTCTATATGGCTAGACAGCATCGCTCCATCGCCCTGCGACCTTGTTCATACTCTCCATGTCCACCCCGGCTCCATGGAGACCCCATGGAGACCTAAGAGCGGATCTAGATCCGCTCTTTTGCCTCGCCTCGGTCCGAAGTCGGTCTCCTCACCACAACCCTACACTCCGAGCCAAAAAGAGGGGAGAGAAGGAGGGGAAAGGGGGAAGGGATACTGCATGCGGATATATGTGGATGGACCGTGTGGGTGATGACCGCCTTTTAACCTGGAGCTCCCCCCTCCACCCCCCCCGACTCCCCGACTCCCCGACCCCGAATCCCAAGCCACCACGAGGGAGCATGCACGCTACGGGAGTGCGGCACACAGGATCTGTAACTCCCCACCCTTCAACCAGCATAGCGCACCATAGCGCGTCTCTGTACTCCACGCCCGCTATGAAAACCCAGCTGCCGATTGGAGTAAAATCCACTCTGGCGCCCTTCACGAGCGCTGCCATCCCTTTTTTTACGCCAAGGGCGAGAGACTCATGTCATGGATGGCCATTCTGGAATCACGGCCCCGTCAGAACAAGAGCCCAGTCCAGCAGGTCTAGTTTTGCTGCGACGTTAGCCAGCTTTTAGAGCGAGATGGATGACCCAGCCCAGCCTTAAAGGCGCCCGCTTCCGCCCCACGCTGGCTATTCTTGAATTCTTAGGATTTTGGTGATTTATTCAGTTCTTTGTTTTCTATAGTGACCCTGCCTGTCCGTACTGGTGCTTGCTTGCTTGGGGTTAATGCTTTCAATGGGTTGAATGACTGCCATGACCTCCTCTGTCCCTTCCACACAGGCATCCATCATTCTCGACGAGAAGGAGCTAGAGGCCTCGGCCGAGCGTAGAAACAGCATTCCCAGCCATGGCAAGGAGGAGCTGCTCCCCGCGCCCACGCGGGAGGCCATCCTCGCCGTGCCGGGTTTGACTGCTGATCTGGAGACTCCAGGCGTTTACACTGTCAGTTGGGATGGCCCTGACGACAAGGCCAATCCGCTCAACTTCTCACCTGCGCGGCGATGGCTCACAGTAGCCAACGTCAGCCTCATCACCTTCATCACGTAGGACCGACCCCTCATACACTCAAAAACCTCCCATATCTAACAAATCCTCAATAGTCCCTTAGCCTCCTCCATGTTCGCCCCCAGCGTCCCAACCCTAATGCTAGAATTCGATGTCCAATCGCCCCTACTCTCCGCCTTCGTCGTCTCCGTCTTCGTCCTCGGCTTTGTAATCGGCCCCCTCGTCTGCTCCCCGCTCTCAGAGCTCTACGGCCGCCTCCCCATCTACCACTGCAGCAATGTCCTCTTCTTCCTCTGCACAATCGCCTGCGCTGAGGCAAAGAGCCTGAACATGCTCATCGGCTTCCGCTTTCTAGCTGGATGCGCCGGCGCCGCTGCGTTGGCCATCGGAGGCGGCACCATCGCAGACGTGATCCCAATCCACCACCGCGGGAAGGCCATGGTCCTCTTCTCCGTGGGCCCCATTCTCGGCCCAGTAGTAGGGCCCGTGGGCGGCGGATTCGCTGTCCAGGCACTGGGCTGGCGCTGGATTTTCTGGATCCTCACCATACTCTCCGGCTGTGTCACGCTGCTGACCTTTGCTGTCATGCGGGAGACGTTCGCGCCGACACTTCTTGGACGTAAAACTACTCGCATGCAGAAGGACTATCCTAAGTATAAATTCCGCTCGCAGTACCACACTGGCATGAAGGCTAGTGCGTACCTTCGACGCTCGCTCATTCGGCCACTGCGCATGCTTGTAAATCCGATCGTGCTCATACTTTCCATATACCTCGCGGTTGGTTATGGATACCTATACATCCTCTTCACGACGTTCGCGATCATCTTCCGGGAGCAGTACAGTTTCTCCCCGGGTGCCGTGGGCTTATCTTTTCTGGGCTGTGGTGTTGGTTCGGTGTTGGGAGCAGTGCTTTATTACTTCACGAGTGATAGGATTATGTATCGGCTTGCCAAAGAAACGGAGCCCCTCCCTGAGCATCGCGTCCCGGCTATGTGCTTCGGGGCTATTTTAATGCCTATTGGCTTGTTCATGTATGGCTGGGCAGCTGAGAAGCAAGTACACTGGATTGTGCCGATAATTGGCACAGGAATCTTTGGCCACGCGCTGGTAATGGTATTTGTAAGTTCACCGAAAACGCACGTTGTAAGTTCCTGCTAATGGGCATCTCAGCAATCCATATTAAACTACCTGGTCGACACATTCGACATCTATTCGGCATCGGCTCTGGCCGCGAATATGGTTCTCAGGTCTCTTGGGGGGGCGTTTTTGCCGCTGGCTGGCGAAGATATGTATGATGCTTTGGGACTTGGATGGGGCAACTCTCTCTTGGCATTTATTGCACTTGCCCTGATGCCAGTGCCATTTGTCATTTTTAAGTACGGCCATCGTATAAGGGCAATGGTTACAGTCAAAATCTAGAACAAAATATATAGAATAATCTAGGCTTTACAGGCTTCTAACTTCAGTATGAGATTGGTATTATGGGCCGGCAGTGCCTCGGCGTGATGGCGTCTGCCGGCATGAATGAGTGTTAGCAATCTGAGAGTGTATACGTTGGGTCAGGGGGACTTATCGAGAAGAAAAAAAGTGGCGATACCTCTGTTAAAAGGTACCGCTTTTAGAGTCCATCCTGACTCATCACAGCATCCCAAGGCCTCGAAAGGAAACATCACTAGCATCAGAGCTAAACCATTCCCCGCAAGTGCGGACAGGTACAAAACCTTGACTCCAACTCGAGATGGGTCCCACACAAGCGGTTCCAAGCCGTTCTTTAACTAGAGATGAACCAGAGGGCAAGGTCAGTCGTGTGAGCAAAGAGGAGTGGACTCGCCATTTGCAACCACACCAATTTCACCCCTGACATGCACCCTAGTGAATATGCTCCCATAGACCTTCCTCAAAGTACTGTTACCCCGGCAGAGGCACACAACTCCGACAGGCAACCGGTCCACTGGCAGTTTGAAGCTCGGGTCCAGATCATCATCGCGCGGAGAACTGGCAAACTTCTCTCTGTTTGTAAGCAATGCCCTCAGAGATAAGTTTTTCGATTCCTCGCTTGGAATAAACAAGCGGGCACAAACGGACAAAAGACATCAACAAAAACCGTGAACGCACTGATAGCGCTGTGGTCAATCCCAATAAGGAACTGACATTGTGTTGGCGCCCTCCAGACATCTCATGGACGGAGCCATGAGGAGAAGGTTGATGCAGCTGATCGTGACTTTGATGCAAGCATCAACGACGCCTGTGGCTGTTGCCTTGGCAGAGGTTTCTTGGGCCAATAAATGGTCGCCAAGGTACGATGGGGTGGATACAGTGATTGAAAGTAGTCAATAGGAATATATGGAATGCTTCCCTGAACCGAATTCGCATTCTGCCATCTCTGAGGTCATTACAACAACGTCGAGCTCAGGGCAATACAGGAGCTAAACAAAAACTGCCATTACTTGGTAAAACCAAGTACCACCTTCTGCAACATCTCTGTATGAAGACCTGAAATCCCGCTAACTGGCAGGGAAAGATTAGGCCATTCAAGGCTGAAAACTCTCTGTATGGAAGCCGTCGAAACCTCGCTCTGCCAGATTCTGACAATTCCCACGAGTTGGATCGAGGCACAAATGAGAGAATAGCCAAGGAGATGGTGTAGAAGGCAGTATGTATGTAGGGCATGTATTTGAGCTCTGCCGCGAGACTCCTCGGTCGGCAAATACCAACAGAATTGATAGACAGAAAGTTGTCAAAGACTTTCATCGAAAACAGACCAGTTGAAAACACCCGAATACAACCTCCACACCGAGAGTTGCATATATGTAACCAACACGTATATCCCACCGTACCAATGACTTGGGCACCAAAGAAACAGTCGGGACTTGATCAGAGTATAACGCCCAGCAGATGAACCTGACGAGCTCCCTCGCGGAGGGTATTACCAGAATGGCTCATAGAAACATCTCTTTTGTGTCCGAAGACTCTGGGCTCCCCAGCTTGTGTTTCGGCCCCTTGATCTTCTGTTGCACCACTTTTCAGCTTAACAAGTTTCGGACCAAAAGACGTAGTAAACAAGCCGAGCAACATATCTGCAAAACTTGCGAAAAAAAACCAACGATTACTTAGGGTTAAGTTCCAATACCCATTCCCAACCCCAGTCCATGTTGTCCACCCATCGGGGGGGCTGCAACCAGACGCGGAACCGATCGCGGCATGCTCATAGTGAGACTCGCGAGGAGCTCGAGGATGCGACGCCGCGAGGGGCTGCTGGACTGGGGAAGAGGCCAGAGGCATTCCTTTCGGAAAATGAGTAATGGATGACTGTGGGGAAGGCGCGTTGTTATTTTGTGACCTCTTGTTACAGAGGTTGAGAGAAGTTGCCAGTCCTGTGCGATGATGATGATCTGGGCCGCGAACAACGACCTGCCGATAGATTGGGTCCTGTAGTTGAGAAATTGAGGCCTCTGCCGGTCGAATATTTCTGGCGAGAATCTAAACGGAGCATATTGGCTAGGGCAACATGCCGGGCGCATTGAAACTGGCGATGAGTTGCAAATGGGTTGAAGAAGGAAGAAGGTGGTACCCAGCCGGGGAATATATGAAGACGCGAGTAAACACGCGTGATCACGTGATCACCAGACAGCTTGAGCTAAGATTACATAAGCGACTGGACTGACCCTGATGTCGTCTCTGTTACAGAGACGACATCAGGGTCAGTGCAGGGTCAACAGACGGGCAATATCAACTTAGCAAGGAGTTTATTACATTATTATAATCATTGTTATTGGTATGTACGTATGGAATTATCAGAAGCTTCAACAGACGTCTCGATGTGCATAAAAGTGCTCAGTAGGAAACAGCGGAGGCATATGTAGTTATGGGTCCACTCCATAGAGTATGGGATTTAAGATAAGTGCATTTCAGCTGTCTCTCTCAATCTTGGGTGCTTCATCTTAGGCAGGCCGATATTAGGCCTTGTTGTGACAGACGGTAGCTTGAGATTCTGTTATTGTTATCCCCTCTTTCTAGCCTCTATATTTCATGATCCGTATGGCCAGAGCTTGAAACATGGCATCTTTATTATGGACATCATATAGCATATCTTCCGGCACGTGTCTGTTGCAGTAAGCGCTGTGCAGAGTGAATTATCGGGGAGAGAGTTGCACCTTCTTTTGCCGCCTCTCTGCTCTTTCTGCCGCCACCTTTGTTATTGTCCATAGCCCACCCACCCCCTTCTTGCCGCCAGTCGCGCTTACCCCAACAACAACCTTCTGACTTCGCACCTTTCTGCAAAACAACAAACTCTTCATCGCATCTGCTTGCTTTCTCTTCTTCCTTAATTCTTCCCTTCACCACCAAACCCCCTTCCCCCAAAATTTAAACTTGTTGATACCCTTTCATTCAAACCTGCTGGATGCTCAAGATCGAACCCCCATCAATGTCAGCCACTGAATCAAGTCGCTCCAGCGGCCAGACTTCAAAAGAGCTGCGCTACTCGAGGGAAAATTTGCTCTTCTTGCGAGATCAATTGCCTGTAATCATTTGCAACGTGACAAAGATGAATAATACCAGTGCTGGTACGTGTTCACGCTGATCCCCTGCCTTCTGGCAATCCACAGATTCACTAACACCTCTTTCCCAGATTTTCTACGATTGCCAGCACAAATAATGTCTGACCCTGGACTAAAGTCGTGCCCTACGAGGGTTCTGCGACGTGTCCCGAACTTCAAAAATAGGGACGATGCTGGTGGCTCCGAAAACAGTCGTCTTCACAGACACAAGATCTCTTTGGAGTCTGACGAGGAGGAGATTTTGTACCGCGGCCATCCCACCCGCCACTCCCTCAAAGAAACTCAATGGCAGTTCAAGCGTCGTGATGACTCTGATAGGTCGAGCCAGCCTCTCTCCGCACCATCTGGATACCACGCGCAGAAGGCCGAGAACTTCCAGAAATTCTACCGTGCCGTTGTTTCGCCAACACACGTTCGAGTGACAGCCGGCGGCCGAATTGTTCCAAACATCCGCGCCCCTCCACAACCGGTATTCGTCTGGAACCGCGACAAAATTTTCTTCGAGACCAAGCAAGACAAGAAGGCTGCAGGATCCGGAGAATTGAGCTGGCAAGAAGGTGCAGCCTTGAGACCTTCCGACCCAAACCAGCTGCCTATCAATAACCCAACCACAAATTCCACAAATTCGAACATTGCTACTGCTCCAACCTCTCACTCTTTAGAGAAGTCATTGAATCCCGGAACTCTACAACAGCCCACAACAATTGCTGAGCCGCAGATTCCAGCTCCAGGCTATCTTCCAAATGTCTCGGACCAAAATAATTCGGCTGGCCCTCACCCAATCAAGCTGTCTCCGCCAGGCCAATTCGATATGACGAAGCCTTTCATGGTTAATGGGCAGATGGTTTACCCTCTCCCATCCGACTTTCAAATCCCTCGCGGAGTTCCCGTGATTCCATTCAATATGCTTGGAAACCTACAACCTTCCCAATACCTGCCAGTTCCTCACGGCCTATTCAACTCCACTGAGCCTCCCTTGGGCCTGAACCCACTCTCAACCCCTCCAATCATGCAAAACCTTTCACACATTGGTTTTGGAGGTATTGCGCCATCCGGCCACTCAAAGCCAATTGGTAACGGGCTGGTCTCCATGCCACCGCTACCCGGTCTTGATCAACCTCCGTATAATCAGCCAGGGTACGTGAGACAAAAGATAAAGTCTCTCAAAGATGAGATCAAGAAGTTCGATCATCAGCTGGACCACAACAAGCATCAGATCGACGAGTTGCACGTCAAGAAGCAACGTTTTTACGTCGAGAGCCAAATCCAAACTCTTGAAGCAAGCTTGGCCCTACTGCCTTCAGAGGACTTTAGCCACTCTTTCCCGGGAGCCCTTCCTCGTCCTCTTGCCGCGGGTCCCAACACCCACCTACTTGTTCCAAGTTGGGTCGGCGCTCCAGCGTACCACCACACAAGAAGTTTCGACGGAGTATATGAACAAGGGCCAACTCACCAACCCCCGACATCAAAGGTAAACCGATCTGAGCCATTTCATGACTCTACTCCTGTGCCAGCTTCCAAAGCCTCCGTCGCGAAAACTTCGCAGCTAGGACGAACGCGCTTGAGCCTTTCTGCGGCAAAGGCAGCCCCTTTCAAACCTAGGTCCCAGCAGGGCCTGCAACCTCATGATGTGCAGCCGGAGCCACCTATTGTCCATGTCCAGCCACTTGTTATTAAGCCACATACTGCTCCGAAAGATGTGGGCGAAACCAACGGCATCACACTGAGCGAAACCACTAGTGGCCCAGAAGAACATGGCCAAGATATAGAAAGCCGCCTGAGGGGCACTGGGAATGCATGGGCTGGGCCAAAGGGTGGGGACAACCATCCCATGTCATCAAATACAACGTTGGTTGAGAAAATGCCTACCCCGGAAGCTATCGAAACTCAGAGCTACGAAGGACGCCATTTGGTGCCAGCAGGGCAGCCCCAGGTCAATGGATCTACCCAAGTGCTTCCAGAGACTCGTACTATGGCCTCGTCTTCTAATCATACCCCGGGCATGCCGTATTTGATGGGATATCCTCCGCCAGGTGTACCATGGAAAGAGGCTCGATCCCACGAACTCATGTATACGAGACCTCTCACTCCCGAAGAAGTTCGTGCTCGACACCTGTACTGGGGTAATGCCAGTAAGGAATCCCTCAAGGGCCTGCCAAAATTTGATGGGCAAGACTTTTATCCGCCATCCCCACAGAAGGGATCTGCTCTTCCGGTCGGCCAAGGTCGCTACAGTGAGGCATCAACGATAATTCGGAAGTCAAAGGACAGTAGTGCCACGTCCAAAGAACAGGGATTAGGTGAGGAATCGCAAGCTTTAGTTCTTCGACCGGAACCAGTCATGGGTGGTAGAGTTTCGCCAGGCAAGGATGTTACCCTACACGAAGACAATGATGATGTGGTACCTGTAGACTCGTGGGGTGCTTCGAAGAGTGTGTGCTCTCCACAGCATGCCTCGAAAGTTTCGGCGAAATTGAACAAGCACTATAGCTCAACCACATCAGCTTTTCTACTCGGGATGCTCAAGAATAACCCGGCCGTTTCTTCGCCACTTTCCGGATTGTCATCAACTCATGCTGTGGGATGTCTCCCGAACTATGGCGGGACCGCAATTCCCTCACTGGCTCCGGGACCACGCTCATCGTTCACATTTGACGCCCCCACCGCCAAGGTTGTGCGGTCTGCTTCCGGTCTTTCGGTTCGACATGAGAATCGGCCACCATCAAGGCCAGGGTCCGCATCAGCAGGCGGGTATACCGCCGCCGAGTTTTTGGCCAAGGTTAACCGTCAAAATGAGGAGCGCCAGGGCAATGGCGACCTAGATTGGAAAACTGCAGCAGCTAACGGAGTTGGATCTGTTGCCACTTCGAGCTGGTAATTCTAATGTAACCATGGGACTTTGATATCAGAATTTTCGGATTGCGGTGTCATCAGTTGCCGTTGGAATGGTTGGGGAGAGAAATTATATGTTTCCATACATACATATCCAGGTTCTTGTCTTCCGGATTTTCCTTCGGTGGTTGTTTGTATCGGCTATTGCGGTTCTCAATTCACACGACATTCCACTGGCATTGATATGCCCTCGCTACAGCTCTGCTTATGCTATTGTGGCGTGGCTTTGAATAGCATTCCTATGGTGGATGTTTCTCTCTTATGGAGGGCGTTCTGTTCAGGATTTACCGGCATAACATACATTACTTGTGGTACGACGGAGAGTCTTGCGGTGGGATTCGGTTTTTTCTTTTCACGTTTAATATTTGCTTTTGTTTGTGGTGTACTGGAGCAGCGGGGAGTAAGAATATATATATGAGGTAGTAGTGAATGGATGAGGGGGTATTCTGAACGGTGGTATAGTGGAGGAAGAATTTACTATGCGCCTTTCGGCGTGATAGTAGGGGGGTATACGGAGAGATTATAATTGTAGGATTGAAGCGGACAGCATTCATTGTGTAAGTGTAGCACAGAAATAATAAATATTTTTCTAATATGTGGCCTATGGGTGTGTTGGGTTTGGATTGATTGATGTTTGGTGGCAGTTATGTCTAATGATGTTGCGCTTGAAAAATATAGTATTGCCATTGCGAAGCATCGATGCCCTGGCATTCTATGCCAGCCACATATTTATATGTTTATATATGCTGTGTATGTATATCAAATAGGCCACCCAGTATGATGTCTATCCCATGTTCAGCTACCCTCCTTGCCCATCTCTATCTCCAGAACCGAGCGAGAGAAGATGGCCACATGGATAGATACGACCTATGCAAGCGGGATATTCTACCCAAAATTTCAAAATTGCGCCATTAATAGACGTAGACCGAGCAGCTACTTTAGTTAACTCCTCCCAGATCTCGGTTTGTGTTTGTGTGTGGTTTATAGTCGCGCGGACTGTTCTGTGTATCCCCTCACTCACTCGCTCTAACATAAATATGTATGTACCTCTATACCACCTCCCTTCCACAGATCTACGCCCTCTCACCACTCAGCTCCTCCTCGACCTGCTTCACCACAATCTCCCTCACGCCCTCCCACCCGGCACCAGCAGGCACCTCCGTAACCCTCCTCTCCTTCTCTTGAAGACCGACAAACTCCTCTGGCAGCACGCTGGCGAAATCGAATTCCTTCTCCTTGAGCGCTACCTCCACAGCTCCAGCGAACTTGGCAGGATGCGCAGTCGCGAGCGAGATATGCGGCACGCCCTCCGCGCGAGACAAGCTGCGCAGCGACGCCGCGATACCAACAGCCGAATGCGGGTCAAGGACGTACTCGGCACTATCGAAGAAATCGGCGATAGTCTGCGTAGTCTGCGCATCAGTCACGCGCTCACTATCAAAGTCGCGCTGCGCGAACTTAAGGATATCGGCGTTGACCGAGAATCCACCAGCCGACTTGAGCTGCGTGTGCCACGCCGCGACCTCCTGCCCAGCCTGCTGCTTCGTCCACTCATCGTCCATCCCGGCTCCGCTGGCGTACTCGTACGCGAGGAACCACAGCAGACGCTCGAAGTTGGAGGAGACGAGGATATCCATCGCCGGGCTCAGCGTCTCGCGGACACCATCCGTGTGCGCCTTCGCGCCGTCGACAGCGAGGCCCTCGGAAGCGGAGGGCGAGTGCGAGGGGTTCTTCTCGTAGGTTCCCGTGCGCCAGAAGCGGTCGAGGATGTCGTTCTCGTTGGTCGCGCAGACGAGCTTGTCGACGGGGAGACCCATGCGCTTGGCGAAGTAACCGGCGAGGATGTCGCCAAAGTTACCCGTGGGCACGACGAAGCGCGGTTTCGCGGCCGCGGGGAGGCGCTTCTGCAGCGCGAAGTAGGAGGCGAAGTAGTAGGTGGTTTGGGCGAGGATGCGCGCCCAGTTGATGGAGTTGACGGCGCCTAGCTTTTGGCTGGCGTTGGTGATGGGGTCGGCGAAGAGGGCTTTGACGGTGTCCTGGGGGGGTGGGTTAGTGGGTTGTGTCAAGGTATGGCGGGGTGAAGAGGGGTTGTAGTGGGACATACTTGACAATCGTCAAAGGTGCCTTCGACGGCAAGGTTGTGGACGTTGGCATCCAGGACGGTGGTCATCTGGGCCTCCTGGACTGGGCTGACGCGCCCCTTGGGGTGAAGGATGAAGACGGAGACATCCTTCTTGCCGCGCAGACCGTAGATGGCGGCGGATCCGGTGTCGCCACTTGTCGCACCGACGACGGTGAGATGATGCCTGTCCTTGCCGGTCTTGCCCTCATTGCGCCTCACCAGGAAGTACTCGAACAGGTTTCCGAGTAATTGCAGCGCAACGTCCTTAAATGCCCAGGTCGGGCCGTGGAATAATTCCAGCAGGTACAGGTTCTTCTCCTTGTCGAGCGGGACGAGCGGGGTAGTCTCTGGGGCGCGGAAGGTGGAGTAACTGCGATCGATGATCTCCTTCAGGTCGGCCGAGGGGATCTCAGAGGGCGAGATGTAGAGCGAGAGGATGACGTGGGCGAGGTCGGCGAAGGAGAGGTCGCTCCAGGCGGACTCCCAGTCGGCGGGTAAAGAGGGGATCTCCTCGGGAATGAAGAGGCCGCCGTCGGATGCGAGGCCCTTGAGAACGACATCTTCAAAGGAGAGCTGTAGAGAGAGAAATTGTCATCAGCCACTTGTTAATTCAAATCAATTAAGAGAAGACGGTTCATTGGTGGCGTACGCTGTATTCCCCGCCGCGTGTGCTCAGGTAGCGCTGGGATGGGGTGTGGCTGGCGATATTTGCTTTTTCTTGTGAAGCTGCATTGGCGGCGGTGGCCAGTTTGGAGGGCACCTCGCCGGTGAAATGGATAGCGCTGGGAGCCATGGTTGGAGAATGAGAGATCCCTGAGAGAGATGAGGATCTGGAGATGTTCAGAAATAAGGAAGGGGACCAGAAGGGTGCGATGCGGTATTTAATGGGTCCTTAATGAGTCAAAATGGGAATAAATACATGGAATTTAAAATCATTAATTGGCCAATTGAGACTTAAATTGAATTTCCCTTCACCGTATGGTTCCGGCGTACCCCGCCACGGGGGCGGTAGAGATAACAGATAAGCCAAGTTTTTGCGTGTTTCCGCCTATTTTCTGCCGTTTTGTGCTATTTCCAGCTAGTCTGGCCCGATTTCGGTGGCGAGGGATGAGGTGACAAGACGCTAGACTGGATTAGGGATAGGGCTGGGTTGTCGCTGTAGGGATTTGTTGTAGGGGGCTTGTAGGGGGAACTGTAGGGGATGGAGGGGCCTGTAGGGGCTGTTGTTGGGCTGTTGTAGGGGCTGTTGTAGGGGCTGTTGTAGGGGCTGTTGTAGGGGCTGTTGTAGGGGCTGTAGGGGAATGTCACACTGTTGGGGCCAGCACTGGTACCCCCTCCCTCCTTCTCATCTCCCTCTCATCCTCATCATCTTCTCACTGTGCGTCTCCACTGCATCTCCAGCTTCATATTATCCAAATGTAGGTCGTTCTCAGCCCATGTGCTCATGCCGTGCCATTCTATACTCTGCCTGTGTGCAGCATGTATATGCAGTGCGTGCTATTCGGCCCTGACCATCTTTCAATTTCCTTACTCTCCTTCTTCTGTCTCGCTCATCTGTCCATGATCGCCCATGCTGCACCTCCCTGCACAGCCTCACCTCCTCACCTCCCCAATTACTCAGCCTTGCAACAATGACATTCTCACCATGCGCGCGTGCGCACTCGGCCAACGGCGAGAACACGCTGCTGAATAATCTCCAGGTGCTGGTAAGTTACTCGTTGCGCTTCTAATCCACTTGCTCATACATGTTCTCTACCCACGGCTTACCATACCACGGGCAGAAGCCACACGGCATATCAACCCCCAACAAACTCCATTTCTCAGTGCTCTTGTGCGTCCATGCTCATGCACCTCTTGCCCCCATTTCCTCACCGAGTTTTCCACCCCCCAGCCAATCGCTGCGCCTGCATAATCCCATTCCGAGCCCTCCACGATACAGGCGCGCCCAATCAATAAAGCCCTGCGAGGAGCCGCGTCCGGCAGCTGAACTGTAGCCTAGCCTTGCGCTCAGCTCTCAGCCACAGTTCCAAATGTCGAAAAAGTGTTAAGAGACGAGCGTATGACGCTCATGAGACGGACATCGTGTTCATGCTCTGAAACTACGCACAATGTCCTTTCGCAGCTCAGCACCAGACTTGAACGACCGTGGCTTCCTCGCCGATTTCATGGTCGGCGGGAAGCCACAGAAACGGAGGCCGCCGAGCGCCACGATTCATAAATGTTCCTTTGGGGAAGGTTGCCGGAAGCTGGTCATTTCGAAGAATGTGGGAAACGTGCCGTTGCCAAAGCCCTCGGACTTCTGTGATATTCGTACGTCGCCTCTGTAAATTAAATCTCCAGATATGCATGTGCATACTTATTTCCCAATGCCACGCTGACGTTGATTCTGCTCCAAGATACCTGTATCGGCTTCCAGGGCGAAGCCCCGTGCTTCAACAAAGTGATAAAAAGCGGAGTGAAGAGATGCGTAATCCGTGAGTGCCACGACTCCTTAGGCACCATGTTCGATTGATCGGAGAAGCCAACCCAAGCTGTTCTTTGCAATCCATGGCTCCTGACCGCCCCGAAGTCACAAATACTTATCCAACCTAGACTACCAATGCACCGTGACTGGTTGCTCTGAGCAACGAGTAGGGTCTCCAGATAAGGGATGGTGGGACTGCTGCGAGCTTCGTGAGTAATTACAGTTTGAGGACCTGCGGCGAGAGCAACGAGGACACGATAATAACCAGGCTATAGATCAATGCGACCTGGATGGATGCTATTCCCCTAGGAAATACAATGTCCTGAAGAGAAAGCACTTCATGTACTGCCCAGAGCGTAAGCTACAACCATTACCGTGGATGACCAAAAGTCTCACATTCTACAGACAAATGCGTAAGAGATGGCTGCGAACGAAGCCACCCAAAGTGGCAATCCTACTGTACCACACGTATGTGTGAGCCTCTCCCTCATCGCACTAATACTAATGGCAAGTAGACACATGCGCCAAAACAGGCTGCGGTGATATCGTAGACGGCGACGAGAAACTATGTGCCAGCCGTGAGTGGACCCACTAATTGGAAAGAGAAGACCAAGTCTCACACATGAACAGATATAAAATGCTCGCACAACAGCTGCCCGAGCAACCGCGTACGGAAAGACGGAGAATACCAGCCATTCTGCTCACGCCGTATGTCTCTCATCTGAAATCACCTATAACGGCCACAAGATTCTAACAACCCACACAGACTCAGCATGCACGAGCTCTCAATGCACAAGAGAGAAAAGGCCCGGCTCGGAATTCTGCAGCCTACGTGAGCCTCCCCCTTCCCAATCACGGTACCATCTCTGACATGCCCAGACACCTGCCCTATGAGCGACTGCACCAAACGCTGTATCGGTGACCATTTCTACTGCAGTGACCGTAGGCCTTCTCTCTCCATTCAGCAATCCGAACCTCAGCTGACATTCTCAGATATCTGTGAACTCGACATGTGCCGCAACCCGCGGACCTTATACCTGGAAAGGGACAAGATCACGCTCACCCGCTACTGTCCCATCCGTACGTCCCCAGCATCCCCTATGCATCACAAATGGGAATAAGAACTGACAACTTTCAGACGAATGCCGGAAACTAAATTGTCACCTCAGCGCCCGCAATCAAACATATGGCTACTGCCGCGCTCGTATGCAACCCCCTAAACTCGTCAGGGTCTCTTCTGACAAACCCCAGATAACTGTGAGGTCGCAAATTGCAACAACCTCAAAATGATAGATCCAGACAGCTACCCGCCCCTTACCATGTGTCGAAAGCGTAAGCACCCCCTCTCCCACCCCCCCTTGCTTTTTCCTTCGCCCAACCTAACAAACCACCAGACTACGATGAATCCCTCGACCCACCCTCCCCACCCCACACCCCCCGCACCGTCCCCCCTCCCGCCCCCAACCCCGCCGCCGTAACTCTCACCACCCTCGCCTCCCAGCTCTCCAAGCTCCAACGCACAGCCGACAACATAGAAGCGAACTCCTATTACGATCCCGGCGCCGGAGTAACGGCCGGGGGCGGGGCAGCAGCGGCGCAGGCGATGGCTGCGGAGGAGGCGGCGGAGGGGAGGAGGCGGCTCGAGGAGGTGCTGAGGGAGCAGAGGGGGGTGATGCATAGTTTGAGGCAGCAGGGGGCAAAGGTTAATGCTATCTGGGAGGAGTTGGTTGGGAGGGGGAGGTTTGGGGACCGGATATAGGGGGTAGTGATAGGGGGTGGGTGTTCGGTGGAGAGTGATAACAGGGAGTTGCTGGCGAGGGAAATGCTGAACAGCTTCGAGAGGCGTTGAGGGATATATGTAGGGAGAGTTCTTAGGAAAGTGATATCCAGGGGAGAGAGATTGGGGGCATATAAGCTTTGAATGTGGGGGAAGGCATGTATTCATGATGTAAATGAGCGGCTGTGCATTTAAGTTAGTAAATATACAAGTTGAGCACAGTCCAGTTCGACGTTCAGTAACCACAATCACATATACGCTTCAGTTTAAAATTTAATTGTGGAAATCGTATTCATTGCTATCAGTGATGCTACAGCCATATCCGACCATAGTCCATCGCGAACCACGCATTCCGACTCCCAACCCCGACCCGAAAGCCCACCCCAAGCAACATTTACTTGAGGGGAATGAAACGGGAAGAGTGGGTGGCACCAATACCGGGGCGACCGTGCTTGACTGGGTGGCTGTTTACTTGTTAGTCACTGTTCCAAACCGCAAGGGTCAGGCAAAACTTACTAAGAGATAGAGAACTCGGCGAGGTAGTGACCGACCATCTCCGGCTTGATCTCGACCTGGTTGAACTCCTTTCCGGAGTAGATACCGATGACCGAGCCGATCATCTCTGGGACGACAATCATGTTACGCAGGTGGGTCTTGACGACGTCTGGCTTCTCGTTGGGCTTGGCCTCCTGCTTAGCCTTACGGAGCTTCTTGATCAGACCCATGGGCTTGCGCTTGAGACCGCGGTTGAAACGGCGACGGGCGCGCGCGTGGACGATGTCGCGCAGCTGGTCGGAAGAGAGGTCGAGCAGTCTGAACGAGGGTTAGCTGGGGGCTCCCCTTTGTATTCTAGACGTGCTGTGGACATGTATATGGGTATAATGGGGATGGAGAATTCGGGTTTATGGGTGTGGGAGGTCGTACTGCTCGAGGTCTACGCCGCGGTAGGAGAACTTGCGGAACGCTCTCTTCTTCTTGATCTCGGCAGCCTCAGCTGCGTTCTGTGCGCGAAGACTTGTCAGCTTGGGGTTCCTTTGGAATGGTTGCGCGCTCAATTGAGATGGATCGGATTGGGTAGGTGGCACTCACGTATTCGTCGTCAGCCATGATTGCGGTATATCGTCGAAAGTTGTCGGCGATTGTGGTTGATGAGGAGGTCGTCGAGATGGGCTCACACTTTTCGATATTCCGTGAGGCGGGCGGGCGCTAAGCGGGCACGGGCGGAGCTGGGTTAGGGCAAGACCCCAGCGGAGCGGGATGTCTTGGCGGTAATTTTGATTGAGCCCCATTAGGCAATATGCGTGGGATATAGAATGGCTTGATAGGGACTCTCTTTGATATTGATAGTTTAGATTTACAGCTGAATTTGCGGTTTAATTCGTGATCTGATTGTGTGGGTTAGTGCATTCGCCACACATCATTATGAAAAGTCATTTCAATTTTCAAATCACACAAGTATCAGAACAAACACAGTATTTAGCAACGGCTCTGTATGGAGGAAGCACGTCTCATTGTATTGATGGATATCGTGTACACAGAAGTTATCGAGAGACATGTAGATTAATCTCCAGGCCCTTGTTCCAAGCATATTCCCAGTTCAAGAGGAGATCGCATAGCTTGCCCCATAACCCCAGCGCTACACTCTCCCCATTTCGGCAAGGCAGTGATATTGTGCGCTTAATCGAAGAGACCGAAGCCCATGTCCTCATCGGACTCCTCCTTCTCCTCCTCCTTCTCCTCAGCTGGGGCGGCCTCAGCGGCACCACCAGCGGCGGCGCCACCAGCGGCAGCAGCACCACCACCGCCACCAGATGGGACGGAGGCGAGCTTGGCGGAACCCTCAGAGATCAGCTGCGAAAAAAAAAAAAGTTAGCAAAAGTTTCTTGTATGTAAATGGGTTTTAGTGGTAGCGTACGGTGTTGATGTCCTTGCCCTTGAGCTCAGCGATGAGGGCGTCAAGGCGCTCAGAGTCGGCCTCAATTCCAACGGAAGAGAGGACGGCGGAGACGTCCGAGGCGGAGGGGGCCTCGTTGCCACCGAGGGCGAGGAGGAGGTATGCTGCGAGGTGCTTCATTTTGTCTGATGTCTGGAGGTAAAATCGTCAACGAGGCGTTCGAGCGGCAGATGTGTGCGATTGAACACCAGGAAGTATTCACTGGTGATTCAAGTCGTTGGATGCGAGTAAACTTACACTTGATTTCGAAAACAAGAGATTCAATCAATTTAACCGCAGGTTGGGCGGAGACTGAAACGTCGAGTTGGTTGATCTTTAAAAATATCAGAAAGTTCGCGATCGCATCAGCATCTGTGTGAGTTGGCTCTAGCGCCGAGGCGGACCTTAGCGAGAATCGCGATTATTAGGGCTGCTATTCCCAATTAGGCAATAACCGACGTTCGCTCGGCGGGCTGTTGGATGTCTTACAGAGAGGCGTGCTACTGGTCATACTCGAGGATTTAAGTGAACACATCGCCATCGCCACCAACCCTTATATGCCCCTCAAGGACATGTATATGAAGTGCGGCGGTTTCTAGAGAAAGGCTTTTATCCTCTGCTGTATGCGTTGAGGTTGCTCGCCTCAAAACGTGCCTGATGCACTTGCAAAGAACAAAGCCAGTGACCGATTAGGTTTGACAAGCACCCTGAACGCCCCCCAAAGTCGACAGTCAAGATGCCGCCGGTATGTCATGCCCCCGAACTTCAGAACGTTCTCACAGCTATTCCCTCGATGGCAACTGACCTTGTGCAGATCGGAGATCTCCTCGCGCAAATAAGTGGCGACCAGCCAAAGCCATCGACCACCTCTGCGTTTGTCGCGCCGCTAAAGCGCAAAGCCGACGGCGACCTGCCACGCCACAGCGATAAGTCCACCCGACATGACTATCCCGCAACCGCCTCGCCCAGAGTCGCTACACCAGTGCAAAGGGCTTCGGGAACAGCATCATCGATGTCCAGGCCTGTTCGCCCGCTCCCGGGTCGTTCGTCCGCCTCTACAACTCCGGTGACGAAGTCATCCAGTGCTCCCCCCGGCTCAGCGCCTCCTCAAGTCAGCACAGCCAAGGTTCCAAAGAAGGGCTCGTTCGCCGAGATCATGGCTCGCGCAAAGGCGGCGCAAACAACTATGACTCAGGTTGGGAAGATCCAGCACAAGCGCATCGAGAAGGGCCCAACCAAACGGGAGCGCGACGAGATGAAGTCAACCAGCAAGGGCGCGACCGCCAAAGCAAAGCGGAAAGGCCCAACTCCACCACTTCGCGACGGCCGCAATGGAGCGAGGGAGAATGGGAGGGGCTCCAGAACAACTTCTGCAGAAGCAGAGAAGAGACCCAAGAAGGCTGCCGCCGCTACCACAGGATACACGGGAACAGCTCGGCCAAACCCTGCTGCAGTCAAGAAGCCACAGCCATCCTATGGAAGTGCTGGACGGGATCGTGATCGCCCAAGCCCTGGCCCCTCACGGCAACGCTATACATACGCCGCCAGCGAGGACGAAGGAGAGGATTACGAATCTGATGTTTCGTCCGACATGGAAGCTGCCGCATACGAGGTCGACGAAGAGGAGGAGAGGGCAGCCAGATATGCTCGCAAGGAGGATGCCTTGGCTCTCGCCGAGGAAAACAGGCTGAAGATGGAGAAGGAGGAGAAGCGGAAGAAATTGGCGGCCATGGCCAGAAATAGACGCTGATTGCATTACCTCACCCACAGCGAGCATATTTGGCGTTTGCAGTTATCATTTTTTTGCGGAACATTGGTGGGTCTCGATTAGCGGTTGGCGCGTTGGATGGGCGAGACGTTTGCTTTTGGCGTATTGTAGACATTGTCATCACTGGCGCGTTATTCAAATAGCGGCAACATTCTATTGCATGGTGTGTTATGAATTTAAGAACTTATTAATTATTTGCAATCCTCTTCTGCAACCCCGCCTGGCTGCGAATAGCGTTTCGTGCATGCTACCATCTGGAGACCATAAACACGCTACAAATCATATCACCGCTTTGGGTGTCTATAGCAGTCATGGTCGAAACAAAGGGTCATGATCTCTGAAAACTATAGCTTACTACATTAGTTACTTGACAATGGGTTCAAGAGGTGGGTGACATTCTATAAAGCTTAGCTAGTATTGATCATTATTCATACTTTATAAGCTTCACCAGTAGTCTGAACAGTAGAACTTCAGAACAAACTTTGAAATGGGCCTTGGCGTTGATTAACTCTTGAGATCAATGAATTGAAAACACCACATGACAGCCGCCCGTGTACCATAGTAATGAATGATCAGCTTACCAAGATCAGTACTTGCAATAAAGGAATGCAATACGATGTCCACTCGGCTGTGCAAGAGTGGTGGGAGTAGATACAAAATATGGACAAAGGGCATAAAAAATATTCACGATAAACATTCACGTGGCAACTGCAGAACATATGCATTCATTCATAATGACATTTCTCATTGATTCCTTTGCTTCATATCGGGCGCATAATCAGTTCGTTACTCAGATGCTCACAAACGGCTCAAGGCCAGGAGCTAGGCAGCGGGTGTACTACATAATAGCACAGCTGCTGTCGTCCTCAACGTCGTTGAAATCCTCCTCCTCATCCTCAGGGAAATCACTGACGGGGGGCTTGCAGACCTTGCAGAAGCAGCTGTAGCCAAACAACTTCTTGCACTTGGCCGCCTTTTCGCCGTAGCGAATAGGACCACAGTGCATGTCATCATGGTAGCTAACAGTGAGCTCCTCATCCTTCTTCACGTCCTTCGTGGTGATCAAGAACAGCTTGAACGGGGGTGCTTCATTGATGTCGATCACACAGTTTGGATCCGCAGAATGGTTGATACGCGCGGCATCCTGGTAGATTCCATAAAGGGGCTCATGAACGTCGATGCACGCAGCATCATCGCTGATCTTGAAGCGGTTGGTTATGTATTGCTTCAAAACAAGATTCTTGACCCTGGAGTGTTCATCCTTCATGTCAACGTAATCGAGATGTTTGGGGAGCTTGAACGACTTGTTGGCAATCATCTGCTTGATCTTCTTGATGCTGAGACGGCTTTGGTATGTAATGAATCGGCGGCTGAAGTCCTGGGCCGATCTCATTCTGGCAACGGCTTCCTTTTCTGGGAATGGAAGCATCCAGACGCGGGCCAAGACCTGATTGAATCCCTCCATGTCATTGGCGCTTGTGTAGAAAACCGGGGTTTCGGAAATCATGATACTGTTGGAGGGCAGATCCATGCCAGCGACAACCTTGTATTGGTTGTTCTCCATCATCTTGATTCTATAGCGGATACGGTAGCGCTGTTCAAGTCTGGTGTTGACTATGAGGTAGTTAGCACATGCAGTTGCAAGTGGCAATATGGAGAACATACTAGGGAGGTGGTCAACAAGGGCGGTCAAGTCAATGTTGTCAAGGTCCAGAGAGTCTCCAAGAGTAGGGTCACGACGGGAAACCTCCTCGGGTTCCGTAATGCCTTTGGCAGCCTTCTCGGCCTTCGCCATCTCACGAAGCAGGTCATGGTAGTCGCTTGGAACACGTGGAAGATTCTAAGCACTGTGAGTTAATGTATGCATACCATAATGAATATCCTTTGTAACTTACCTCGATATCGGGGTCAATGGCGGGTCTATTGCCCGCCTTTTCAGTGAACTTGAAGTTGATATTCATGATCTTCATCATTCACCAAGAGATTATTCAAGGGAATGTTTGTGAGCTACTCATCGAAATTAACACCATGACACCAGACAATGTATTGGCCTCGATGGTACTCACCTTGTGCTTCAAGAAGGGTGATAGCCTTGTGCTATTGAAGGGAGATAGCTTGATGCTACCAGGGTGCGCTGGCAACAGCGCTGAGAGTGGATGTGTGTTGACAAGAGAAGGGGGAAGAAGGAAAGAAGCTCAGAAAGAAAACAAGAAGATAATTAAGTGAAATTGGCCAGCGTGCGACGTGCGCGCGTCATGCCCCGTCCCCATGACCTCCAGGCGCTACCCCATCGGATACACAGAATAGTTGCAGCATTGCAACGGTTAGACTCTTCCCCTATGCCCATCAAACATAATCATGGACACCCCATGGGGCAGACCAGTCTTTCAATGCCTTATGGATGCACTGAGGTAAGATATCAGCCTTGACAACACCCCCTATATCAGATGAGACTGCTGACATAGCCAACTAGGCAAGCAAACAGTTTCACTTCTGTCCAGGACTCTCTGGATAACAATTGGCACACCTGTGATATCCAGAAGATGCCAATGGTGATAGAGATGTCAGCTTTAATCCATCCAGTCAATGGATATAAAGAATGCTGACACAAAGAAACAGCCCATGAACATACCTGTTGCAACTGATGCCAACGGGCAATAGCCTAGTGCACCCAAGAGAAAAAGACAAGCCTACCTTTTGATAGCTCGACAGACAAGTTAGGCTAGAAGTTAGGACACAAACAATGGCCGCATCATATGGTAAGGGGTATTGTATTTCTTCTATGTCACCAGCTTTAAGCTTGCCTCTCGCGGACCTTCTCCGCAGCCGCATTATTCAACTGCTCATAATGGGCAACAAGCTTCTCAATGTCCCTCGGGCCCTGGCCAGCGATGACGTTGTGCGGAGATCCAGTGTTGAAGGTTCTGGGCAGATGTTAGCTGCGTGGTTCGTTCATATTCCAGTATGCACTTACTCAGGGAAACGGAGGTTGACGTGCTCTGTCTTCCTGTCGCTCTGGAAGAGGTTGCGGTCGAATGCAGCTTGCTCAATTGCTGCAGTGTGGAGCTTGTTTCTGGCAGCAAATGTATCCTGGAGGTGGGAGTAGCTGTTGATGAGCCTCTCAAGGGCCGGCTTCTTCCCATCAGCGGAGGGTTGAGCCAGGGAGTAGACGATGTAGACGGCGGGGATGGCAGCGAGTGTCACATAGACGGAGAGCTGCAGCATTGTCAGCACTGTTCAGGTAATTCAGTTGGCCATTGCTCACTCCTAGAGGCTCATCCTTTGGAGCTGCATGGCCGTGGCCTGCTTCGTGGACGGTTCGGGAGGTGGATGAGGAGAATTGGGCGGTTGAACGGGCTGTTCTAATGCCCCTGGCAGATTGAACAGCCTGACGCCGAAGAACGAACATGTTGAGGATACGAATTGGTCCTCAATGGCAGACCTAGGGTGTTTTCCTTGAGGGATCAATATCAAAGTGTCGTCGGCTATGGGCGCTACCACGCAACAAACGTGCCGCTTTTAGCGCGCCTGGACAGGACTCGGTCACGTGAGGAAAACGACGAGGATCAGCCGTCGATTAGTCGTTTGATTAGTCGGCGGCGGCGGCGATAGGGGGCCAATACATCGGAGTCGGCACAAAGGATTTTCCGGAGGCTTATCGAGAGCTCCCTCGCACTGTCGTCGCCCTTATCATTAACGGGATGTGGCCAAATCCAACAATTTATGGACACTTGTCCTCACCTTGAAAACCATACAATAATGATTACTTATGCGGGTCAACTATGAGTTTCTACTATGAGTTTCTACCATGATCTAAATGACAACAACGACACAAGTGATAGAGAGCCCTCAGACGTAGAGTACAACGAGGATCTTGACGACACCGATTCTCTGGCCTCACTTGCAAGCAGCAACCAAGAACATACTATAGAACAAGTCCTAGCTGAGAATACTCGGACAGATTGGGAGTCAAATCTACAAGGAGGCACGCTCCACCGCTGGGTTCTCATCAAGTGGACAAACAGCCCAGTGCTCGAATCAAGCTGGGAACACTACTCCATCCTCGACGATTACCCCACTGTTCGCGAGGACTGGGAAGTCGAACTGAATCGGCAGTCAGAGGGCAAAGCAGTCCCATTCGACCTGGTGGAGTTCAATTTAAAACTCAGGGAGCAAGAAGTTCTGCGGCGCCAACGGCGAAAGTTGCGTCGTTTCCGAAGACATATTGAGCACATCCTATCAGTCCTCGAGACAGAATAAGCCGCGGCTTTTTTTTAACTATAATGAGGCCCTCAATGCAGCGATATCTCTATGGTGGCGTTTTCCTCGGTCTTGCCGTCGCTACTTCACCAGCGGACCCTTCGCCTTCCCCGGGCAGCGATTTAATATGCCACACGAGCAACCCTAACGAATGCTACCCCCGGATTTTCGAACCGACGGAGGAGTTTCAAGTTATACATGACGACCAGGACATTCCGCCTGGTCTTCATGTCCGCATGGATATTTACTCGGGCTTGAAACAGGCTAGACTGAATATCCCGATGGAAGGCGAGGATGACAACTCCGGTATCCCAACAGAGCAGGCTATGGTTGTAGTCGACCAACCAGAGCAAGATGGGGTGGAGGAGAAGGAGAAGCCCGTTTCTCTCCGGGATAAATCAGGAAAGAAGCCACCGGCATACCAAGCCGCGGGCAAAATATTGCCGCCGAGAGAACCAGATGGTGGCGTTTCGGATGGAGAGGAGTTTCAGAGAGCCGTGGCAATCCTAGACAGTGACCAGGCCGACAACTATACCATGGCGGTCTCAGCTCTAACCACCCTCCTTGACCTCTCCCACGACATCTATTACGGCGTGGAGCTCATGAAGAATAGCGCCGTCATTCGGCAGCTCACGTTCTGCCTCGACGGAGACTTATCCGATGCCTCCATTTCCGCCTCCCGCCGCCGCCTCGCAGCTGGCGTCATTGCCAACTCCATCCAGAACAACCCAACTGCACTGGAAGAGGCACAAAAATCGTGGCGCTCCTACCTCCCGTACCCCCACAGCGAAAGCTCTTCGAGCGCCCTCCAGGAGTACGCTGCGGACCAGGAGTTTCTCTCAAGGATACTACTCGCGCTACGCTCGGAAACCGATCCTGGTGCCGCCAAGGCCAAGGTAAACGCGCTCAGCGGGCTGGTCAAGAGCCCAGAGCTGCGCGATGCGCTGCTTCATCTTGAGGGACTGGAGACGCCGCTTCGGCTGTTTGCCAGAGCGGGTGAGGAGTGGGAAGTTGTGAGGAAGAAGGTCGCGGAGTTCGTGACGGATAACTTTCTTGATGAGGATATGGGAGCCGAGGTTGGGAAGTGGCCAACGAAGCAGCAGAGGATGGATTATGCGTGTGTGTTCAAGCCAGCAGAGACAGACCCTACGGTTGGGGATGAGTGCTGGGTGTACCATGTGATGAATTATGTGCTCGAGAAAGAGGAGGCGGAAGAAGACGACGGGTGGAGCAAGCCGTTCTTGCAGATGTTGAGGGGGGAGACGGAGAAGCTGGGGAAGTTTGTACATCAGGAATTGTAAGCATGGGAAACTAGTACAAAACTTGGAGCTGATAATCAGCGTATATGATACGGTGGCATTGGGATTGGAGTTCGAGTTGGACGAAACGGTTCATAGATTTATATATAAGCTAATGATAATGCTCTCTCGCTGAGGCAATCAACAAGTCTACTCCTACGCCCTCTATATGCAAGCAAGTCAATATCGAAGCCAAAAACAGGATCTAACCTTCATTTATAGCATTTCGGGGATATGCGAGTGCGAACGCGACACCCTACTACTTCCGGGAGGTCTCACCCACGTCGTCTTTGCAGGCGACGGTGTTACAGGGATAAAGCACCACAATGATGGTATGAATTCAAACACGGTAATGCAAGCTTTCGGAGAAGCGGCTGGGGCTGACTTCAAGCTGTGCTCTTTTGTCGTCGGGAAGGTAAGTATCTATGGCGTCTAGGCCAACGGCAGGAAGTGCTGAGACAACCTACCAACGACAAGAAAAGGAGAGCGGTAATAACAAAGCAGCTACAACGGTGGGCAGATGGTGGCAACAGTAAGTGCTTGGTAAATAGCTTAAACAATCAAATCTTTGGAACCGTTGTCGGTATCTCATTTTCTGCCACCTCTTCTCGTTGTCTCTTCCTAACATACATATGTTCGATTTGCGAAGGGGAAAACGGTATAATTTCATTGTTTGCTTCTACCCATCCTACTCCGTCATTACGCAAGATTTCTCCTCTCATGTACGTGTTCGTCTAAGACTTTATGAGCCTTGAAGATAAACTTGAGAGGCCTGAAATTTACCATTTATCGTTAGATTCTTTGTCCACCTCGGCATTACCTGTAGCCTTGGGTGATTTAACCCGCGTGTTTTAATTACAGTTGCTGTAAACATTGCCTGTTATGTCAAGTCCTTTTCAGACATTTGTTTGGGCGACATGAGTACCATAGAATCCGAAGGGCATAAAGTGTCATCGGATTAAAATAGCCAACAAATATATTATTTGAAAAATTCTCATTAGTTTAGATAGTTTATATGTCCCGTCACGGTAAATGATGGCAAATTCATATCAAGTTAATAGCCCGTTAACATTACAGACCTTAGTATACATTTTATAGCCACAAAACACCAGCTACTTCCTTGGTTCTATTCTAATTTACTCTACCCTCAGAACCTTCGGCCCTCTCTTCTTCGCGGCCTTCTTCTTCTTATTCCCCCGCTCAAATGATGCGGCTGCTCCATGCTCACGGCCGACATTATCAAGGTCCTTGACCTTGTATATACGGATAATCCAGTTCTCACTTGTGTATGCCTCCTCAATCGAGTTCAAGACTGGTCCGACATCTGGAAGCTTGGCACCACGGACGCGGTCCTGGGTTTGACCAGGTGGGAAAAGGCCGTTGTAGTTGTAGTAAGACATCTTGTACCTGTTGATTGTTAGGGAAGGGCACGTAAGTAATGAGCTATGGGTACTTACATCAAGCTGTTCTTCATGGTGTCGGTGGCCTCATGATCAATCTTATACTCGCCTCTTGGGGTGAAGAAGTCACGCTCCTTGACCTCCTCAGGCCAGATGCCCTCGGCAATCCTGACCATCCACAGGAACTTGTTGATGTCATCTCCGGAGTAGCCCAGGAGACCACCGAAGACGACAAGGACATAATCCACCTCGTGTTGCCTCATGATTGGGTAGCTGACCTCTTCGCTGGAGCTCATGGCCTTACCGACGGTAGCAATGTGAGTGTTGTTCCAGGTGTTGTTGTCGACAAGAGTTGGTCTGTCGGCCATGCCACCAATTTGGTAACCGTAATCCCACCATGCCATGATCTTCGCATCCTCCTTGGTGTTCTGGCGCAGCCACTGGTATGCCTCACGGTAATCATCAATGATGTGTTGGCTTCCATCTGGAAGTTTGCTGGCGAGAACAACGGATGGAGAAGAGTACGCATTGGAAGTGACCCATGTGCAGTGGAGGACGAAAACCAAAAGGTACAGCGTCATAGCGCCAACCACGGTTGACTTCGACACCACAGTATAAATACCCACAAGTGGGTTCCTCATGCTGCGTAGCCCACCCTTCGTGGGGACATTCTTCTTGCCGGCCGCCGCCTCTGCTGCGACAGACTCAGCATCCGATTTGGGGGACTTCATGGACATGTAGGTCTCGAGGATGGTGGATAAGACCATGGCTGCGGTAACACAGACAATAGGGGTCAATGTGAGCATCAGTCTGACCATGACTCCGGAGAAGTAGCTGGCCAGGATGGAGTAGACGACAACAAATACTTGCTCATCACTCAGCTTAAGGAAGCACAAGTAGACACCTGCCGGGAACAACCAAATGAGAAGGTTCAAGTCGAAGAAGAACGCAGGCCATGCGGTGGGCTGGTGCTCGGAAACGGATGCAATGATTGGGATGTGAATCTTTGCGTAGCCGGTATCCCACAGAGAGTAGAAACGCCCGGTCCAGGGAGCAATTACGCCAGAAACGGTCAACAAGACAAGGCCTCCGAGAGCGACGGAAAACACCAAGACGACAAACCCCCTCAGTAGGGTCTGGAACTGCTTGCTGGGAACGCCGGATCGGACGAACTCAACAAATCCAATAAGCTGAAGGAGACCAAAGACACCTGAAAGGTCAGAAAAAATCCGCTAGTTCATGGAATGGACTGGGACATACCAAGTGAGGACATGTGCTCGCTGCTGCGGATTGGCAAGAAACCAACAAAGGGGATTTGCATGCTTGCCAACGTGCCCAGAGCGTACCACGTGCAGTAGCTCACGTAAACTCTTGAGCTGAATCGTCCCATGCAGACGAGAACAAATACATGAAGAGGAATCAAATTCGTGATGAAAACGTATCCTCCCCAGGCGGAGACCATGTAGCCGTAGAACAAGGCGCAAAGGGCGCCCCAGAAGGCTGATCCGAGCTTGATAGCTTTGATCCACAAGTAGAACGTAAAGACGAGAAGGAAAATGGCGATAGCCTCATTGTCGTAGCTGCCTGCAACTGAACGAGAAATATAGCCAGGGGCAATACCCATGAAGATGGCGGCGAGGAGTCCCGCGGAGGGGGTCGTGGACATCTCATTTGTAAAGAGGTAAGTCGCAAATGCCGTCAGGCCCGAGAATGCCGGTGCGAGGAGGACACAGATGTTTCGAATGTCGACTGGAAGTGTCAATGCCTTCAGTGCGTGGTAGATAGCTCCACTGGTCACCATGAGGCCGGGATACAATGTCCCTCCAGTGACTCTGCCAAGTGGATGCCATGTCCGGTCATCAAACCAATCCCAAAAGTCGTAGAATCCATTGGCGACCAGGTACTTCGTTGCTCTGAAGTTAAACCATGGATCGACTATTTTATGTCAGCGTTCGTTCCTCAGAAGTATGTCGTCGTAAGCTGCAGAATTGGGAGAACAACGCACATTCGTGGATTATGCTTTCGAATCCTAAGAGAGCAGAAAGTTAGCAAGAGTTTCACTATAACAGACACAATATAACAGTGAATTCCCTGTTGTAGCAATTGCCAGACGTAGATTTCTCTAGCCAAGACATGGATATCTAGAGCTGGACATATACATACTTATAACAGAGAACAGCCGACTGGAGACAGCTGCTGCTGCAATTGTACAAAGAATGACCAGTCGAAGAAGCCCCCGTGTATTCCTCCCCTTTGCACCCTTCAGGTAGGAATTTTCTGTCGCGACCGTCATGATGGTCGTGAATTAAAGAGTGGACGACTGATTCACGATCATAGCCAGCAGGGGAATGCTTAGGTGTCTTGAGCTCGCGTCCCGACGTTGCGCTTGTGCCTGAGGCGTCGAACCCAAATAGAGGCAGGGATATACCAAACCGCCGCCACATGCCACCATAGTCACCGGCAATTGGGTATCACTATTGTTTATTGCTGTTTATTGTAGTTTTAGGGATATATTAATGGACGTTATTATGGGGGTTGTATAATTGTAGACAATGGAAGGGCGATTCTATCAAGCGGCGACCGACTTTTAACAGCGGTCAAATAGGCTCTATCAACTCTCCATTGGCAACTCAGACTCTCACAATCAGATATACCACTTCAATGGTTGGGAATATAGTACAATACAATGTACAGGAAGCATGCTAACCGATGTCTAAACCATTTTACGGCTTGCCATTCTAAATCCCGCCGGCCCTTGCCCCATCCTTCATCTTTCCAGGAGCAACCATATCTTCGATCCTCTTCCTCTTCCTCTCCCCAATCTCCGCATCATCATAACACTTCAAGTCCTCTATTTGGAGCCGAATTCGGCGTTCAGGTATTTCTCTAAGTCGAAGTTCTTGTCCTCAGGGTCACGGATAACTGTAGCCGGATATGTCAGCAATGGTCTCTATACCATCGTCACAAATTCGTGCTGGAGCTGCTCCTATCCCCAGCAATGCCTCCAAACAGCCGGACGTGAAATATCCAAACAATAGGAAAGCGCAGTACATACCACCATCAGCCGCTGGTGGAGCAGTCTTCTTGACGTATTCCTTCTTCGCCCTGTCGATCAGACTCTGCTTGCGCTCATATTCGCGGTTGGCAGCGTTGAGCTTTGCGGAAGCAGAGAGAGTAGCCTGGTGGTAGAGACCGTAGAAGACACCGGCTCCAAGAGCCGAGTATCGGAGAACCTATCGCGTTCAAGTCAGCGCATGCGCGATTGTAGAGGCGGGCACGATTGAGACTCCAGAGACATTGAAAATGCCGCTAGGGTTTGATGTGAAGGGCAACGGCGCAAGCTACGCCGGAGGGGATGTGCGGTAGAGATGGTAGAGGACATACGTTAACACCGGTGGAAGCCATTGGGAATGTCGACGTGTAGTTTCGTTCGTTGGCGCAGGGTCTGGGATAATATGCCAATTGGCTTCGGACCGCTTGTCAAAGTGGATATGGCGACGTGATCGCAACTGAACGGACAGCGAGAGTGTGTTGCGCGGGATGGATAACCTCTTGAAATAATTCGGGTGATGTTGCGAATTCAAATAAAGCTTGCTTCCGAGGATCCCTGACACTTTTCACGTGACTTTATTTTTGGGGCAAGCGGGTGCTCCATAGAGTACAACATCAACATGTTTCGCGCGGTCAACAAGGAAATATTCAGGGTCTCTACTCGGACAGATACATAACTTCAAACACTCTTTCTACTTTATTTGTGAAGGGTTTATATGGGCGAATATTCCGACTGCCGTGCCTAAGTTTGTTTGCTCATATCGTGGTCCTAATCTACGAAAATACAAGGGGGAGTCTGCCAGAGGCCTCAAACGCGACTGAAGACGATGTTTGTCTGGCACCGACATCATGCAACAACGAAGAGATGAAATTCTCGCGAAGAAGGCGAAGCTTGAAGAGCTGAAGAGGCAGAGGGCACTCAGGGCCCGAGAGGTCTCGGCAACCAGGCAGAGCATAGGAAGCCCCGTAGATGTATGAACCCCTCGATCTCCGCTATGTATATTTTCTGACTTGCGTAGTTGATATCCCCGACCCCAGGAAGATCAGACAATCGCCGAGAGCTCGACAACCTTATATCCAGCTTAGTTGGCGACAGTAGACCAGGCTCGACAGGCCCAGGGGGTGCAGGGTCTCCGGCGCACAGAGGGAGTAGGCCGAACAGCGTCCTGAGCGCAGGGGCATTAAGCAATGAGAATTCTGACATTGTGAGCCCGGCGGATGGTCCAGCTGCCCCCCAGTCTCAATCACATACAATTTCCACTCAGACCCTCTCGACAGTCTCATTATCCACAGTTTACGAGTGCCCACCATCACCAGTCAAGGAGGTCTTCTCGTACAGTAAGGGGGTCCAAACATCAGGGGACTGGGCGACAAGGCCGGACCAGGCGCGTCCATTTGCCGAGTCGGATAATGAGGATGGGCCATTACCATCCACCCCGAACACAAAGAGGCTGAGCAGGAGGGACAGGGATAGAGAGGAGGAGCTACGTCAAAATTTACGGAAGGAGATTGAAGATGAACTCAAGGCTGCTAGAGACAGTATCTCGGATGGGCCGCTCAAGCCTACGTCCCAGTCAGGGGCTGGTGCGAACTTCCCGCTCCGAGCTCTGACTGATGAAGAGCTGGCCGCTATCAAAGATTCGGACGACCTCCAAGATTTCCTGGAGAGATCATGCAAGGTTATCGAGCGAGCCTTGGACCAAGAATACGATGTCCTGGCAGACTACGCACACAACAACAGCCTCGGCATGGATGACGAAGACGACGTGAATGACAATGTCGCTGGCAAAGGTCGGCGCAAGGTGAAGCAAATAGCCCAGTTTTACGACGAGAGGTGGTCGAAGAAGAGGATGATCAGTTCCATCAACTTCTCGCCCAAATTCCCAGAACTTGTACTAGCCTCATATACGAAGAACCCCTCGGCGCCTCACGACCCAGATGGACTTGTCCAAGTATGGAATACCCATCTCCACGACCGACCGGAGTTTGTATTCCACGCGCAGTCAGATGTTCTCACAGCCAAATTCTCTCCATTCCACCCCAATCTTATCATTGGTGGCGCTTATAGCGGACAAGTCTTGCTATGGGATACACGCGCGAAATCAGCGCCTGTTCAAAAGACACCCCTGACCGGTTCTGGGCATACCCACCCAGTATACTCGGTCGACATCGTCGGCACCCAAAACGCCAACAACATCCTCTCCTGCTCCACTGACGGTGTAGTCTGCGGTTGGTCCGTCGACATGTTCACGCAACCGCAAGAACTCCTGACCCTCACCACCCCGCCACCCGCCAAGACCGAAGACTTAAGCCCAACCTGCATGGCATTCCCCCAAACGGACCCAACCTACTTCCTCGTCGGCTCCGAAGAGGGCACCATCTACCCCTGCCACCGCTACGACCGCGCCGGCTCCAAAGCCGGCGTCGACCAGCGTGTCAGCTACCGCGGCCACGCTGCTCCAGTCATGTCTCTCAGCTTCCACCCCGCCCGTGGACCCATCGATCTCGGCGACCTCGTTCTCTCGAGCTCCCTCGACTGGAGCGTCAAGCTATGGCGCATGCGCGCTCCCGCCACGGCCACAACTGGCATCACGGGTGAGGCGCAGGTAGTGGCACCGCTGCTGGATATCGTGCGTGAGGACGTCGTGTATGACGCCGCATGGTCACCGAGCAAGCCGGGCGTCTTCTCGCTCGTCGATGGCGCTGGCTTCGTCGAGGTCTGGGACCTGAATGTCGATACCGAGGTGCCGTGCGCGCGACTGCAGACGAAGCCGCGACTGGGCGCGAGGAGCCAGTTTAGCCGCAGCTTGAATCGCGTGGCGTGGGAAGAGACGGAAGGAAAGAGGCTTGCAACGGGTGGAATTGATGGGGAGCTGACGGTGTTTGAGGTCGGGCCTGATCTGGGAGGGAAGGAGAGTTCGCGCAGCGAGGAGTGGACAAGTATGAAGAAGTTGGTGGCGAAGCTGGAGGCAGCGGGGTTGGGTGGCCAGGGGATGGGAATGGGAGGTGCTTTGTTGTGAGGGATGGGGGTCGTGTATTGTGTACGTTTAGTTTGGCGTCGTATATACCCTCTATATAATCCTACGTTGCTGACCGATGGGAATAAACACTGGATGAGTGTTGTAATATAATTGTGCTTGAGAAGGCGCGTTGTGTGTTTCGTCGTCAGTAGTAATCACGATGGAACTAGAGAGACTGAGGTGTAGAATATAGGGGGTGGTGATCTATGATATGAGCTGGCAAGGTTAATTCAGTATTGATTGTTGACAGTTGACAGAAGGGACATTTATGCCAATCATGCGGGGGGGAATAGCTCTTAAAGTTGTAAATGAAGGTTTGGCAGTTGCAAGGTGAATTCGTGAATTTGTGAATTTGTGTGACAGTTGCACGGTTGTGGTCGTACCTTCCTTCTCGTCCTCCTTCTCACATCTCAACATCGCCCTTTCCGTCAACCCCCTAACTTCGCAACTTCCCATTCCAACAGTAACGACGCTCCTTTGTCAACAAACAACTCCGCTTCTGCTTCTTCTCTGTTGATTCTTCTTCAACATCTTCTTCTTTACCAGGCATCTTACGTTTTTATTCGCAACTTTTAGGAGGACGAATACAATTTATCTTCTCAGTAAGTAAATTCACTTTCACGCGATTTATATTCACCAGAATCCACCTCAATTCACCTCACCTCATCTTTCCTCTCCCAACCTCAATCAATCTACCAAACAGACCAGAACGTCCTTTACATCATAGTAGCTAACAATCACAGCAACACTCCAAACACTTTGATTATCAAGATGTTGTTCATGCAGATCCTCGTTCTGGGCTCTGCCTTTGCCGTGGCCAATGCAAAGGTCATCATCACCAATTCCGACTACAGCGGAATTACCTTTGACCAACCATTCACCGTCACCTGGGAGGGTGCGACTGGCATGGTCAGCTTGCTTCTCAAGAATGGCGTGCCATCCAACCAACTCTTGGTTGACACCATTGCTGGTAAGTTTCCTTTTAGAGTATTTGCGGATTGGACGTTCTGACCAGCAACCAGATGGACTCTCCGGGAACTCATTCACCTGGTACCCCGAGGGAGATCTCGAAGAGGGCATCTACAACCTGGAGATCAAAGATTCTAGCGGTGGAGTCAACTACAGCCCGCAGTTTCGCATCGACCACGGCATCGACTACGACCATGGCGAGGGTGACAATGACCAGCACCACAGCGTGGCTCCAGGACATTTCCTCAACAACGCCACTGACACCATTGCCACCGCGACTACCGCAGCCACCGCGACCACCGAGCATGCTGGCCCGGCCTCCACTTTGGTCCCAGTGCACAACGCCACGGTGACTTCCTCTGTCGCCTTGAACAATAACACCGGCGGCACACCCACCAACACAAGTATGTTCCCCAACACAGTAATAATCTTCTCATACTGATCATATTTTAGGCGTCTCTTCACCAACGTCGAGCGTTCTCACGGCCCAGGCAGCCCACCATGTGTCGCCGCTCAATGGGCTCCTGTTCAGCCTTCTCGGTGCATTGGCCTTGGGCATTGCCAACTGATAGGATCATCTGCGGTCTGGCTCTGCATCGTCTCTTATTTCAGGCGTGTGCTGGGACGTTTTTCACGGATGGGCATTGTATAGGATCAGGTTGGCGGAGGCTCATATTTGTATAGTTTCCGTTGCTGGAGTCATACTTGGGGCGGGTGAAGGTGGAAGGGGCATTGTTTTTATTGTCTGTGAAGGTTTTAGCCCTTTACATTATTCTTTGTCTTTACTGTACCAGCAGAAATACGGGCGATAGGAGTTGATTAATCGGAGAGGAATAGGGAAGAGGGAATGAGAGCTGGATGTACTACTGCTCCTGGTTGGACTTCAGTGTTTTGGTTCTGTGACTGGTGACTGGTGACTGGTGATTGGTGACTGGTGACTGGTGACTGGTGAGTTGTGTCTGTGGTGACTGTGACAGCCGCACGACTGTGCCGTCTGTTAGGCTGTGAAGCCGATGATGACCGGAGATGCGTGGGAATGTGGTTGTTTCTATGGGCTGTTTCAATGCAACTCCAACTCTGTTTACGTGTGCGGCGTAGCACATTTGTTATAGCCGGCGCATTGACGGCTGCCTGGAGCCAAGTCAAGTCAGGGTCTGGATGGCTCGGTGGCGTTCTGGGGGCGTGTGGCGGCCGTGTGGTGGCTGGCTTGCATTACTCGGATTGACGGCATTTGCCCAATTTGCCAGGTTCTGTGCATGTTTCTATGCATTTTGTGCTTCAGCTGTGGCTGAGGGCTGAGCATATATTGATTTTTTACCGCGCCGTTGACTTTTTATATTGGTTCTGGGGAGTATAATTAGCCCCGCCACAGTCTAATCTTAGTTCGTGATGCTCGTCCAATGAGTCGTCCAATGAAGCCCAATTAAGTCCAATGAAGTCCAATGAATCGGCCAATGCTGATGTGGTATTGCAGGGGATTTGTTGGGGATCGCAGGCAGCTCGTCCCTTGATCCCTGATCCCTGAGTGGCGGCTTAGTCAGCACTTGCTCGATAAGCACGCACATCAGCTCATGACTTTGACAGCCCCAAAGCCCCAAATGCATGTCACTGTCAGGTCACTATCCCGGCCACTACTGCGATAATCGCTCGCTCACTCACTGCAGCTCACCGTCGCCCATCGACGACGACGACAACAACGGCATACAAAGAGGATATACAAAGTCATAGAAGCTAGTACTCGATCTGTACTCGATCTGTACTCGACAGGTAACGCGACACAGTTCTCACGCGACACGACTCTTAACTGCTGACTCGTAGAATGTCCGCCGAGGAGAGACAAACCGTTGACAGCATGTGAGACCTACAGTGGTACTGAAAGTGTACCTGCCTTAATTAGCACTTTCTGGTCAAGTTACTGTTACAGTACTCCAGTTTTCCCTCGGCGCGACGGACAGCGGACCCTTGGCCGCCCTTTTGCGCCCAGGTCTTCCCCGTCCCCGTTCTCTCTGTGTCGCCATTGGCCTAATATTGCGGCGTGGAAGGGTTACTCCGTCCAATCCATATACAATCCAGTTAGACTCGGTTGGTTCCTCCACTATCCTCCACCATCCTCCACTATCCTCCACTATCCTCCACTATCACTCCGCTAACCCTCCACCCATCATCACAATCAACCGCAGCCTAATTTCCCAATATGGCCCAATGCAGAACATCGCCGCCACAGACTTGCGACGATGGGGGCCGTGGCATGGGCGACTTTGCCATTAGCCATGGTCTGAGGGTATGGGGGGGCTATGGGGCGGCATAATGTCCATAAGACACGCCCCCCCCCCAAAGCTGCCAGCCCCCGAAAGGAGATTGTCTTGAGAGAGATTTGCAGCTTGTATATTGCGCTTAACTGGTTTGAATTGCTGTTGATTGTTATTGCTTCTTTTACTTCATTATAATACAATACTTCTCACTGTCGCTCTATCCGTCAAAGCATTTGCAAGAGAAAGAACCACTCGCTCACAGCTCTTTCATCTCGTTGTTGTGCAACCGCTCGTCCTACCCCAACAAAACCACAAACCCAAGACACCATGCGCTTCATCTCTGCTCTCGTGGCCGGCGCCCTCGCCATCGTGGCCTCTGCCCAGTCTGGCACCGGCAACCAGGAGAACCCCTTCACCAACTCCGACTTTGACGGTATTACTGCTGGAGAGTCATTCACCGTCACCTGGACGCCAACCACCGACAGCACCGTGACGCTGAAGCTCGTCCAGGGCGACCCTGGCCAGTTGCAACCTGTTGCCGTCATTGAAGGTGCGTTTGTCTCCTCTTATTCTTCAAATCCCTTCCACTCTGCCGCGTCGACCTGCAATTGATTGCTTGCACGGAAATAGCCTTGTCGCGCGCAAACTAACACTCACCCAGCCAACCTCGACAACTCCGGCTCTTACACCTGGACCCCCGACTCCACCCTCCCCAAGGGCTCCGACTACGCTCTCCAGATCGTTGACGACGCCAACCCAGAGGAGAACTTCAACTACACTCTCCAATTCCCCATCGATTCCGACGTCACCGAGACCTCCGCCCCAACCACCGCCGCTTCCACCACCGAGGAGCCAACCTCCACCGAGGAGCCAACCACCTCCACCACCGAGGAGCCAACCACCACCACTGAGGAGACCACCGCCACCGAGGCCACCACCACTGACGCAAGCTCCACCACCGAGGAGAGCACCACCGAGCCCGCCACCACCACCACCTCGGCCCCAACCACCACCTCCGGTGCTGCCGAGACCTCCTCCAGCGAGGGCGCTGCCGCGACTGGCGGCGCCAAGGTCGGCGCTGGCCTGGCCGGCTTTGTCGGTGCTGCTATTCTTCTGTTGTAGAGTGTGGACGTATGATACCTTGATACCAAAAGTTCGGTAGGGGAAATGAAGAGGAGGATGTTACATTTCATGGCGGGGGGCGGCGGATGATTTAATGGGATCTGAAGGGATGATTTTATTTTATTTCGTGGATATAGTTTTATGTGTCGCGATGCATGGCGGTGTATGTAGGCTCTGATTTCTTCACAGCGGGAGTGGGAGCTTTAATCTGGGGGAGGGAATACAAAGTTTTTGTGTAGCTCCGCGTCTTTTGTCCCAACTGTTAGCTCTCGGTGCGTGCCACACAGTCTTTTGTCTGTCCACTGCTTGTTCTCATATGTTAGAGTTTCGACGAGTGTTGTTCAATGTGGGGTGTGTAGTCTAATGTGTATGCGTGGGGAACGCATGGGGATCTTATCGCGGTCCGGGCCGACCTCGTATTCGACGCACAGGTAGGAATGCTTCGTTATGTGCATTGCCGATCTCGTATAAGTATTAGAGTTTTCTTTTCCTTCGTATTTCTTTCAACTACCGGGTTTGACAGCGACGGGTGGGGTGGAAGAAGTGGTGCAAGCGGGGCAGTCGCAGATGAAGTAGTAGTGCTCTTGGAGGAATGATTGTCGGGCGGCGCGGGGCTGGGTCGTGTCTATATGGGTTGTTAGCTTCGGTTTTGCAGAGGATGGGAGACTGGTCTGCAAGAAGGAAGCTGAGAGGTGTAAGAGACTGGACTGACCAATGTATGAGATGGTGATCTCCTCGCCCTCCTCGATATGCGTCAGGGCAGTGAGAACTGCACACCGCCCGTCGAACTCGAGAGACGCATTCGGTGCACAGCTATGGTTTGCCATACCGAGCAGTGGATCAAAGCCGATCCCAATTTCGTCACCGTTCGCATCTGTGATGCGGAAGGAATTCACATTCATCTGTCCTCTTGTCAGTTACCCACACTCGACCCCTCTTCCACAGCTCCCCAAAGCAAACTCACCACGCAAAGTAACTCTAGAGCGTCCTCCAACCTTCCCCTACCCATCTCCATCCCTGAATAATGAAACACTGCCTTCGCCTGCAGCTCAACCCCCTTACCACCACCTAATTGTTTATCCCTCCACCCCACCATCCCCCTCACCCGCTCTCGAACGCCCTCTTCCCCAAACCGCGCCAGAACATGCGCTGCCCCTCTCACAGGCGTTGGCAACATCTCCCCCTCTCCCCGCTCCTGAGTCACCCTCCTAAACGTAGCACACTCCGCGTCATGACGCCCTGCCATCCCCCGCCGCCGCGACACGATGTGCGCCTCCTTGCATCCCTCACAGAAGCGCGCCGCGTCGCAGAGACGGCATGGGAGGAGCAGCGGGGCGGGAAAAAGGCAGTTCGAGCAGTGTGTTTCGAGGGCCGAGTTCTGGAGGAGGGCGAGGAGGGGACATGAGAGCCGGATTATGGGCGCTTGCGGGGGCAGAGGGACGGAGGCGAAGAGGCCGTTTTGCGTGGAATTCGGGAGATTGCGAGTGCGGGTTTTGTTGATGTCGGGGGGAGGCATTGGGTGGACCGTAGCGTATGGTTTGTTTTTGGGAGTTAGGCCTTCACATCTGTGTTTTGCAGCCCTATCTTCTATATCCGCGTGTATTCAGGTGCTGTTGTTCCGTTTGACAGCTTGAAGGCTTTAAAGCTTGAATAGCGGGTGGATGCATGAGGCGAGGCTGAAGCTGTGGTGCGCCACATGAGAGCTTGGGCACCGTCAAATGTGGCGTCCCCGCCTCCTCCCTTTCCCTTATCGCTAGGGTCTCTTAGTGGTCTCAGCACCCGTATTTCGTATTCCGTACTCTACAGAAAAGAGATATCGAGTACCACGCAAATAACCCCTTGCGTGCCACTCTGTCAATTGAGATTTGGATTTTCATCTTTGTCTTTACGAGATATATTCTCTCCTTCACAGAACACAGCTTCGTTCATTTTTTGCGGAGAAAAGCTGCAAGTGTCCGACAGGCTACAGAACCAGGGGATCACGCCACAACCTCTCAGGGTTCGATCTAACCAATCCGGAGTTTCTTCTGACGTACGATACGAACCACCAGCGACGGATCTAGACTCAACACTGCCATTGAACGATCGGAGAGTCGCCATGCGCAATGGCGCCCGACATCACTGGCTCCACGCAAGCCCGCCCGACTACAGCATCTGGTCGATCGCCCTTCTCGAGGCGCAAAGTGAAGGCAGTTCCCTATGAAGAGGCCACGCAGGATAGACCACCAACAGCAGCAACGACTGCAGCGCCTGCAGGCCAGGGGAACGACATGGGGGGCTCAGTGCTCCAGCAGACCATATCCAGCGGTGGGACTGAGAGTAGGCCGGGAACAAACAGCGAAGGGGGCGGTTTGAGAGTGATGGCACAACCCCAGGGGGAAGGGAATGCGCCGCGAGCACCAAGCATAGCGCCGAGCGAAGTATCGTCAAGAACAACTGGGAGCCGCTGGAGGATACGAAGCAGGAACGGGGACAAGGGCAGCGACAACATACCAAGGACACCCAGCTCGAATGGCGAGGCGCCAACACTAAACTCGAGCCCCGAACGGGAATTTACGCCGCTCACGACGAGCTTGCCGGATATGCAGCTTGATTTTATCAACCAGGTCAGCTTTTCGACCCGAGGCAGCGTTCTTCTAGGAGGGAGGAAGGCGGTTAATGCGAGGCCTATTTCCAAGCCGGCCTCGGAGAGAGTGCCTGCTGCGGTTGAGCCACGGAAGACTGCGCCGGAACCATCGAGTACTGTGGTTGAGTTACCGAAGGCTGCTCCCGAGCCACTGAGGGTTGCGCCAGAACTACGGACGACTCTGCCTGAGCTATCGAATACAGTAATTGAGCCACCGAATACTGCGCCGGAGTCATCGAACAATGAGCTTGAGCCATCGAATACTAAAATCGAGCCCCCAAGGTCGATGCTGGAGCCATCAGAGCCTGCGCCGGAGCCACCGAGGACTGCGCCGGAACCTCTGAGGACCGCACCAATGCTACCGCAACCTGCACTGGGGCCACCAAGAACTGCGCCTGAGCCATCGCTGCTTGCAGTGCTACCGGAGGAGATTGCGAAAGAGAGCTTAAAGGTCAGGTCTATGTACGAGGAGGATATGATAACGGATTGGAGAGATGGTAATCCGATGAACCATCCCGTGCCACTGGCCGAAGAGAACGAAGGAACGAGCAGCGATACCTTCAACGTTCAGCTACGGCCCAGACCACAGACTGCGAGGACACCTAGCGCAAAGAGGTACAGTGTTCTTCGACGTGAACATGAGCTAGCTGGTGGCATTGAGGACTGGGAAGATATAAGCGGCGAGGACGTGGATCGATATGGATTCATCGTCAAAACATCAGACGCATCAGGTAGAAGCGGAACGCCCGAACCCCAAGCACCACAACGTGTATCGACATCTCTCCAGCTTGCCTCTCAAGCGCCTAGGAAACAGCGAATATTTGGACTACAATCGCCAGCTAAAAATTCCGCGGCCAAGTCTCTTAGAACACAAAACACTACTTCATCTCAACGAAGCGTGTCAAGACCTTTGAGGACCCTTGCCAACCGCTTGCCCGGAAACCAAGACAGACGTTGGATGGACGAAGCAGGCGACATGCTAACGCTCCCCCACGGCCTCGCTGACATCACCGAAGTCGACGAAAGAACCACGGCCGCCGAAGCGACCAAGAAGCGCGAATGGGTGCGCTCCGAGAAGTGGCGTCGGATGGCCAAACTTGTCAACTCAGGCCCGGACGGTGAGGGCATGGAATTCGAGTTTGACGTCGCACATCCGAAGCTCATTGACCGGACGTGGAAGGGGATCCCTGACGTGTGGCGCGCGACAGCCTGGCGCAGCTTCCTCAACGCTAGTGCAAAGAAGGTGGAAGGTAGCCCGACTGAAGCGTCGCTAATCGAGGCGTTTCAGCGGCTCGTGGGTGAAGGCAGCGCCGACGATGTGCAGATAGACATGGATGTCCCGCGCACGATCAACAGTCATATCATGTTCCGGAAGCGGTATCGTGGCGGGCAACGCCTGCTATTCCGCGTGCTGCACTGCCTTGCGCTGTATTTCCCCGACACGGGATACGTTCAAGGAATGGCGAGTCTGGCGGCCACACTGCTGTGCTATTATGACGAAGAGAAGACATTTATTATGTGTGTCAGACTGTGGACGTTGAGGGGACTTGATAAACTGTACGCACATGGATTTGCGGGGCTGATGTCTGCCTTGGATGAGTTCCAGGTGGATTGGATGAGGGGACACGATGTATCCCGTCAACTTGTAAGTCACCACTCAATTTTTCGAGAAAGAAAATACTGATTTCACTAGGACGAACTGGATATCGGCCCCACGGCGTACGGGACACGCTGGTATCTCACACTCTTCAACTACTCCATTCCCTTCGCATCACAGCTGCGCGTCTGGGACGTTTTTATGCTGCTAGGTGACTTGGATCCATCGGTGCCAGCAACACCCGAGCGGCCATTCCAGCACGGTCTGGATGTGCTTCATGCGTGTAGCTGTGCTTTGATCGATGGAACACGGGAGATCCTGCTCGATTCGGACTTCGATAACGCGATGAAGGTGCTCACGAGCTGGGTGCCGATCAAGGATGAGGCGCTGTTCATGAGAGTCGCAAGGGCAGAGTTTAAGTTACATCAGAGGAGAAGAAGAGCGTGATCAGAATCAGCCGAGGTGGATGGAACCCCAGTCTCGAGCTGAAGCATTCTGGTGCCCGACCAGCTACTCTATGGATTGCACTAGCCCTCGATACTACAACCCATACGCTACAACCACTTCGACCATCTATACCCCCATAATAATCCTCACCGCAACCACCGCAACTACCGCAACCACCTCAATCACTGAGCTACTACTACACAACATAATATCTGTCACCCAACCTCCGATTCACGACAACTCTAATATCAAGAGACACAAAAACCCAATTTATACCCAAACCATACTAATCCATCTAGATCTCTTTTCTTTTTCGTTTGCTATTTGTATACCTGGAATATTGGGAGCGAGCTTGAATGCTGCAAGCAGGATGATGAACCTTCTGTGAAAGGAAGAGAAGATGCGCAGACGAAGGCAGCGGGATGGATGTACATATAGCCAGATATCCTAACATCGTCGCGAAAGGCGCGGAAGGCGCGACCTATATGGAAGGAACGAACCGAGTAGAATGGCTACATAGGGAAGTCGCATACAAATGAATCAACCTGTAGTACCCATGGATGTGATGTAGCCCATTGCGCCTTGCCGCGCGTATATATCCCCCTGTACCGCGTTCTCCCATCGTTCAGAAGCACGCCACGAGTACCACAAAGTCAGTCACAAGCAGAGTAAGAAGTCTGAAAATTGAGTGTGAGCTAGATGGTAATGATGCATATAAATTCCAGGCATCCCAGCCCATCTGTCAGTTTGCTCTCTTGTTTTTTATGGAGCGGATGCGTATCCAAGCCCCCGTCTTTGTCGTCTCGTTCGAGATACACGCACCCAATTCCCGGTCTATAATACATGTGCCGCTCCTCCAAGCTCAAAAGCTCTCTTCGCAGTGCAATGGCTCATGGAAACGGTGCCGACAAGGCTGCTGCGACGTGTCTCACAACAGCAAGCTATCCGAACCTCCCTCCTTCATCTCTCATGTGGCAGTGTCGCCCATCCTGGAACCGGCCCTATGAATTACAACACACACACGAAATATAAGGTCGAGGAAGAAAAACAGTTGAGTCTCGATGCCGTGCCCTGCCAGGTCTATTCGTTTCTGAATTTCCGAATAGATGGTGTGAAAACCGGAGCTGAGCTCAAGAAATGCGCAAGTGGCGGCGGCGGGGCAGTAATAAGTGCGAAGAAGAAGAAGAAAATGCCCCTAAAGATGCGTCCGTTTGAATGAAGTTGAAGAAACTGAAGAATCGAAATAAAAAAAAAGGTTGGCAGAAGAAGGGTTGGTATAGTTCCGTGACCCCTGGCTGAATGTCTCAGAGCTGCCCCGGACTACACGGCGCGCAGACTGAGACATCGTAACTGTCGCGGTGCCAGCCGCATTGTGATAGAAGTCGCACCAGCATCGATCGATCGGCTGGTGTTCAAAGTGGTAAAAAAAAATGGTGTGGATATCGTCCCCAATCTCTTCTCTCTCAGCCTCCCCAATCGTTGAGCGGGTTCTATTTTTCCGCCAACAGAACAAGGGCGCCTGAATTTTGGCGCAATGTCATCGCGTCTGGGTAGATACATCGCTCATTCCCTCCCCTCTCTCCTCCGGCTTTCCTGCTCAGGTGTGCGCTCTTCGTACCGCCACTCCGCGCCCCTCTGCTGCTGCTGTTGTTGTTGCTGAGGCATAGGCAATGGGTGTCTGCCCTCGGAATGAAGTGTGTTCCTCCTCCCGCTCTGCGTCACTTCAACATATCCATAGCCTTCAGGAGATCGTGGTGCTGCTTCGCCATCCTGGAATCGTCCGCGACGCGCCTGGTCTACGGAGCCGCTGCGGTGGGAGTGCGCGCGGCGACGGGCAGGGCCCTGAGAGTAGGGTGGCGAATTGTGGGGGTGAGTCGCTGCTGGAGGACCTTGGGCTTTTCGCTTCCTTGGTGGGGATGTAGGGCGTGGCGCTTCTGCTGGGGGTTAGCTTTGTGACCAGAGAAGAAGAACTGGTGGAGGGTATTCACCAGACGGCGTAGGCGGCTGAGTGCTTGGCGGTGCCGGCGCCTGAGAAGTTGGTGGCTGCCAGTGGTGAAAGTAGATCCCTGGACTCTGTTGTGGAGAGGGCTCTGAAGGCTGCTCCTGCGCCTGAGACTGAGATTGCGGAACGGATTGCAGGATCTGGACGTCGCCTGTGTTTAGGCGCGGGAGGCCTCCGGATTGCGGGGTGCGCGCAAGTGCTGAGGGGCCGGGGAGTTGGGTTCGCGAGCGTGGTGGAGAAGCTGGGTAACCATGTCCTTGGCTTTGCGAAAAGGGGGTTTGCTGTGTGAGAGAGGTGGCGGGCGTTGATGGGACCACAGCGGGAGCTGCGTGTGAGTGCCCATACGGCTGAGAGATTTGTCGATCCTCCCTCCTTAGCATGGGTGAGGCAGGCTGCGCTGCAGGGAGAGGGTTGGTGAGTTGCTGCTGCTGGGGCGGCGGCAGTTGCTGGAGCTGCGGCTGTTCCTGCGCAACGTAGCGCTGCGCCCATTCCAGACCGGCGCTGGGCAGGCTGCCACCGCCCATGCCGGCGAAGACCAACGGGATGAGGTGGGGTGGGATGCCGCCGCTCAGCGAGGTGCGGAGGATGTCGTGTTCAATGCGGCGCTGCTCGAGGCGCAGGGACTCCTGATTCGTCTTCTCCTCCTCCTGGCGGCGCTTGTCCTCCTCAGCTTTCGCTTGCAGCCATGTTCGCATGGATTCCTCGGCACCGTGCCACTGCTGCGGCGGCGCGGGCAGCTGGCCAGGAGGCTGCTGCTGCGCCATAGGCTGTGGGGGCGCTTGTGGCTGTTGAGCCGACTGGGACTGGGAGGGCTGGGAGAGCTGGGAGGACTGGGAGGGAGGTAGGGCAAGAGCTGAGGGAGGAGGGAGGCCGCGGTGCGGTGTAGACATCGACGGAGGAGTGGTGATCCTGGGCGGTGGAGGGTAGGCGGGCCCGGACGATATGAGAGCTGGTGAGAAACGCGATGTGGATGGCGGTGTGGGGGGGGAGTAGTCATGGAAGGGTTTGAAGGCGTGGTTCGAAGGCGGTTGCAGGGTGAGTAACATGGCGATGGCGCTCTAACGGGACCGGTGTGGTGGGACCATGGGTGTGTAAATGGGAAAAGTTGGATTATAATGATAAATAACTACAGGTGTCTCTCGAAGATGTTTGTGAAGAAGAAGAAGAAGAGGCCGAGCAAGCAGCCTTGGTGAGGGGGTTTTAAGGGGAACAAAAAAGAGGGTAAAAGAGAAGTGAAAGGGACAAGAGTCCAAGATAAAAGTGAGTATAAGGAAGAAGAAAACCTTCGAGTGAGAGAGGAAGTAGGAGAGAATGAGAGAGCTAGAAGCTCTGTTGGGGGAGGGAGGGATTTTATGTAAGCCACGAGGAAAGGCTGACTGCGGGGCATGTGGTTGGTGGAGAGCGAGGCCATGTAGGTGCAGTAGTGGGAGGAGATAGAAGTGGGAAGTGCCACTCGTGCTCTAAGCTACTCTGGTATCCGTCCAGGACCCAGTCCCACAGTGGAACAGTAGAGTTACCGTGCAGCAGTACTGTGATCACAGTCGCATACATGATTACTTCGGTACAGAGTGCACGGTGAGCGGAGCAGAAGGAATAAGTTTAGTTGACGTTAACATCCATGGGGAGGATGCCGCAACGGGAAGTCATTTCGTGCAGGGCCTGGCCTGAAACGGGAGCTGTAATGAAGGAGGGGTTAGGCGGTGGACAGCATGGCATGTGGAGTGCACGTTCCGTTGTGAACAGAACATTGAGAACTGATTGAGAATTGACATTGTGGGCAACAGGTGGTCCCTGAGATTAACACGAGGGAACATCATATTCAGATCCAGAGTAAACGATGTTGATGGATATTGGGACATACGTAGTCCATGCTCGTCGATCACGATCACAGTGTTCTGGAAGTTTGCAGTGCAATACAGTATCCTAGTGCTATATCCCGATTGCCATATTCCTAGGTGCTATATTTCGCATCCGGACACTGGCACCAGGGGCAAGGGACGATGGTTGCGGACCGGGGACTTGAGTACCATGGAGCTTGGACAGCCAGAGATACAGTAGAGCGATGCACGGCACGGCCTGGTCTCGAAGGGAGCTATGGAGCAAAGAGCACAGAGCACAGAGCAGAGACCATGGAGCAAGGGGCAAGCTATGGAGCTCAAAGGAAGACAGGAAGCGCACCATCGCCTCAAGGTCTCCACCAGAGACGAGATAGGCAAGATGTACACTGCACATTATGCGCCATCTCGAACAGTTTATGGACGGGTTGGATACTTTGGACAGCAAAGTGTATGAACACCACCCTGTATGGACTCCATCAGAAAGTGGTCCAATAGTCCAGCCCTCACTCTAAAAGGAACACGCGGGAACAGGGCACCCCTCACTGTGTGCCGTCCACTGCTCGAGTCCGCTCCACTCGCCAGGGTCGCGGTCCTTAATCAACGAACGCTCAACACAACAACACCCCGCCCAATCCCCAGCGCCGATCCTCGGTTTCGCGACTCAGGTATGCTGGCAAAGAAAGGCGAGCAGGCTGACGCTTGTTCCGTTGTGGGTTCTGCCGATCGGGGAGCAAGAGGCTCCGCTCTTGTTTCTGTACATATAGTGCACATAGTATAGTACAGTGAGAACTCACCCTCTCATATTCATGCGCGGCCCTCTTCTGGCCTATTCTGGCATGTGCGCATCGAGAGTAACTGCTCTGTATGGCAACTTTTGCACCGAGGGTGGTGGTGGCGACACCGATTGTGGATGGTCCACGGGTGTCGGCTGCGCTATTATGGCGCCGGTCGTGCCCTAAACTCTCGAAACGAGAGCAAGTACTGCAGCTAAGTTTGTGGGCTTTGTTGATGGCGTCAAGCCCTCCGGGTTCCTGCCGTTGTTCGAAGTTTCCGTAGTGTCCTGACGCAAGGGTTGAACTTGCTCAGTCTCACTGTCGGAGTCTCAGTCGTGACTTCCACAAATAGCAAAGTTGGTAGTGTAACTGCAGTAGCCTCCAATAGCCCCAGTGTTGGCTGCACGAGCGTGGACAGGAAGAGGCAGGAGAAGGAACAGAAAGCATCGACGACGCGAGGCGCAGCTGCACCTCGTCACATCAGGAATCCAGCGTCGTCTGTCGCCCATTGTCGTGGGAGCCAGTGTGGCTTCGGGGGCTGGCGCTGAAGCCACGCGGTTAGCATTGCTTGATGCGAACCGCTTTCAAGACAATGTTCCACCCATCATCCACACAATATCCACGAAAATATCCACAACAGCTTCGGCCGCTGACGGTCACTGAGGGGGCCAGACAGTTTTCTGGGTTTCTGGTCCACCCGTCATCCAGCTCGCGCTCCCTGTCCACTCCATCCTGCTGTAGACTGCCCATCACCCATCAACTCAGTCCATCTCCCAAAAGTCTAGACCTCAGTCTCAGCCCAGTCCACATCCCCAGTTGAGTATAAATTCCCATTTAGAAACGTCGCGCCTGTCCGATCTCCCCCTCCCCCCACCCCCCACCGCTGATCTCATCCTCTTGTTCTGAAAGAGATGAAAGGATGGCAGCAGCCTGGCAGATGCTCCCCAGCAAGGCGCGGCACAGACACCCGCACGGCGCACAGGCTGCATCCAATCCATCAGCAGCAATCAATCCCAAGCACAGCTCGTCCGATCTGCCGGGATGGAACGACACAGATATGAGCATGCACTCCAATGTGGCCGTGGGTGAAATTGCAGGGGAGCGAGCTCATATCGGGAATCATTCACTTCGCCATTCAGCCATTAGCCAGCCATTTCTTAGCCCTGAATTTGCCTGGGAAGGGCCTTTAGGGGCCTACCAAAGGCCCTGTACAGTACTGTACAGTGCCGTATCGTGACAGAGAGACCGCCCTACTAAGCATCCAGTAGTAGGGATGTTGGTTGTTGTTGTCTAATTTGAGGGGCATCCTAGTACGGGGCCTCGATGGGTCCGGGTGGCTTGTTTCGCATGGCTGCAGGGGCTTTGATCGTCCGTTTGTGGGAATCGTTGTTGCTGGGGTTCGATTTTTTGGTGGAGCACCCTCAAAAGTATGGGTAGGCCGTTGCTGTCAACGTTCTCGTTGCCAAAGAGCAGCATGATGTGGTATATTGAAGCTTGTGATGGAATCATATGCTGTATTTGTACAGCACAGTTTGGATAATTATCAGCGGCTGGACTGGTTTTGGTGATAATAACCAGCGTCGCTAGGATACTTTCAAGCCTCGCTCGACCTGTAGTTCCCGAGGTTCCATCCACAAGTAACTGGCCTATAATTGCAGCCCGCATGAGTTCCGTTTGGGAACTGGCCGATCCGTACATATAGAGTATAGCATAGGCCCTCCGAGTTCCAGCTCTGCCGCCTTCCTCCATCCGAACCTGCATACGGAGTACTTGGGAGCGTGCTCACACCAAAAAATCACCGGCACGCGCCGTCATCTGAGACATCCGGCATTTCCCAAAAGGATCACTTTGGTACAGTGCTGTACAATCCTACAATCCTTCTAGTTATACATATCTGTATAACTCAACCCATCATCTAGGACTTGGCTCACTGCGCCGAGCGGGGCGAGTCTGTCACTGCTCAAGTTGATGCAAGACTCAGTCCAAGAGTCGTTCCACATCACTACGATCAGCACTCGTCCTCCCTGACTACACATTCCCAGCACCATGAGTGCCGCTGCACACTGTGTACCGTGCCGCCCACGAGCGAGACCCCCCCGATGGTATACATTTGGCGTCTCGAGGCCATCTCGCGGGATCTTCGCCAGGGCTCAAGTCTGGTGGTGACCGGGGGAACGAGCGAGGGGATCAGACCACGTAGCATTCACATCACATCACATTCATGGCGGCAATCACAGGAGTCATCACATCACTGGCGGGGCGTGTCCTAGGGCCAAGAGCTGATCTCCATCGGGTCCTGCCCACGGGTTCGGAATCGCTCTTGGCAAGACGAGGATGATGACACGTCCTTTTCGAAATTTATGCATGCCCCTCGACACAAATTCGACATATCGGATAGAGCGGTCGCTACCCTGCCCCCTCCCGATGGGTGAAAAGTGTCTCGTCTCCAGCGTTTCAGCACGCCGAAAACGAAATGAGAGCAGCCCGCAACTCTCTTTTTGGGCCGCGTCATGTCTTACGAGAGTGGTCTTGCGCGGAATCCAAAGCCCACGGTATTAAACTCTCCTAATCGGGAGTTGCTGATGTTTTACTGGTCAGAGCGCGTCGGGGGCCAAATAGGGATGGCACTGGCACTTTGCTGGGTTGGGAGTCTGTTCGAGGGTGAGCGACGGTGAGTATGGGATCGAGCGCAAGAGACCGACAATTTGAGACCGAGGATGAGGGTCAGGGGATGAGAGATTTTGGGTGATTGAGCGTGGGTGAAGGTGAGGCGTCCAAAGGGAAAGAATGAGAGAGAGAGAGCGGGTCGGTGTAGAATATGCGCGGATGAATACCGCGATGACGTGCCATGCTGGTTTGCGTGGTCGGCGACGGTGATGTGGAAGATTCAGATCTGGAGGGAGGCGCCATGACCAGGATAACCAATACATCGGTGAGCGTCCAGACGAACAAGCCAACGGCACGGCTCTCACTACAATATTGACCACCGCCGAAATCTCCTCAACTGGCCTGCTCGACACACCCAATCGGAACAAACATCATGGCCCGACGTCGTGCTATCCTTCTCCAGTCCAAATCCACTCCCCTTATCCCCGTCCCCCTGCCCTACAAACTCCCAAGGCCACAACACCTTTCTGCCCCCCCACATCCACCCCGAAACGCCACCCCTCCATATCCCCACACGCGAGCTCCGTTTCACATACATCAGTCACGCCCAACCGACAGAAACCCCCTCTCCAGCGTCACACTTGCATTCTTCCCTCCTTTCGCCGAAGTGAGCGCGAGATGAAGGGCTAGCGCGTGTGCGTGCACCTTGCGGCTGAGGTGGCTCGACGCCGCGGGACTTCCGGTATGTGGCTCGATGGCCGAATCAAGGAATACTTGAGAGATTGGCGGTGGGGGTGGGGGGAAGATTAAACGGTTGGGCACGGTGGGGGAGGAGCTTGGTTTGAGTTTGGGTTCTCTCGTTCACGTGATGTGAGGTGTTGCATCGCAGCCTTGATGTGTGTGATAATGCGCGGTGTTCCTGCAGTAGTGCAGAATGATTCTGGTCGACGCGCAGCGGCCATGAGGACCACCGTGACTCTGAATGTGCTATATTCAGGTACTTCGGTGAGTCTGAAACGAGATGTGTCTCTCATGAATCTTAAATAACGGACTATCGATCTTCCGAGACTCTCTCTTTTGGTGAGCTTCAGACGACACTGAGGGGAACGGGATTGATTCCTCTGAGGGGGAGTGTCTATCTCGTTGTAGTATGAACCTCACTGCAACGAGACAGGGTGGACATGTTGGGCTTGAGATCTCAAGACCAAGAATGATCCCTTGCAATGGCTCGGTCAAAATAAGGTGAATGAGAGCTTCAGGCCGTCCCAATCAGAGTTAGATTCTTGTAGTGTCGGCCCCCGCTTGGGGCATTGACGACGCTTGCAAAAGGAGCCAATGGTACCGAAATTGAAAGCGCTGTGGGAGGCACCCACAAGACCAAAGAGGTAATACATATTTATATATTTTCTCTTCCATATGTCAGCCACGCGGGTATTCTGGTGCGAACCCAGGTGAGTAGTAGCCAGATTGGAGATGGAGATGAACGCTGTCTGCAAGCTGGTCAAAGGATGTTAAGCGGAGGAGAAGTAGAGCGTACGTACGAGCCATATCTTACTGTCCAAGCTGGGAAGTGAGATATAGAGCTTTCACATTCCATAAATTTATTGTGTTGTTGAACATTTATCTTCTTCTTTTGTTCACCTTCATTCGCTGGGCATAACAGGATTGGAAGTGAATTTGCAAGGCAAAATTCCACTGCCTATTCATAAACGTACTTTCCAAATTGGGCAACAGAACCGTTAACTATACAACTACAAATCAACAAACTCCATCTTTGCCTGGTAAGTTAAGCACGCTCGTCCTCAACCTCACCTTTCACCTTTCACCTCATCACCTCCAATCCCCAGTCTCACTACAATCACTGCAACGTCTAAAATGTTGCATTTGTTCACTTTGATACAATCTCTGCACCGCTCCTGGTGCTGGCCATCAAAGGCAAACAATGACCCCATCCCCATTCATGAGCGACGACACCAGTGTCAGAAGAATTAACGGGAGACTTTGTCTAGTGCGCCCTAGCCGTCGCAAAGTGAGAAGCAGTTCATCCTACGACTTGGGACGCGTGCTCAGCATTGGCTACGATCTTCTCAGCGAGGTTTTTGACGGCACTGCTTTCAGGATGGACAAGGACAAAGAAGAGGCCGAGGCCGAGAAGTCTTCCGTACTCCATCATACGCACGGCCAAAACCCGATGGCACCTAATCCGATGGCTCCTATGATGCAACCCCCGCCCCAGCCAGGAGTATACCAGCAAGGCAACCGCCAACTTGTCTTGCTCCCCAAAGTTCCCACGGGTCATGGAGCGCCACCAATGATGCACCAGGGCCACTTTGGCTACCCGCAGCAGCCGTTCATGTACGGAGGCCAGCCACAGATGGCGCCCATGACGGGGAATATGGGATTTGGTGGCTTCAATTCGCAGTATGATAAACCTGCTCAGGCTACAGCGCCTGTGGCCACGCCAACGTCGATCACAGTTACGCGTCATTTGTGCGCAAATTGCGGGAACTTGAGATCGAGGAAATACCAGGCCGCGCACCCGCTCCAGGCAGGCGATACAGCGCCCGTGTCGTTCTGTAGGAAGTGTGAAAAGGAGTTTAGATCGACTGATTCGGAGGTCGAGGTTGAACTCCCGACGAGCAAGAGTGGGAGGCACTATAGAAAGGTGCAGCGAGAGAAGAATATCAAAAAGGTGGTTTATGAGAAGGATTTGTTCACAGCGACCCATGTTTGCGCCCAATGCGGTAATCCCAGATCAAGAAAGTATCAGGCGACGCATCCGATCAATGCTGGAGAGGTCCCTCCCGTGTCATATTGCGGCAAGTGCCAGAAGGAGGTGACGTCGAGCGAAGATAGTGACCCAAGTGCCGGGAGCGAAGGAGAGACGGTAACATATGTGGCTAAGGGGAGAAATACATACGAGACAGAACGAAACTATTATCGAGACCGAAGGATAAAGGTACGTGTGGAAACTGTCAGATCGGCTGCTACGACGGCGTCTTGAAAGTTACACGCTAATGCCCTCAAGAATACGTCAAAGAACACAAATCCACGTCACTATCTCGATCTGGATGGTGAATCTGGCAGCATTGCATCCAAGGTAATGCCGACAAAACCATCCTTTTCCAGACTCCTGCAGGAGCTAATTTTCGGGCAGAAGGTTCGCGGAAGCACGCCCATCGGAGAATATGTTGTCGTCACCGACAAGTCAAGCGATCAAGGTCGGAAGGAGCGCCAAAATCAGCGTTATTTCAAAGCAGATGGCGATGAACTGCCACAATCCCCTCTGGTGGCTGTTAGGGAACCTACTAAGAGAGGGTCCAGCGAGTTGTTGCCAGCACCTGTGCGTAGAACTAGAAGTTCTTCCCGGCGAAGAACCCGTCGTGGTAAAGTCCAACCAGTCTCAGAACAATATGAAAATGATAGTCAGGAATATTCTGATCTCGAGGGTCTCGCCGAGAAAGCGTATAGGGATTATCTCAGCGACGGCGCACAGCTCCATGAGAGAGATCGCTCGCTAGGGCGCTCGAGATACAGGTCATCGAAGGCACAGGGTCATAGAAGAAGGGTGTCAGCCCAGGCTTTAGAGGACTATCTTTCCGAGGATTCCTTGGCCAGATTCCGTGATGCTGCGTCAAACAGGCGGAGGGAGCGGGCAAGCGCGCCACCCCAAAATGCTCGCAGTGCCCATCCTGGGATCCAGGAAGAATTGAAGAACCTCAAAGACGATGAGATGCTTGTTGTGACGGAGCGTTACGTCTATCGGCCACAGAAATCCACTTCCGCCGTTGGTGAGTTGAGAGATGAACGGGAGGACCGAGGCAGAAAGCCCCATCGCGCTTCACAGAAACTCATCAGCCAAAATGATGCCGCGGAGTATTTCCCTGAAGAATGGAGTCGGACCAGAAGTCGTACCGGTCGGCACACCAACTATCAGCGTATTCGACCGCGCGACCTGGATGGTGCAGCTCTGCCAATCGGGCCAGGAAGCTCCGAAGCAAGCGTCGACCAGCAAAGCTACGAAGGTTTGAATCAAGTTATCGAGCACATATTGACACACGCTAACTTAAAATCAGGCACAGATTTTCAATCACTCCTCCCGCCAGCACCCACACCCCCGAGCGTTTCGACGGCAACTAGTGGGAGCATGGATACATACAGTTACTCCTCACGCGATACGACCGAGTACCCTCCCTCCCACGAGCCACGTGTTTACCGCCCCTCTCGTCTCCCAGGCGAGTACCAGCCCAGTTCTGAATCCGGCTCCTCGGTGCGTGCCGCGTCGCCTCGTGTTGCCTCACCACAGAGGTCGAGACCACAACGCTCGCCTACACGCACGAGGCGCGGACCGCGCAGATACCGCTCCCCATACGTGCGGGATGCAAATAGCGGCGGAAGTGAAGGGGCAAGGGCGTCATCGCGTAGCCGGTCAAGGGAGAGGGTGGTGTTCTTCTCCGAGGGGGAGGAGGAGCCGAGTGATTTGACGGCGAATGATCGGATTGATAAACGGAGAGTGGCGTTTGGGCCAAATCAGGTGAGGACGATTAGTAGAGAGTCACTGGCGGCAGAGGGAAGGCGGAATAGGGAGATGGAGAGGGAGAGAGAACGGGAAAGGGAAAGGGAGTTTGGGATTGCTGGGAGGAGATATGGGAATTGAAGGGGAAGGGAGGTTAGGAGGGAGGGCGGAGAGGCGAATGTGTGACAGATGAAAGATGTGGAGAATGACAATTGCAACCTTTAATTTTTCTGATTTTTAAGTTGACTCCAGTGATGGAAAAGGATTGACTTCAGTTGGCATAAGAATAAGAGCTTGCGCAGGGCCAGGCACGGACTGGGCACAGAGGCCATCGATCTGGCAAAGCAGAGACCGCGGACAATTAGCCAGTTACCGGTGAAACCAAGGGAATGAATTCCAAGTATACAAACTGGTAGAATGGATCTTGAACTATATCAAGTCCATCTTTAGACTTTGACCGTCACGATAATTATTAATATGGCGACTCTACCTGGTTATCTTGGACATAAAATTCACATATTGCCATTAGGCAATGGATGGATATACAAAGCAACGTCAGCCTACGCAGACGTCAACTGCAGCGGAGGAGCGCCTCTCCTCGCTCGTAACCGGTTAGAATGCTCTACAACAGCCCGATCCAAAGCCCACCACCAATTCTGGAACACGACCTGGCCGATCTCCCAGTTCTTCCCGTTGTAACAGTCTTCGCCCAGTATCCTCACTCCTTCCGCCGAGTCTTCAAGGTCATACTGCAGCTTAATCAGCGCCATCGGATCCTGCGCAACCTTCGGCCTCAACTCTACCGGCTGCGAAAATATGTAGATGAATTTGTTCCGCACTGATGGCCAAGGTAGTATGTCAAGTAGGGGGTGGTGAGGGATTTTCCCTTGGACTTCAGTCGGTTGTAGATCTGGCGGAAGTGTTATGGAAAGAGTAGTCGATGTAAAGAGACGAGTGACTGTAGGGTCCCAGAGCGCCTCTCCGCAATTTAGAAGCGTAGCCATTTCAAGCCCTGCTTTTATGACCTTGAGCTCGGGCACCAGGAGATTCGCATCATCCGGAAATGTGAACTGTGATGATTCGAGCGCTTGTAGCTCGGAATCGAAGTCATTTAAGTTGTAAAGTGGCGGCGTCAGGTCTAGGTCAGAGCTGAGATCAGCATGCGTACTGTACATACGGTGTGAAACATACCGAAGAAAAATTCATCTAAACCATTTGGATCATTGAGGTAACTATCTGGGCTGCTACTCGCGGTGCTGGATAGTGAGTTCAAGGCATTGTCCGAACTCGAAGAAGTTCCATCTGATACAGGCCAGAAGTTGTCCCCAGCCAAGACCATGGAATTATCCATGCATTGCTGATTTGGATCTCCGACACTGCTGTTGATAACGAATATCTGATTCGCGGAAGCGTTCTGGGTAGCAGCAGATTTACGTTCCAATGCATGCACTTTCTCTTGCCTTCGCTGACCTGTCAGGGCAGTTAGTTTATATACTCCCCTAGCGCTCTTATCGGCCTGTAATAATGGGCGCTCACGATAGCGACGCTGAGCTAAGACATTCAGTACCCGCTTTCTGTCAGGATCACCCCGTTTTGGCACTTCAAGTGATTGCGCTTGATTTTCCGGCATTATGCTTTATGGTTTTTTGTCATGAACTAGCTATTGCTTTGAAATATCTACGATGCGGGGGAAAGAGAGGCGCAGCTGAAGGCCACCATGTCAACAACGGCCAAGCTATTTGCGGTTAGAGCATAACGTTATGCTTCGCTCTTGGCAGTTCCCGTCATGCAACATCATAACCTCATTTTGCCCATTATGCCGATGATGGACATAATAATGTTGGATAATGTTTGTAAGTGATATGATAGTAGGTGAGCGAAGTTGTATAAGTACGGGCTTGGTCCTATGTTGTTGTTCCTATTAATCTCCATCAGCTTCATATTTTCTCATCGCAGGTTAACATTATTCATCGTCGCAACGTCCAGACCGACCAGATCAAAAATGGAGCCAGGCTCAGCGTCGCAGTTCGTTCCTCAAGAACCACAGCCAACATTTATTACCAAGGCATTTATCACAGCCCTCGCTGATGTTCGGATTCTCGTTGGAGCGGCAGCAATTGTCCTGCCTCTCCCAACGGCGTCCCTCTTTGGACTTCCCATCGCCAGCGCCTCAAAAGGTATCGGGCAATTCTACGGAGCGCGTGAGCTAGGTATGATATGGCTAGTGACTATTAACTTAACTAAATGCTAACTGCCATTTCAAAGCTATCGGTGGACTTCTGTTTGCTTCTTACAACAGCTACATCAAATCAACCAAAGAGGATGGGATTCCACTCAAGGCAACACGCGAGGCAACCAACGCTACGATGGTAGAACGGAAGGAAGCTTTGAAAAGTGTCTTGTGGACATGTCTGCTCGTCGATGCCCTTGACTTGGGATGCATCGCCGTCAGTGCGTTCAGGGGAGAAATTGGAATGCGCGCATTGTGGATGGGAGGTGGCGCTGGGGTTGCTGGTGCGGTTTTTGCAGCATCTGCTTTGAGGGCTTTGTGAGGAGAGTTGGCATGAGTGATGATGTGAGACTATTTGGATCAGCGCAGAGCTGAATGGGTTACAAGTGTATGTACGCGGTGGGGTTTATTGGATTCCTAATGGCTATTCGAGTATAGATGTCTTACAATCGGTATTCATTTTAAATCATTTTTCAACAAATCACTGTCTGTTAATATTTATCGTGCTATTAAAGCCAGCCACCTTACGTAGAGTTGGCCAGATCGAATTTTTCATAGAAAAAAACCCTAAGCTATATAACTCTCCCTCTTTAGACCTTTTGATTATTATCTTAAGAGAGCTTATATATACGACTCTTCTGTATGGACAGCAGCATCCTACCCCGCAGTATCTGACAAGGCTGTAACCCGGCAGTCGTGCGGCGGCAGCTCTCCCGCTTTTGGGGCCCGGGCACTAACCCCACTAGCGACCGAGTTTAGCGACGACCAGGGTACACAAGTCGTCATCGATTGCGAGTGATACAGATTACGACACCGGTGATACAAGTGTTACAACCCTCATAATACCGCCCTACCCCATCTCCGCACTTTGCCCTCACCTTAGCCCTCGACCTCGATTGCGAACCCCCCCTCCAGATCATCCCTACTCTCGCCATCAACTGTGCACGAAGAATCACTGCCATAGCTATCATCACCATGGCGTCGGCGACTGGCATTCCACAACTAACTCCGGACGAGATCGCGCGCCGCGATCCTGTCCCCACGGAGGGGCTTGCAGAGGATGCACCGCTCTTGGGTCGTCGTGGAGCTGCATCTCAGCGAGAAGGGAGGGCCTTGGGGTGGAATCTGATCATTGGTATATCCTCCCTTTCCATCTACACCCGTTTCCTGCTAACACCAACCCCAGGGACGGCACTCATATCCCAGGCCGGGATCATCATCCTTATCATCCTCATCTTCTCCGCCATCTTCACCCACCCCTTCTCCCTCTTCTCCTACCACCCACTTCTCAACATTTCTGCTCTGGCTCTCGTCAGCCAAGCCATCATCATCCTCCAGCCGACCCACACAGCCTCCCAAAAGGTATCAGGGACTCACGTCCACGCTGCCCTCCTTGGCGTCGCAAGTCTCGCCTTTGCAGCGGCCTTTGTGATAATAGAATACAACAAGTTTGACCACGGCGTCAATCACTTCACGTCCGCGCACGGCCGCCTCGGGCTCACAACCTACATCCTGATCCTCCTTCAGGCCCTGATTGGTGTGACGCAGTTCTTCGCCCCAGGCCTATATGGTGGCGTGGAGAAGGCGAAGAGGGTGTATAGATGGCATCGTGTGAGCGGCTATGTACTGCTACTGCTGTTGTTGGTTACTGTGGCAGCGGCGGCGCTAACGGAGACTGGAGGAGACGTTTTGGGATTGAAGTTGGGGCACGTTGGGGGTGCGGCGGTGTTGGTTGCGGTTGGGGTGGCAGCGAGGATTAGGCCCGGGAAGTTTCGGTTTGGGGGTGGGGGGTGGGCGAGTCAAAGGGGCGAGGAGAGTGCTGGGGAGGGAGTGGTGGCATGAGAGTAGCTTTTGTGGGCGGTGATATATGATATAGGCGGTGGTTGGTGATGCTGATGCTGATAGATAATGACGTTTTCATCGGGGATTAAAAGAGGGCAGAATAGTAAGCTTTGGATGCATAATACCAGCCCCGCCTAACCTTACATGAAAGTTTTTATTTTGATATCCCCATCGTAGCTGCTGACCTAGCACAAGGCCACCCTTTCTCGCTGACATCCAAAACCCAATAATCCCGTCCTGTCATATCGTCTCCATCACGGCTAACAAAGACCATGCGTTGAGTGAGCAATGCAACGCTATCAGTCACCCTATTCAATAACAGACGAGTGGGCGATTATACGGTCCATAATGTGCTTCGAATTCCCGGAAGTGGTGCGGTCTAGATTCCACTCTAGCTCGTCTCATTTAGCAACAAATAATGGTCTGACAGAAAATTACATGTCCTGAACTCCGTGACCCTACCAAGCACTAGAGAATCTAACCACAACTCAAATCGCCCCACCTCGCCACTCATGTCTAGCCAGGAGGTTAGTGAGGGATTAGCCTCTCACCTAGTAAAAGATAGTAGCTGTAACTACAAGTAGTCCATTTTAACCATCTGTAATTCACCAATGGTAATTTTAGACCTGTTGTAGCCTACCATTAGAACCTAGATCACAAGATATTTTACGTCGACAGAAATTTAGGGCAGATGCCTCAAATGGGGTGAGAAGAATGGGATGGTGCCTCTATAAATAAGGTGCTTTCCGTCTCTTCCTTTTGTCGTTACTCTCTCCCCACATCATAAGCTTTCCTTTATAGGTATCTACAGGCTGGCAAACTCATCCAAAGCACCGAGGCTGCAAAGGCCCATTGGTAAATCACCAAACAATCTACCGCCATAATGGTAGACACCCGATTCTGGTACGACATTAATTGTGTCGTTATTGCTGGAGCATTCTCGCTTGCCCTCTCTTTCGGTGTGGTCTTCGCCGTGTTCTGTATCTCGAACCTTGCATGGTCGGATTTCCAAAGGTGTTACTTGGATGTCAAGGAGCTCAACCATCTTAGGACGCTTCCTGCTGAACTGACAATACGGGATGCAAGACTAGCAGAGGCGGAGGAGTGCGTGAAAGGGCTCGAGGCTGAGCTCGCGAAGCTGAGACAGGAGAGCCGAGCAACAAGCAGTTTCGGCACCACTACGATAAAGGCACAGAAAGCAGCAGTGCCAAAGGCGCAAAATTGGTTTTCTGAACAGTGGGGCTTGTATTCTTACCTGAAGCGTTGTTTTATGGACGCTCCAGAGCGCCATAAGTACTGGCAGGGACTTGAGAAGAAGCTTAAAGCAGCTACGGCAAAAGCAGATGAAGCCGATGCTGCGATACAAGAGCAATCGGTGCGCGTTGGTGCAGTAGAGGCGCAGATAACGAAGCTCGAAGCACAAGTTGCGAGTAACACAGGCGAGCTTGAATCACAGCTTTCGAGGGGTAAAACCGAGGCGATGGTTGCGATAGATGAGCACGTACAGCGCACAGAACAAGCTACAAAGGAATTAGAAGATTTCAAGCAGCAATTTGCAGTCAAAATGCTAGAGATCGAAGCATATCATTCAAAGAACGCAAGGGAGCAGGCAGCGAGCTATGCGAGGACGGAGACACGCCTACAAGATTTCCAAGCAATCCATGACAGGACGGGGTCGCAGATCAGCGAGCTAAAAGCACAACTTATGGGAATGAAGGGTGTGCAATTGATGCATACAGCGAAGGGGCTAGCACAGCAACCATCGGACATCAAGGCCGAAGACCGCCTTCAGTGCCGCGACGAGCCCAAACTTATGAGAGAACAAGAAAATGACCTCGTGTCATCGTTCAAAGTTGCGGAAAAGACGCGGGGGACGGGCGTGACAGTTTCAGAAGAGGTAAAGAGACTAGAGGCTGAGGAGAAGTTGGCTGAGAGACTGAAGGCGGAGAGAGAGCTGCGACAGTCTTACTTTGCAGCCGCCATTCAGGAGGATTACGCCGTGGTGCAAGTGCCACCACCAGCTACTAATGAAGTATGATGCAGGCGGAATATTTTTTAGTTACGACAACTTAATATAATCTTATAATATATAATATAGCGATCGCTACTTCTACTCTCCCATGCCTTGCTTGCGCTACAGTAAACTTCTCACGTAAGGTTAGGCACGGCTAGTATATGCATCCAAAGCTTACTATTCTGCGTCTAATAATCTTAGATAAGAACGTCATTATCTATTAGAACTAGCATCACCAACCACTGCCTATATCATATAAGATCAGTAATCGGAAAATAACACTCTACTCTCACTCTTGTTATCAGTTGGATTACTACGAAGCTGATTTGTAATCGGCATATACTACGAAAAACTAACCACTCCGGGTGCAACGGCCCGAGCAAAAAAAGGACCCAAAAGTACGTAGCACTTGAGATCGACCAACCACGAAATACAAAAGCACGATTCAGGAACGAGCCGAGGTCTGGGCGAGAAATGAAGAAATTTCATTGGCGACACGCAGAAATTGCGTGCACTCTTCTTCCAATGGCCCCATACAAGCCGCGTTCGATCGGTGTTTCGGTGGGTTTCTGGCGCGAATGCCGCCGTGGGGATTGAGGATCGAGGATTGATAAGCCACTGGTGAACAAGCTGATCAAGCACCGGGGAAGGAGGCCATCGGATATAACGTTGTCGCCGATGAAGCGTTAGTGGGGTTGGTGGTGGGGAGGAGGGAGGGGCGATTATAAGAACCCCTCCTCACCCGGCGACAGAGATGAAGAAAATAAAACAGGATAACAAGACTTGCTCATCATCCTAGATCTACGCACAAGATCACCTCTGGCATCCACAGTCCGCAAACCGCCACCATGACGGTCACTCAGAGCAACCTCTTCGCTCCCCTTTCCCTCGGCAACCACACCCTCCAACACCGCCTCGCCCTCGCGCCCCTCACCCGTTTCCGCACGACCGATGCCCATGTTCCCCTTCCCATGGTAGCAACCTACTACGCCCAGCGTGCTGCCGCCCCCGGCACCCTCCTCATCTCCGAAGCAACCTATGTCTCCCCTGCTGCTGTTGGCTACAAGCATGCCCCGGGAATCTACAACGCTGCTCAGATTGCCGCCTGGAAGCCGGTCACCGAGGCCGTGCACGCCCGTGGTGGGGTCATCTTCAGCCAGCTGTGGGCTCTCGGGCGCACCGCAGACAAGGAGGGCGCCGAGAGCGAAGGACAGACCGTCAAGGCACCTAGCGCAATCGCTGTGCCCGGCGGTCCACTTCCAGAGGCTCTGACGGAGGAGGAAATCCAGCAGTATATCCGCGACTATGCGCAGGCAGCGCGGAACGCCATTGAGGCTGGCTTCGACGGCGTGGAGGTGCACAACGCGAATGGGTACTTACCCCACCAGTTTCTAGAGGAAGTGAGCAACCAGCGCACCGACCACTGGGGAGGGAGTGTTGAGAAGCGCTCACGTTTCGGAATCGCGGTCGTCAAGGCTGTTGTGGAGGCTGTTGGTGCCGAGAAGGTCGGGATCAGATTGAGCCCTTACTTTAAGAGTTATGGAATGAACGTTGTGGACCCAACCGAGCAGTTCACGTACTTTGTGAATGAGCTGAAGAAGTTTGATATCGCATACTTGCATCTCGTCGAAGGCCGATTCGATGGGACTAAGGAGGAGAGGGACTCCGTCCGCTTCCTGGCTGAGGTGTGGGGCAAGGAGAAGCCGTTACTGATTGCTGGAGGATTCGACGCCGACAGCGCGAAGGAGGTGGTGAAGGAGTACGAGGGATTCAAGCTTGTGGTTGTCTTTGGTCGCCACTTCATCGCGAACCCTGATTTGGTCTTCAGAATCCGTGAGAACGTGGCACTGACGCCGTACAACCGCAACACGTTTTACAACGCCATGCAGGAAGAGGGGTACACTGATTATCCGTTCAGCAAGGAGTTTTTGGCTAGCGGAGAGGCGCCGTTGGAGATTAAGAGCAAGGCTTGAGTGGGAATGATTTTTGCATAGCGTGGTGTAGGAGTTTAGACTTATCTTGAAATTTGATACCAAAATTATCTTTGACTCGAGTTTGACTGTGGTTGCGGGGTGACAAGACTCATAGTATACCCCTAAATATAGCCTTTGACTTCAAAGAATGTGTTGCATGGTCTCATCATACTCGTGCAGCCCAAGAGTCTTTGTAGGGACTATGCTACATATAAAACGCTAGAGTTTGGCATGACGTACAGTTTTCGGAAGATTTGCTGTACTCTTTTAATTTCTTTTGAGGCACCGACTACGGTGGCATCTATATACAGTACACTCTCACTGTAACCCTCATTTACACCCCTCCTCTCACCACCTACACAGGTTCATCTGCCCAATCCGCCTCTGCATAACTCCCACCCTCTGCCCTACCCCTCGCATCCAGCTTCGCTAAAAATTCTGGCGGCACCGTCGGGATATACTTTCTCTCCCTCTCTCTATTCACCCCTCCAAACCCAGCCCCGAAACTAACCAGCATATCCGTGCTCGTCGGCAACGAGAACGGAAGCATAAGCGCGGGATCAAGTAATAGGTTCTCAGGCGCATCCTCCTCCTCCTCATCTTCTTCGCGCTGTATCGAGTCGGGTGTTGCGGGGACGCTACTGTTGGCATTTTGCTGTCCTGGTTTTACAGGAGTTGAAGGCGCCGAGTCACCAATCCGTGGTGACGAGGCAGCAGCACGCTGGCGATCTTTCCGTGCTTGCGCTTCTCGCTGGAGGTTGATGATGTATTTCATCGCGCTCTTTGGTAGACCCTTCTCGCCGACTTCCGGCCGGTAGTGTTTCACGGAATGGATGAGTTGCTGTGGCGTCAGCTTCGTAAGCTGCTGTAGAGTTCCTACAAGACTCTCAAAGTCATCAGGGGCGAGGGATGAAAAGCACTGTAACCATTGAAGGAGCTGTATGACGGGCGCGAGATGGCGGCGCGCTGCTTCGACTGTGGTCTCGCCTGACGCAGACATGGACCCGCTTTCGTAGTGCTCTGGCTTGCGGTTGTTTGCGCGGGCCCAGTCCTCGAGAATGGAGATGTTCATGCGGATCTGCATCGCCTTGGTGCGGGCTAGATAACGCCGATTGGACATGACGCGGTTGAAGAGCTCTGCAGCGATCCAGTAGAAGAGTTGTGCGAGGATTTGTGCTGAAATAACGCTGTGGATGTCGTATAAATCGAGGACGAAGAGGGTCGAGGAGAGGAGGGAGGTAACGTTGCGCGGAGCGGGTTTGGCGCGCTGTTTCGGGGACGGCGGCCGGAAGCGCTTTTCAGCAGGTTGCTCTTTGACGGTCGTTTTGCGCTTGAAGATCTTCCATTCGTCTTGAAAGGCAATGTCTTCGAATCCGGGGATAGTTTCGTGGTCGAGCATTGCGGGGTCGAGGACCTTGTCTATCCTGCGCTCTGCGTCTCTGATGATGAGTATGAATATTTCATTGATCAGCTCTGCCAGCTGCAACTGGAACTCTCCCGTCGACTCTGACAACCCCCCATCCTTTTTTAGGTAATGTAATAGGAGTGTAGCGTTTGACATCCAAAACGCCAAGATTGTCATATCCCACTGATATGCCTCGACGACATCGTTGATCTTGTCCATGGCCATGATGAGTAGTTTACCGAGAAGCTCTTGGCTGGAGTGGTAGTGCGCGTAGCGGGCGCTGAGGAAAATCATGTTGGCTGGCACAGGCTTTTGTGAGGTTGATCGCTGGGGCGTCATGTTGGTGATGACAATATCCAAGATACGGTTCAGCTCGCTTTCTTGGAAGACGAACATCTGATCATGCAGGCAACGTGCCCAGTCGAATTCCTGCATTTCCTCTTCCAATTCCTCGGGTGTCTACAAGGTTAGCATAGTCTAGAGCAGAGAAATATAATCTCACCTCTGGCTGGTCATCCATCCCAACATTCCCCAGATCGACCTCCAGATCCCTTGCGCTCTCCATCATCATCCGCCGCCTCAATTCGTTCTCGGCCATCTCCTCCTCAAAGCGATCCTGTTCGAATCCCGCATTGTAAAAGTCGTCTGCCACGCCTGCATTCCCAATGTGATACCCACTATCATGAAGATAATCCGAGAGCTCGCTGTCAGGCGCAACAAAATCAAAGGCAGTGCGGCCAGAAGATGATTTTGCGTCCGGGGAGGCGCCTGCGTCGAGTAGCGTTTTGGCGATTCCTTTGTGTCGGTTGGTCATGGCCCACATTAGCGCACTCCATTGGTTTCGATCCTGCTTGTCGACGTTGGCTCCGGCTTCGAGGAGGGCGACTACGACTGGTTCGTGGCCCTATTTTGGTTAGATTGGGCTTATAGATTGGGGGACCCGACGTACAAAACAACTCGCATAGATCAGTGGTGCCGTGCCCTCCTCATCTGGGAGATCCAGATCGACGTACTTCCTCGCGCCCCCCCCCAGAATCCGCTGTATGCGTTCCACATCTCCATTACTGGCTGCCATATTCAACGCCCGTTGCAGAGTAGTTCTCTTCTCGGCATCGTCCAATTTCTCGTCCGCTGCGATTGCATCCTCGTCTCCGTCCGGCGCCGACCCGTCACGGTGTGCGGCTTGTGCGGCGAGCATCTCCATCAGTCTGCTGTCGCTGTCCTCAACTCGTTGGGAGACATCGCCGAAATCGTCCGAGAGGGAGAGGTTGTTGAACTGTAGCGGTTTGGCCAGCACTGGCGCAGTGAGGAACTGTGATTGTCCTATGTTATATTAGCGGGGTCCTTCACCGCACGAGGAGACGCACCCTGCCATGCATCATACATCTCCGTCTCTGCTGTAAACTCGGGAATGGCGCGGCGATCGTTGAGGGATTTGGGGAGGTCGGCGGGGAGCTCTTTCGGTTTCGGCCTGGTGGGGGACAGCTCATCGTCGCTGTAGGTGGCAGCGGGGACCCCGCCATCGGGGTCCTCAGTGTTCATTGTGGCCTGTCGGGTGTCGTATTCATGCGTGGTGGCGAGGATGAGATGTGCAGGTTAGATGCTTGGTAACATGGCGAGAGAAGGTATTATCTCGTGCTTTATATGTTTTGGGGAGTCGTTTTGGAAATTCCAAAATATGATGGTGGTGGTTGGCCGATGCCTTGAGGGGCGCGTCATTGGTTAGTGTTGAGCTTAGTTGTTTGAGTGTCTTGGGCGGTGAACACAGCTGGTGATTCTGCCGGGTCGTCCTCGAAGCTTCAAAATTAACGATGGGCTTGTTTCTGTATGCAGTAACGATGCCTCCACGCATACGACCTCTCCTTCGCCGGCCGCAATGGCGCTTCTATCATCCATCGCCTCGCCTCCGAGCTGAACCTTCTCGCCCTTCAATAGCTCCGAAACCGACCATTGACATCAAGCACATCCGCCAAAATCCGGATCTCTACACTCAGAACGCGATTGAGCGGAACTACGCAGCTCAGAGCTCAAACCCGCAGCGTATCAACGAGCTGTTTACGAAATGGCAGGGACATCAGCACGAGGCACGCTTTATGCGCGAACACAACAACATCCTGCAGGCTGCGCTCGCGAACCCGAAATCGGCTAAACACCAGGACGCTGCGCGAGCGATTGGATTCGAGGATTTGAGTAGAGATGGGATTATCGCCGCCAGCCGCAGTCTGAAGAGCAAACTGGCGGTTATCGAGACAGATGAGGCGGAATTGACGCGGTCGATCGAAGGGCTGGCCCTCGAGTTGCCGAATTTCACAAGCCCCGACACCCCGCGTGGACACGAACATAAGGTCTTGAGTTATATCAATGAGCATCCGCCTGGGAAGTCGAACAAGTCTCACGTAGATATTGGAACATCTCTTGGGATACTCGACTTTGCGAGCGCGGGGTCTACGTCGGGATGGGGGTGGTACTACCTTATGGGTGCTGCCGCACAACTCGAGCAGGCGCTGGTGCAGTTTGCACTGTCTAAAGCGACAGCACGTGGATGGACGCTTGTGGCGCCGCCGAGTATTGTGTACTCCCACGTCGCCGCAGCGTGCGGATTCATGCCCCGAGACCAGAGTGGAGAGACGCAGATATACACGATTGCGCAGGGTGAGGCCGACGTGGCTCGGGGGCGTCCGGAGCTGTGTCTGGCAGGCACGGCGGAGATTCCGCTGGCGGGGATGGGAGCGGGTGCAGTGTTGGATTCCGCGGTGCTGCCGAGAAAGTATGTCGCTGCGAGCCGCTGCTATCGAGCAGAGGCGGGCGCGAGGGGGGTGGATACGAAGGGGCTGTACAGGGTGCACGAGTTTACAAAGGTGGAGCTGTTTTCATGGACCACGCCGGAGCTCGAGGCCGCGACGGAGGTTTTTGAGGAGATTGTGGACATGCAGATGGAGGTTCTGAGTGAGCTGGGATTGCATTGCCGTGTGCTCGAGATGCCGAGTACTGACCTGGGTGCGAGCGCATTCCGCAAGAAGGATATTGAGGCGTTCTTTCCGTCGCGGAGGGATAGGGATGGGGGGTATGGAGAGGTCACGTCGGCGAGCGTGTGTACGGATTTCCAGGCGCGGCGGCTCGGGACGAAGATGAGTAGGGGGGGGAAGAAGGAGTGGGTGTATACAGTTAATGGGACGGGTATGGCAGTGCCGAGGGTTCTCGCGGCGGTGTTGGAGAATGGTTGGGATGAGGAGAGGGGAGAGGTGGTGGTTCCCGAGTGTTTGTGGCCGTGGATGGGGGGGATGGAGGTTATCAAGGGAAGACTGTAGTTTTAACGTATTATACAAGCAAAAAGAGATGCAACTCTTAAACTTAGTAGGTTTGTGGACTTGCGTCGGATCCGATGAATCGGATCCGATTTGTTTAGCCGATCAGCCAAGCTACCTGCCATTAGAGAGAGTAGTGTCAACTTATCAGTGAAATAAGAGTAAGACGCCTTCATACGTCTTGTTACTTCCGCAAGAAAACATGTGGGTTTTACGGATCAGTCGTGTATCTCCCTCGTAGCACAACTATAGGGCGAAGCGAGCCGGATCCGAGAATGCAGGAAGGGAGCCACTATTTCTGCTATCATTAAGCTATAAAGTCGACCTCATTTAGCGCAAGGTTGGCTATTTTGTATTTGGGCCTGCAAACTAAGACCTTAACACCAACAAACATTCTATTGCCCTCGCTAGGGACTCATTGGTATAAAGCACCGCGTTAGGCCTAATCAACCCTCTGGGCATCGCCTTTGAAAACCACATCATCATTGACTCCACACGAGACTATATTAAATGGAAGTATCCAGACCTCTTCAACGGTCCGTTGTCGTCATAGGTGCCGGTGCTCAGGGGCGGCGACTGGCTTACATGGTAAGAACTAGGTGCCTGTCGCCTTCATATTTTTGCTGGTACACCGATGCTAACTTGCGAATGCCTCAAAGTGGTCAAGTAGAGGTAGCCCTGTTTACTTAGTCGACCTAGAGGAACGACAGCAGCAAGAAGCTCTGCTATATATCCAGAAACTTCGTGCGAAATCAACTAGCGATGGTACAAACTGGGGGGAGATCATGGCATCAACATCGAATTCGTTAGAGCCCTTGTTAAAAGACGCATGGTTAGCTATTGAGGTATGACCTAGCTCTAAGGGAATGGGGAGCAAACGCCTAACATGATCTACTGGAAATAGTGTGTTCCGGAGAACTTGGCATTAAAGCGGAAGATAATTATGCAGCTTGATAAATTTGCCCCCGAAGGCACAATCATTGCATCTAATTCTAGCAGTTATGGAATTTCAGAGATCTTGGATGGGGTAAATTTGCGTCATAACAAGAGGGCATTGAGCGCACACTGTTGTAGGTGGCCCCTTCTCACATAATTCTCAGAGCAGTGCTAATTTGGATAAATTATTAGACTGGCCGCCAGAGACTACAGGTATGCATTTACGCTGTACTAAATATTGCATCATACGATCTTGTTTCATTAAACCTATTTGGTAGCAATTGAAATCATGGGCCACGACGAAACAGATCCTTCGCTCATCGTTCTGCTCTCGGAGCAATGCAAGGTTCATGGATTTTCACCATTCCATGTTAAACAAAGCTCCATCGGCTATATATACAACAGGTGCGCCCCTATGTATTTTTGCATTCGAGACCAAATGCTAAATTGCACCATGGTGCAGGATTTGGGCCGCCATCAAACGTGAAACTCTTCTCGCTCTCTCCGAGGGCGTTGGATCGCCACAAGAGATCGATGCCATTTTCAAAGATGTCTTGAAGACGCCAAAGGGGCCGTGTGAGCTCATGGACATTGTTGGATTGGATGTCGTGCTGGACATTGAAAATCATTACGCAGACTCACGGACCGGCATCCCTCCTGAGCCACGAGAGTACGTCCAAAAAATGATCCAGAACGGTCATTTAGGAATAAAAAGTGGGCAAGGTTTTTATAATTATACGGGGACCCTAGATCAGAAGCATAGACTTTGATTTGCTAGATATAACCATGTTGTATTCCCATAGACACCGCGCTAGTCTACTGCGAAAGAGGCATGTTAATACTGTTCGTATAATTGTTACATGAGAATAATCCGAACTATTGTCGCCTTAGTTCTGCTCAATTAGGCTAGAACGCGGGGTTAGATGGCGTCTACATCGACGTTAGTACTCTATACCCAGTTTGCGGACCTAACCAGCCTGCTATTAATGACCGAAAACTTGCACTGCCTTCCAAACCAACTATTTCTACACATCAAACTCCATTGTCATGAATGCTAATCTGATTCACCGCCGCAAGCAATTTTCGAGTTGCGATGCATGTCGAAAATCTCGTGTGGCATGTGACGCAGCACGAGGGCGTTCAGCCACAGGTCTGGCTGCCTGCACGAGGTGCGCAAACCGCAATCGACGTTGTAGCTTTGAGGTAAGAGACCACCTACTAGTTGATTCCATTTGTCTTTCTCCCTAATGACGACTTTGGCCTACATATTAACGCGCAAATTGATCTTTAGTGGATGGAGAGAGCCGCTGTTTCGTCAAATAATCGGACTTTGATTTCTAGTCGCACAGATCACCGTCCATCACCGCCAACGGATTCCTCACCTATCCAAGTTGTGGAAGTGAGCCTCATTCCTAGACAACAAAATTCTATGCTTGCGTCTCCTTCTGAGAGGTAAATCAATCGACTCTTAATGATTGCAGTCGTAACCCTGCTAACTATACGAGATCTAGAGCGGAAGAAGACGCCTCCGACGACCACTGGTATGGATCTCCCACACCATCTACGCCTGCACCAGCTTTGGACAAGGACATAGCGGACTGGCTATTTACTATGTATGAAGATGTTTTTGAGGCGGTCTTTGGTTCCTGGTTAGGGAATTATAGTTGTCCATTTGTGTAAGTAGGGAGGATATCTCCGTCTTTAAGGGAAGGCTAATGACGTGTTAGTTTTGGGGAGCATAGGCATTTGGAAAATGGTTCCAACGAGCGGACGCCGATTGCATTGTCCATTAGTATTTCTTCTCTTTGCAGGCAATTCGATCAGTGGATGAAGGATTTAGAAGCTCAAGAGAATGACGTTGCTAGTGACCAGGCCCCAACCCAAGCTGAGGTTAAGAAGGAGCGGCAAATTGATCACTGTCTGAATCAAGCAATTCAGGCATTTTCCGCTCGATGGTTACCTCTAACATTTCAGTCACCATTGCACAAGGCGGCGCAGACTGAGCTGATCGAGAGTCTCTGGCGAGGCCTACGGAAGGACCTGATAAAAATTATCAATCGGCCATGCTATCGGTCGATGCTGTGTCTGTTTCTTTTTGCTATGGTCCCGATACCAGCAGGGATATCAGAAGAGGAGGAAGATAACGGCATTCCAGCTCAGTTCTGTGTCCAAGCTGCTTTACAACATGTACAGCATCTACGTGCTCGACAAAGGAGCCTTGAGTTCAACGGCTCGAAGGTCTGCCCAATTTCAGACCGAGTAGCAATTATGACTAGTCTGGATCAGTTCCAGATTAATTTTATGAGTATGGAGAGCATTATTTATTGGGCCGCGCTAACTTACGATACTTCTTCTTCATTGACCTTTAACACCAAATCTTTGCTTTCGTCAGGACTTTTAGGGTGGGAGTCAGAATCATCATGGCGCTTAGTCAAGACATGCACAGATATTTTCCACAACCAGACAGAGGACTGGCGACTTCGTGGTGTAATTGTTACAGAAGAAAATGCCAACCGAATCATAGCAGCCGCATCAGCATGGAAACTACGTGTTTGGAAGGTGGCTGCTGTTTTGAAGGAAGCCCTTCGAGAAGGTCACGAGGATGATGCCGTTCACCGTGTATATACGAGCGCTGTCGATGCGATAAAGCAGTTCAATGTCACCTATCGCCCCCTCCTAGTAGCTTGCGAGCGCCGCATTCAGTTTCTTTCTCAGCATACAAAGCTTCGCTGGTGTGAGTTCTTCCCTACTACACAGCTCTTGCATCAAAATCACCTGTTATAGGATAGTTGGACTAACTCTTGCTGTCCAATTAAAGACGAAGTAATGTTACACTACCATCTGTGCATTTTAATCATGATTGACGCCATTGAAACTGCGAGACGGACAGATATATTAGATGGGTTGATAATTACAAGATCGGAAGCTGAAGGTAGTACGATGAACTGCCTAGTGTTCGGCCTCAACAACCATTTTATTATCCCTCAGCGAAAGGGAGAGACTGAAGACACCTTTGTCACAGTTCCACTCCTTGCAATTGACCCCTATCCCCATCACGTAGTCGCAGCCGTACGACTTCTATGGCTAGGGATTGAGCGAGACTATGAAACTGGTAAACTGGATCTCGGTACCTTGGAGAATCTTCAGTCAATATTGCTTCAGACCCTAGATCTACTCCCACAAAGTTCGAAATCAGTCCAAAACGCAAAGGAACAGGCACGACTATCAGTTCTACGTAAGGACAACCCTGTGCCAGAGCTGTAGATAGTTTGTACTTCGCCCAGCAGAAGATCTAGACGTAGGACTCTGTAGATTAGGAATCATGACCGAGTCAAACACTTAGATTGTGGTGATGAACAGATCCTAGCGAACAGTAACTAAAGCTAATACGGTTTGCATACCTCGTGCATACTATCGGAAACTAGTGATATCTGTGCTTAAATGCCCTCGTCCAGCGTTACATGCTGGTTAAGATTGGTGGCATGCATCGCAACTGGAGCGAGTTGCTTGCTGCAGTGGATTTAGTTGGCGGCGGTTGGGGGGTGGGGTAGACGTGGAGTTGGGGGCTCATCTGAAAGCGGAACACTGGTTGAGTCGGATCCTTATTAATGGTTGCAGTCGCATCTGTACTATTTGCAGAGAACGATCTTCGTGTAGCAATTCCGAGTCTGTGTGGGGCTTTCCTTAGACTGCGGGGTCGCTTATACCCCGCATTTCCATCTTGAAGGAAAGAAAGCCTCGGAACCGTATTAATAGTTGAAGTCGGATCCGTACTATTTGTGGAGAACGATCTTCGCATATCTGTGTGAGGCAGCTTTCCCTTTCGTGCGGGATCGATTATACCCCGCATTTTCGTCTCAATTACAGCGAAAGGAAAGGGAGGAGGGGGTTTGGGGGTCGAGGGATTGAGGGGTTGGTATTAGTATGGTTAGTGTAGTATGGGCATACTCCAGCTGAGGGGGTAGTATGCTATGCGCAGAGCTGGTATGGTGTGTGTCGTGTAGTATGTGTATGGCTCCTGCTGGCTCGAGGGAGAGAGGGGTTGGCATTTACAAACCTCCTCCCCTCCCTTCTGCTCTCCCCGCCTCTGCTCTCCCGTCCTCTGCGCTGGTAAGGTGATAGAATGAGAGGTGGATGCACAGAGCGTCACACAGGGCAAGTAGTGTGCGCCCGCCTCCGTCCACGCAGGATGGGGAATGGGGAATACAGAAGCGAAGCTGTGTTGCACTCGAGGTCACGCCGTGCGCATCAATCTCCCCTGTGCGACCCTGTTCTACACCCTATGTGTATCTGCGCCTGTTTCCACACACACACGCACAGAGGGACGAATATAGTAGCACCACCACGACCACGACCACCACCACGGAAACAGAAAAAGACACACACAGAGTCGAGGCTCGTGTGTATGCAAACCTCACACCACCACTGAACAGTATAGTACAGTACAGTACAGTACAGTGCGGTACAGGTGCAGCCGATCCCTCACTCGCGCATCCCGAGCCTTAATCGTCTACTACAATGATCTGAGTAGTAACTTTCTATCTGAATGCTAATCTCATGCACACTTTTTTGTTTAATAATCGTTTGCTCTACACGTACATACATCGGATCCGAGCCAAGGCTCTGCAGCAACAAGTCTCTGCAGCAACTGCCACTATTTGGCCTTATTCGGCCATTGTCAGCGGTGATGACAATTCACTTTCCGTGTGTGGTCAGACGCGGGCTGATCGCGGGGGAACAGGGGTGCTCTGACATGCAGGGTCGGATCCGAGATGCGGGGGTTTTCCGAAGTTACAGGATAGGCAGAGCAAGACTCCACAAAGATATATAAGTATCGAAATACCTAGAGAGATAAGCTTCTGATTACATAGTAACTCAAACATTCTTCATTAGATTGAATTGCTATCTTCATTTATCTTCATTGTTTTAATCGTCATCGAGTATTGTGTTGTTCAAATCTAAAGTCACCAAAACCGTGCAGTTTTGCATGTAACCTACTACTAATTCTTACAAAATGTCGTCTTTAACTAATAAGCCTGTTTCTGTTGGCCAAGAAGATATCGGAATGAATGAGCCCAAGGAGCATGATTTAAACTCTGATGGACACGATGACGATTTCTCGGGGATTAATGAGAAGAAGACGCTGAGAAAGATGGACGTCAGACTCATTCCAGCCCTCGCAGTCTTGTACTTGCTGGCTTTTCTTGATCGTGGAAATATTGGCAATGCAAAGATTCAAGGCCTCACCAAAGATCTTCATCTATCAGATGACGGATACAATATTGCGTCGACTGTGTGAGTTGCTGGCTGCCACGTATGAAACGTTTAGGACGAACGATCTAATGATTTGAAACAGATTCTTTCTAACATACTGCGCCTTCGAGGTCCCTTCGAATCTTCTCCTCAAACGCCTCCGCCCATCTGTGAGTCTGTTCTCGTTTTTAGATACTCAGATCTAATGTATTTCTAGATCTGGCTGCCTACCATCATGATCGCCTGGGGAACCTGCACCGTGTGTCTAGGAGTCGTCCAAGATTACCATTCGTTAGTCGTCGTCCGAATCTTTCTTGGCGTCGCCGAAGCTGGCCTCTACCCTGGTGTGGCGTACTACCTGACAATGTGGTACTGCACAAACGAAATGGCTCTCCGCCAAGGTCTCTTCTTCAGTGCGGCTTCAATGGCGGGAGCTTTCTCTGGGCTTCTTGCTTATCTCATTGTTAAGATGCACGGCGTCGGCGGATATGAAGGTTGGAGATGGATTTTTATCCTCGAGGGCCTCCTTACCGTCGTTGTCGCTATTTTCGCTTTCTTTCTGCTCCATGATTTCCCGGAAACTGCTTCGTTCTTAACGCCAGAGGAGAGAGCTTGGGCTACTCATCGTCTCAAATACCAAGGATCTAGTCGCTCTGACAGGATGGTTGCTGAGGATGATAAGTTCAAGTGGAAATATGTTGCCCAGGCTATGACTGATTGGCAGCTATATCTCGGAATTCTGATGTACTGGGGTATCGTCTGTCCCCTCTACGGAATCAGCCTCTTCCTGCCCACCATTATTTCTCAATTGGGTTACACTGCGACAATTGCTCAACTGCTCACAATCCCAATTTACATCACGGCAGCCGTCGTGACATTAGTGGTGTGCTACTTCTCGGACAAGGCCGCAAAAGCAGGGAGGAGCCGCTCGCCATACGTATTCTTCCCGATGTGTGCAATCCTCGTCGGTTTTATTATGGCCATCGCTGGATCCGCAGCAGGCACTGTTCCTGGCGTCGTCTACGCCGGTGTTTTCATTGCCACCTGTGGGATCTACCCAGCCTTCCCAGGAAACATTACTTGGATGTCCAACAATCTCGCCGGTTCCTACAAGCGTGCAGCCGGTATGGCGCTACACATTGGCGTTGGAAATTTGGGAGGGGCAATGGCCTCAAACTTCTACCGCAAAGTCGATTCTCCCAAGTTCCTGCTAGGCCACGGGCTCGAACTCATGTTCTGTGTTATCGGGATGATTGCTTTAGCCGCGTTGAGATATAGTTATAAGCGGATTAATGAGAAGCGGGATGCTTTGAACAACGAAGGGAGCGAACATACAGATCAACAGTTAAGTGAGATGGGAGACAGGGCACCAACGTTTAGATACCAGCTATAGGTAGTTGCTTCGAGCCTTTGTAAATTTAAATTTTATAGGATTAGCGGCGACAAAGGAAGGTATATCATTTTGACACTAGCTTGTAGCAGATGTAGTGCAATTAGATCCTTTGCTTGCTTGCATTGTACTGAACTGCGCTAATGGGGTGGTCAGGACAAGCCTTTTCTAGCCCTAGTAATGCCATTTAGGCGACCATCCGGAATCCCTAGGTAGTGCCCAGCACAAAAGACTTGGTAGCTCCAAGGGTCTCTACGGCCTACAATGCCATTGCAATGTCCTAATAGGTGGAGTGTTCTTTGGAAGAACTACAAGCACCCTAGCTAAGAGGCTCGATTGCGAGGAGTCAGAGAGAATCCGTGAGGGACTTGCTATTAAAGTGCTCATTATAAAGGGAAGAGGTTGTGTGTGTAGAGTTAATGAAGACGACTGTCGGGTTTCCAGCATCAATGCAGGCACCGCACAGCTAGTCGCCAACGTCAACGCCGCCAAGGTAGGGTACTTTGATGGTCGTTTTGCACGTATGTTTATTGTATTTGTTATAACGAGCTTTATTTAGTATCAATCTGCCAAGAGATGTTCTGTTGCTGATGTTGAGGATTTACGCAAACACTATACTGGCATGCCGGCTGTTAGTTTGTGGCAGAGCGGAATATCACCGAGTTTGACCTCTAGCCTAGTATTGCCAAGCCGCCTCCCGCCTCAACGAATCGATACAATTTGGTGGCGCACTACCATTTTGGCGACACCGAGCCGGCATTTTCCATAACATCAATTTAACCCACCAAAGTAATGTTGCAATGGGATTGAAGTGGGACCATTTGGCTAGATGCTCACTAAATGATGGCGATCCTGTTTGAGTTTCAATGTAAGTCTCCACTTCAACACGGCATAGCACATGATGCCGTGCCGTGGTGAAGTCTGTGCCGTGTTGAAGTGGAGACTTGGTGCCGGTCCGTCCCTCAACCAATAGCTCCCGTGTATAGGGGAATAGGGGTATTCTTTTTTGAAACAAAACGTAACGCCAGTCCGTTGGGATAGCCTCCACGGCCCTGTTTACACATATGTGAGGTACTAAGCTACTAGAGTAGCCAGCCCCGCAGTAGGCAGCGCAAATAATAACTTATCTTTAACCTCACTGTGAATTTCCTCAACTGCGTCTCTTGAACCTCCAACACTCGATAGTTGTAGACAGGACATCATGTCCTCGTCTTTGAAGTCTCAACTTCCAGGCTTGCCGGGCTTTGACCCAGATAACCTCCAGCCATGGACTGTACAGGTCGTTTCCTCGATGACGGTGTTGGCCTTGTTGGCTGTTGGCTTGCGGTTAGTGAGCCGTCGCATAAAAGCGCAGAAGCTCTGGTTGGATGACTGGATGATTATATTCTCAATGGTGCGTTCCTGAGCGGAGTGGCTAACCATGCTATTAATCTGAATTGACTCGCGAATTAGGGCTGGAACTTGATTGTTGTTGGTTTCATCTTTGCCATGCACTCGTGTGGTATGGGCATCCACGCCGACCTACTCGACCCAAAAGACATTGTTATGATGGCTAAATGGTTAGTTGTGGCTGAGATTTTGTATGCCTTCAACCTCGGCTGGACCAAGCTTAGCCTCCTTCTGATGTACTACCGCATATTTCGCGTCCCATACTTTAAGAAGATGGCGTACGTTGTCGGAGCCTTTGTGATGGCCTGGGTTGTCTGCGTTACATTTCTCTTCATATTCATTTGTGTCCCTGTCCAGAAGCTGTGGTACCCGGATCTCCCTGGAAGATGCATTAATCAAGTCGGCACATGGATAGCCAATGCTGCATCCACAATCCTCACAGATCTTATCATCCTATTGATGCCTCTTCCGCAGCTATGGAGTCTTCGCCTGGGGAAGCGGGAGAAGATTGGTCTTACGATGGCCTTTAGCCTTGGTTTCTTGTAGGTCAACAGATAACCCCAAACCATGAGGCACGGCTGACTGACTATTGCACAGCGTCGTTTTTGCATCCGCATACCGAACTAGCGTTCTATTCACATATAGTGCATCGGATCCGAGCTACACTCTTACCCCGACAGTAGGCTGGACAGCTATCGAAATGTCTGCTGGCATTGTCTCCGCCTGCCTTCCAACGATATTACCAGTAATGAACATCCTGTTAGGATACATCGGTATTAGAAACAGGTCTACAACACTACGAAGTGATTCGCCTAATAACTCTCGGTCTATATGGAACAAATCAAATAGTGCAGGACCGAAGAGTACCTCTGGCATGGTTCCTGATACAAAGAGCAGGAAGGAGAGCGTGTTTTATCAACTTCCTGACGAGAACGATTCAGACAGTACCGCCCGAGGGACAGATTCAGACACACATGCCACCCTAACTGATGCGAATCTAAGGCCTGATGTGAAGGGTTATAAATACACGATTAAGAGCTTGCCGTGGGGTGAAAGGGAAGAAGATAACAATAATGACATACCGTTGCATGGTATTAGAGTGGAGAAGGCATTCGAGACCTCAAAAAATAGGAACGAGCGAGACATGCAACAATCCGATACTTGAATTAGCACGCGCCATTACGCCCTACTTGTATTTATTGGTGAAAGCGTGTGGTAGGGTCATTAGCGACGCTGTTTTTAGTTAAATCTAATGCTGATCCTGCCATTATCATTCTGCTTCTTTTGCCCTTGAGTAGTCTCGCTTCTCCCCTCGCTGTCCTTGAAGATCAATGCTGGTCTGAATTCCAACAGGATATGCAGAAATTATCTGTCTACCAATTTGCCCCCGATGAGTCTTCTGACTTCAACTACTCTTGATTATGAATACAAAACTTCTACATATAATTATAATCCTCTTGCTATTATCGGAATATATATGTTTTGACCCCACATCATCCGTTTCTCATCTTCAGGAGGTGGCGGCTGCAGTAGCCGCACGGTGCCTGTAGGTAGTAGAGGCCGTTGTGTTTCCCCAGCTGCTGAATTACCCGACACCTGTCCCTGGATTGTGGCTGGCACCCCCTGAGCTCTGCGACGTTTCGCACGTGTAGCTGCCCAGCAGCTGTGACGTTACGCTCAGGACGGCCCCTAGGAGCTGATGCAGGTCTGCCTGCAGGTGTCGCTCCTGGCCGCTGGCCCGGGGATGACGCATGACCTGCAGGCGCGACAGACCACACCCGGTGCGCTGGGTTGTAAGAGAATATTGTCGTCATCAGCGAGGGACTGACTGCTGCTCTCTTGTCTGTCCTCGTCTGTCTGGTTGTTGCGCTCCTGGCTCTTTGGCACCAGTGTTGCACAATCATGATAGAGACTAATTTTGATCGACGAGCAAGCTGTAATTTTGACACTTGTGCATGCCACGAAAACCCTATTTTGCGGGGAAAGGCATATCGTGGTCTTGGCGCTTATATCAAATAGATAAGAGCTCTCTGCACAACTGCTAACGCGGACCATTAGTTTCTCCATTTCAAAACCCCGCATTTAAATCCTTGATAAGAGTTCTGTACAACTTATCGGCATAAGTCGGGTTTCTAGAGAATCACTTGCGCTAACATATACCCCTCATATCAATAAATCTCTTATCCTAGCTGTAACGTAGTCTTATCGGCATTGAGCTAGCTCTTATATCTACAAAACGTAATCGAAAAAGTACGCTACCTTGTCCTTTAAGAGCTCTTATCGACTGAAAGCCCTTCGTGATATTACGAGATACGAGAGAGGTATTCGAACTGACAGGGACCAAGATATGGCATCGTATCTGTTAGCGACTTGTTCGGTGTTTCTAAAGATCAATAGCTTCGAGCTAGGAAAGTTGTGTGTTAGGGGTCTATCTAAATTATAATCAACTAACTAGGCAAAACCAAGATTATAAATCAAACTCCTCACTTCGTTCAAATCTATAAGAAGAGCCGTTTAATGTCTTTTGCTTTTTCTATCTCTTTATCTCAAAATTCGTCGTCATAAGCTCTTACAATGAGTTCTTCTATCTTCATTGGCTTAACAGCTGCTGCTGCTCTATTCTTACCAGCTACTAGTTCCACAATTGTTGCCCGTTATGAGTCTGTTACCTTTCGAGGACCAGTTACTATTGAAGCTAATGGAATGAGTAACATTCACCTAACTTACAATGTTCCGATTGATGGGGTACTGTCTCTTCATTATGGTGCATGTAATACTCCTATTGCTGTTCATAAGGATTCTCACCATCATATGATCGGCCATACGGAGGTTGGATCGCATCCTTTAGCCAGACGAAACGCTCAGTGGAGGGATAGCAGGCCAGAAAAATTCGTCTGGCTTGTCCCAGAGGAAGTACCCGACTTAGGATGTCTCTATGCTTATGCTGGCTCGGATCTGATTGGAAGATCTGAGCCGATCATAGTCCAGAAGAAGAGCTCTAGGCGCTCTGTCGTACTTGGGGACATCGCTGATGCCGAAGGCCCTTGGTTCGATGGTGTGCAGTATCTCAAGTCGAAGGGGCCGGGCAAGGTTTTTGTAGCACAGGCTAAAGCGAAGTCCATTGGTATCTTGGGAGGTGGCATGTCTGGATTAATGAGCGCTGTAAAGGTTCCCATCCATATCTACCTAGGAAAAAAGCTGACTATTCTAGTATCTGCTAAACTCTGCAGGCTTTCATAATTGGAAAATAATTGAGGCCTCTTCGCGAGTCGGTGGGAGGGTTCACACTGCCTATCTCAATGGTACACGATCGGATCAGTATCAATATCAGGAAATGGGACCCATGAGATTTCCCGTTGAAACCTTCTACCCTGATACAAATGAGACGATTCAAATTAATGACCACAAAATGGTCTTCCAGCTTGCCGATGCTTTAAATAAGATGAACAAGAAGCGACCAGATTATAAAGTTAATTTCATTAAGTACGTCGGGCTAATAATTGTTACTATGCACCAAACTAAATTCCTAGGTGGATCCAAAGCAACCCCAATACTCCAGCAACTACGCCAAGGCGACTCCCAGATGGCCGTGTTCCTACATCAGCTGATATCAAAGCCGATCCTTCGTTGGCGGCAACACCGAATTATACGAATGCCACTGCCGTGAAAGAAGCTGCGGCGGCATATGATGCCTGGATGGGTGTTGACGAATCTGTTTTGAAGGCTCTGGCTAAGAACGTTTTTGAAGCGCACAAAGCGGCGGTCGAGCACGGAATCCTCGATTTCTCCGAGGCTGGCTATCTCCGCTATAAACTAGGGATCGATCCCAACATAGCAGATCAAGTTTCTTCACTCGGAGATAACCATGATTCCTGGTATTATGATACTGGCTACTTCGGCGCTACCAACTGGCGCACTATCGACCAAGGTCTTAGCCGTCTCCCACGTGCGTTTGAACCTCTTGTTATCAAGAAAACTATGTTCCAAACCGCCGTCCAGGAATTGTCTTACAACGGCACCACAGACAAAGTATCCGTCAAATACCGTCCTGGAAGCCCGTTTAATACTACTCTAGAGTCTATAGACTTTGACTACGTTATCACAGCTGTTCCTTTCTCAAAGGTCCGACTGTGGCGTCTCCCTCAATACTCTTCACTTCTTAGCCGCGCAATCAATACTCTTAACTATCAGCAATCATGCAAGATTGCTCTCCACTATAAGACACGCTTCTGGGAACACCTCGATAAGCCTATCCTAGGTGGTTGTGGAAGCACTGACATCCCTGGTGTTGGCAGTATCTGCTACCCCTCATACAAGCTCAACTCTACCGGGCCTGGCGTTATGCTTGCTTCCTATGTTAGCGGCACACTTGCGCGCACAACGGGTTCAATGAAAGAAGAGGACCACGTAGCGTTGATTCAACGCGCGATGATCGAGGTCCATGGCGATATTGCGCGCGAACAATGGACTGGGAAGTATGACAGACATTGCTGGGAGAATGACGAGTTTCAGTCTGGCGCCTGGTGCGCACCAGAGGCTGGGCAGCAGGCCCTATATTTGCCGGCCTACTTTAGGACTGAGATGAAGACCGTCTTTGTCGGTGAACATACTAGTTACACGCATGCCTGGATCTGGAGTGCTCTCGAGTCGGCAGTTAGAGGAACCACGCAATTATTGCTTGATATGGGATTAGTGGACGAGGCTAAGGATATTACTAAGGAGTGGATGGCGAGATGGATGAAGATGTAAATAAAGTACATATTATATTTTGAGCGACGTTCAATTCCTCGACGCCAACTCGAGCGAATGCGCTGGATTCCTCTCGAAGCTCAGCTGTTAAAGCTTAGCGCCTTGAGCCTTCCAATAACTTCTGGATCTGTTCTCAGCTGGATTGACAGCGCCAATTTCAACACCAATGAAATAGGGCAAGGTAGATAGTCCGGGATGTGTTCATAGTTTTAATGTTATCCTTTCAACCTTATTTCTCTTCCCTTCCGTTGTGACTGCCGCTTGATCTCGCCGCTGTTCGACCTCGCCGTCGACAACCTTGCTGTTGACCAACCTCGCTGTCGACAGCCTCACCGCCAACCAACCTCGCTATCGACAACCTCGCTGGTTGTTATTCTGCCAACATTATTTCTCTTCTTTCTCTTCCCTTTCGTTGTGACTACAGCTTGATCTCGCCGCTGTTCGACCTCACCGTCGACAACCTTACTGTCGACAACCTTACTGTCGACAACCTTACTGTCGACAACCTTACTGTCGACAACCTTACTGTCGACAACCTCACCGCTAACCAACCTCGCTGGACTCGACCTCTCTGGTAGTGCAGACCTCTTGCTCACTGCCCCCCACCCAAAACCTCAGCGAATTCACCGCTGTCCCTCTTGCCTTCGATCCGAAACCTCGACGCACCTTCTCCCATCTTCGCTCTTGTGCCCGCGACATTCTACTACCTCATCTTCTGTGAGTACATCAGTGAGGTCGATGCGAGCTGAAGCTCACGCATATACCTACAGCAAGGTCGATTGCACAGCTGCTGTGTCTCTGTAAGTTGAGATCGAAAGTTGGATTCATAAACTAACCTTTATTTTCAAGATTTCACTACCATCCTACCTCGCAGGGTACCTCAAACCCAGCTATATCACCATACAAATTTAAGTCACTTACAAGGAACTCAACTTTACATTCTAACATCACTTATAGTCTTGCATTCTGTAAGTGCATCCCTCGAGCACGCTAACTATAGCACTAGCCTTGAACTTCGATAAACCTACGTGAAATACTTGCTAATCACGATAGATTTACCAAGTTTCATACGCCTCAAACTCCCCACAATAGCGAATATGGCAGGCGTCGACTACAAACCGTTTGACTTCAGGCTATTCGTCGAGGTGGAAGGGGAGAAGTTGGATGACGCAGAGGCTGCTAAGAAAGCAGCAGATGATGTAGCCGCAGAAGAGCTGAGGGCCGCCGAGGAAGAAGCTGCCACCCTGCCTGCAGCAGAGTGCGCGGCGCGCTTCCTCGAACTCGCACGACGTGCCGAAGAAGAGGTTGCCGCAGAGGTAGCTGGAGACGACCCGTCTGCTGTTGACAAGAAGGCCGCTGAAGACGCAGCTACAGGACAACAAAAGGAAGCGGAGGAGGAAGCCGCGGGCCTACCGTCTGAAGAGGCCAAGGAGGCTAAAGCAGACGCAGAGCTGAAGGCCAAAGGGGATGCACCAGACGCACCTCCTTTAGCGGCCGTCGATGAATTTGCTGTATTAAGGAAGGCGAACGAAGAGAATGGGAGATTAAGTGCTGCGTTGATATCTGCAGGGTTCTCAGAGGACCTCTTAAACGGCGGCCAAAAGATGAAGTCCAAATTTATTCTCGATGCAGCGAGATCAGCACAATGTGCGCTCAACGCATATGCGGCTGCCTAGGCTTTCTACGAGGACAGCGGAGAATTGGAGGAAGCAGATGACAAGCTGCTACGCTCCCTCCACTTACAGATCGAGTTGATCTATGCTCGGAAGCGTCAGCGCGAGGATTCTGAACAGGAGACAGAAGGAGAGCGGGCCGCGAAAGTCCCAAAGAACTAATCTCGTCGCCCTCATCGTTTTACGGCGTCAGCGCAAGGTTGCCGAACAGACGGCAGAAGGGAAGCGTCCCGAAAGTCCGTCTACCATTCCAAGAAGCATCTTTACTCTACCAGTACATTTTTTCAAGGCGCGGCGCAATAGGCATATTTTTTTCACGGCATTTTGTTTATACGCAACGCGGAATGGATGGGAGGACGAGATGGGAGGGCGATAGATCATTTGATGGAATGGGGATGGGAATGTTATAACGGCATTTTACAGCGGTTTACCATTTGCGCTTTACAGCTTGGCTTTGAATAAACTTATTACAGCCTTAAAAATAGTTTTATTCTGCTATAGACTTGACGTCTATATATGAGAAGAGAGGACGCAGAAGAAAACGAGGGGATATGTGGTAGTAGACGACAAAGAAAGGAGAGAGCAGATGCCGAATTTCGGCAGAAGACGACAAGGAAGAGACAAACGACAGGACGGAAAGTGAAGAAGCCTTGGAGGCAGAGACGGCAGCAGTCCAAGGTACGTTAAGCATGAAGAGAGATGGGCCGTCGAGTGCGATACGGCGTTTGACGCCATTAAAGAAGCTTTCTCTCTCTTACGAGTGCAGGTCGACGCACTCGTGAGAGAGAGGGAATTCCGCGAACAGGCGCACGGCGACTTCAAGATGCACCTCGCCACAACCAAGCAAGCCGTCGAGAGCGCCAAAACCGAGATTCTCGAGAAAGTTAGGAAGGGGGTGGAAGAAAAGCTCGTCAGAGCTGTGGAAACGCTAGCAGATGCGATTCAGGTTGACAAGGCGGGTAATGGGGCGGAGGCTATATCTTCGGCACTGGAAAAGACCGTGAGGACACTTCTCGCCGACGTTCCGACCACCTCTGGCCTGCGTTCATTGCTTGAGCGTAGGCCAGAGGAGGGATCGGCGGCGATTGAAGAACTCGTCCACAGCGATCTGGCGAAGACACAGACACTCCTCGCCGACCGTCCGACCTCCTCCGGCTTGCGGTCATTGCTTGAGCGTAGGCCGGAGGAGGGGCCGACGGAGGAGAATCCGCAGATCATCGAGAAGCTCGACGCCTTCATTAAGGAGTATATAAAGCAAGGGGAGTTGGAGCATAAGATCTCCGCGCTGAAGGGCGACCTCCGGGAGGCGCTACTTATACAAGACAAGAAACTCCTCGAACTGAAACTCGACTTTTAGCAGGAGATGACAAAGGAGGGGACGGGGAATTTGCGGGGTCTACACCAAGAGCAGCAGCTCGTACAGAAGTGGGCCATCGAGAACGCCCACCTACAGCAAAGCCTCCTTGACGCGAGAAAGAGGATTGAGGGGCTGGAGGCCCTGGTGCTGTCTGCAGATGCCCGTATGAGAACAGAGCGCGAGCAGCTTCTGAAGGATCACGGCAAGGAGTTTGTTGAGGCGCAGCTTGCGGCGGCGGCGACGGCCGACTCCCGATAAAAGGAGCTTGTTGCGGCTGCAACGACTGCGCGTGAGAATCTTCTCAAGGACCACGGCAGGGAGACGGGGAAGCTCGAGGCGAAGATTGAGGCGGCGCAAGAGAAGTTCGATGCCGAGAAGAAGAAGCTGGAGGGGGAGATGGATGCGTTGAGGGGACTGCTGATGGAGGCTGAGGCGAAGCTCGAGCAGGCTGAGGCGCAGCGTCTTGAGGAAGCCGAGAAGGCGGAGGCCCGATGAATTCAAGACGTCAACCAGCAGCTGGAGGAGGCGACGGCGAAGAATTCCGAGCATATCGTCGAGCTTCAGAAGCAGTTTGCTAGGGAAGCCGAGGCCATCGACAAGCAGTTCGCATAAGAAGCCGAGGCCCTCAAGAATCAGTTCGCACAAGAAGCCGAGGTCCTGAAAAATCAGCTTCAGGAGGCGTATACGAACAGCGCGGAGGAAGTCGCCGAGATCAAGGAGCAGTTCGCACAAGAAGCCGAGGTCTTAAAGAATCAGCTTGAGGAGACGAAGGAGAAGGGCGCAGAAGTCGCCGCCGAGCTTAAGCGACAATTTGAGGAGGAGGTCGCAGCTGGAAACAAGAGACTCGAGCAGGCTGAGGCTAAGAATTCCGAGCTTAAGCAGCAACTCGAGCTGGAAGTCGCGGCTGGAAAGAAGAGGCTTGAGGAGGAGGCCGAACTCTCAGCGAAGAAGTTTGAGGAGGTAGAGGCCAAGAACGCCGCAGACGTCGATGCCCTCAAGAAACAGCTCGAGCAGCAAGCCGAAGACTTGGCGAAGAAGCTCGAGGAGGAGGCTAAAGTCTTAACGAAGAAACTTGAGGAAGAGAAGGCCAAGAGCGCTGTGGACGCCGGCGAGCTTCGAAAACTGCTCGAGCAGCAAGCTGAAGCTTCGGAGAAGAAACTCGGCGAAGAGAAGGCCAAGAGTGCCGCACACGCCGGCGAGCTGAAGAAACAGCTCGAGCAACAAGCCGAAGACTTGGCGAAGAAGCTCAACGAAGAGGCCGAAGTTTTAACGAAGAAGCTCGACGAAGAGAAGGTGAAGAGCGCCGCAGACGCCAGCGAGCTGCTTCTTCAGCTCGAGCAGCTCGAAGCTCGCCGCACCAAGGAAGCTTCCGACGCAGAAAAGGGAGGCGCAGAGAGTAAAACGAAAATCAACGACCTCCAGGAGAAGGTCTCAGAGTATAAATCACTGCGGGATCGCCTCCATCGCGTAGAAGGGTGGCATAAGAAAGACGTCAAGATCGCCAAGAAGAAACTCAAGGACGCAAAAACCGTCGAAGCCGATTTGCGCGCAGAGCTGAAGCAGGCGCAGCTTCAGACGGCAGAAAAGGCAGACGCAGACGCTGCTGCCGCGAAGAAGGCAGAGGCAGACTTGCGCGGGAAGCTTGATGCCGCGGAGGCAGACGCTACAGCCCAACTCAAGCAAGCTGGGACGGATTCGGAGACACTTCGCGCAGAGCTCGATGCCGCGGAGAAAGCAGAGGCCGAGATGCGCGCAAAGCAGGCAGCCGTGAAGTCTGAGCTCAACGCTACCAAGAGAGATCTCGACCAGGCCCGCCAGACGCATGCCGCAGAGATTAGATGTCGTCAAGAAAGAGCTCCAGCAGGCGCGCGACTCCCAGACGTCAGAACTTGACGCACTTTGCAAGCAGCTCCAGCAGGCGCAATCAGTCGCGCTAGGTCTTCGCGGCATTGAGATTCGCCTGTCACCAAGTCGGCAGAGACCCGAGGCCGCATCCCCAGCCCCGATCCGACGTCCGAATATGCCGTCCCCGGGAACCTCGGGCGGCTTCGCGTCAGTTTCCCCGGGCGCCTCGACTTCTGAAAGCGCATCGTCGTCCCCCAGCGCCCTCCCCCTGTTCCAGAACGCCGTCGGGAGTCGAATGACTCCGAGGTCTAGAGGGACCCGAAGAGACTTAGGCCGTACGAGTCTCCCAGCGGTTCTCGCGCCGCGTCGGTCATCTCCGACGGAAGCGCTAGTTTGCGCCTCTCCCAGAAAAGGCTTTTGTTCCGCGCCCGGTGCCAGTGCCCGCTGGAACAGTTGCTGTCAGATCTCCACAACAAATGGAGACGCCTGTGGAGTTTGTCGTCACAGGCGGCCTGTTGGACGGCGAGCTCGCTAACAGGGTCTGCGCGTCTACCGTCGATGCTGTCGGAGCTCAAATCGCCGAGTGGCAGGCGAAGTCGAAGTGGGATTACCCAAGAGCGAGAAGAACCTCTGCGTCTACGTGAGGCGGATGAAGATCGCCACCTCAAAATGGCCGGCCAACGATTACCACCGCCCTGAAAATGGGAATCCCGAGTTTGCTTGCCCGCTGTGCGTTGTCAATCGCGTTCCCTGTGTCTGGCCTCTGAAAGGCGCACATGCATGGGTCTTGCCGCTGCCACCCCACAAGAGAGCTGCTGCCGCCACGCCGCAGACGCGGGGCTTTTACCTTGCGCAGTAGGCGCCCCGTTTTACTTGCGTCTGGTTTTCGTGCGTTGTTTTACTTGCGTCTTGTCTGCGCATTTGCGCCTTATCGCTTTGCTTTGCTTTGCGCCTTATTTCACTTGCGCATTTGAGCCCATGTACTTACTCTGCGCATTTGCGCTATAAATTGATGCTATTCTACCTTTAAGTACCCATCTATAATTGCGCCCGTGAGTTTATGTACTAAAGGCGATGGGATTACGACTATGAGGTTAAAGTATAGGCGCTGGGATATAGGCGCTGGGATTTTAGGTATTTAAAGGCGCTGTAGCTTCGACTCATTAACGACTCGTAACTATACTCTTTCACCGAAAGGAGGCTCATGAAGGTGGTAGGCAAGTAGTTACAGTGATATAATATCTGACTTCTAAATCGTGATGCACCTCTCACTTTTCAGTTCAGTCGGAAGAATACCTCGAGCTTAAAGCGCTTCCAAAGGTTCCTCTGCATTATCATCAGGTGATGTCCGCAAGCTGTAGCTCGGCGGTGCGACGACTAAGAGGTGGTGGTAATCGTGTGGAAAGCCCTCGTTCTCGTGGGTCGGCTCCCAGGGGCGAATGACTTTGACCTCGCCTTGGACCATGCCATGGCCAGTACTCCAAGGCTCGACCTGGTGGGTCAGGTTTTGCACCGAGGACATTCCGGCCGCGAAGACCGCCACATCCTTGTTCGACTCTTCCCCGTAGACGGTGGCCGGATCCAACCGCTCTGGATGCGCTGGGTCGCACTGCCACATGGTGAAGACCCTATCGAGGTTTGAGTGGATTAGGAAAACGAACGGGTCGCGGAAGGCGACGTGTGGGTTGAGCTTGGCGAAGTAAATGTGTGCTTTGTTGTGAGTGTCTTCCCAGGCTGTTCGGAAAAAGTTTGGTTTAATGTTGGTGAAATTGCTATCGTCCTGATTGTTCTCGTCAACTGCCGGGCCAAAGTTCTGAAGAGCTAGAATACGGTTCTCCTCCTCTGCAGTCAAGAAAGGCACCGGAGGCGGTCCCGGGTAGGTGTTAGGTCGAGTGATGCTCTTTGGAGGATCAGCCGGATTATTACTGTCATCTCGACCTTTTGGGTGGCCAGGTGTGCCAGCTTGCGGATCGTAGAACCCAGCAGAGAGCCACGGTTCTCCAATGTCACCCTCTGGAGACCCCATAAAGTTGGAATCAAAGAGGTTGACTGGACCGGTGTTCCCTCCTCCCAAATTCCCGTTGGGAATGCTGCGGGGATCTTCCTTAAAGTCCCAGTAGTGAAGCGACAACTGGGGGTTAATCTCGCGGAGGAGTGCTTCAAAGCGCTTCATGAACTCGCGACTCCACGGAAGGAACTCGGGACCGCCGTGGACATGGGTAGATTGATGAATCTCATCCTGTTTGAACCACCAGCTGACGCCTCCAGGCGGTGTCTCGCTAGGGGAGCCTGGATAGTACCGCTGGTTTAGCTGCATGATGGCGTCGCGCAGCAAAGCGCGTTCGGAGGGGTCAACATCGGCGATGTTTCGCCTGATTCCGTCCCCAAGTGTCATATTGATTTTCCTTTCTGTTGATTGAGCTTGGTGTTAAGTGTGCGTGGAGCCTGCTTTTACTCGAGTATTCCGAGATGGTTGCCACCACTGCTATAAGTAGGGGGACTTGCTGGTCAATTGGGGCGGTTTTGATCCGCTCATTGAATTTGCTTCACGTCATTGAAATTATTGGAGGGCCCGATGTAACCAGGATTCTCAGCTGCTACCAATTATACAGGAAACAACTCGACACTCTAGGCCTACTGTGGTATTGATGTCAGCCTTTCGCCGTTAGCAACCTCTCTGTTTACAGTGGAACTTCCCATGGAAAGCTCTATGGCCATTTCCATCTACTAGCATTAGCTCATAATGATTAGGCATTTTGATATAACGTATTTCACAAGCGAGTGGCCTACATAAGCAAGTGGCCTACACAAGCAAGTGGCCTACAAAAACACCAAAATTGACTATTACTACCTACTACTACACTACCACCCTATATAATAACCCTTATTTAATTGTAATTAATTCCTAGCGCCTCTTGCACATATGGGCATTATGTCCCATTTTCTCACATTAGCTATAGCACTTCTATTAGCCCTTAGAGCCTACTTGCTAACTACTCTCACTTGCTATCTCTATATAGAGTTAAGTATTAACCTTAGCACTTTAAAGGATATCCTCTCCCTTGTGTATAAAGAGACTACCCCCTTACATTATATACCTCTTATACTTCCTTTCCCTCCTCTTTTTCTATTTATTTATAGCCTATAAAGCTTTAACTTCTACCTACGCCTATAGGGCCTACAGAGCCTACTACACCTACCCTACCACGGCCTATTACGCTTATTCCTAACACTTACTGGGGCCTAGAGCAGTGGAAGGAGCGGGTTCCGGAGGCCTTTAGTAGCCCCTCAAGGCAGAGCTACAGTGACTGGCTTACTGGGGCTGCCTAGGTTCTGGCTGCCGGCCAGCTCCAGGAATTCGACCTATAGGCACTTCGGCAGCAGGTTAGGAACTCCAAGAAGCGGGTAGGCCGGGGCCGACTCTAGTGTGGCGGTGAGCTCCTGGTTTCCGAAGCCCGTAAGCTTCAGGCCCAGAAAGCCGAGCTTCAGGCCCAGAAGCTCGCTGCCGCAAAAGCCCGGAGTATAAGCCAGGCCCAAAACCGAGCCCGGAAGCAGCTCCACCGGGCAGGAATTGAAGCCCGGAAAGCTGAGCGCCTCCGGAAGAGGAGCGTGGCCCAGCTTACTAAATCGGGCCTCCCAATTCCTCCGGAGTTGGAAGACCCAATTACTAACCCAGAAGCCAGTTCTGGGTCCGAATATGAGAGTGCTAGTAAGGGTGGTGGGTGTGGTAGGCAGCGTGGGAGTGGGAGCGAGGGTGCTCGTGGAAGTGAGAGTGGGTAGGAATGAGAAGTGATAATTTCGTAGAATTGAATTTTTAAGTACTTTTACATACAAATTACTATGTGGGGGTACTTACGGTCGCAAATTCTGAGTGGTTGCACTTTGCTTACCACCACGATTAGTTAATCGTTGTGACCAACCTTTTTTCGCATTCGCTCAAGGTTAGGGTCGATGGTGTTGTCGGGAAATAAGCCATTGCAGAGCTTGTTGACCAGGAAAGCATACTGGACGTGTCGATGATCAGACTTTGCGTTCCATAATCTATTTTAACGCGTCTATGAATATCCGTGACGAATTGAGTCTCTTTCTATATCCTCGCGGGGCGCAGCTTTGATAAAAATCTTCGAGCATCCGTGTGTGCGCCGCCATATTCTGTTGTCCATCCCATGTAAATATGCGCAGTATGCGGTAATCGTCGATTTAAACTTGCATAGCTTTCTGTTGATGGGCGAATGCGAAAGTGCTGTTTCCTTAATTAAATGCTTCGTTTGACATCCACGAGTAGCCGACTTTATTTCTATACACAAAAATTGCCTTCTAACATGACCGGTCTGCCTTTAACATGAGTCTTCCGTGCTTGTAGTAACTGGTATTTCTCTTGCAGCTCTTTGCGAAGAATTGTGAGCTCAGTATTTTGCGTTTCAGCCATACGCGTTACTCTGTCCACATATCGCTTGGCAGGCGATGGAAAGTTTTGAGCTTGTGCAAGTACAGAATTTAACAGAATGTTTGACTCGCAAAGTTCAGTACCATTAGGAGGTGAGCTATCAAGCAACGAAAAGTCAAACCCAACTTGGTTTAGTGGTGTACTTAGCCGCAATGTAAACTAAGGTTATTAGATGTCCAGCCATTCTAGCTTACTGTAAAATGCCAATCTGGTGGTGTTTTGAGTGGTAACCAAGTAGAGTTGAGGATTTGAGCTTTGAAAATGAGCATAGGAGTTGCCGGTCCACCTGCAGCATTGAATGCATTCAATATCTGTTATCCATTCTTGCTTGCCTGGAACTGTCTTATTCTTATGAATCAAGTTTGATAGAATCAGAACTCGTGTAGTTTGACTCTCTCCAACCCCAAAACCTGCCTCATCAATGTTCCAGGTTTTGCGCTTCATATGAATGCTCTTGAAGTTGTATAGAGACTGCATCAAACCAGCGTTTTATCACCTCATATTGTGCCTAATTAAACTGTGCATTATCCATTTGACGTACATTATACAAAGTTTCGTTACCATTCCTTCTTGATTACGATTTTTACCCTCGCATCCACTAAGAATTCATCTGTTCTAGGCAATTATTCAAACTCGAATTTTGGAAGATAAATGGAAATTCAAATAGAGACGGAAAGCAGGTATGTGCCCAGTTGATTTTAACAATAGAGCTCCGACGAGAGAGTGTCGGTTGGGAGCACACGTCGTTAATGTGCTGGTTCAGAAGCGCGGCACTTCATGGAAACAACGTCTCCCTCCTTGTTCCTCTACAGCTAAGCAGCTGCCTTGCCACTATCTAAATCCATCCATAATTCGCGGGGGTACATTGCTTTCCTACCAAATATGCAGCAGTATCATGACTCGCAACATGCGTTTTGATTTGCTTCTGAACACATCCCAGCTTCTTCCCCGTCCAAACTTCAGTAACTTCGAACGCCGGCACCTTTGGTGTCTTCCCCTTCACCAAGCCTGGAACTTCCTGAAATACAATCGTTCTCTGGGCCTTTCGGTCAAGTGTATTCAATGCCATGACTAAGAACCCCTTTTTACTCTTTCCACTCCAATACTCGGCTGGGTGATCTGCGTCGAATGTCCAGTCCGCATTGACACCCCACTTGTACGGCTCCGCAGGCTTCCCAAACTTATCATCCTGATGGAAAGCCAGCAAGTGCACATTCTTCAGAATCGCAACCTTCTCGGCAGCCAACTTATCAAGAGCAGTCCCAATGATCAATGGACTTTTGATCGCAGCCCAGAAAGCAAAATGGGTTCTGCTCTCCTCTATGGTGAGGTTGCCATTCCCGATGTGGAGCATATCTGCATCGCTGTGCTTCCAAAAGTCGGTGTATTTGCTTTTAAAGGACATTTGGTTCAAGATCTCGGAGACTCGCGACCAATACGGCGTGATATCCCCAGTCATACGCCAGCTGCTACCAAGTTTGTATCCCCATTCCCCGACGGCTGCGTGGCCCCAATTACAGAGACTGTACAGTATCGTCCTGTTTTGCGCAAGTAGCGCGTCACCCATCTGCTTGAATCGCTTGTACTCTAAACTTGTTGTCCAGTCGTATCCTGGTGGGGGCGTTTTGGCGCTTTTGGCACATGTGCCGTTGACGTACGGGCCCCATACACGGTAATCGTCAGGGACGCAGTGTTCGTATGGATCTGTCCAGTCGTCTGGGACGTAGCAGTTGTCATATTTGAGGTAGTCGATTCCCCACGACGCAAATGTGGCTGCGTCAAGGTGTTCTCTGTCGAGGGAAGCGGGGTATCCTCCACAGGTCTTGGTGCCAGCGCTTGAGTAGATTCCCACCTTGAGTCCAAGGCTGTGGATTTTATCTGCAATGCCCTTGATGCCCGAAGGGAACTTGACTGGGTCAGGAATGATCTTGTCTGTCACGTTGTCCCGTCCTTCCTTTACCGCCCAACAGTCATCAACTACAATCTTCGTCAGAATGAACGTTGCTAGAGTGGGAACCATCGTCACGAACTATTGATATAATTATAGCCAGCTTTCTTGAGGCCAAGACTGACCACCTGGTTCGCCGCAGTCATGATTTTCTCCTCGGTAATGTCACAGTAGAAAGCATTCCATGAGTTCCATCCCAAAGCTGGGAGTCTGCCCTACACGAGATTTAGGGTGGTTCTGAAGTATACAAAGTGAACTTACAGTGCCATCTTTGTACACCAGAGCTTCAGTAGAAAGCGCTGCGGCCAACAACACTCCAGTTGAGAAAGTTCGCATCTTAAAGTCCAAATAAATTTACTTCTTGCAGTGAACCTGGACTGTCCGGCTTCAAATATAACATCTAGTTCTTATAAGACAATGATGATCCCCTTAACGAAGATAGCGGTGGAACAAATTCCGGCACAATGTGCACAAGTGGACTAGATTTTGCTTGTAGCAGCACGACAAAGCTCCGTTGAAATGTTTCGTTAACTCCTCATCCTTGTGACTTAATTGATAGAGGCGCAAAATCCGAGCTAGGATATATAGGAAATACAGAAGGATCCGGTGGAGCAAAATCACTGGATTGGTCCAGAAGTAAAACTGGTGGGGCGAATTTTCGAACTTCTGATGGGTCGGCTGCCCCCACTATCGCATTTACGCCATGACCCACGTTACCGTCCAGGTACCCCGCACCACAACTACACATTGAATGCGGGTGACTTCTGGCCGAAATGATATTGAGTTTTAGAACATCGGAAGACTCAACGCCGATGAGCTTCTGTTGTCAGGCCATGCAAGAGGGTCAAGATCACCTATTTTGAATAATTTCAGCAGGCGGAGCCTTTGCCTCCGAGTCCTCTGTGAGCAGGAACAGGCTTAGTGCTCAAGTGGTTTAATTTGAGGGAACACCTGTAACTAACCAGACATTGGGGACGTCTGCATTCCCGGAGGAGCTCGTTCCATCTCGACATGTCCATTTTGTCGGATACTAACACACTCAGAAACCTAACTCGATAGTGTTCATTTATTTTCATGGCATAGAGAGTTAGCTGGAAGAACTCCTGTGGCCGGATTGAATTTTCTGTCGTCCTTGAGAAGAGAATAGAGTACGATCACCAGGCACTACATCAATGATCACTCGGGCTGATGGAAGGTGAGAATAGAAATTTTCAAATGATATAAATATATTTACTCTCGGCTTCTTACTCTCAACATCGCTACTACAGGAGTATTGTCTTGTAGGCACTGGTTGGCTTATACCTCACAGTTTGCAAGATGAAGTACCTTAATACATTCCTTTTGGGGATTGCTACAATCTTCTCCCCTCTCCTTGTTCAAGCTGCCCCATCTGGTGCGTTGATAAATCCGAATGCTGACGCCAATGCCAAAGCTCTTATAGCATATTTGTTGAGAAACTATGGCAGCCGAACATTGTCAGGCCAACAGGATGAGTCCTCAACAAATTGGGTGACTCAGAACATTGGAAAGACTCCCGCTATCACTGGTTTCGATTTTATGGATTACTCTCCATCTCGCGTCGCCTACGGGTCAAGCTCGACCAACGTGGAGCAAGCCATTTCTTGGGCACGAAGGGGTGGCATCGTGACATTCTGTTGGCATTGGGTACGTCTTTCAGGTAGACTTCATCCGCAGAACGTAAACTAATCCAACGATAGGGTTCTCCAAGTGGTTCATACAACTCCGCCTCCCAGCCATGGTGGTCCAATTTCTATACTGAGGCGACTGGCTTCGATGTTGCTGCAGCTATGAACAGTCCTGGCTCGGCCAACTACAACCTTATTGTACGTGACATTGACGCTATCGCTATACAGCTGAAGCGCCTCCAAGCAGAAGGTATTCCTGTCCTCTGGAGACCGCTCCACGAGGCTGAAGGAACATGGTTTTGGTGGGGAGCGAAGGGCGCTGAGCCATGCAAGAAGCTCTGGGCTCTTCTATATGACCGTCTGACCAATTACCATAAACTGAACAACCTCATCTGGGTATGGAACTCTGTGGCCAGCTCATGGTATCCAGGTAATAATTTGGTGGACATTGTCTCGCTTGATGTTTACGCCTCTGCCGGAAATCACGATCCTCAAACTTCCAATTTCAACTCTCTGAAGTCGCTCTGTGGGGACACGAAGATCATCGCCATGACAGAGTGTGGTGTCATTCCTAATTGGTCCACCAGTGCACCTTGGTCTTATTGGGTCGTTTGGAATGGAGAATTCATCGACGGTGGCAATCACAACTCGAGGTCGTACCTGCAAACCACTTACAACTCACAAAATGTTCTAGCTTTGGATGAGATTTCAGGATGGAAGTCAAGTGCCAGCCCTACGACCACAACATTTACAAGCTCTCCAGCTTTACCAACCACAACTACAACGTCTACAAGACCTCCATCGGGCAATGGATCCCCGCTGGTTAGTTCTAAACCTGTTCGCATATCATGTCTTACTAATCTTCTCACTAGTATGGACAATGTGGTGGACAAGCGTGGACAGGCCCAACTACTTGCGCTTCAGGCACGTGCAAATACTCAAATCCTTGTGAGTCCTAACAATTAATATCTCCTGCGATAGCATACTAGGATTGCTAATTTTAATAGGGTATTCTCAATGTCTGTCATGATAGGGTCAAGCAGGAACATTGCTAAAACCACAGATTGAAATCTCCGAGTACCTTTGGTTATGAATTGATGGTGTATGAATTTGGGGCTGTAGGGTTTTGAACTGTACTTAGCTTCAATGAAAAGTGGAATCACCTCGAGCATGTGTAGGCTCATTGTGCAAGTGCTTCAACCGTACAGGAACCTCCATTGGAAACTGGAGACAGGAAACTGGAAACTGCCTAATGTAACCTCGACTTTATCGGCATAGCAACTACCAATTGTGTTAGTGGAGGTGCTTAAGGTAGTTAGTAGTGGATCAGTATCCCCAAAAAAAGCACTTCACGTTTCCCCGCATGGGCCCAAACCACGCGGGGTCCGCGTTTCTAATGCCAGAAAAGGGATACCGTTGGGAAGACATAGCGGAATTGGGGAAAGCGAAGAGGATCTGTCAGTTGGATACAGGTCACATGCATGGATATATGTGAGACATTATAAGATGGGTATATTCATTTAGTCTAGCGCCTACAGTCTTAGTTCTCTCAGGAGAAATCAGCGAATAGTTACAGAAGAGTAGATAATACAATTCGTTTAGTGCTTCTGTTTCGACTGCTATTGCGTGAGGCTGCCCCTGAATAGCTTTGTCAAGTGAAGCCAGCAAACATTCATTCGATAAGATCCATATGCTAGAAGAAAGTAGTTTCGTGGCGTATAAAGTGTCTCAAAAACCATATACAGTACGAATACTTTTGTCGCTGTACTGTATAACCCTACTGTCTTGGCGAATCAGTTGCCTTGTGCATAACATGCCAGAGTCGGACATTTGTCAATGATAATGTTCTCATCCCCCGCCTCAAATCTACCCCAAGCTTCACTCTCTATCTTAACGGAGGTCGCTGCTCCGGTGTGAGAGGTGGCCTAGATAGGGTGACAGAGCCGGCGATCAACCTGGAGAAGGTGGAGATTTACGCTCTCCGTATCCCAAGGGTCAATAGTTCCCAGAGAAGTAATTACAGCCAAGATATTCACCGGCATTGTCGGGATCCCCGGAGTTGCACACTTCACCTTCACACTCCCAGTGCCTAATTCGCTTGTGAAATACGTTACAAAATTGGCTGAAACGGTATTTTGGTGTTTTGGTGGGCGACTCGCTTGTGTGGGCGACTCGTATGTGAATTACGTTATATAGTCTATTTGATATAACGGAGCAGTAGGGATGTAGGTGCCGCTATATAGATGCGCGTATGCACCGTCGAATGGGATAGATACTTAGCATTCTAGTTGTGGAGTTGGTTTGTGCAGGTGCTGTAGAGGTGTCGCCGAGTTGATGCGTAGAGTTGGTATCGGTGTCGATGGGTAGGCGCAATAGAATTCTGTTGTAATGGCGATGCTGCTGTAATGATGCTGCTGTAATAATGCTGCTGTGATAATGCTGCTGTGATAATGCTACTGCAATGATGCTACTGCGACGATGCTGCTGTAATGATAAATGCTGCTGCGATAAGCAGTAGGCGGGTATAGGTGCGGGTGCCGCCACGTTATTGCTACTGCGTTAATCGTGATGCCGCTATGAGAATGCCGCCGCTGCCGCCGCCGCCGCCGCCGCCACCACTACCAAGGCTCTACGATATACATTTGAATTGCAGCACTGCATAACGAGTTCAGCCCATTCCGAAGAGTGGAAAATTAAATTTAGGCGTATCTAATTCTAATGCGCCATCAATTATCAGAATCCGTTCATGGCTTTCAGAAGCGTAGGCGACTATCAATAATTCTGCCATACAACGCGTAGGCATAGTACTTTACAATACACACAGCAAACGTGTACATTTGATTTACAGCACCACCCAACTGTTTAGAGACCTTCCGAAGAGTGCAAAATTGAAATTAGATGTATCCTAATCATAATACGAAGAATCAATCAGAAATGCCAAGGCGCTTTCAGAAGCATAGGCACCTATCAGTAATTTCGCCATGGAACGCGTAGGCGTGGTACTTTACAGCATAGGCGCAAAGGTCTACATCTGGCTTTACAGCACCACGCAGTATGTTACAGGCATTCCAAATAGTGCAAAACTATATTTAGACGCATACTAATCATTCAGTATAAAATCTATCAAAACCTGTTAAGCGCTTTCAGAGTTGTGGCCAACCATCAAGGTTGCGCCCGTACAATTGAATTTCTGATTGTGTGGCGGGATACATCACAACTGGTTTCGCAACAGCTACATCAGCTATAACAACCGCAACTAATGTCGCTCAGCTCTCAAAATGAAACAGGAAATAGTTTAGGTATATACAAATGGATTCCCGTTCTATCTTTCAGAAACCACTGGGTACTTTCAGAGTTGTGGCCGTCTATCAATGTTGTGCCTATACAATTGAATTTCTAATAGTATGACAAGTATACATCACAACTAGAACAGCAACAGCTACATTAGATACCACGACCGCTACCAATGCTGTATAAACCTCAAATTTGAATGAGATATAGTATAAACGCGTATCAATTGATCCCCGTTGTCGCTTTCAGAAACCACCTGGTACTTTCAATGTTGTGGCCGGCTATCAATAATCCCGCCATACAAATGTATAGCGGCATACATCACGACCTGTACCGCAACAACAAAATCCCACGCCACAACCGCTACCAGTGCTGTATACACTTCAAATTCGAATAGGATGTAGCATAGAGGCGTATAATCCAATCCCCGTTGTCCCTTTCAGAAACGGCAAGGCGCTTTCAGAATGGTACGCGCCTATCAGAAATCTCACCACACAAATGATGGTGCCAGCTGCGTTAGCCTAAACAGCACAACATCAACGATGTATTACGCACCACGCTCTTATCGCAACTACTTCAAATTCGAATAGGATATAGCATAGAGGCGTATAATCCAATCCCCGTTGTCCCTTTCAGAAACGGCAGGGCGCTTTCAGAATGGTACCATCTATCAATAATCCTATCATACAAATTGAAGCTACCGCCCACACTATCCCAAACAGCACAAGAATCAACAGCATATTTCTCGCCACACTCTTGTCGCACACGCCTCAAAATTGATTAGTAGATAGTTTGTATATAGATAAATCAATTCCCGTTGTCCCTTTCAGAAACTACCAGGCGCTTTCAAAATGGTACGCGCTTATCAATACTGCTGACAGCTAGCTACGCGATCAGCTATTTACCACCATCACATCTCTCAATCTCGCCACAACACGCTCGCACACTGTTGATACGTAAATAGACTATATAATTCAGATATCTATGAATCAATTCCCGTTGCCCCTTTTAGAATTGGTCGAGCGCTTTCAAAATGGTACGCGCCTATCAATACTGCTGACAGCTAGCTAATGGCCTATGCAAACCTACGATGCACATAACTCCGCACCTACGCGTCGCATGCCAGTTCCGAAGAGTGCGTTCGAACGGCAAGAGCTCCAGCTATCGCATGCCGTGCCCTGCGTCCCTGTCCGCCCCCATCTCGCCCTCAGGGCATTTACCGGCCCCTGGTCTTTGGAATGTGGGGCCCGCCTCCCTATACAAATTAAATGCCCCTAGCCCTCAGGGCACCCGCTCATACACGTTTAGGGGCGCAGCGATACACTAAACCCTCTTACGTAGTAGGCTCTAACAACTAGTATATTAATGCCCCTTCCTCCAGTTAATCCTCACTCTCACTATCTGACGGTGGTTCCGGCTCATAAACGCTTTGCTTCCTATTCACAGCTCTTACTTCTGCTTTTGCAAGCTTATCGATCAAAGGATCAGAGATGTGCTTCCCCTCAACCTCTTCAGCCAAATCCAGAAACTCCGACCAAGCATCCTTAACTATGCGCCAATTCTGCCTATCGGTATGCGAGAGCATCGCCTGAAACCCCTTCATTAGGGCGCTGTGATGTTTGTAGGAATAAAAACCGAACGCCTTGATTAGTTCTTGACTAGTTCCCTGGGACTCGACCGCCATGGCTCTGTTCAGCCGCCTCGTTGCTTGGATAATTATATCGACGTCAAAATCGGTGACGTGGTCCTTGACAGTGTCCGCGTTAATGAAATCTCCGTTATTGCCACCGCCATCTTCGTGACCATCCTCGTACTCGTTGCTAGCTTCCTCGGAATCGTCACTATCGTTCTTGCCATCTCCACTATCGTCTTCACTGTCAATCTCTTCCTCGGAACTAATATTCCGGTCATACTTGTCGTCAACATCTTCATCATCATCACTGTTATACTTGCCCTCGTCACTATTATTCCGGTCATAGTCGACGCTATCTTCATAACTATCTTCACTGTAGTTCTCGTCCTCGTCACTATCAATCCGGCTGGTACCATTTCTGTCACTAGTGTCCTCGTTGTCGTCGCTGTCACCACTCTCAACTCCGCCCTCTTCACCATTGTCAGTGACGTCTTGGCTAGTAACCTCCCCCTCGATGTTCTGATTCACAAATTCCTCAATCGCTTGGTCATCACTCTCGTCATCGATCTGTATACCACGAATGAGTCCCAAGGTCAACCATGCTGCTAGCGACTGGCAATCGCTTTGAACGTCTGGGCTTATTGGTTTGTTCTTAACTGCCCAATGATCCATCGGTTTGTCTATCTCTGCCCAAGTATCGATCGGTATGTCCTTTGCTACCCCGGGCCGCTTCCATCTTTCCATTTCTGCCCTTGGGTCTTCTCTCGTCCCGTTCTTCAAGAGCATCCGTACCGCCCTTATGCACTCGGCATCCGCCGCGGCAAATAGGGCAGTAGCGTACGTGCCTCCCTTGACCGTCACGTTGACATGGACGGATCTCAGCAAGAGCTGTTTGATTATATCCACCCGACTGTGTGCACATGCTGTAATCAAGGCCGTAGCATAATTACCGGATGTGACAACCACATTGACATCAATACTTGGGGTGTTTAGCAGGGCTTCCAAAACATCTCGGTATCCTATTGCACAACCTGCGATGAGGGCGGTACCACACATCGCTTTGGAGCACTTCATGTTGATATCGGCGCCCTGCTGGAGTAAAAAGAGTGTATTCTTGAGATTTCGCCTAGAGACGGCCGAGATCAACGGGGAGCCCGTTTTTGTTGAACGATTCACATCAGCGCCATGGCTGATGAGGATTTCCAGGAGTCCCGGCTCGAGATTCCCAGCCACATCGACTAGTACGCTGGACCAATCAAGAAAGTTAACCGCAGGAACCAGATGGTGGTATTTAGCCCGTGAGGCGTTGGGAAACTCCGTGAGTAGATATTTAGCAAACTCTTGCTTGCCTTCGGCTAGACCGATTCCCGGAGCCGCTTCCGCACATATCAATAAGAGGATGAGCCTAGCGAGCTCCTCGACAATTTTACGCTCGCATGGCCCTTTAGTCATCCCCTCGAAGATGTATTTCAGCGTATAAAGATTCTGCACTTGGTCCCCATGTTCGTGATTCTCGAAATGCGAGAGCATTGTCAGAAGCGTTGTAAGCTCCTTGTCATTCACATTGTAGTCGGTCAACCTTAGATGCGTAATTAATTGGGGTGCTAGAAGCCTTCCATTCTCAAGTGAATTCAGTCTCTCTCTCGTTGGCAGGGTAAATTGCCAGGTTTGTGTGAAGTCTTCGCGGTCAAAGTAAAATGTATCCCGCTGTTGATCCTCCACTTCCTGCTGAAGTTCTCGACACCAAGCCTCGCCGGCTAAGTAGGCATGGAGCAAATGTCTAGTTTTCCACAAAATTCCGGCAAGAATAGCCTGTATAGGGACTAGTCCACCCGAAAACACCAACTCGCGGCGACGTTGACGGCTAAAATCACCAACCCAATTACTAGGTTGTAATGCGAGCATGATAATTGACGCGGGCTTAGTGTAGGCATTATGCATTTGTGTTGTGGCAGGACAAGAGTTTAGCCATATCTCCATTATTGCTGCGGCTCGTACACGCAGCCAGATAGTCGAGTCAACAGAATGAGCATTTTCTTGGAAGTTTCTTAACACAGTCTCCCTAATCACTTCCTTTTGCGACTCATCTGTGATCTGTTGAAAGTGGTAGTACCAGTTGTCGGCCGCAAACTGCCAAAGATCATAGAGCTCACTTCCGTCCTCCTCATCAATGGTTGAGAAAGCTTGGTGATTCACATGGTGTTCCGCCCAGCCCCTAATAGCTTGCTTTTGTGACATGTAGCGGAAGAGTATCCATACACACACCAGGGCGACGTCATAGTGGCAATTTCTGGTCACATCGTGTTGTTTCTTTTCGATGTACTCTTGTACAGACAAGTGAGAGAACCGGAAGACAGAACCGTCAGAAATAACGAGGTTCTGACAGGCCATCAGGATGTACGCCACCTCGCTGCCCTCGACTGGCTCGGGCTTTGTGTCAGAGCCATCTTCCTTCAGCATTTGGCAGGTAGCAGCACTCAGCGTGGCGATTTCGCAGGAACCTTTAGTCGCAAGTAGCCAACTAATGACTTGAAGTGCGGTTTTGGGTCTGCTGCCTGATTGCATATGAATACGCTTAAAGAAGTTGTCATAGGCTTCTTCCAAATCCTGTGGTAGCTCGCCAAGCATAGCCTCCATCTGGTTGGGGCCTTTCAGTCCGAGAAGATATTTAATATGCATAGAAGCCCATTGGAACCTTTGATTAAATCAGCGCATGTGCTTTAGGGCGTATGCTTCATAGTGGGATGTCGACAAGGAGGACTTACTTCCCCTGGCTCTTATTTATAAAAACTCGAAGCATCTTGTTTCTAAGTTTCTTTTCGATTTCCGGTTTCGGTTTCTCCTTCTTCTTCTTCTTCTTCTCGATTTCCTGTTCCAGTTTCTTCTCCTTCTGAAGCAATGCGATTGCTCTATTCATCTCCTTGATCTCCTCGTTATACTTATCGATATGATCCTCAACCATCTTGAGAATGTCATCGCGATTGTCACCTGATGAAATTTCAATTATATTGATCGACGAACTTAGCCTCAATATTCGAATCGTATCGGCTCGAGACAATCAGCTTAACCGGAAGTCCCGATTCAAGCAGTGTTTGGATCATTTTCAGCACCTGGCTCATTTCTTCGTTACGGTCAGTGGGTTGCATCTTATCGCCAATACACTCGTCTAGTGCATCTAAGACTAGGATCGTTTCCGTTTTTTGTGGTATTAGTTCTAGGAGGAGCTCGCAATACTCCATGTAGCTTACTTCAGCTGACAGCGAGCTCTGACGGCCTTTTTTTTCATACAATAGGCGCAAAATTTCAGGCAGCGGATGATATCCCCCAGCCAGTTGGCGGATAAAACTGCGGAAAATGTCGTGACTGAATCTCCTACCCGGGTCGTCCTTCTTGCAGTAGAAGTAGGCGAGCTGGAAGTCGTTGATGTCCGGAGCCCTTTTACGAGAGTTTAGATGATGGTCGATGATACGGGATATGAGAAATGTCTTTCCTGCCCCATCTATTTTCCACATCCATATTACATTAGTCTATTTTCACTTTCAAGTGAGCAAATAATGCAATACTAAGCAGAGACTTACGAATACCCTTGATCCAGAGAAGACGAGGACGGTCGTCCTTACTCCAGAGCTGGTACTCTTCTTTTCGGAACACCCAGTCCCCTGTTTTTTTTGGTTCGGAGAGCTCGCGGTTGGTTATGGTGATCCTCGACCTTAGAGCTCGACCACCAGCCGAGCATATCCTCTCTAGTGTTAGCGAGGCGATGTGTTTTTTCAAGGTCGTGGTTTCGCTTTATATTATCACATAGCCTGTCTAGCATCTGTTGAGTATGCGCTGTTGTGGCAATTTGGTCCGCGGCACCTTTTTTTAAGGCCTCTTGCTGTATGTTTAGAGCCCCGAGTAGACTAAGGGTCTCTTTTGCCATGTCGTTTTGGTAGATGAAGGAGGTTTTTACTGAATCCTGGAATAACTTCTGCTCTAATTTAAAAATGTCATGCTCGAACGCGATAATGCTTCCGGTGCTCCAGAATGCATGCCAATATAAGCCGACCTGGCTCTTCTCTAGGCACGCGCCTGCCTCGGACAAAAACTTCAAGATGCGGCTGTAGGTCGAGATGAGGCATGTTTCAAACGCCTTTATGAGGCTTTGGGCCATTTCTTTACCACCTTTACTGTCTCGAACCTGGTTATCGTACACTTCACATCGTTGAATTGCGCTGACTGTCGTGTCAATGCCAGCTAATATTGCACCAGCCTCCTTACCTCCTTGCACAGCAAACTAAGCACTGAGAATTAGACAAATTCGGCCGGCGCTGAGCTGACCTAGGGATTCACACCTGAAGAACCACCTTGACAACTGACCAAACCGTATTAGCCGTCGGCTCGGAGGACGCCACCATATCTATTGGGGTCTTGAGCTTATCGAGTTTATCAACAACAGAGCCCCACAGCTCATGAACAACATACTGTCGCCCAAGGAGGTCAAACTTCCAACTTTTGTCTTTAGCGATCTCCTGGCGCTTACGGCAGAGCTTCACCAGATCGTCTACTGACACGAAATCCTGCTCGCTCTCGTAAAAGGCTTCCTTTTGCTCGCTCATCCAGTCTTTATAGATGGTCGATATAAAATCAATATCCTCGCCACTAAGCGTCTTTTTAGGCGTCCATGCAAGACGTTGTATCTCTCCCTTTGCTCCGACATTGAGACGTTGTGTCTTGCCCTTCGTTCCGTCATTAAGACGTTGTGTCTTCCCCTTCCCTCTGATATCAAAACACGGAAGCCGCCTTTTGGGCCCTATATTAGAGTAGCTGGAGCTGTCTTGTATCTCCTGCAGCTTTCGCAGGGTATCTTGGTCGGAAGTCTTCGTTTGTAGCTTCTGAATAGCTCTTATTGTGTCCTTGTCGAACCTTCGCTTTAACTTGGTCACGTGGTTCTTTACTTCTTCATCGAGCCCGCTATATGCCTCGTCCCAGTAGCTCTTCAGCACAGGAGGATCCTCGACGGCTACCGGCGCCGGTTGAGCGGGTCGCTTCTCTATCTCCGTTGCGTTGCTAGTCATGTCAGCAATCGCGATGTAGGGTTTGCTTCCTAATAGAGTTGTCTCGCTCCCACCGGGAACTTCAGGCATTAGTCGAGTGGTGCGGTAATTATAATGTTGAGCAGAAAGGGACGGTGACACTTGAGAGAGAGAAGGCGCTATATATTTTTCAAGAGAGAAGAAGAGGCGGGGATTTCTGGCGGTTACGCTCCGGGCTGCCCCGTTGGCACCCATCATGCATAGGTGCCCAACTCACCCCGCTCACCGCGCTCATAGATTCTCTGGATCGAATTGCATCTTTACGTCCGTATTAAACCATCTACGTCTGCAGATTTATAAGTACGATCCAAATCACTCTTTACCGACGTGTTATCGAATACTACCGCGCCTCCTTTTCCTATCCCCGAGGAGACAGCGACAGCGCCAGCCAGTAGCCGCCATGTCCATGCTTATGCCCCCGATTCCCAATGAGGGGGACCTTCAGGTAGCGTAAGCAAACAGCTTCTCTAACCTTCATTATATATTTTGTGTCCACCGCCGATGTCGGAGGTCGTCGACGCCAGAGGCCCTAGGTTAATACTAATTTGATAGATGGAACTACCTCGAGTCTGGCATCTCGAAGATTATGCGCGATTTGCAATCTGGTATAGATATGCATACTGTGAGTTCCTCCAAGACCTCTCTACCTAGCCTATCGTAATTTCGGCCCTCAGATGCTTTGACTAATGTACCATCTCACCTTTAGTACATGGGAATGTATAGGTATTACCTCCATACCGAGTCCGCCCTCTTCTTGCTATATACTAACGGCGTATAGCGCCGTCCAAAAGCTCTGCATGCCTCAAAAAGATTTCTCAAGTACCTCCAGTAAGGAGATTCCCGTGGCCTATTATTGCTACTCGTCATTGGCTGATTGGTTACTGATGTATCCCAGTGGGCGTTATCAGTGGAGCACACCGTTCTATGCATCTACTCGGCGAAGATCTCTACAAAAATCTCGTCGTATATCTAACGGCGTACCTCGAGGACCTTAGTCAAGAGTGCAGCGGTTACACTGATGAGGCCCTCCTCCAGTTCTATATCAAGGAATGGGATCGGTATAATAATGCTGCGAAGTACATACACCACCTATTTCGATACCTAAACCGACACTGGATCAAGCGGGAGATGGATGAGGGCAAGAAAAATGTCTACGAAGTGTACACGCTATTCATAGTTGAATGGCGCATTATTCTGTTTGAGCAGGTGCATAGCAAGGTGATGCACGCTGTGATGCAGCTTGTCGAGAAGCAGCGGAACGGAGAGGTAATCAATCACGAGCAGATCAAGGCCGTACGAGACTCCTTTGTCTTGCTAGGCATAGACGAGGCAGACTCCACTAAGGGTTCACTCGATGTTTACTGGCTCTGTTTCGAGAAACCGTTTCTGGAGGCTACAGCCGACTTTTACAAAGCAGAGTCGAAGCAGTTTATTAGCGAGAACAGCGTCGTCGAATATACGAAAAAGGTTGAAACACGGCTAGGTGAGGAAGAGGAGCGGGTCCACATGTATCTCCACCTAGACAGTGTACCAGCCCTTGAGAAGGTGTGTACAGTGTCCCTCATCGGGGACCACAGTGCGCTCTTGTGGGACGAGGTCCAAGAGCTGCTTGATAATGATAAGGAAGAGGACATGATCCGGATGTACAACCTATTATCGCGCATCCCTGATGGAACAGATCCCCTTAGGAAAAGGTTTGAATCTCACGTGAGAAAGGTAGGCCTTTCTGTTATGCAAGAGGTTGCCTCAGACGCGGAGAAACCGGAGCCAAATGTCTATGTAAATGCACTCCTAGGGCCAATCACCAAATACCAAGCGCTAGTCAAAAAGGTTTTCCGTAACAATGCGGACTTCACTGTGGCCCTGGATAACGCCTGCAGGGAGTTTGTGAACCGGACTGAGGTACGCAATCCTAGTTGGAACAATTCGCCCGAGATCCTAGCCAAATACACCTACATTCTACTCAGTAAGGGCGGGATGGTTAATGAGTCGGAGCTCGAGTCCGTCCTCGAACAAATAATGGTAGTCTTCAAGTATATCGAAGATAAGGATGTCTTCCAAAAGCTCTACACGCGCATGCTAGCGAGACGCTTAGTGTATGCGAACTCCTTGTCGAATAACGCGGAGGCTGTCATGATTAGCAAGCTGAAGGAGGCGTGCGGGCTCGAGTACACGAATAAGATGCAGCGCATGTTACAGGACATGCAGATCTCTGAGGACTTGAGTACGAGCTATCGCAGCTACGTAGCGAGCTTAGAGCTTAACAAGCTGGAGGTGCTCGAGTCGACGTATAGCATCTTGGGCATGGCCTTCTGGCCGCTTAGCGCCCCCAACACAAAGTTCAACCCACCGCAAGAAATTGACGCCGACTTTAGTCGCTTCGCCCGGTTCTATAAGAGTAAACACGATACTCGGAGACTCACGTGGCTATGGACTCTGTACATTTAAAGTAAGTAGAACTACCTTTTTACATAATATAATTTTTAACATATAAGTAGGAGTTAGAAGCTACTATGGCTATAGTTCATAACCCTTATATAACTACATTTTCTTTATAATCTAGGAAGAGCTACATTAGGTCCTATGAACTAGCTTACTATAGTAAAACGTAAGGCTACTACTATTAAGGCTACTAACCATTCTATAAAGTAAGCTTAAGGTAACTAGATAGTAAAGGATTTAAAAAGTACTAAGATGTAACGCTAGGTCTTCTACTTATAAGACTTATAGAGGTTTCGTTACATAAGGTTTACTTAATAGAGGAGGTAGGGGATTAATTATAAAGGCTTTCGTAAAACACGTTACTAGTATATAACAAATACTATATTAAGTTAAGCACAAAGCTCCTATCTAAGAAATAACTATCTACTAATAAGCTAAACCATATTAGATTATAACTACTAAGTTTCCTATTAATGCCCTTATACCCTCCTAGGGCGTTAGTAGAAACTAACTAATTAATGATAAGTATGTACCTAGACTCTATTAGATATTTAAAGAGGAGGGACTTTAATGAGAAGTAGAAGAGAATCATCTACTTATAGCATGCTTACATAATGAAGTCTAGAGAATAATAGACTAACTTAGAGAGGGAGGGGATTATATAAGGAACCCCCCTTACTAGCTATTTTTTAAGGACTAGATGGTGTTATAGCTATGAATCCTATAAGGATTCTAGGACTAGTAAGGCGCCTAGAATTAAGGAGATTCTTAGGAATAAGTGTTCTAGGAAACATAAGACTCTAGGGACTAGGGGGTCTAGAAGTAAGAAGGCTCCTAGGAGTAGGTGTGCTCCTAGGAATCACATAGGGCCATAAGGCCTACTTAGTAACAGTAGATTTAGGAACATAAACTATTATCATAGAAAGTCATGTAATGGAATAGTAGGAATAGTAAGAATAGTAAAGGAGTTTGCTATTCTAACTATTCCCTTTAGCATAACGCTACTATATAAGTAGATAGTTAGTTCTTAGATAGGAGCTTCGTGCTTAACTTAATGTAGTATTTATTATATAACGTATTTTACATACAAGTAGGCTACATAGATGAGTAGGCTATGAAAACACTAAAACGCGTTAACTAGATTACCGTTAATAATGCCATAACTAACATAAGCCTAATCCTCTAATTAAGAGGATAGATTACTTCTAGCTATTTAGGCACTAAAGGCTAGCCTTTCGTTGTTCCAAAAATTAATCCGTTTTGGTTAGTAATACCTTTCGTAAGCTGGTGGCTTTGCCTCGTGTGGCTTGCAACGCGTGTTTCCAAGGCTCTGCTGTTTCTAATACTGCTTTCTTTTTATTCCCCAGGGGAGGGGGGGAGGGGCTTGTGGGGTTGTGGGGGGTTCTGCTTCATCCTTGTAACAGATACGTTTAAGCATTTACCCCCAGCGTCATGCCTGATGGCATAGGAACGCCATATCGTTTTATCCACAACGGTGCATTTACTATTAAATTCCTCAATTGGCGGTTGACGACCAAGAGAGGTTGCAAATGTCGGTAATATTCAAGATGCCTGAAATATTCAAAATATCCAGCCAAACTTCGACAGGGAGAATTATTTGGCAACCTCTTACTGAATCCGAGTCCTCTTTAGCCTTAGGCCTAGTCAGGCTAGGCATTGCTGCTGGTAAAATGGAGATCTGAGTATCGGTGTCATGAATATTGTGGTTTGCAAGCTGGGTTGGGTCACAGGATTGGCGACGGATCTTCTGCTATTTGTATCTCTGGCAGCAATAGAAAATGACACGCCATGAATTCTGCGATTCGTTCAGGCGCCGAATTGCCATACCGGTACGAAGAGGGAAAGTTGATCCAGTCGCCTTGCATATAGAGATAGATACAGAAACGAAATGGCGTCCATCTTATGGATTACTTGCGTATACTATTGTTGACTCTTTTTTTTTTAATGGGAAAGTTGCAGTTCAATATGGGCTAAGAAAGACAGGATCTGGTTTAAGGGGTCTTAGAAGGGGTGCAGTCGATTACATTCTTGCTGTTAGCAATAGCCAGATCGTAAATATTATGGATGTCATGTCATTTCGAGTGGTAACTTCTACTTGCTGCGCTAAGTTTTAATAGTAACGTACAAGGGTAACTTGGGAGCAAGATTGACTTGAGTGCAAGGGTAACTTAAATGCAGGGTAACTTCCCCTTCGGCCGCTCTAGCAACCCTCCGCAGCATGGCCTCTACGCCACCTTCTCCTTCAATCGCACCACCACTATGCCTTGCCACCACAGTATCAAACAAGTACTCTTATATGCGGCCCATTGTTAGTCCCCTGCAATTAGAGGCGTTGCGCCATTGGCGGCATTAGTGAACGCAACTCGCTTCCTTAATCATACTCCACAAAAAAGTAGACAACCGCTCGGCATTTCGCTTTGAGCAGATCGCCGAGCCCGATTCCCACAATAATGTGTAGTATTGTTCGATGGACATAAAGTCGCCGCTCCTCAGCTAGTTTTCCGCTGCTTTCATCCTCAGTAGTAGGGTCGATTCAAGCTTTTACCATTCTCCGAGCCATGTCAACCTTCGCCATCCTCGGCGCGACAGGTGCAACTGGTCAGCAGATTGTCAAGTTGCTCCTCCGAAATCCTGACGACAGCGTTCATCTCTACGTTCGAAACACAAAAAAGCTATTCGCCCTCTTTCCAGGCATTGAATCCAACAACCAGGCTCGCATCTTCCAGGGTAGCATGAACGATGCAAATCTCATTGCCTCTTGTATTGCATCAACCAGGGCAGTATTCGCCGTACTGGCCTCAAACGACAACATCCCGGGGATGACTATTGCGGTTGATTCTGCCGTCGCGGTACTCAGTGCAATGACCGTCCTAAGAGAGAACGATAAGTCCGCACCATTACCGCGAGTAGTGGTTTTGAGTTCGGTGACAGTCAATCCACTTCTGTACAAGAGCGAGCCGAAGATTATACATTGGATCGTTAATCATGCACTTTGGCACGTCTATCGAGATCTTGAGAATGCAGAAAAGCTCTATGCAGAGATACCAGAGGACGGCAGCCCGAAGCCAGACGTAAGGTTCGTGCATCCTGGCGCCATTGTGGAGGCTAGTTGCAGCGGCTCTGTGATCCTGAGTCAGCAAAGTCACTCAGCGGTGGTGTCATATGGTGATGTTGCTCGTGCCATGGTGCAAGCTGGGGAGGATGCAGATCTGAAATGGAATAATGTAGGGGTCCTGATTGACGGTGGAGACCTGAGCTTCACACCTGGCATAGCTGTTGAGATTGCTGGGAGATTAGTTGAAGGATTGCTGTGGATCTTTGTACCTTGGATACCTAGGGTTGCTCGACGCCTGAGTATACTTTAGATTCTAGACATTTTCTGAGTGGTGCTCAATCTACATTTCCTCTACAAACAAGCCTAGCAAGCTTACTCGCCTATGCCCAACCGTCCTGTCACCCCTGCATGGTATTTAGTCAACTGACCTCCTACTTCTTATGTGAAGGCCCTTTTGGCTGCTAATAGAATTGCGAGGGCCCGCATGTAGCCGGCCCACCCTGAGCGGATCCCTGCCTAGCTGGTGAAAGAAGTGCCTCTCCAACCCCGAACGCGCTTGCGGGATTCTGTCCCGTAATCAGCTTGCCGTCGCGATCCACCACGACGTGCTTCCCCCAATTCTCCGCGCCCCTCAGGTATCCTCCACCGCTGGCCTTGTTCAGCTCCGTCTCCAGCAAGAACGGCATCTCGGCAGTACCTCCCATCGCTTCTTCCTCACTGTTTGAGAATCTAGTCACCTTGGTGCTAGAAAGGAACGGCGTGCCATTAGGGAGCTTCACAAAGGCAAGGGCAGCAGGGCCATGGCAGATAGCAGACACGATTTTGCCTGCTGCATAGAACTCGTTGATAATCTGGTGGGAGATAGGGTCCGTGGCTAGATCAAACATGGCTATTTCGACGTCAGTAAAAATTCTATATTATTAATTACAGAAATGTTGAGTTGGGTAGAGGAGGGCAACGCACGGCCTTAACCACCAACGTAGAAGAGCGCAACAAATTCTTCTGCCCTGCCAACAAATTTCTCCAGCTTCTCTGTCTTCTCATAGAGCGACTTCTGGTTGTTTAGGAAATCGATACTGATTTTATCGTCTTTGAATTCCTCAGTCGACGTAGGGTCCCTTTGGAGAGATGACCGTGATTTCGTGTGCGAGGCCAGGATATGATATAGATGTGCAAATTCAGGCTGTGAGGACGAAGAGATCTTAGTGGGGACTCTAGAGGCTGGAGACACGGGAGGGGCTTACTAGGTACCAGCCGGTACGTTTACCAGTAGGGTATTTGTCAACTGATGTCAGGACAACGAGAACTTTGGGAGCCATTGTGGAATTCTAGAGCAATTGAAGGCCGGGAAGTCGATCTGGTAACTCGCAAGTGTATACGCTAAATCTAGTGGTATTTATATAACCATCAACTGAGGCGTACCTATTTGTGGGTGCATAAAAAACGTTGGTTCGATTAGCGGGTCCACAACTTGCCGAGCGCCAGACCGAACAGGATGAAGTTCAAGACAAAAATGCTTCCTGATTAAGTTCCGATTGTCCCTTGAAGCGAGCTCCTATGGTTAAGTCCGATAGCTCCGACGGTTTAATCCGATACACCAGACTATCTTGTCGATTGAATCGGCTGGTGCAAAGCAAACTCTAATACATTGTCCTTCCCCATCAAACGCCGAACATGTTCTCTTCTGATACAAGCCCCATGCCTCCTTCTTACAAATTTATTCACTATGCACCACCTCGGTCAGGCAGTCTAACTTAAGCTTCAGGAATTGCCACGTAAGTGAGGGGGTTCAGCCCAAACGAATGGGTACGTGGCAGACCGCTTATATGCTTTAGTGACAACTAGGGGTGATTGATAGGCTCTTGCCTTCATATGATGCTGGGAAGTAGGTAGCGCCCGCTCTAAGAGTCTAAGCTGATTTAAAGTTTCCTCGGAACTGTGGTAAGTCACAGAGCCTCCAGAGGCCCAATCCAAGAAATCCGTACTTTTAAGCGGCCAAAGCATAGCTTCCAAGCATTGAATAGATTATCCAGTAATCCATGTCCGGCGTGGCCCTCAGTATATCAGCAACGTCCTTTGCTGTCTTCATTACGCCAACCTCTGCCATGTACTCCAAAGAGTGGATGACCCAATCTCGCAAGCCGTGGTCCGTCGAAAGCTGTCCAGCGATGTAGAGCGGGGCGATGAGCGTATAGCACTGTAGCTTTTGCAACGGTGAGAATGGCACCTGGTTATCTGGCTGAACCCCGGGCAGGATGAACTGGGGTATCGCAGCACAAATCTGACCCGCAATTTCGCTGATGGCTATAGCAGCATCGTATCTGGGAACAGATACATCACCAGGGCTATGCTTTAGGACCATGTCGTTAAGCATCATACGCACCGTCCGGATGGCGTTCCGGACTTGGGTAACAAAGTGGTCCAAGTAGATATCGTAGTAGTGGCCGAAGAGTAGTGGATTTCCCGGAAGGAATATGCGCCGAGGTATCCAAGATGGTGGCAGCGTTCTTTCCAACTCTGCGAACCGATCGTCAATGTCTTTTGCCCTCTCGGCAACCTCAGACGAGCAGGTGAATCGGCAATTGTGAAGGTCAGCTTGTAGGTTTACCACATGAACCACGAGACCAGTGAAATCCCATTTGGCATTGTCGATATGGGAGGAGAGATCTTCGCGCAGGGCGATCAAAGTATTCGGAACTCGCATACGGGCCGCACCGCAACTGATGGTCAGAGTCACAACCAGGCGAGTGGCCAGCCGACGGCTGGTATAACTGGTCATAATTCTGTTTCTATAGCTCTTGACCAGTGAAACTGCTCCCAGGACATGAGTCGTCCACGCCATGGAGCTCTGATGATCCCGGTTGACCATTTTCTCATAGAGATCGAGCAGCAGAACTGACTGGAGGGTCTCGTCGGTGGCGGAGAAGTCCGGCATGCGCAGAGCATAACCAACCCTCTGGAGAGCGACAACATATCTCTCATTTGCCAGATGTCTCAGGCTCGCAGTGTTAGACTGGGAAGATAGAAACGCTAAGCTAACTGCATCAACGCTTGCAGACAGATGGCCCAATGACGAAGCCCGCTTATAGAGCGCAGCCAGAACATCGTAACTCCGCGAGAATCCAAAAATATATTCAGAGAAGAAAGCCTGTCGTGCGCGAACGTCCCACCCAAGTTGCAGTGCCGTAGGCTTGACAGGATTGGCCAGGGTCTTCCGGGCTAGTGCCTTCTGCTTCGTGGAATAGGTCTCATCGCGGATGGTTAGTTGGTTAGGATCACGGTATCCATGACATAGTAGCTTCGCTCTTTGGCACTGGCTACAGCCTTTATTGTCCAGATCGCACTGTATCTAACGTCAGTCTTCCTAACAGTATAAATTGACTGTCTAACCTACTCGGAGTTTTCTCTTCCTACAGGGAAGGCAGTCGCTCGAAGGCTTTCCCCGATTGACCATCGCTTCAATGAGGAGCCCGCGTGTGCGAAGGTACTTGATCAGACGAAGACACACCAGCAGTATTGACTCAGCGGGGAAGCGAAACGAGCTGCATAATCTAATGTCGAAAACGGCATGCGTTCCGGTAACGCCAATCGGCTTATTTAAGGTTCCGAGAAGCATCAGTGAACATGCATTGTCGCTTGCGATTTCGGGCCGAAGTCGACGTTAAGTCCGGGTATGTGCGAGGGCCCTTAGCTGCAGGATGTCACCGGAAGGCTAGTCTGATTAGGCTTAACGCATGTCGAAAACGGAATGCGTTCCGGTGACGTCAGTTGGATGATTTAAGATCCTGAGAAGCATTAGTGAGCATGCCTGACATCATGTCCGGCTATGCGCCTTAGCTGCAGGTGGTCAGCCACCGGAAGGCTAGTCTAATTAGGCTTAGGAAGACTAAGTGATGATATAGCTACAATAGGGATGAGCTGATGCAGTCCAAGGTTGAGAAGAATACACAAAATCCGTCCTCGCTCCTCGCATATCATCCCAATACTTCAAGGAGAAAGAGAAAATTCTAGTAAAGTCGACGTTGCAATCCCACAAAACTCCGCAAGATGGTCTTTCAGTACAAGCGCGTCCTCCTCGTTGGCGCCACCTCTGGGATAGGAGCTGCTATGGCAGACAAGCTCATCCTCGAAGGAGCTAAGGTGATTGCCGTTGGCCGTCGTCAAGAGAGATTGGACGCATTTATTCAGAAGCATGGCCCTGAAAAGTCAAGCGGAGTCAGATACGACGTCACGGACAGAGCTGGGCTAGATGCTTTCGTGGACGGGTAAGGATGGTCTCATCGACATCACCATAGTTCCGTGTTTCTAAGCGATTCGGCTAACTGGCAAAAGAATCGTAAACAAGTACCCCGACCTCGACTGCATCTTCCTCAACTCTGGCGTCCAAAGCCAAGTTCGGCTTTCGAGACCGACAGAAGTCGACTTAGATGCCTTCCATGAAGAGATTAGCACCAACTTCTCTAGACTGGTGGATCTGTCGATAAAGTTCCTTCCCCATCTGCTGCTGAAGCCATACCCTACCGCATTGGTCATCACCGGCACTCTTCTCGCGATCGTCCCAGCTGTCACTATGCCAGCATACTCTGCTTCGAAAGCCGCTTTGAACGCGTTTATCTACTGCCTCCGTCGCCAGTATCAGGGGTCTAATACGAGAATCATTGAGATCTGGCCTCCTGTCGTGAAGAGTGAGTTGCCCCTCTCCTTTATGGACTAGTTCCACTTCGGGTCATTAGCTAAACTGTCCAAGCCGAGCTTCATGACTACATGGGGCATGAAAGAGGTCGGTCCTTCGGTATGCCTGCCGCGGAATTCATCGAGAAGGCGTGGTCGGAGCTTGCAGCGGGTTCGGACCATGTCATTGTTGGCTCTGCTGGACCTGAGGAATCGTTCAAAGAAATTGTAAAGCTGCGTAGGCAGAATTTTGAAAATTTGTCAGACGTTTTGTTAGGCCACTTCGAGCTGTAATTCACATTGGGCTGTCAAGACTCCTAGTCCAATTCTGTTTGCCCACTTGTGCAGACTATTTGAACGTAATATATCCGTTAGTGACCGGCTAGAGAAGTGTGACAGGATGCGTCTTTCTCTGTAAATACTCATGTATCGGACTTGGGCTCAGTATCTTTCCTAATGGTGTTGCGGCTCATATCTGGTAGTTGGAGGTAAGATGGAAGGATGTTGTCGCAAGTTCCGGAGCTCTTTGCATCATAAGCCTCGGTCGCATCCTTTCATTCGCCTTTAAAATCTTTAAAACTTTGCACATAGATAGGGGTTTGTCTATATAATATATAATACATAATAATATACATTTACTGCTGTAAACCCGTTTTGGCCAAAATTTTGGTGGGTCCCTTGGTTGCTAAGACTGATGCAAGCGTGGTTGCAATAGCTCTCTTTGAGGTGGTAATATTATATAAATCTATCTCCATGACACTCGCTAGTTCAGTCAATATATTCAGTCCCTGAACTAGCTGAACAATTTAGTTGCGCCACAGGTAGGTAGAAGACGAGAACATCGACCAATAGATACAGTATTTATTCATCTTATTTCACTGACCTAATAAACACCAGGAAACAACTTGTATGGAACCCTTTTCTTATACGCGGCCCAAGAAGCACCGTACTATCAATCATTAGCACCAATGTCCTTATGAATAAAGACTAGCTTACTCTCTTCGTGCAGTACTCATCCAGTACAGGGACACCCCTATCCATAAAATCCCTCGCAAAGAAACCCGCAACGAATATTCCCCACATCCATCCTCCAGACGCAAGTGCATATGCTCCTCTCCAAAGAGTGTATGCGCCGTAATTGATGTGTCTTGCCAGTCCGAACAATCCGCCGGAGAAAGGCTTGCCGGCATTCTTTAGATCATTCTTGAAAGCCTTACGCTGTTGCTCCGAAATGACCTCCGTGAGCAACCCAATCAAGTATGCTACCGAACCAATTACCAGGAGTGGTGAAACTCCGCCGCCATTCTCAGTGAGGAGTAAAGGAGTAAACGCGTTGGCAGCAGTTGTGAGAGACATGATCGAGTTCACCGAGTTGAAGACGGTGTTAAAGACTGCGACTGTAACGGCACTCCCAACTGGCATTTCTTGGTCGGAGAGGAACACTAGCGCATAGCTCTGCTTAATAGACGAGCCTACAGCCATAAAGAGTATGACCAGGGATTTAAGCGGCAGCCCGAGGGCGACAACGGGGGATTCAACCTTGGAAACATGCAGTGCATTGAGGAGAGGGTCTGCGAGCCAGCTAGCTAGGATGCCATACTGGAGGACGACGTCGAGACTGCGGAGGCCGATAAAAACAGACGTTCCGATAGGGGAGGAGCGTTTGATTCGCGAGACGTTGTCGCGTTTGGTCGACATGATGAAGGGCTGGAGGTGTGGCTAGAGAATCAAAGCTCGATGCTGTTTTGAGTCCAGGTTATGGTCATGATATGTCGTCAGAACTAATGATATCAGGAATCTAAGGTGCGAGGGCCTCCTTTATGCGGTGAATTAGATAGCTTCCTAAGCGAGGCTGCTTAGGAAGCTAGCCACCAACTGTATACGATTTCTAAGCAATTTAGTTCGGTTTTCCACTTTTTGATAATCACTGGAATGGGAGACGACAGAGTTGCGCGGCTTCGTAAGCCAGTTGTTGTACCGGAGAATCCAGCTGGGAATCAGCTGGGAGCAGATTCAGAGGGGTGGGCGAGACATACACTACATCCCCTTCCGAACAACCACACGCCCGGTAACTAGTGTTGCATTTCCTCGCTAACCTCAAAAGGCTAGCGTTCCGGAGCGCCATGGGCGGATTTCCCACGGAGTTCGTAACGTTACGTAACGTGATTTAATCTAGTCATTATTACGGTACTGTACAATTGACTTCTTTCACTAGAAAACTAGTATTCTTAGTGATAAAATGCCCGAAATTTTGTAGAAGCAGAGGTTGCCATAGTATATGTGGGCAGTTTCAGTTGCTGTTAGAGATAGCGAAGAGAACCTGAGGCTATATCATAAACATATCAAATTACATACGGCCCCGACTGAATCCTATGATAGTTAAGGGCTTAAACGCACTAGAACAGGACTCTATTGTGATCTAAGCTAGATTATAGGAGTCGAAGAAACTAGTCGATAGATTATAAATCTCGGCAGTGGCGGAGTGCGCTTGTCCCGAAGTCCGAACTCTCATAAACTATAAGTGCTGTAACACCATTATTAAGAATATTGGAAAGGGAAGCAAACATCTCCCTTCTGGACTTCCTACCTCAATCTCTATTGTATTCCAAATTCCATTTCAATTCACGATGTCGACAATGAAAGCATGGCAATGTCGGCTGTCAGCGGGCCCAATCGAGAAGCAACTCTTTCTGGCCACTTCAGGAGTTCCAAAACCAAAAGTCACAAACGAGATCCTCGTTCAGGTCTATAGTGCTGCACTGAACCCCATAGACTATAAGATGCTGGAACTCGGCCTCATTACAAAGGCGATATTCTGGTCACCTGTTACGCCTGGTTTGGATTTCTGTGGTCGTGTCGTTGAAGTTGGAACTAAGGTGGATTCCTTTCGTGTTGGCGACATGGTCTACGGCTCCAGCAGTGGAGTTTTTGGGTATGGAACTCTTGCTCAGTTCGTCCCTGTTTCGCAAGATGTGGTGGCGTTGGTGCCGGAGGGGTTGAAAGTGGACGACGTGGCTTCCATCGCCGTTGTTGGAATGACCACCTACCAAGGATTGAAACCGTACGCAAAAGCTGGCGACAAAGTCTTCATCAATGGTGGATCAGGAGGCACAGGTGTCTTGGCAATACAGATCGCAAAGGCACTTGGATATGAAGTGACAGCGTCTTGCTCCGCTGCCAACGTTGAACTCTGTAAGAGTCTAGGAGCGGACGAGGTTCTCGACTACCAGTCAGCCGATATAGTCAAGCAATTGCAAAAGGGGGGGCAAGTTTTCAACCTTGTTCTTGACAATGTAGGGTCTCCGGCCAACTTGTACAAGGCGTCGCACACATTCCTTGTACCGAACGGCACATTTGTCCAAATCGGTGGGGGCATGAGTTTGAGCGCCATAACACAGTTGGCCAGCAGTATGATGCGCCCTGCGTTTCTGGGAGGTGGGAAAAGAAAGTATGTATTCGTTACAGCAAAGGCGAATACCACCGATTTTGAGCAGCTTGTAGCGTGGATGAAGGAAGGAAAGATACGTGCGGTCATTGACTCTACTTTCGAATTTAATGAAGCGCCAAAGGCATTTGAGAGGCTGAAAACGGGTAGAGCAAGAGGCAAGATTGTGGTACATGTGAAGGAGTCGTGAGGCTAAACCTATGTTGTCTAAGGTTATCACAGCTGTGCCTACAATTACAAAAGGCAGGGCAGTAGTAGATAGCACGGTATCTTTAGTTGTCTTATGATTTAGTTAAAATAGCTTTATTTTAGATAATACGGTGGGAAATAACTGGATTTGTATGGAAAATTAGGGCCATAGAAAGTACTCTGTTATATTAGGATAAGATAACGTATTTTATAAATGATTTAAATACGTTACTCGAACCATCGTTCTGATAATTAATTAGTATGTGAGGGTGGCTTCAGTATTAAAATGCGGGCGTTCCTAGTCGAATGCCTTTTCCCCACGCTACTGATTGGCTGAACGAACTAGTTTCTGCAAAACGGAACGCTAGCTTGTTTTCGTTAGCCTAATCTTCTCCACTGGAAGGGATTTGGGAGTGACAAACAAGGGGCACCAATTTATCTTGAACAGGCTAGCGTTCCGGTGCGGGGTTGCAGAATGGCCCTGCCGAGCCAAGGTTAGGGCCAGGTTCAGTACATGGGCCTATACCTCCCCTAGCAGCCACTACGCACGTCGAAGTGTAAACCGTAATAGGCCAACTGTGTCGTAACCGGATGGTATTCCTTATTGAGCACCCCAATCGACACGGCGCTGGAGGACTGCGATGTCACTAAATCAGCGTTAAGCGCGAACGCTCGTACTTCGGGGAAACCGACGATGGTGAATTGTGGCTAGTATGTCCGTCAACTACGGAGACAACAGCTCTCTAATATCGGAGTGCTGACAACGACGTAGTGTGACCTGCAGGCGGAGGGGTTGCAGGCAGATCAAGAACGGGACATGCGGTGGTGCTACCTTACCGGATGCTTGGCAAATAGTATGCAGCCTCGGACTTTGCGGAATCAAGATCAGCATCCAAGCAGAGGAGCGTCGTCACAACCGCTTTAAGATGTGGGTAACTGTACGATATCATATAACCGTAGAGAAATATATATTCATCACACAGATCATCTGCTGGGTTATTATTTACTGCACCTTTACAAGATATCATACTTTTAACAACACACCCTACATCACCATGGCGTCTTCGTTAACGGTCCCCATAAAACGTATAGTCCGCATGCCGCCAGCTTCCGGCGTGACCGATTTGAAGCCAGTGCCGATTTACGATGTGACGAAGTTCCCAGATGAACGGACTCAGACGCTCCAGCGCCTACTCCAACGAGGTCATACCACTGTCGCACCACTCCGGGACCCCAAGTTGATCCTCCACAGCCACCTGCCTCATGTATGGTTACCCTTCCTGCATCCTTTGAATGTAGTCTTCAGACTCATCATGCACAGTTTCTAGGCTCTGCGTACGCACTCGGTGCTAGCAGCAAGCAGATGACCGAGTCGTATGAGCATGAAATAACCCAGTTAGTGCCTCTAGACCGGGGCTTTATCCGGGGCGAGGCAATTTCAAGAGATAACTGGAGAGATTATCTTACTCGGAAAGAGTCTGTGACAGATAATATTCCCTCCACCTTATTCCAATATGAGATCCGTCTTCTTACAAAGTGGTTAGGTTCACCGTGGCTTACGTGGATTTCTTCGACGAGGAAGTGAAAGCAAGACATGGGGACTGGGGTAAGGTCCTCGAAGAATACCTATATTCTGGTCCGAATCCTCTCATCAACGGCTACACTGGAGGCCGTGAGTCTACCTCATTCTATCCATTAGTAAACATATTACCGCGTTCAGAGGCTAAATATGTGAAATGAAATACAGTTGGCCATCCATTTATCCATCTGGCCTACGCCTACGAATTCCGCAGTCAGGAGGTGGCAACCCAAGCCCTCAGTCAGGGATGCACGGAGTACAACCCGTTGCATCATTTGCTGGACCATGCGCTGCACGACAATTCAACCTACAAAAGCACTTCTCTCCCAGAGGTGATCGAACGGGTGCGAGCCGACGATCGCTTTGGCCTACTGTTTGGAGAGCCGGGCATCATGAATATGGACGTCTTGTTGGAGAAATCCTACCTCGATGTCGTGCTGGAACACTGGAACGCATGGGAGGTGGTGGATCCTGTGCGGCAGCTGGAACAGTGCTGCGATCTGGCCGTCCTCATTGCCCTCAGCAACGGCAATCTGGAGGCATCATTCGATTTTTATAATGCACACATCATGACCGTTGCTCACGCCCTACGCGTACTGTGGCATTATTTTCCTCCCCAGCGGCAGGTGTCCATTCTGAGACAGTTTGCACTCTTTGCCATCTTGACTTACGTTTCTCAACTGCGACCGGATTTTGACATGGATGGTATCGAAACCGTCAAGGTCGACGACCGCGACTGGGGCTGGGTGGTTGATACGGCACTGAAACACAAGTGGGCTTTGGATGTCCATTTCTTCAAGGTAGTACGTGCTCCCAAGGTCTTTGAAGAGACTTATGGTCGCAAGGATGACTTTTACTTGAAGGCAGCGATAAAGTACGTTACTGAATTCCGAGGATGGGAGGGGTTCGGTAAGGGGGTTGAGGGGTTCGTTCCGAGTCGAGATGGATATATCGCAAATTGAGATGGCCCATGTTCCAGCAGACAAAGTGGCTTAGAATTGTTAGAATATAAATTGTTGGATTTGGTTCTTATTTGACGAACTTTACATGTAGAGCAAATACGATTCTTTGCGCCGTCCTGGCGGCGCCTAGGCATCGCACCTGATCTCACTGCTCTCTTAAGTTGACCTGAGTCTCAAAAACAGTGACGATGCTAAATGTGAAATAATATGCTGATTAAAGGCATGCTCTACCCCACCTGCACTGGCGCAGATGTTGCGTCTGATATACTCGGATCGATTGACCTCTGCATATTATTTTCCTCCCATCGCCTACTGCAGGAAAAAGTTCAAACCTATTTTTTCGTGACCTGCAAACACGTCCTCGGGCATAGTTATGACTTGTGATGTGCTGTTCGTGGCCTCATGCCACGAACATTCTATCCTATGTCAGCAGACTTTTTGTGTTGGACTGATCCTTACTAGGATCTCGCCGACCGAGAAAGATGCAGAGTCGTAAATTCGTATACATCGCGTGGGCGGTGTAAGCTAGGCGCAATTGGCGAAGCCGATGTATCCACCTATCCATAATTGTTGTTGTTGTTGTTTTATTTATAAGCTTCTTGCACTAAGCTATAAGCTATCCAAATTCTGCCGGTATTGGCCCTTTTTCCAAGTTCAAAAGTAACCATAGTCTCGAGGAGTACTATAGCCGTAGGCTCTCCTTCTGCCCCTAACTCCCCATGTATGTACTATCCCAGCTCGAGAGTTGAATCTGTGCTGGTGCTAGGCTAGGCTAGTGTACACGAGATAGTCTGTTATCTCGTGGTATAGTTGATGATTGACATTTCCCCCATTACTTAGTCCCCTCATCCTGTCCTTTATAAGTCATTCTCCTCTATTTCCCTTCTCTCTCTCTCTGTGGTGTCCTCGTTGTAGTTAAGCCACGCTTTAGGCACCAACCTACCCGTTGTAGTTGCAAAATGGATTACTGCTTTTATCACTTTTAAGTTTGGTTTCCAGCTTTCCTTTGGTCCATCGATTAGGGTCCTTCTAGTATTGAGTCTGCCGCTCCATGCTCCAAGCGCATATGCTTGGTCGCCCCACCGGTGGCCTAGGGCTTCCCGCATCTGTGTACGTTGGCTGGTCCATTAGGGGCATTGGAAAGGAAGTGTCGCACAGTTTCGGGTTCAAGTCCGCATTTGCACATTGGGGATTCTATTGCTTTGACTCGGTGTAGGTATTGATTGAGTCTAATATTTACTGTCCAGAGCTGCACTAAGACTTGAGCTTCTTGGTACGTGAGGCTGTTGTAGACTTCTGTCATATGTGGTCTAGGGAATGCTTTGTCTAGATTGTAGTTGTATCGTCCACTGTAGTTTGAGTCCCAGTATGTAGTGTCGTCGCTCTTCTGGACTGTTCTGCCTAGGTGGAGGGTCTTCGATTTGAGCCGAACCGCCCCTTCATCGTAAGGGATCCCCTTACGAGTAGCCTCCCGAGCCGCGTTGTGTGCCTGTTCTATACCTACCACCCCTTGGTGCCCAGGCGCCCATTGTAGGGCGATCTTGAATCCTAGGGAGGTAAGGTTGTCTGCTATTTGGAGAATTTTCTCGATTAGGTATTAGCCACTCTGGCGTTTAGGCTTCTGGATCGACTTGATGGCCCCTTGACAGTCCGAGAAGATTGTAACAGCTAATGGGGTATATCCTGGGTATCCTGGGATCCTGTTAGTGAGGGTATGGAATGCGAGGAGGATTGCGAACAGTTCTGCAGCGTACTCGTTAAGGTTCTCACTTGAGGCTATTGGCTTAACTTGCGTCGTCCACTAGTGTAGGTTAAGGGGGATTGCTATTGCCGCTCCTATCCTTCCGTTACGGGATGACCCATCTGTATATATCACTACCTGTTGATTGTCTGCTTCCATAGGGCGTCGTTCCTGAGTAGCTATACGCTCTCTAGCATCGAAGCTGTGCTAGACTGCTTCCAATGCTAGGTTAGCTTCTTCTGCTACTAGCTCTCTATCCTTGTAGATACAAAAGGTGATTCCTAAGTTGAAGTGTTTCGGCACCCGTACAAAGGGCTAAATGGTTTCCATTTTCGTCTCTCCTTAGGGAAGTATTGAGTGGAATTCTACAAGTGCTTAAGTTAACGGAGATTTGAAGCGTTAGATCGATAGTGCCCGCCGACCCATACGTTGGATCATCTGCCGGCAGGGATGGTGATCTGGGAGGGTGTACAGTCCTACTATAAATTGTCGGACTTTAGCTCGGACCCTGCTTGACGTATATTGTAATCCAGCTTCGATTTCGAGGAGGGGTCCAGCTGCGGTTCGGTATGCTCCAGTAATTGCTTTGCTGCCTAGTTTTTGGATCGCTATGTAGTGTTTGTTGGCAATCCCATTCTTTTCTCTAGTCTTAAACCAGATGGGAGCTGCGTAATCGATTTTTAATGCTATAGTAGCTAAGTAGAGTTGCCGCATCGCTGCTGGCCTTAGTCCTAAGATACTTCCTAAAGCGATTGCTTGCGCTTTCGCTTTTTGGGCACAGGTTGCATGGTGTTCCTTCATCCTTAGTCCTTAGTCTAGGTAAACTCCTAGAATTTTCGCTGTTCCCACAGGGTATATCGGCCTATCGTTCATATACAGTGGCTTCCAGGGCTGTGCGTTGGCGCGGTTTCTACTAAAGTGTATAAATTAGGTCTTTTGAACTTCGAAGGTAGCTCCACTACTCTTTTCCCATTCTGTGATTCTTGGGATGAATTCCTCTTGCAGTCTAGAGGTGTTTTCGTCAAGGTTAGGCCCGATGACCCATGCTGTGTAGTCGTCTACGAAGCCCATATCTCCGTACGTTGGGGTGATAGCTCCCCGGAGAAGATTAGAGTTATAGACGATATATAAGATTAGAGAGAGTAGGGAGCCTTAGGGGAGACCGGGTTCGTCGATTGTAGCCATAGCAGCGTTGAAATTGCCAAGGGAGATCTGGGCCTTTCGATTAGAGCAGAAGCTGTAGATCCATCGTAAGAAGCATCCATATATTCCCATTCCTTGTAGACGTTGCCTAAGGATGTCTTTATTAACCCCGTTATACGCTCCTTATACGTCGAATGTAACAAGGGAGAGGATATGGCCTTGTCTCCACGCTTAGAATGTCTCCTCTTAGAGGATCATAAGAGCGTGGTTAGTAGATCGTTGGGCTCGCGCGCCGAATTAGGTATTAGCTAGTAGGCGGTTGCGTTCCAAGTATTCGGATAGCCTTTAGGCTATAATCCTCTCTAGTCCTTTACTAATAGTTCTGAGTAAGGAGATTAGTCTATATGCTTTTGGGATTGTATAATCTGCCTTCCCTAGTTTGGGGATTACTACGATCTTAGCCTATCCTAACCAAGAGGCTGGTGGTATCCGGGCCCAAATACCAGCTGAGTCAGCCGATTTCCCCATACAAAATTTGGCGAACGCCAAAACAGGGGTGCCAAATACCACCTCCCAATTACCACCCCGACAGACTGAGACATCATTTGCCCCTTTATCGTAGCCATTAAATCCCGTGAAGCTCGTAGACTGTCCGTAGACCTTGAATAGACCTTCGTACACAATTGCAGTGCTGTATGAGACGTTGTGAGCGAGAAAAACCTTACTCTAAGTTAACCCCAAACTGCCATCGTCAAATCCTTAGGGTTACGGCTTGGCTTAGTCATCAGGGTCCAAGGTGTTTCTTAGAATGGTGGACTGGATGATCTACGACGATGCGCACTAGGCCTTGATATGTAAGGCTCATGGGTATGCGATTACAAACTTGGCTGGGCACCTGGTAGACACGCATAGCGACGTTGATTTGAAGACTCGGAAAGCGATTGTTGCGGAATATTTGGGGTTGGAAATAAATCGGCCACCAAATAATAAATTTCAATATGGACCGAGAAATTCAATTCCTGCGATTAACGGGCTCACCATCCGCAATGGATTTGCGTGTAAGAATTATGACAGATGTGGATATCTAACAACTAGTCGAAAGGCGGTTAGGGTGCATTGTAACGACGAGCATGATTGGACATGTACGAAGGCGGATCTAGTGCACTAGGTGAGAGTCAAACTGCAGACCTTCTTTACGGTTCCTGGTAATGCCATCCATTATTTCTGTGTGAATGTACCTGAGGAGGCAGGAGAGGAAGTGGCTGACAAAAGAGGCCGGCCAAAGTGCCAATTGATCGACGATATCAAGGAGCAGTGGGCACATGAAAAAGAGCAGCAGGAGAACTTGCAGAAGGTTCTGGCGGATGGTGCCTCGAGGCATGAGACCACGAACTGGCTGAAGCGCGCGGGGTGGACTGCCCATTTCAAGGAGAGGGATCTGAGCGAGATCCACGCCTGCAGCCGAATGCTGGGACGGGAAGATGATTATCTACGTAGGATGGCAGCTGCGATGGACCGGTTGTTCTTCGGACGCTGTATTGACGGGTTGAAGAGCATGCCATTGATGACACGGCTCCTGTTGGCTAGCCCGCATCAACTGGACGCGCATAGCCGACCGTTTGGGCCATTGTAGGAGAAGACGAGCATGGACCGCAACCTGATTTACTAGACACGATTTCTATGCTACTGTCTGAATGTTCTCCACCTTGACGATTCCGAGTTATTTGAAAGGCACGGCTTTCGTTTCGCAGCAGGGCAGAGAGAGAGCTTGGGAAGACTGTGGGAGCACTTGCAGAATGCGGACTGGTCGGAGGAGGCTTTGGAGGAAGAGCTTCTTGAAATTTCGGCCAGTTTCTGGATGTAGCGGCTTCAGGGCGACCCGTTTGAAAGTCCGCTGTGGCATTTTGTTGGCGTGCTGGGGATTGACGGAGATTCGGGGTAGTTTCGACCTGCACATCTGTTCACATACGTGCTAGCAGGGCTTATGTACGTCGGAAGAGCGTTGCTCAGGGAATGGGCCATTCCAACTAAGGACCGGCTGGAGATGGAGGATCTGGGGGAGCGATTTGCGGAGGTGCGGGACGCTTGGCTGTGCAAGGCCACCTACTCCCTGATGGGCTACACGCTTAGTCTATTGCTCTACGGTCGAGCAATCGCGAAACAGACCGGCAGTCGGCTCATGGTATCGTGGCGCAAGACGAAGGAGCTGATGTATTTTATGGGGAAGCCAATTCCCATGGACGATATCCGGAGCATGGTGGCGGACATGACCATGGATGCAGAAGACCTACTTTGGAATGTGCTGATGTTCAAGGAGGGAGACGACGTCCGATTTAAGATCCCGCTAGCCGACATTGAGGACGACCTAACGCATACGCAACGGGAAAATCGTTTATTCATAGCAACGGCCTCGTAGGGAAAGAAGTGGAAATGCTAGAGGACCTTGTAAACGGGCGACGGAGACAAGACTTTCTCGATAAGAATGGGTAATGGAAATGGGGCGGTATCCGAAAGCATTTGAAAGAAGTTGATAAGTTTAAAGAGCTTCTCCTATTGCTGGTGCAATTTACTAACACCCTAAGCTGGGGAGGTGAGATAACTAGTCTACGCCTTGTGAACGGAATCAACCGAGATCGGAATGGATTTGTCATTGATGGCGAGATGGTGCTTGTCACATAGTATGACAAAACCCTTTCCCACTTTGACTTACCGAAGGTCATTCCACGCTTCCTGCCTGAGCGGGTTGGGCAGCTAATGGCGATGTATATGGCTTATGTCCGGCCATTAACGGATTGGTGGGAAGCTGATCGATGGGCGTTATACGACAAGATGAGCCCGCCAAGTGATTTCATTTGGCATGACGAGAATGGGCCATGGGAGAGTAGTCGGATGTCGAGAGCGGTTTCCAAATGGACCCTCCACTACATGGGCCTGCGGATCACGCTTAGAGATTGGCGGCACATTGCGATTGCCATTAGCAGAAAGCTAGCCCGCGATAGGGGCGTGAAGAAGGCTGACTTTGAGGATGACGACGATAATGATGACTCAGAACAGTACGAGATCCCGGATGACCTAGCGGCTAGCCACACGACGAAGACTGCAGAAAGTTATGGTGTTAGCATCGATGTGCTAAAGCGCTTGACGGCCGAGTCGCTAGAGATATTTGGTCAGGTTAGCTATCGGTGGCATAGGTTCCTGGGGCTCATAGAGCAACCGCCATCACAGCCCTCCCTAAAAAGGAAGTGTGTGGTGGACGCAGGAGGGCTGACGCCTGGAAAGCGGCCTAAAATACTGCCTCTTGACAAGACAGTCTTTGAAGTGGCTTCCGAGCAGGCGCTTCTAGAAGCTCTACGGGCGGTTCTGCGGGATGACCATGCATAGTTCTGGACACCACAACAGAAGGAGGCGGTGCGGCTGGCTGCAGCGAAGGAGACCCCTCTAGTCGCAATCCTACCAACGGGCGGGGGAAAAAGCCTAGTTTTCATGGTGCTAGCGATGCTGTCTGGTTTAGGGGTCACGATTGTAGTGGCACCATACGCGGAGCTGAAGCGGCAACTGGTTAGCCGATGCATCGATGCTGGCCTAGATTGCAAGCACTAGCCCGAGGCGCGGGAGAGTTGGCCAAGAGTGGTACTAGTGTTAGCAGAGGCAGCCTCGAGTGATGACTTCTTGCAATGGGCAGCTGACGTGGGTGTCCGGGGGGAGCTTGACTGGGTGGTGATTGATGAGTGTCATCTTACCTTTACTGCGGCTGACGAGTACCGAAGGAAGCTTCGGGGGCTAGTGCTCCTCCGTAACCTAGGGTGTCCGTTTGTGTTTTTGACTGGGACATTACTACCGCTCTGCTAGCGAGAATTCGAAGAGGCCATGCAACTACAAAACCCGCTATATATCCGCGCTTCTAGCCACCGTGTCAATGTGGAATATTCGGTGGTTCGGGTGAAGAATGGGCGGGGAGCCATAGAAGTTCAGAAGTTAGTTGAGTCTCGAGTGGCAGGGCTTGCCCCTGGAGAGAAAGGGGTGATTTACTGCAACAGTCATATGAAATGCAAGGTGCTGGCACAGCGGCTAGGGTGCCACTATTATCATGGGAATCCCGAGGATAGCAACGCCCATTTCCTTGCCCAGCGAGAGGCTGGTTTCTAGGCGTGGCTCGGCGGTGAAACGCCATATATTGTAGCTACTGCGGCTCTTGGAACGGGAATCGATGTGCTAGGGATCACACATGTCATTCACCTCGAAGCGCCGCATTCCATCATTGACTATGCGCAGGAAGCTGGGCGTGCCGGAAGGGGCGGGGAGCGTGTTGTAGCTGTGGTGGTGATTGAGGATAAAGACTGGCCAGAGGAGGACGCGGCAAAGGATAGCTGCCTTGAGGTGAAACGGCGCGAGGTTAACAGTTACATCCGGACGAAGGGGTGTCGGCGTAGGATTCTTGGGCGTTGCCTAGACAGCGACTTGCGGGACTGCAAGGGGATCGAAGCGGTGCTGTGCGACAACTGCAGGCGAGAGGAACTGGTATGGAAGAGTGAGTTGTCGACGCAAGGGATGATTATGTCTCAGGCGTACGGGCGAAAGGTGGCGCGAGGGCTGGAGCAGTTGGAGTCGGCGCTAGAGGAAGTAAGGGAGCTTGGGCAGTGGGGTTGCCGGATGTGCTGGATGTTCAAAGGAGCGAAGGAGGCAAGAGGACACAAGTGGACTGAGTGCGGCGAGGTTGAGGAGTGCCTGAGTTTCCGAGGGTGCATGGAATTCCAGGGGAAGATTAATTATCGGCGGGACAGACAGGCGCAGTTTCTAAGCTGCTTCTACTGCCATGTGTCGCAGGAGCTATGCCGGGATGGATACAAGGGGGGAGGGAAAGGGTGTCAGTGGAAGCACGTTGTGATACTAACGGCGATAGCGGCAACGACGGAGGAGGGGTTATGGGGCCGGGTGCAAGAGCTCGCGGGGAGAGAGCTGCAGGAGGAGACGGAGTACGGGCGGTGGCTAGAGCAAAAGCATCCCAAGCTGGTGTGCGGGCAGGAGATGACGAATGCAATGGCTGTTTTCGAGCTGGTGTTGAGATGGAGGGTTGAGAAGGGGGTTGGGAGGTAAGGGGCGACTAGAGGGGAATGTAGGAGGAATGACAGGGCGAGTAATCAGATTCGCATGCTCCAACAACTGACAGATTACAAGCGATGTGTTGCCTTAGGGGTAACTGCATATGAACGGATAGGGAAGCGGGATTTAGAGTCTTGAATGTGGGCTGCCGACGGTGCGAAGTAGGCGAAATTATCATTGGTTGATATTTGGGTCCTAAGGCAAGGGATTTTGAATGGGAGCTCGAAATTCGAACACTCGAGCAAAATATTGAACACAAACATTTGGAATGTCGCGGGATAGGTACGTTAGGGACAGGGTTAGAAAACGGTAGGTGGGTCGATGGGATAACCGGATGATCCCTTGGTAGGGATAATTGGATGGTCCCTCGCACCATATTTGGCATACCAGACGTTGGTTCATGGGATAATCGGGTGGTTTAATTGACCGATATGTTCGAGCTATGTACATAGAGGAAGGGTTAGGTGGCAGAAGCTTGTGTTTTGTCGCTTAATTAGGCAGGCGGTGGCGGTAGCAGTGGCGCGTGCACCACCACTAAACCCAAATAGGATTATTTCTACATTTAAGCGAGGTGCGATACCTAATTAGGATTATTACGACTCACTAATCCTAATTTAGATTATAACGACGAGCTATACCTAAATAGGATTTATACGACTCCCTCTACTCCTCACCGTTACTATGAGCCAGCGCCAGCGCCAACGCTTATACAACTCCTCCTCCTCTTACATATAATTAATAATGGCTGGCCGGCCTAGGAAATACATTAATGCTCAAGAAGCAGCAGCTGCTAAACTAGCTAGGGATCGCATATACTCCCAGCAGCGGCGGCGCTATCAGCAATCCTCTACTCAGAACACCCAATTTATCCTCTACAATCCAACACAGCAGGATGCGCCTCCTCTTACAAGCCTTACTACTGGCATACGGAGCAACCTTGACCTACCAACAATAGACGACACGCAGCCAATAGTTGAGCAAGGCATTATTATGTCGCAGTGGCAGCAGCCTCAGCAGCTACAGGAAGTGCCAGCGCCAGCGCCTATACCACAAACAGAGGAGAGAGAGGTCGAGGAGGTAGTCCAGAGCCTTAATATACAAGATGAGGGTGATGAAGATCGCGAGGCGGCAATTATACTACAGACACTACAACAGCAAGGTGAGGAGAAGACGGAGAAGGAGTCGTCTAATAGTAGGTGAGCAAGGAGAGAGAGCTAATACTACCTACTATTATTGTCTATATATAAGTTCTACTACTAACGCTTGTGCCAGTGCCACCGCCGAAGCCATAACAACCACTACTAAGGCGACAGTTAAAGGTATGGCCTCAACTACCATAGAGAAGGATATGACTATAAGACAACCAAGTGTACATAACAAGGACGAGATGTCATGGAATGTTCAAGGCGATGAGGAGTCAGAGATTCAAAGCCAGATACTAAGTGAGATGTCCCAACGTCTACAGACAGAGACTATAAAATCCATTGTCTACGCACAGGCAATTGTCAGTTCTCAAGGGAGTGGTCAAAAGAGGAAGCGGCAGTCTCTACCACTTATCCCAAAGCAGGCTGCGATTACAAACTGGTTGCAAGAGATGCCAAGCACGCCTCCTCAAGGTCCTACTACACCTATGACAATCAATTCGTCCTCTATTCCAAGCAGTGGCGCTAGCGCTAGCGCTAGCATTAGCTCTCAGAGCTATGCCCAGCCTATAATAGATCCTACTACACCTCTTGTCTCATGGGGTCCTCATGTAAAGGATGGCGAGCCACCCCCGCCAATGGCAGTCCAAGTTGCGCGGCAGCTCTGGCAGTTCCACGGGTGCACAGAAGAGCAGCACCAGGTGCAGGAAGAAGAGCATTCACAAGCGCACCAGCAGCCAGGCTCCCCTCGAGACTCCTGCTGCTCACTACCACAGATCACTACTCTATTAACGGGCGCGGATACTAACGGGGGCCCCTCTACTTCTGTGCCAGATGTGCTAAGTCAGCATAGGCTTGCAAAGCGTGGAGAGCATGAGACAGGAGGCCTCAACTGGCAGGCAATGTTTGAGGGTAACCCAAGCGCCAGTGCCAGCCCCCTCCCTACCCAAAGACCATGGGGACTCTGCCTCGATGCACACCATAGCTATAGCCAGCAGAAGGCAGCGCCTCAGACTAGCTTTGACGTTGACAGCCTGTGTGCGTTTCCAACCAGCCTGGCAGTGGCACGCCAGGGCCTAAACTGGTTCCCACAACAGTACCAGCCACTCAACCTCAGCAACAGTGTCCATCTCGGGCTACAGGTGCCAGCCCTCAATAAGAAGGGCAGTCAGGTCCAGGAATGGCAGCCGCTACACCAGATCCGGCATGTCTGCTTTGGAGAGGTCATTGGGATGCCTGGCCTACTACTCTATGTCATGTTCCCACAGTACAACTTTATTCGAGATCTTAGTAGGAGTGGTGGCAGTGGCGCTGGCGCTACTAAAAAGGATAAGACAATAACCTTAATTAGGCGGGAGGATGAGGTGATGCTTATAGACGAGATTATCCTCCCAGCTGTCTACAAGGTAGTGCAGTCAGCAAACATCCTACAGCACTACCCTACGTCTGCAGCTACGATTAAGGCCAACGCGCTTGCAGGCGGTAAGGAGCGGTATGTCAAGGTCCCGCACTCACGCGAGCAGTTCCTCTCGTATGTGATTAAGCCTAAGCACCTTGACGCCATATGGCAGGGGATGCGCCAGCGTATTAGTGGCACACCACGGTTCGCCTGCTTCCAGCAGCTCACCCTCTTCCTCAACCAGAAGAATAGCAAGGTGAACTACATAAGCCCAGGCCTCCAGGGGGCACTTGGGGAGTGGCGCGCTCACTGGGCCACTGCCACAAATGCCGAGTTCCTCAACAAGGAGCAGGTCTATATTGATGTTGGTAAGCAGGTCACGTCACCGTCAACTAAGCTCCCAGGCCAGCATGATGAGGCTACTGCTGCAGAGACCTTCTTATACCGCCGATGCTGCCTTGAATCATTTATAAAGCGGTGGAAGGCCATGGCTAGTGACAGTGCCACTGCTAGTCACAGCGCCAGCGCCCCTACTAAATCCATGTTTACCTGCGTTCCATATATGTGGGCCACCCTCCGAGACGCAAGTGGCCAGACAGTTGCAGCTACACCCTCGAGCCAGGCGTTCCACGACGGGTATGTCTACAGCCAGTTCTATAACGTGGTCAAGGCCCCCTTTGACGCCGCCAAGGTCTACATCTTCAACAATGACAGCCTTGAGAGCATCGCCCTCGACCCAGCCTACGTCCGGAGCCTCTATAAGGCTGGGGGCGCCGCCGCCTTCTCCCAGAAGGCCTGCCTCACGAGCTACCTCTATAGCAAGACACGCGCGCACGTCAACCTAGCTGACTGTAAGTCCAAGTCGTATGGGACGCGAGAGGAGCACCGGCTCTCGCTATCTATGGTAGACGAGATCCTCTGCCTCTGGCAGTCCTGGGAGCAGGAGCCTCTACAAGAGCAAGTGCCAGCGCCAGCGCCATACTATGTCATCCCTACAGCAGACGTGTTTGCCTTTATAAGGGCCCAGCTTAACAAGTATTGCCTCCTGTTTGAGCAGGTACTCGCCTGGACAAACAAGACGCACTCCCTGCCCGAGTTCATCATGATGGTGGTGGCGCTCCGGGCGCTCCGGTTCAGCTATGGCAGCGCGCAGCTCTCGAGGGAGCTCCTCCTCTATAAGGACCAGTGGCAGCGGATCCAGGACGACAAGCCCGTCATGATCGAGGGGCTAGGCATGGCAGAGTCGATCCAGGCGCACGGGATCGGCTGGTTCCTGCCTAAGATCAACTAGCAGACGCTACGGGTTAGGCCCCCACACGGGGACCGGCTGCTCGCTGGCAACATGCTCATCCATAGACAGTACCAGCGGCGCTGGCGCGCAGTACGAGACCTACGGGATGTATATATCCGGCTTGGACAGGCTAACGAATGGTTTATCCAGCACCATATTGCAGACTATGACGGCGCTGGTGCTCCATCAGGCAGATATAAGAGGAGCGTGTTAGAGAGGGTTGAGGCGTGGCTAAGCTTCCTCCATGGGCTCAACCTTAACCAGTTCGACCACGATGTTGCTACTGTTATGACAAGGAGCCACAAGGCGCACCCTGAGCTTGCACAAGATTATGGGGTGGCACGGCTGTCGCGTCTAAGCTTCTGCTTAGCAGGGATGGGCAAGCTATACTTGGTTGGTGGCTCCCGATCACCACCACACAGCATCATGGGGAATAAGGCTCGGTTTACTACCGGTAGCAGCCTCATCAACTTCCTCTTTGATTATGACGATGGCGAGGTACGGGGTAGCTGGGAGAGCATGACGTACCGGCTCATATACCAGAGGACATGTGAGATGGTTGAGCAGCGGCTCGGGGAGGAGTGGCGGCGGCGCTGGCAGTCTGAGCACAAGAATCTCCTACAGCTCACGCACTGGATCCTACCACATGCAAACAGCACGACCTTCCTCAACCTCACCAAGACAAACCAGAGCAAGGGCCTTGCCGGGCGGACGTCCTGGTTCTCTGTGGTGTACGAGGAGTCAGCATACTACACAAAGACACAGGTAGTAGGGTGGCCAGAGGGTAGGCCACGAAAGCTTGGCTACATTATAAAGAGGGCACAGCAGCTAGCAACGTCAGCTAAGATGCCTAGAGGGGCAGAATCTGCGCCAGCGCCAGCGCCAGCCCTAGCACCCCAACCCTACAAATGGGAGATTGCCAAACTACAGACAGCACTAGAGAGTCAGTGCCTTTATCCACATGGTATTGAGGCAGGGTTTATACTTGGGAAGGAACAGGACGGGACAAGGATCGTTCCGAGGTGGGAGCGTGGGTTACCGCCTCAGCTTGCAATCTGTGATGAGATATGGGGCAAGACACTCGACGAGCTAGAGGAGATATTTGCTAGCAAGGTTATGGAAGGTAGTGCCAGCGCCAACGCTAGCTAGCACGCCCACCCACTACTCTATTATGGTGGTTCGATGAAGCTTTGTCGTATGTGAGGGAAGGAGAGGAGCATAGAAGGAAGGGTGTAGGGGTATTTATAGTAGTATTTATAGTAGGAAGTCTAAGCGGTTCTCCAAGTAGGGGTTAAGGATACATAGCAAACTATTAAGCTAGCACTTATAAGGGTGGCACATTTAACAGGGAGGTCAGATCATCTTCATTCTCTATCTACCTATCCCAACGAGTTGTCTGTCCGCCCATCATCTATCCATCCATCCTACAACCCCATATTAACACAAAAGAAGAAGAGAAGAGGGGCGCCACCGCCGCTACCATGTCCAACTATAAGCACTAGTTGCAGGAGCGGCGCTCAGCATCCTCACGGCGCTCAGCATCCTCACGGCGCTCAGCCTCCTCACGCGCGTCATATTCACGTTGGGCGCGGTCCTCAGCAAACACCTCATATCTCTCGCGGACATTCTCGTCGATGACCTCGCAAAGGCGGGCTGGCGCGAGGCCGGCGTATGGCCATATGAAGCGGATGGAGAGGATGGTGCAGGCCTCATTCGTAGGGAAGATGGGGCGGTACAACCCAGCTTGATCACGGTTGGTGATGCGGAAGTGGAGGCAGCCGTGGTCGTCGAAGAAGGCGTTGACGACATTGGGGTCATGTTCCCGGTCAGCCCATGTCCCCACCGGGATCTCAAACCCAACGATCGGGAGAGACACTGGCGCAAAGGCGAGGCCGGCACCAACAAGACCTTGCACGTAGGGTGGTGGTGGAGAGAGGATGCGAGGAGGAGGGGGTGGCGCAGCATTGCCGGTGGCGCGAGGGTTGTTGGACATTGTAGGCGGTTGAGGGAGTGGCGCGGCTATAGTATAGTGCGAGTAAAATTGTGTGAAGTTAAGTCGAAAGGGTGGGGGAGTGGGTAGAAGGGTTCACGCTGTCGGGAGCGTGTGTTTAGCGGGAGCGGGAGCGGTAGCTTTTGCCAGAAGACAAAGAGAGAGGAGAGAAGAGAGAGAAGAGCTCGACTTGGTGGTGTAGGTGGCACGGGGGCCCCGATCTAAAGAAGAAGTGTGAAGGAGGAGAGAAGAAGAAGAGGAAGAAGTAGAAGAAGAGCTGAATATATAGGCCTCGGGCTTGTTAGTCTAGCGACCCTTAATAGAAGGGAATTCCTATTGAGCCCCGCCTCACAATAGGAGCAGGAGCTCTAAATAGGAGTGAATTCCCATTAAGCCCCACCTCATAATAGGAGCAGGAGCTCTAAATAAGAGAGAATAGGGGTGTAAGTGTAGGTGTGGGATTCCTACTCTAATTTGTATGAGATTCCCTATAGGGGCGGCACGAGTGTGAGTGTGGGTGTGAGTGTGGGTGTGGGTGTGGGATTCCTACTCTAATTTGTATGAGATTCCCCACAGGGGCGGCATGAGTGTGAGTGTGGGTGTAGGTGTGGGATTCCTACTCTAATTTGTATGAGATTCCCCACGGGGGCGGCACGAGTGTGAGTGTGGGTGTGAGTGTGGGTGTGAGTGTGGGATTCCTACTCTAATTTGTATGAGTTCCCCACGGGGGCGGCACGAGTGTAGGTGTGGGTGTGAGTGTGGGATTCCTACTCTAATTTGTATGAGATTCCCTTGACAGCGGCACGGAGCGCGTGTAGGTGTAGGAGTGGGTCCTCTTAGTATTGTCCCCTATTAAGGAGAGGTAGGGGTGGGGCCATACGCGGGTCCTACACCTATTGCGCAATGGCATCATGAGGCTCAATAGGAATTCACTCCTATTGTCCCCTATTGACAGGGGGCGGGAGCGGGTCGGGAGCGGGCCATGCGTCTATTGTCGCGTGGGTCTCTATTGCATCGTAAGCCTCAAGTGGGGCTCAATAGGAATTCACTCCTATTGTCCCCTATTGACGGGGGGTGGGAGTGGTTCGGGAGTGGGTCACACGCGGGTCGCGCGTCTATTGTCGCGCGGGTCTTCATTACATCGTGAGCCTCAAGGCGGGGCCACTCCTATTGTGAGGCGGGGCTCAATAGGAATTCACTCCTATTGAGAGCTCCCGCTCCTATTGTAACGTGGGGCTCAAGGGCAGCTCAATAGGAATTCACTCCTATTGAGGGTGGCCGGACCCACGAGCCCGAGGCCCATATATTGAGCCCTTCTTTCCACTTCTTCCTCTTCTTCTTCTTTCCTCCTTCACACTTCTTCCTCAGATCGGGCCCGCCCGCGCCGCCGACCCCGAATTCCGAGCTGAGCCGAGCCGCTCCCACACTCTCTCTCTCTCTCTCACTCTCTCTTCGCCTCGAGCCACTCCCGCGATCAACACCAAAGTCATCGACACCGCGCCGCCGCCACCACCCTCCTCCTCGATCTCCTCAACCTCATCGACAACGCGCCACCACCGCCATGTCCAACAATGCCGCCGGGATCGGCATTACGAACCCCAATGAGTTTGCACGCCGCGCCGCCGCCTCCGAGCCCAACTTCAACCCGTACGACGCCTTAGGGATTCCCGTCCACGCCTACACAACGGCTAAAATAGGCGCCGCCTTTCGCCAAGCTTAGAGACACCTTCACCGCGCCACCGCCCCCCCGGCCTTCCCCTCAATGGCGGAGGTGAACACCACACGCAACTATGTCCACGATGTCGCCAGCCGCACCATTCCCCAGCAGACCCAAGCCTTTGCACGATGGGCGCGACTCCCTCGCACGTTTTTCAGGGAGCTCGATGTTAGCGCTCCTGGGGTGTTTCGCCCTCGCCCTCCTCCCGCGCCCGCCCCGAGCCCACGCGCCGCTCCCTCCCCAAGGGGTGGTGGCCCTTCTCGCCCACGTCCTCGCCGCAAGCTAGGAGATCCCTTCTACACGCCTCCCCGCCGCCCAGAACGCCCCCCTCCGCGCCGCCGCTCTCGCCCTCGTGGCTCCAAGTCTCCTGAGATGCGCCCGCCACCTCGCTAGTCGAACTCGCCCGCCCGATCCCCCCCCTACACTCGGTCCCGAGCGGGCGACAACACGACCCCTAACACCAACCCCCAAGGGGATCGCCGCACGGGAGATCGTTCGGGAGACGCCTCGGGATACACTCGCTAGGAGAGAACTCCTCCCATGGGGAGTGGCCGCCAGGAGGGCGACTCCTCCAGCTATACTAAGAGGGAAAGGACCCCGCCACTTAGGGCGACGGCGCAGAATCCCCACGCCATCCCCTTGGACGATGACGACGACGCGCTACCCCCAACTCCCACGCCCTCTACACGAGGAGCTCCTCTGCCACGCCGCCCCTAGCAACCACCACCTCATCGATCTAGCGGGATATTTAGCGGCCCTCTACCTCCTCCTCCCACGTTTAGCGCCCCCCCTCCCACACCAAGTGGCTCTAGCCCTTCTCCACCTCTCTGGGAGAACCGCTCTACTAGCAGGACACGAGCTCGCGCTGCCCCCGTCGCCAACCCCATTCTTAGGGACGAGATTATTATGGGCACATAGGCGCACGCAACCACTAGCGGGGCTAGCGCGAACGCCGTTGTGGGAGTTTTCGACCGTCGCGGTCACCTTAACTTCCGGATCGTGTCCCGCACCATGGCCGGAGCCCCCACGCCAGCCCTAACGGGAACATCAGTCTCCCTCCACAACATCTCTCTCCGCCCCCCCTACGCCAGCCTCGACCTCGCTCAGCTCCGCACGATGATCGATTAGCACATTCGGCTTCCCCGCGACTAGCGCCTGTGATTTGAGTCTAGCGGTAGCACGTACGCGCTCTCTCTCTTCTGTTCTGTTTGTTAGTTAGGTGAATACACGGGGAGTTAAGGGATGATACCATGGGTTAGATAGCAATTAAGAGAAGATACCAATAAATATATGTGTGCACTTATAATAAGTGATGTACTATTCCCGTGCCACTCCCTTTCCTATTTAAGAGAACTCCAAGTAAGGTAGGGAATAAGGAAGGAGACAAGTGGATTCTCCGACACCTAAATTCTAAGGCTATCGCGTGCCGCTGCCTTCAGCCTTAATTCTAGAAGTGAATTTCCGACGCCTAAATTCTGCCGCTGCCTTGTGCCGCTGCCTTTAGCCTCAATTCTAGAAGTGAATTTCTGACGCCTAAAATCTAAGGCTGTTGCGTGCTGCTACCTTTAGCCTTAATTCTAGGGTTCTTAGAAGTGGATTTCTAACACCTAAATTCTAAGGCTATTATATACTATTATATTCTAATATTATTATTTAATAGAGTTATAAAATATAAAATCTACCATCTATGTAGGGCTTGTTTTTTAGTAAAAGATAAGAAATCTAGTATGTTAATTAGCTAGCTAAACTCCTACTTAGCATACTTATAGTAAAGGACATTATAGTAAAAGGTAAGTTTCCTAGAGTACTACTAGAATAGATGGTTAGGCTTTATATAGCTACTTTATAGTTTCTATTATATTCTCATATAATCTAATACATTAGGTTATAGTCTACTAAGCTTATAGGTCATATGTAGTCCCTAGATTAAGTAGCTAGGAGTAATACCTATAAGGGGAGCTATACTAACTTTTAGGGGCTACCTTAAGTATAATAGTATAGCTATTAAGTAGCTATAACTTAAAGACTATTAAAGAGCTTAAGGAGCATAAGCTATAATTTAAGGATAAGTGTTAGCTAATTAAAAAGTTAGAGAGCTATAATAGTTTTTATTACTTATAAGGAAAGTGTATATACTATACCTATTACCTCCCTAAGATGAAAAGGCATATAGCATCTACCTATAACCTAGAGGTTAAAGGTTATAAGAATATTCCATTATAGAAGGAGTATAAGCTTTAGACATATTTTATAAAGAAGGGCTAAATTAATTATTTTATAGTTATTAATAATATTAACCCTAAAAATTTAATTATGTTAAATTTAGTAATACTATTAAAGGAAGAAGAAAAGGATATTTTTATAAAGCTAGAAAACGACTACTAAGATGTTAAGGGTAACGTTAAGAAGTAGGCTACTATTATCTAAGATTTTAGAGATTTATGATTAGCTTAAGTCCTATAGCTTAAGTAGATAGGATTCCTAAGCTATTTAGTAGGTCTTAAAGATAAAGAGATTAAGAGCTCTTCCTAGCTACTATAAAAGAGTAAAGGAGATGAAAATGCTTACGTTAACCTCATCTAAATCATATATGTTATAGAGAGTGTCCTCTAAGATGCATATGTACTATATAGTAACACCTTACTTAAGTAGAAAATGATATAGTAGTAGGCTAACATTCTTAATGAATTCTATGCTAAGGCGTTAGGTAGAGTAGATAGGTTTTAGTATTATAAGAATCCGTTAATGCTAGTGAAATATTTCTTGACGTTTAAGTAGTTATTAGTATACTTCTTTCATGTAATGTATTATAAGGATAGGCATTTTACTAGAACTAACCTTAAGTAGCATTTACTAGGCTAAGTCATCTACCTAATAGCTAAGTAGAAGTAGGCCCTATAAGAGATTATAGACATACTTAAAAATGAGGATAATGCTCTATTAAAGCATATAGTCTAGTAGTTCTACCTAGCTCTTATATGCTAGATAGTTAGTAGTATGCCTTTTAGGTTAGCTACCACTTATGTGAGGCTCCTTTTTCGGTGAAAGAGTAAAATTGCGGGTTGCTGATTGGGCGAAGCTACCCCTGTCTAGCGCGCTTTCCGGTAAAAGAGTTACGGTAAAAGAGGAAATAGGGGTCTGTGGTCGTAGGGTGTTTCTATTGCCAAATACATAGGGTATCGGGTTTATATAGTTACAAATATGTTTTTATATGATCCTGTCCATGGTGTAGTGGTATGTCGTGAGTGTAGGTCTTGCATCGTCCCAGGTCGGTCTGGGCAAGAGCGGCACCTTCGAGCGGATCCACACCGGCTTTTGGGCGATGTGCTCAAGACAAAGGTCCAACTATTGAGTAATTACGAGCTTAAGACCATTGAGGAGCTTAAAAACCAGGCGCACAAGCTGAGGGCTGGGTGTGCACCAATTGAGGGCCTGGCCACGTACGATGGCTTCTGCTGTCTCCATGCGCAATGCGGCTACTGCACGCGGCATTTGCCCAAGATGAAAGAGCACGTAAGTTGTTCTCATAAAATCAAGACGGCAGAGCATAAGACAAGGCAATTGTGGAAAGAGTGTACGCTGCAGACATATTTTGTGGGGAAGGGCCGAATTGATTATTTTATTGTGGTTGATAAAAATAAAAATGAGGAAAAACTAAATATATTGGAATTATCAACACCATTGAAAGAAGAAGAGAAGGCGCTTTTCATAAAGCTAGAGGAGGACTACCAAGACGTCAAGGGAGATATTGAAGAGCAAGCCAGCATTGTCCATGACTTTGCGGATTCTAGGTCAGAGAGAGTCCCTTGGCTTGAGCGAGTGGAATTCCCATCGCACACGGCCAAGCTAAAGGACGAAGAGATCTGGAGCTCGTACAAGCTGCTACCAAAAAAAGAGGTCGATGGGGGTGCTGAAGGTGCTACAGATCCTAACCTAGTCCGCATCCTGGCTGCCGCCGAGGCTATGTTGAGAGATGCCTACAAGCTATGTAGTGATACTTCGCCAGACCGGAAGATGACGCAGCAGCGGGCCAATATTCTGAACGAATTCTATGCTGGGGCGTCAGGAAAAGCAGACGGGTTCCGGCATTTCAAGAACCCGTCGACTCTGGTCACGTACTTTACTACCATGAAGCAGCTCCTGGTATACTACTACCGCGTGGTGCATTGTGATGGCGGCCATTCCACACGGGCTAAGCCAGACCAAGTGCTGCCTGGGGATATCATCCGGCCGACGAAAACACAGACTCAAGCTATGGACGAGATAATGGCAGCCTTGGCTGTTGAGGATGAAGCAGAGGCTGAGCTGGCTCTCAAGCATGCAATTCGGCGACTATATCTAGCCATGATTTGCCACACGGTTGGCAGCGTGCCGTTCAAATCACCCGTCTTAAGTTTCTGCGCCATGTTGAGCAGGAAAGTCCGTGGGAAAGGCCGGGGATTGTGGGAGGAGCCGGGAAATTTCAACAGCCATCTGTCCGCTCTAACGTGGGTTGCCCAGCTGGTGATCTTTGACTATGCTTGCTTCCAGGAGCAGGATGATGAAGATCAAATTCCTGTCTTCCTTGCCAGAATGTGCAAGAAGTTCTTCCAGCAGCTAGCCGAGACACCATTTGGGCACATTTTGCAGTGGCGGCTCTATCTGTTTAAGGTTGGAAAGGCTGCAATTGCAAAGCACCAGGCTCGGTGGTCTCTGGATGGGCAGACCGTGGAATACCGTGGGGTAGAGCTACAGATGACGCAGATATCACATTTGATTCTGTCCGAGTACCAGAAAGCCCACTCCCTGCTTTGGGATGAGCTATTATTTGGGGGCAAGGGCCTGATTCCCATGGAATCGTGGAGGCTAAAGGATGACCTAGATATGGAGGAGTTTGGGGGGTCATGGCTCTCTCATCCCAGCAACTCCGAATTCCTCGATGGCGCTGAGCTTGCTCTCTTCAGACGGATCCAGGGAAATCCCCAGTTGCGGGCTATGTTCTTGACCACGGCTGCAGACGGAAGTGTGGCCTTGTGTCCGAAGGCTATGAAGATCTACGAGGCACATGCTCAGGACTTCCTAGGGTCAGGGTTGATACTCTGCCACGTCCCACCAGGCCCGCCACTACGAGCATCCGAGTTGCTGTCAGTGATGTGGCGTAATACTGCCCGGCAGCGCCATAT